>VDFB02000015.1:500008441-500049680 GCA_007258455.2 Sequoia sempervirens
AAGGCGCAACCCGAGACTTAGAAAATAACCCACAAATAAGAGAATAATTTTATTATTCAGAAAATAGAACTTCTTACATGCAGAGGATCTCAAATCCCCAAGTTCTACAACACATGCAAGTTAGAGAAAGCTATAGAATCACCCTTTTGCAATATGCGAGCTTGTCCCCAAAAAGTTACCCAAAAATTAGAAACCCATCCATTAATAGAGCTCCTCTTTAGTTTGTAGCCAAAACAACATTCAAATTTGAGTTTAGGCAGTTTGGCGCTGAAAAATTACAACTTGAAGTTCAAATTTCAAAAGAACATTTGCAATTGTATCTTCTAGAAAGTGCGTCAACTTCCCGGGGCCATAACTTTTGATCCGGGACTCCGATTCGTGAACCATTTGAACTATTGGAAAGGTCTCGAAGTCAATAACGCGCTCAAAATTTGCTATGCTAATTTTGGCAAGTTTTGGGGCCGTTCCAGGAACTCTAAGTGCCTCAAATCTAACTCAGAAGATTTTTAGGTGCAAATCTAGGAAACTAAAACTACAATATCTTTCAACCCAGGAATATAAAATAAAAACCGTAAATTGGGAATTTTATTATGACAAAAGGGTATCCAAAAATGTAAAAAATCTTAAAAACCGAGAAACTTGAAATTTAACTATTTTTGGGTGATGCAAGATTGCCCCTTACAAACAAATGGATGCTCTTGCATCAATATAGTGTATAGATATATATATATATATATATATATATATATATATATATATATATATATATATATATATATATATATATATATATATATATATATATATATATATATATATATATATATATATGTATTTGTATACATTTATGCCTTTCATTTTATGGTGGTGGTTGGTATGGAATAAAATTATTTATCCTTGTGGCTATGTTTGCAGCAATACAATTGTTAACGTTATGCAACTTTTGTTTCTATTGTGATTTTTTGTGGGCTGCTTTTAATGGATCCTGTTTTCTACTTATGCCTACAACACAATAAAATTTAAAAGATGATGCGGATTTTGTCAATTTTTGTTGGGTGGCTTGGGTTATATTCTTCCATTGGTTTGTTACTTTGCATTTCCCCCAGTTTTGTGCAATGAACAATGTGTGTATATATGTGCATCTAACTTCAGATATATATATATATACATATATGTATACATATATATATACATATATGTATACATATATATATATACATATATATATGTATATATATATATATGTATATATATGTATATATTTGTGTATACATATATATGGTAAATGGAAGCCACAAATGAAACAATATAGCCTAAGGTGGACATAAACAACATGAATTGCATAACATTAATTATTTTATTCTACTGGACCCATTCCCATAGATTGCTAGAAATCATGTTCACAAACCTATGCAAAACCTCTACCACAAAAGGCTGGCCCATATACAACTAAAGTGTATACATATATGTGTATATATATCTGTATGTGAATATGTATATATGTGTATATGTGTATGTATATATGTATATATATACACATATATATATGTACATATATACATATTTGTACATATATGTATATATGTAGATATATGTATGTATGTACATATATGTATATATGTACATATATATATATGTATATATGTATATATACATATATATGTGCATATATATTTCTATATATGGATATATATGAATAATGTATATATGTGCATATATATCTCTATATGTAGATATATATATATACATGTGTATGTATGTATGTATGTATGTATGTATAGGTATATATATATATATGCATATACATGTGTATTTATGTGTATATATGTATGTATATGTAAACGTATATGTAATGTCCATAACATTTATATGTAAGTATATATGTATGTATATGTATATATTTGGCCGATAGGCTATTTGTGTGAACTTTGCTCAGAATATTCGTCAGCCTTCCCATTTTCTAAACTTTCGGCGGTTGGGAAAAAAGTGGTAGATAGTTAATAACTTTTATTGGAATTTTCATTAGCCTCCCAGTTTGGTGGCCTTCCAATGGCTGTGAAAAAGGTGACAGAGGTGGTTGTTGGATGCCTTGGAAATAGGTGGCGTGTTTCCCACCGTGTGGATAGAGAAGGTTGTGAAAATTAAATGTTGGACTGCATCAACCTTAATTGTTGTATGCTTTACATGTACTGGTGATGGTCATCATAGCAGCTATCGTTTAACGCCTCAGGGAACAGAACAAATGTCTAGGGAATTATCAATAAGGAATTTTTTGGTGTCATTTTGTTGCTATACCTGCTATGAGAGTCGTGAACGACGAGGGTAAGCTTCTATGAGGGTGCAAGCTTGATTAAGCTTTGTGCAGCTTCTGCGAAGGTGGGTGGAGGTTATGTTATGTTTTTTTTCATTGGAAAATGGTTGCAAAAGGAAAATAAAAGTGTTGCCTGTGATAATATTTTTCCCATTTTTTTGTGTAGGAAAGCTAGTAGGAAGGGGTGGAATTGAAGCATGTAGGAAGAGGTGTTGTTGGGAAAAACGCTTGGCGATATCATTTGCTTTGTGTCTTGTGGCCTGGTTTCTAATTTTAGTGGCCATTGTCGATCATTGTTGCCTTCCCTGATTTGCATTGATCCATTTTCAGTACTATGCTATTGAGAAGGGTATATTGTGTTCTATAAGGCATTGTCACTATCCTTTGCTAGGCGTTGGCTAGGTTGTTTCATTTTCGTTCGCCTAGCCCTAGCAAGAGCATTTGAATAGCTCCTTTAACAGCTCAAAAAAGGTGTAGACCATATGTATGTGGCAGGCAATTTTCTTTAGCATGTTTAATAGAGAGCCTATTGTTATAAGAATCCCTTTTCAAGAATGAAAGAAATAACAAATTTCTTTTGAAATAAATAACTATTTTCTCAAAACAATAATTTTGAATGATTTGTTGCCCTTTTTAAATAATGTCTTGTTTAATATATATTTCTTATTAAAATGAGTTGTAGGTGTGGTGGTTAATTAACAAAAGCACATGCATATAGCCAGATATATATATATATATATATATATATATATATATATATATGTACACATGTAAATATCTATTTATGTAGAGACTGATATATCTAAATAGATGTTCATACCATATTTTTAGCTTTGTTGTGCAACTGTCTCGTTCAAAATTATGGAGAGACCAAACATCCAGATTGAGTTTTCCCTCATTTGCCTCAACGAAAAGGCTATGAATTCAAATCTTTTGTTGCCTATAATATATTACCTAGCCCAAAGCAAGGCATTATTATAGCCAATAGAAGGTTTGAATTCGTAGCCTTCTCAGCCAATCAATTGAGGGAAAATGTTGTGTGGATGTTTTCTCTCTTCAACGCTGGATGGTATCAACATTGGTACTTGTATGGTTTGCACATGCTGGCGAGAGTTGTGATAATAGTTGTTGTTTATTCAATTGTACCTACCATTTTGTGGTTATTATTGCCGCATAACTATATGATTGCTTTGTTTTACTTTTTAGATAATGTTTTCTTTAGTATATAAGTCTTATTGAAATGAATTCAATCCATACTTCATATGATTGTTAATTGGCATAAGAAGCTCCTGAAAGTAAAAATATGTTCAAAATTCAATTATTGGAAAATATAATGATTCAAAGGTGCATATGTCTTTCTCTTGCTTGTTGATATCTTGCATTCCGCTTTTGTAGGCTTTGCATCTAATACTTGTTGAAGCACTAAAACACTTTATGCTATTTTCCATGGGGCATTGCTGTTTGGTCTTCTGTTGGATTGAATAAAATGTTTCATTTATCATTTCAATTATTCTTATTGAAAGAATAAAGACATTAAGGTTCAATGAAGATGATCTTGCTAGTTTTTCTTATAATAATATGTCCAGTAGTTGATTATTGGAAGTAGGATGGCTTAGAGGTGCATCATTTAATACTTGTTGAAGTAATAAAACACTACATGCTATTTTGCATAGGGCATTGTTGATTGTTCTTCTGTGGGCTTGAAGAAATTATTTGACTTATGGTTTCTGTGTGTTGCCAATGGTTGCAAAGTAATAAATTAGTTCATGTTTTCATTGGTAAGGCATTCTTAGCTATTTTCTTGTATGTTTAGAGGTGCTTCTTATTTGTCTGGGCCTTAATAAGGATTTGTTAGATTGGCAGTTTGTATATAAAGTGTGAGATGAAACATGGGTCTTATATATATGTATATATATATATATGTATATGTATATATATGTATATGTATATATGCATATATATATGTTAATATATATATGTATATGTATATGTATATATGTATATATATGTATGTATATATGTATATGTATGTATGTATATAGATATGTATGTATGTATCTTGATCACTCTTTAAACCAATATTGTTTGATTTATGCCTTTTTTTTGGTGGTTATGGTTGCATTGGAATGAAATATTTGATGTTATATAGTTGATATTTGATTGCATTATGGACTTTTGATTATTGATCTCTAGATTGGGCTATATTGTTCTATTTTCGATAAGGTGGTGTTCAAGAGGTTGTATTGTTTCAATTTTTGATAGGGTGCTCGTGAATACATTTATGTAAGTATATCTATATATATGTACATATATAGATATATATATGTATATATATACATATATATACATACATATATACATACATACATACATACATATATATATATGTATACATATATATACACCCATATATCTACATATAGTGCGTTATTGAAAATTACAGACATTCACTTTGTTTTTCGAGGACTTTAAAGACAAATGTTACTTGCACCATCACCCCTACACGGAAACCATAAAACAATTAATGTTGATTCCATTTCACCAACCCCCTTTATCATTGCGCCAAACATTTTTTATTTAAAAAATCAAAAAACAATATTGTTTGAAATCATGGCTCCTGCTTGGTGGTTATGGTTGCATCAGAATGAATTGGTTGATGTTATACTTGATTGATATTTGATTGCATTACAGACTGTTGATTATTCATCTCTAGGCTAGGCTATATTGTTCTATTTTCAATAAGGTGGTGCTCAAGAGGTTGTATTGTTTCAATTTTTGATAGGGTGCTAGTGAATACATTCCTATCAGTATATCTATATATATACGTACAAAAATTATCACAAGTGACACTTTTGTTTTTGTTTTACAAACATCGTCACCTACAAAAAACACAAAATAGCCTCCAACCACCTATACAAAAGTGTCTATTAAACAGATATATCCATAGGTGGTCTACAAACAATAAAATACTGTGTGTTCCTAATACCAGTGGCACGTAGACACACAGATAGGAAATGTAAAGTCACACAAAACAAAATTTGGCATGTTGTTGGCCCTATCATATTGGGTCATTGACCATGATGGGATCTCACCAAACCCCTGAGCAAGAACATCCAACATGGTCAAATAAATATTTCTTGTGACACTTACTATACAGTATATCACAGGCTCAAGAAATAATAACTAGGAAGTTGTATTTCATGCATGCTTATCCTCCTTGCTTACAACTATCTTGAACAAGAAGCTATACCTAGAGAATGACACCCAACAATGTGTTATTAAAAATTGAAAAAATATAGCCTTTTTCCCAGCAAGATCCTTTGAGAAACAAACCAATATAGCCATAGGGAAATGCCCTTTGAAACATTGTGTATGTATTTGTTATCTTCCTGGTTGCTTGAAAAGGAAGCTACTATTTATAGCCATTCCCACTACATGGAAACCATACAACAATTAATGTTGATGCCATTTCATTGGCCTTGTCTATTGATGCAGCAAATACTTTGTATTTTAAAATCAAAAAACAATCTGCCACCTTCCTTTCCAGGCCACACTAAATGGAGGCCAAGCCTACTATACACAAGAACAATGAACAGTGCATTATACATAACAATATCAATTGCATAACATTCACTATTTTATTTCATTGCAACCATCACCACAAAATGAAAGTCATATATTAGACAACATTGGTATCAACTATTAGCCATATGGTGGATCGCGAACAACCTTGGAAAACATAGTAACAAGTCCATGCAAAACCAGCGTTGCAAAAGTCGAACCATGAATCAAACAATATTGGTTTGACTAAACTATATAGTCTTTTCCCAATAAAACCTTACCAAAAAGGAAACAATATACCCTAATGCAAAGAATGACAATCAACACTGCCTTGTAGAAAACAATGCAACCTGTATAACATTAACTATTTCATTGTGTTGCAACCATGGCCACAAAAATATTACTTGCAACAACAACACATATGGAACACCCACAAAACACAAAAAATCTTGCAATCACGAATTGATTCAAAGCCTCCACCACAAAATGTGAACCATAAATATTGGTTTCAATAGCAACCCAGATGGAAAAGGTCACAAAAAACACATGGGATTAACTTTTTCCCAACCATCGGTGCAAAATAGAAGCCATAAATGAAACAATGTAGTTTGTAAATATATATTTGCTTGTAGCAAGCTATATTGTATGATTTCCCACCAATGGCTTGTCAAAAATTACATGGAAATTTGTTGTGTTCCTCGAGGGCTTTAAGGAGAAGTGTCCCTTGCAACCATCAACCCTAGATACAGATCAAAGAACAATGCACACCTAGTTTTGGATGAGTTTGTTGCTGTGAATTTTTGTGTTGATTAGGTGTTGCCATGTGATGTAGTGCTTCATTATACTTTTCTTGTGTGCACATATGTATGTATATAAAATTAGATGTAGACAACATTCATATATACTTTGGTTTATAGTAAGCATAAGAAGAATTTATTTCCCTATGTACAAGGTGTTGAAAAGTTCTTAGAAGTTACTCAAGGAAGATGTTCTACAAAGATGGTGGTATCAATGTTTGATATAGCAGCGAAAATATGGTTTACAATTCCAACAATGCTTCAATTAGTGTCATTGTTGTTTGTAGCTACTATGAAATACATCCAAATTTGTGCACGCCATTTTCTATCAGTGTCACCTATGTAACCATTTGTACCACATATCAAGCAACAATGCTCTATGGAAATTCATACAAATTGTATATCATTACATTGCCATAATTACTTTTTCTGTTTACATATATGTGTGCACTATATTGCTACAAATCTAGTGAGGGAGTGCAATTATTGTGTTATGCTAAAAAAACACATAATAGGTTGCAACCATCTTCTCAAACATTCCACAATAGATAATTGTAGCTCTATGTTCACAACTGTTTGTCCTCCTCACTTGCACCTCTGATAGAAGGTGAGTCCACACAACCAAACCCAACAATGCCTTGTTCAGAATTACAAAGAAATTTGCTATGTTTCCTGATGATTTTAATGGTAGATGTTACTTATAATGTCCATAACATTGATTGTTCTCTTGTGTTGCAACCATTGACAGTAAATGGAAGGCACAAATGAAACAATATAGCCTAAGGTGGACATCAATAGGCAACAACGCCTTATACAAAACAACATGAAATCCATAACACTAACTAACTATATATATATACATATATACATGTATATGTATGTATATATATCCATATATATATCTATATCAGTACACTAAACTTCACATTATCATTTCATGTTTGCAACCATACTCAACACAGGCAATCCTTATTCGTGGATTTTTTGACACCTTCACATCTTGTATGAAGTCAACAGTGGCCTAAACATTGCTTTCACCATTGATCCCAATGGTGGGAAATTTATTTTCTAGCTCGGGGGTTTGGTGAGAGCACACGATGCTCCATGAGCCAATATGGTAGGGTGGACATCATATCTTATCTTCTTATGTTGGCACTGCACTTCACAACATGTATCGGGTATGGCTAAATTATACATATATATATGCATATATATATATATATATCTATATATCTATCATTGTGATGCAATCATCGCCACAAAGAACATGCCTTTCAACAGTGACCCACATGAAAAAATCTACACAAGGCATAAACCTTGCAGTAACAGATTGATTCAAAACCTTGACCAAAAACGTGAACCATAGATGAATCAATATTGGTTTCAGTAGCAATGTACATGGAAACATTCACCAAAAAACATACAAGATAAACTATTTTCCAACTATTCACACAAAATGGAAGCCATAAATGAAACAATATAGCTACATGGAGACTATAACTGAAACAATATGGCCTAAGCTAGGCAACAAGAATCAACAATAGGCTATTCGAATGATGCTTAATTTATGACTTCCATTTTTTGGTTATGGTTGCAACAGAATAAAATAGTTAATGTTGTACACTCTATGATTGGTTACATTAGGTATTGTTGATTCTCTTCTCTGCCTGAGGATATATTGTTTCATTTTTTGATAAGGTGTTGTTGAAAAAGCTATATTGTTTCAATTTTTGATAAGCTTTTGTTTGGAAAGGAGTATATTTTTGAATGAATTTGTCACTATTAATATTCGAGCAGGCAATCTTGAGAAGGCTATATCATTTCAATTTTTTATAAGGTTTTGTTGAGAAATAAGTATATTTTTACTTTTTTTTCTCACTGTTATACATACATACATACATACATATATATAACAATGAGAAAAAAAAGTAAAAATATACTTATTTCTCAAAAAAACCTTATCAAAAACTGAAAGGATATAGTGGTGCAGGAGCACCAAGGCAACATTGGGAAACATTAGGCAATTTTGGAAGCCTAGGAAGAAATTTTGTGTCTTGATACTTCAAGGTCATGTTGGCCAATTAATTTTGAGTTAGTAGGTGTTAGAAGATGTTAGGATGAACGTTGATCAGTAGCATATGGTAGATGGAAAGAGTTGCACAATTTTTTTTCACTAGGAATTACTAGAATTTGGGAAATAAAGCCAAAATGTTACAATTATGCAATTTTGGCCTAATAGGGTGGTTATGTCCGACCAAGGAAGATGTAACCACTTATGAACCTTTAAAAGAGGAACCTCAAACTAGATTTGAGGTTGGAAAAACTTTGTAACTTTTGGAAGTTTATTGATCATATGGAAAAGCAATGAGTTTATGGAAATTTTCTTGTTTTTAGTGCTTATTTGTTTGTTAATGGAGTGTTCCAGGCACTGAGAAGTGTGTGGAATGTGTGGTATTTAATTTACAAGCTTTGTGTGCTCTGTAGTTAGTTTGTCTTATCATTTCTAGCTTTGTTCTTTGTTAGTTTTGTTTCTTTCATTGCTGGTTAGAACTGTAAGTTGTCAATCATGGAGTCTTAGACCTCTCTTTTCCACTGTACCTGGTGTATAGTATGTGGGGGAATGAGGCTAAGCTCCATGCCTATAAATATTTTAGGTTTAGAAGTCAGTAGGTTTCCAAGAAACATGGTGAAGATCTTTTCCTAGGCGAGCTTGACAGTGCCTGGTTAGGAAAGACAATGAAAAACAAGCCCTAACATTGCAGGGGTGTCAATTCCCTGGAAACCCATGGTGTGTGTTGGATGCAAGAGACCTTACAAAGGTTTGGAAGAAAACAAGAGGCTCCACCAATCCATTTGGTGGTTGGAAGAAGTAAGCAAATTACTGTGTGGTCAATAAATGGCCTAAAAAGCCCTAAAACACACAAAAAGAGGGTTATGCCTGTGTAAGGCCTGTGAAGGCCTATAACCTCAAAAATCCTTGAGAGGTTGGAAAATGAACTAGGGTCTCAGAAGGGAGTTTTTGATGTTCTTTAGGAAGTTTGGGATTTTAAGCCTACTTTCTCGAGTTAGGAGGCCTAATTGGGGCTCAAGGGCTACTAGCCTTTTTAAACCCTAGAATAGGGTTTGGTGAGAGCAATGGAGAAATGGAGTATGGTGGATGATCAGGAACCCTAGGTGGATATTTTTGAAGCTATGGAAGTCAACACACACCCCTGCAACAAGATAGTGAAGCTTGGAGGTTTAGTGGCCTTTAGGGAAGAGTAAGGGCCAAGGGTGAGATAGTGGCAAGGTACCAAGATTGGCTTGGTGGAATGAAAGAATGATGATAGTGGGGTTGGCCAGAGGGACCAGGGGTTTCTATACCTGAAATAGGACCTAAAGGTTAAGGTGGGAGAGTCACCTAAGAGTTCTTGAGATCAAGGACCCAGAGCATGGGATAGTGAGTGTCTCATCCAACCCTACCCTATCATATAGCCTTCTCAGGATTACCTCCTTGAATATTAACAGTGACAAAGCCATCCAAAAATATACTCCTTTCCAAATAGAAGCTTATCGTGTATATATACATACATACATACATACATACATATATATGTGTGTTTATGTGATACCAATTCACTGGCCTTGTCTATCGGTGCACCAAATACTTTTCATATATAAATCAAAAAACAATCTGCCACCTTTTCCCCGACCACGCTAAATGGAAGCAATGAATGAAAGAATATAGGCTAAGGTAGACAACAACAGTGAACAATGCTCTATGCAAATAACATGAACCACATAACTTTAACTATTTTATTGCATTGCAACCATCGCCACAAAATGAATGCCATGCATATATATACATGTATATATGCATGTATATGTGCATCTAACTTCAAATATATAAATGTATATTTATATATATATGTATGTGTATACATATATGTATATATATCTATGTATATATATGCACATATATATCTATATATGTATATATATGTATATGTATATGTATATATAATGTCCATAACATTGACTATTTTGTTGTGTTGCAAGCATTGATGGTAAATGGAGGCCACAAATGAAACAATATAGCCTAAGTTGGACATCAACAACATGAACTACATAACATTAACTATTTTATTCCATTGCAATATATATATATATACATATATATATGAATATATATATATACACACATACATATATATGTATACATATATATATCTGAAGTTAGATGCATATATACACACATTGTTCATTGCACAAAGCTACGAAAAATGCAGAGTAACAAACCAATGGAACAATATAACCCAAGCCATGCAACAACAATCTACAAAATTTTCATTATCTTTAAAATTTCATTATGTTGCAGACATAAGCAGAAAACAGGATCCATTGAAAGTAGCCCACAAAAAATCACAAGACAAACAAAAGTTATGGTCAAAAAATGGTTTTTCCAATATGCACCTCTTCCCGCTTCCTTCATATACACCTCTTCCCACTTGCTTTCTCTGCCCTTCAATTTTTCTCCATCGCCTACAAAAAATGGGCACAAAATTATCACAACCCACACTTTTCTAGTGCTTTTGCAATGCTAGTACATGCAAAGCATACAACAATTAATATTGACAAAAACCAACATTTAATTTCAGCATCCTTCTCTATCCACATGACAGGGAAAATGCTACCTTGGCCCCAAGGCAGCCAACAACTACCCCTGCAACCTTATGACACCCACCAGAAGGCTCTAGAACTAGGAGGCTGACGAAACTTCCAACCAAAGTTATAACCTATCGACCACCTTATCCCAACCACTGATAGTCTCAAAACCAAGGAGGGTCAAAAGCCGAACCATAAATCAAATAATATTGGTGTGAACAAACTATATAGTCTTATCTCAATAGACCCTTTTCAAAAAGGTAACAATATCCCGTGAAACAACACAACCTATATAACATTAACTATCTCATTTTGTTGCAACCATCACCACAAAAAGCATGCCTTTCAACAGTGACCCGCATGAAAAAACACACAGAACACAAAAAGCTCGTAGTAACATATCGGTTCAAAACCTTCACCAGAAAGCATGAACCATACATGAATAAATATTGGTTTCAACAACAACCCAGATGGAAAAATTCACCAAGAACACACCAAAATGACTATTTTGCAGCCATTGACACAAAAAAAAAGCCAAAAATGAAAATCCAAGATAGAAAAAAAAACAATGTTCCCTTCCACCGATCGTGGGTACACAGAGAACAAAAATGAACAAATGCCTATGGAAAACATGAATTGTCCTCACAAAACTCTAGAAACAATTTTCCCAATATGCAGCTCCACCCACAGTTCTACCCCCTTGGTTCAAATACAGTTGTCCCTACTTTGCAGAATCAGTACAACAACCTAGGTAATGGCATTATCAATAGGAGTGATGGGAAACATTTAATCGCTATGGAGAGATATGTATGTATGTCATAGCACATGAAAACAACATTAATTCCATAGGAAATTCATTATTTTTTTCATTTAGATTACCTTCTACTATTCCTCAATAGCATCTTATTGGAAATGAAACAATATAGCCGCAACTATAGACCAGCAGCCGACAATGCCTTATGGACAACATCACATATTCTATATCATACACTATTGGATTGTGAATCAAATTTGGAAGGATGTTGCGAGAGCCGAAGACATAAAACAATTTATGGTATTCTCCTAACTTCCAAGAGCTTTTCAGCACATTGAATGTGGAAAGCAATGTTTCTTATTATGCTTAATATGAAGCCTATTAATTATTGCAAAAATTCCCCTTAAAGAAAAAAGAAATAATAGCTATCCTAGCAAAGCAATAAACAAGGGGACAAGTTTATATGAATGTTGTCTACATCTTACTTTGGACACATACATATGTGCATAGAGGAAAAGAACAATAGATGTATATGTATATGTAGATATATACATGCATAGAACCATGTCGACAAGTATATTTAGATGATGGTGATATATTTTGTCACCTAATGAAGTTGTAGAGTTTGAATCCATTGATATGATGGAATATAATTATGTTGGAGACACCAGTAGAAAATGAAATCCATTAAAAGCAGCCCACAAAAAATCACAATGCCAACAAAAGTTGCATAACGTTAAAAATTTTATTTTGTTCCAAACATAGCCAAAAAATGCAAGCCATAAACAAAAATTGACAAAGATTCACAGTAACAAACCGAGGCAAAAATATACCCATTTCTCAACTAAACCTTGTGGAAAAAGGGTCAATGTGTTCCACCTACTTGTGGGAATGTATGTAACTAATGGTGGATGGAAAGAACATTGATATATACTAATCCATAACTTTATTTATGTTCAGACATCTTTGGAATCATAAGATTTGTTTTCCACTATTCTATAGTTATGTTTTTTGCATCTAATATTGTATATCTAGATTTTCATTGATAGTCGAAATGAAATCAGTTACTATGATAGTCAATAATGGCTTCTGGATAACAACATAAACTCTATAATATTAACTATTTTATTATGCATTGCAAATGAGGGAGTATAGCTAGAGCTACTGAACAATAGTTAGATTGCGTTATGGAAAACAACACAACTTACTTTAATATATTGCAACCATTTCCATAAAATGGAAGCCATAAATGAGATAATATTAAATTTCCCTGTGTGTAGATTTGTATGTCAAAGTGGATGTCAGCAATGTACATATGTGCTCTTCCAAATGTTTATTATTTTTTGAAAATAGTTATTTGTCTGAAAGTTGAAAGGGCATAGTTCAAATGATATATTTTATATTAACTGTTATATACAACATTCAAGCATTTTTCCTAATTATTTATTTTCCTTTATATTCTTGGTGTGTCTAGGGGAAAAAAGGAGGGATTTTAAAATTGAAACAATAAACTTGGAATAACAAATTGTATGTTAAGTATTATTTGAATCATTCTCATTTAAGCCCTTATTTTTTATTAATCCTTACCTATCATATTCTTAATTTCTGTGCAAAAAAATTGAGTACCCATGTTGTTTTTTGAAGTCATAGACCTTGTAGTCAGCCGTCGATGTTGCAGCTCTCAACTTTTAAAAGAGTAGACCCAACAATGTCGGTGGCCTCTAGCTCTATTGAGGCTGGTGAACAATCCTCAAGCACCAATCCTGTAAGTCTATTTCTTGTTTAGTTTTTTGATGCTTCCAATGATATTGACACTTTCTCAAGTGCTCCAAACAAAACGAGCATATGCTTCAGTTGAATTATCAATTGTTATGATATATGTTCTAACTCATTTATAGCAAAACTCTTTGTCTTTTCTTTCCCTTTCAATTTGTTGGCCATTTGGGACTGACTTCTGTGTTAGAGGCAGAAATGTCACAGCTTCGAAATGTGTCAATATTGATGTTTTCTTTTAGAGTTGAGTCATAGTCATGAATATCTCATTGTTGCCACTATGCTGAGTTTAATTGCCTTGTAGGCTACAAATGTGAATCCAATGTTAACAACACATGCCATATAATTTATAGATGTTGGAGATGTTATCATATCTCCAGTCCTCCAGCTAATAGGAGGCGATCAAATCCCAATTGACCGGTACAAATTCATCCTCTCTGATGGAACCCACATGCAAATAGGAACTTTGCCTGCCAAATACAATGACCATTTGTTTATAGGGGCATTGAAAATAGGTTTGATTTTGTGTTTGACAAACTATTTGTGTAGAAAGCTACGAGAATCGAGATTAGATATAGTTATTCCTTACTTCTACTTGTAGTTTTTTTCTTCCTTATTTGTGGGGACTGCCTTTTAAAGTATTTAATGTTTGTTTCGAACTAGGGCAATTGTCATACTATCCCTAGATATCAAAATGACAGATTGTCAGCTAATTGGAAAACCTAAATATTTGTTTAGAGATCAAGAAGAACAAATAGTTGGTTACAAATCACCCTCCCCATCCAAACGAGCCTCAACATTTGGAATTAATACATCCCCAAGGCAGCAAGATGCTCCTACAAATATTAGCACTGTTAAAGGGCTGAGTGTTTACCAAACCAAATGGACGATAAAAGCTTGGGTAACAACAAAGAGGGATATGCACCATTATAGCATATAGGGGTGCAAGGGCCAGGTATTCAGCTTTGATATTATTGATGATGAGGGAATGAAAATACGGATTAGATGCTTCAATGACATGGCACAATTACATTATGATAGAGTTGAGGTTGGTCGTACTTATTGTGTCTCAAAGGGACCGGTGAGATAGACAGACAAGAAATTTAATAAGTTAAACAGCTAGATGGAAATCATTTTGGATCAAAACTCAATGTTAAAATGTTGTAATGATGAGGCCTTTGTGCTAGAGAAATTATTTAAATTCATCCCATTAAATGAAATTGCAAATTGCACAAATAACACTTTGATTGATGTTATTGGCACTATGGTGCATGTAGGAATGGTATCGACTATACAAAGAAAGGATCAATCCCAAACAATTTAGAGGAGTATTAAACTTAATGATTTTTCATCCTTTTCAATTGATCTTAATTTGTGGAGATCAAATTGGGAAGAAAAGGGTGATGAGTTGGAGAGGTTGTACACCCCTGGTTCAACTCTCATCCTTGCTATTAAAAATGAATGTGTTGGGTACTTAAATGGACTAGTTCTAAACACAGCCGCAGGGACTCTTCTATATATAAATCCTGCCATACTAGAAGCACACCCCTTGATCCAATAAGGGTATGTTGACCTGCCAACTGTTGAGCCACCCCAAACAGTGCCCCAAAAGGTTGCTTTGGGAAATGGCAATCACTATTGCATATTTATTGGATCACTGCCTTGGCTTGCCATAAACTTTGCAAGCTACTCTAAAGGCAACAATAAAATATATAAAAACTGATGCATTTTGTTATGCTGTGTGTTCGTTGCAGGTGAATGGTAGGCAATGCAAGAAAAAGTGTGAACAATCTGAGCAAAATAAATGGTTCTGCCTTAAATGCCATACTACAATAGTTGACTATGACTTTCGTTATTTATTGCAACTAAAGATGGAAAACCACACAGGTGAGCTTTGGGAAACTGGGTATGTGCAGGATCATCATGGAAAAAACAGGCCCTTAAGTGGTGAAAAATTTAGAAAAATAAGGGTTAGACAACTTGATGTAAAAATTTGAATAAGTTATCTATATTATTTCAAAAATATGTAAAAATAGAATCTATAGAAAATTGAATGTAGTTTCTACACTACTAGGTTTATTTGAAAAAAAAATCTATTTGGTGAAATTTTGAAATTTCAATGCAATAGTACTTAAATTTTAGGGAAAAAATAAGAAATAGGTTTGTCTAACCACCCTAACCACAATAAAATGATAATATTTTTTATAAAATTTTAGATATAAGTAGAGGACTCATGTCCCGATGTGATGCATATTTTTTATAATTTTTTTCCAAGTCAATAATTAATTATGATTTTTTATTACAACTTTCAATAAATATAAAACTCGTATGTTTAACCACCTTAACTTGGTCAAAACTTCATGAAATTCATTTTTTGTTAATCCTATAGTATGCAAAGCATAGAATGTGACGCATGTTTCGGATTCAAAAAATATGATACCGTTTGAAAGCTATAGATGTTTTTCAATTAGCCTATCAATCAGGACTTTAATTGTAATTCAAATAGAAAATGAATAATAATTATTTATTAAATTCAAAGTAAACCATAATTTATATTTGTGGAAATCTGAGAATCTCCTTTAAAAACCCTTTTTGTTTCATCAATTTTGGGTAAAAAAATAGTCGTCAGCCACATACCCTACACATACCCATCATATCACCACTTGTTGGCCCATCATGATCCTGCACATACCCAACTTCTTTTGACGAGGCTACAACGAGCCTATTGCAAATGTCAGCAAAAAAAAATTACATGTTGCAATATGAGTCTACCAAGTTGCAATGACTATTGAGTCTGTTATCAATGTTGTCACCTACACCTCATTTGTTTTCATTGTTTAGATAATTAAAAATCAAACTTATAATTCATAAACAAGACTCAAAACAATGATAGTGAAAGTTTCAAGGATTAACTTTGAAGCTAAGTGCAAGTTGTTACTATCAGAATTGTTTGCTATTTCCCCTGTCGTGAAAGAGTCTCAAGAGATAGTTGTTGTGCTGCCTTGAACACCTAAACAACCATGCCTAATTGTGACTTTGCATATTTCTTATAGTTTATGTTAATTGGACATTTACTTTGTTTTCTTCCCTTGCATTGCTCATTACATCAAAAAGACCTTTCCTCTTGACTACTATTGCTTTGCTCTTGGTTTGATTGGTTATATATTAAGACAATGAAGTATAACATATAATCTTTAAGAAAAAAGATACAGATGTTTTCTTTTATATTATTCATGTTGCTTATAATTTTGTTCCATTTTAAGTGTATACTTATGATTTAATTTAATGTTGTTTATTTATATAGAGTTGTTGTCCTTTTTAAGAGATGTATCAGTATCTATAGTTGTTCATATATCTACTTGTGGACATGGTTGTATGCATGTGTACATTTACGTATGTATTTAGATAAATACACATGCATGCAATTCAAATTTCCCATTGCATACAACTTTCTGGTACAAATGTGCATAGATATATATGTGTAATAGATATCTATGCGTATATGCATGCACAATTCAATATTTACAGGTGTCTGTGAGTTGTTTTAAAGAGAATATTGTTCTCATCTTGTTTTCAATGTTCTTAGTGGATAAAGTATCTTGACAAAGTTCTGTGTAGATATTTTTGTCTATGGTGTATTTGTTTATGTAAGTATCTATATTGGCTGTGAAATTTTTGTGATGGTGGTTGGAGGTTATTTTATGTTTTTAGCATCAGGTGATGGGCGCAAAAGCATTATTTTGCAACGGGTGATGGTTGCTTTGTGTTTTCTTTGATCTCTATATTTAAACTTCTATAGGGAGATTTATTCCTACTTCCTATCATGTAGCCTTCTGTCAATTGATTGAGAGTTACCATCACCCATCACATGTAACAAAAGAATGGGTACCTATGTTTCAATTGATAGGTGTAATTTTGTTGTTGGAGATCCACATCATGCATTTATTGAAATTGCTTTTCTCAACTGAAACATGTGGTACCTATTCTTCTATAAAGTAATTACTTGCAACCATGACAACTACACACAAGGCATACACCAATTAATCCTCCGAAATTCATGACTTGAACTGGGTTTTTTGTGATTACATGCAGATCCATGTTTGTATTCTACTAGATACTGCAGGATACATACCAACAATTAGAGTGCATTGTACATCAAACAAGTTGCTCATCTCCAACAATATTGTTATCATCATCAAAAGTTACTCTTCTTTATGATAGGTAAATTGCTTCTCCTTCCCTCTTCATCTCTATGCATATAGAATTTGCACCATGTCTAAATTCACTTCCTCGTGATTTTTTATATGTGATATGTAATTGTGGTATTACATATATTTCACTTATAAATTATAGAGCTATTTAAATGTTGTAATTTACATACTGCTTTCCACATCAAATTATTAAAAATGTATAATGTTGATTTCCACTAAACAGATTATTTCAGGTACCAAAGAATTTCCTTCACCATTCATCAAAGTGGTTGACTTTTAATGTTATTGCTCGGTGGTTTCCTGAGATCCCATGATGCTCCATGACACAATATGGTGGGGTGGAGAGTAGGCCTCCTTTTCTATGTCTAAACTCTAATCCATTCTGCGCACAAGGTATTCCTAGATTTTATATACTTAGTATGTCCTACTACAACTGTATTGCACATTATTTGTAATCAATTACATAAGTCTTTATATTTTTTGATTTATTTATTGTCTACCAATGGTACGTGTTTATTACAATATACTTTAGATAATCCTTTCATGCTTGCAACTAGACACAACCCAGATAATCGTCCTTCACAAGCCTTCTGATTCCATTAGATCTTGTCTGGATTCAGCAGTGACCGAAACATTGCTTTCACCATTGATAACAGTAGTGGACAATTTATTTTCTAGCTCGAGGATTTGGTGAGAGTGCCTGATGCTCCATGAGCCAATATGGTAGGGTGGAAATTGGGCCTTTTTTTTTTGTGTACATACTGCATTCTTCCACATGCACGAGGTATGGCTAAACTATAATTGCTCCATTCATCCCAATACAAGTACAAAGCAAAGTATGTTTTATAACATACAAAAATTTAATACCTCATGATTGCATTGCATCTTATTTGTAATTAATTGTATAGCTCTTTATATTTTCTGATTTATTTATTTCCTACCAATGGTACACATTTATTACACTAAGCTTCAGATAATCCTTCCATGCTTACAGCTAGACACAACCTAGACAATTGTGCTTCACGAGCCTTCTAATTCCATTGGATCTTGTATTAAGTTAGTATTTTCTTGCTCGATGGTTTGGTGATAGCGCACGATGCTCCATGAGCCAATATGGTAAGGTGGAAATCATGCTTTGTTTTGTTGTGTACATACTACATTCTGCCACATGCACCAGGTATGGCTAAATTATAATTAATTTATTCATCCCATTGCAAGTACAAAGAAAGGTTCATTTTATAAAGTATATAACTTTATGAATTAGACATGATCACTGAACTAAAATTCACACTTTGTATACACATAAGTTGTATTTGCATACGACTACACTTGGATGTTGCCACAATAGTGTGTCTCACTTTTGAGATATGTTGATTTTTGCCTGAAATCATTGTTTTTAGCAAAAATTAATGATTTAAGTCTTGAGAGGCTCCATCTAAAGGGTTTTAATTGAAGAGGGATCTATAAGACCCCTTTAGATCAAACCCCCTTGGATAGAACCCCTCTAGTGTTAAATCATACCCACAATGGAGTCTCCTCCGCACCTATAAAAATGTTGGAAAAAAACCACTTTTTCTTTACCTTTTGAGGGATTAAATAACATCATTTAAAAAATATATTTTCCAAGATTGTAGCCCTCAAAATTAGCTTACCAACAAGAATATTTTTGATATACTTTCATTTTATCATGTATTTAATTTTTAATTTTTACTAAACATCGGTTTTTCTCCGAACATCAAGCTCTTTGTTGTGCAGAGGTGGAAAAATAGTAAACCATTGTAAAAAAAAAAATTAAAAATACTCATTCCCTAGATATTGATTTCCTTGTTTCACCCCAAAAAGAAAATTTGGATTTCAATTTATACACAACAAATTAGCTTGTACGACACACATGTATGTCCAAATTATAGTTATAGTGACTTCAAAAATTAATTTAAAAAAAAATATTCAACAAAAAATTATGAAAAAATATCCTTTCCCTAGATATTGATTTTAAGAATCTATATTTTAAAAGTTATAATATAATCCTTTATAGAAAAAAAGCTATATTGTACGACACAAACGTTACTTTCTGAAAATGTTGTTTTTTGTTTAAAATTAGTTATTAAAGGAGATGTTGAAAGATTCATTATTTATTTCAAAAAAAATGAAAAAAAAAAATATTTAGAATCTACACACAAATTGCCACAAATCACTAGTTCGCATCATCTTCAAATTCTTAATGGTTTAGCTATTATAGGTCTCAGAAGATGAAGATTCGGTTAAAAATATTGATGTAAATGTCCATCTTGGGAAAAAAGTGAGACACAGTATTGTGATTTCACCCCTGTAGCTATGAGTTTTAGCTTTCTGTGGCGATGACTATAATGGAATAAAATAGTTAATGATATGCAATTCATTCTTTTTTGGATAGTCACCACACTAAACTTCACACCTTTTTGTTATTCTTGTATACCATAGTCCAGCGATAATTTGGAATTTGATGGACTAATGTGTTGCAAACAACCTTTCAGAACAATGATAGTGACTGCAAAGACAACCAGATCCTAATGTACCCTAAATTGATTGCAATACAAAAAATTCATTTCACCATTGATCAGAATGGTGGGTAATGTCTATTCTTGCTTGAGGGTTTGGTGAGAGCCCATCAGGCTCCATGACCCAATATGGAAGGGTGGAGAGCAGGCATCATTTTGTTGAGTTTTATTTTAAATTTTTTATGTACAAATATATATGTTTCTGACCTACGATTCATAGAAAATTTATATGTTTTATGTTATGGTTGCAATGGAATAAAACAATTTATCTTATACACTTTGTGTTCGATTCCATTGGCCACCATTGATTATTGTTCTCTTGCTTAAGCTATATCGTTCCATTTTTTAGAACATTCTATTGATGGCTATATGGTTTCATTAATGGCTTCCTTTTTGTGTGAATGGTTGCAAAATACTTAATCTAGTTTGTTCTTGGTGAATTTTTCCATTTGGGTTGTTGTTGAAACCAATATTGATTCATATATGGTTTGCACTTTCCGATGAAGTTTCCCAATCAATCTATTGCTGCAAGCTTTTTGTTTTTTGTGTGCTTTTCATGTGGGTCACTATTGAAAGGCATGTTTTTGTGGCAATGGTTACAATGCAATGAGATAGTTAATGTTATACTAGTTGCATTGTTTTAGGGTTTATTGTTAGCTTTTTGAAAAGGGTCTATTCAGAAAAAGACTATATAGTTTGTTCACACCAATATTGTTTGATTTATGGTTCGGGTTTTCTGGGGATGTTTTTGTATGGGTTTGTCACTATGATTTTTAGTGTTTTGCAGGTTTGGCCATTTGGGTGACTGATGATAATAATATTGTTTTGTTTATGCAATTCATTTTGAGGGGATCATTGCAATGCAATTTAAAATAGTTAATATTATGTGGTTCATGTTGTTTCGCATAAGGAATTGTTCACTGTTGTTGTCTACCTTAGCCTATATTGTTTCATTTATTACTTCCATTTAGCATGGTCAGGCAAAAGGTGGTGGATTGATTTTTTATTTTTATATGAAAAGCGTTTGGTGCACCGATAGACAAGGCTATTGAAATGGTATCATATATATGTGTGTGTGTGTATAACAGTGAGAAATGAAAGTAAAATTATACTTATTTCTTAGCAAAACCTTATCAAAAATTGAAAGGATATAGCCTTGTCAGGATTCCCTTCTCGAATATTAATAGTGAGAAATCCATCCATAAATATACTCCTTTCGAATAGAACATTATAAAAAATTGAAACAATATAGCCTTTCGAACAACAACTTTTTATAATGAAACAATATAGCCTCAGGCAAAGAAGAGTAATCAACAATATAGTGTCCATTGTTATTATCTACCTTGAGCTATATTCTCTTATTTTTTATATGCTCCTGTTCAACAAACTTTATTCTTTTAATTTTCAATAGTGTGTTGTTGAGAAAAGATCAAAAACTTTACTGATTATTGTTCTCTATCTTATGTTACATTGTTTTATTTTCAATAGGGTGTTGTTGAACATGCTATATTGTTCCAATTTTAATGTTTGTCTCTGCCTATCGGCTCATTGTTGTGTGTTACTACATAGAACTACTAGTATACTTTATTGTAATGTATATTTGAGTTATTATGCTATACATTATTATACAACTTCTACTAAACAAACATATGCTCTACACATACATGAAGAAGAAAAGCATGAGGATCGTTTATAGTTTTTGTAGCACCCCTCATGCTATTCTCTATTAGACTGGTGATTGTTCTGTTAGGATAGAAATTATGACACTTGATGATACTTTGATGTTCTTGTTACTATTTGAGTTTATGCATATGCTATGATAGTTTAAAGGACTTATTGGTTTATGTGGATTAATTTAATTATGAGCATTATGTGTTTATTTGGTGATTGTTCGATGTTGTTTGTTATGTATCTAGTTGCTATGCATTGATGTGGTTACTTGTTGGTTGTTTCTTGGTGAGAGGAATAGTGTTGCATTACTCATTCATGAGTACCCTACTATGCTATGATTTCCTTTCACAGTGTGTCTTACTGTTTGATTACATATATGTTTTTTGACCATTTTGTTTGATGCAGGTTGCAGGTACTAGGCATTGACTAGATACTTGAATTTTCAATTCTGAGCATTCCTTAAACCCAATGGAAAATTGTTGAAAACGGAGATAACATACAGTCCCCTACCCTTGCCATCATCCTTGATGAGGATGAGTATCCAATTGGTTACCATGTCAATTTTGTATGTTGTTTGTGGTCAGTTATTCTTGTTTTGAACTTGTTTGTGCTTGGGTGATTATTGTTGATATTTAGTTGTTAAATTAAAATTTTTAATTATGTTATTTGATTAATTGTTGAATTAAATAAATTATTAAATATACCATGTTGGTAAATAGTATTTGAGTTGCCTTTGTTAATTAACTTATTAAATTAAATTGCTAAGTCATTTGGAAACTTGTTTTTGTGAGATTTTTATTTGATTTTTGTGTTAGAAAATCTTACAGCTTCTTTTGGAAAAATAATAATATAATATCATTTTGGAGAGATATTGGGGGGGATTGTTATTGATTTTTGAGTGTTTGGTTGAAAGAAGAACTTTTCTACAAAAATTTGATTACTGTTGATTTTGAATTGGGAATTTGGAGAAATTAATTTTGGGGTTGGAAAGGTTGGAATTGCAAGTTGGAAATTTGGAGCTGGGCATCGAATCTCCAGCCAGCCAAGCGATTGGATCTAGGTTGGCTTGTTCTTTTGTTCTTTGATTTATCTCTTTGATTAGTGCAATCAATCCCTCTCTTTTTAGATGCTTATTGAAAATAATGCTTGTTGTTGATGATTTTTGCCTATTGGTTTCCATATAGTAAGCAACCAGTAAATGTGCATTTGCAATTTTGCAATTATTGCATTCCATGAACTTTAATTCCCTGCATATGATATCAATGTAGAGCATTCATATTTTTCTCCCAGGCTTGTAATTTGCATTGAAAATCGATGGATGAGCTTTCTGCTTGGAATTTTGCAAACTAATCTTCACCACTCTCATATTTCATCTACATTTAATATTTTGTTTGAATGGAATTTTATTGTGCCTTTGCTTCCTTTACATAGTGTTTCCTTCATTCATATGGACATGTTCTATGTGTATCCTCCTGCTTTGGACTGTGTGGCCCACTCAAAACCCACCTGTAATTTTATATTTCTTTTAAAAGGGGCACTAACTCATATTCTTACTCAACCTGCAATCTCCACATTCGGGCTTTGCACGACCTCCACTTGTCTCTAAAGAAAAAATTTAAAACTTTTACCTCTTTCTGCATTTTTCATCTATACAACCACCTTTCACATTCATATCTATTGTTTGCATGCACTTAAGAAAATAGGTGCATACACCTGCCAATTGCATTTGCTAGAAGATTCTTAAGCTTTTTAACTATACCTGATCGGCGTACCCACCCAGCAGTGAATAAAAATCACCTTACCTTGCTAAAATCATGCAAGATAGCAATATGCATAACATTACATGAGGGGGGGTCAAATGGAACAAGCCATAGTAGTTGTGCACCCTCCTCTTCCCTACAGACTCCTTGTAGTGCATTTGAGTCTTATTTGATCTTTCATGGCATAATGTGAATACCACTCCTACGACTTAGATTTGTTTCCTAATGTTTGATACTCAATGGAAATGCCCTATGTTTAGTATTCACAAAAATTGCATGATGCTTGGTAATTCGATAAATAAATATATGTTTAGTTTTCGCTGTATATAAATTACTTTGGCATTTGATATTGGCACTTAGACTTACACTTGGAATTTGATGTATCCATTTGATGTTGGTGTTTGCTGATTTTATATTGTGTTAAAATTCAATAAATATGCATTGAGTTGGTATTCAATATATATATATATATATATATATATATATATATATATATATATATATATATATATATATATATATATATATATATATATATATATATATGTATATGTATATATGTATGTATGTATGTATGTATGTATGTATATATATATATGTATATATGTATGTATGTATATATGTATATATATATATATATATGTATATATGTATGTATGTATATATATATGTATATATATATGTATATATGTATGTATGTATATATATATGTATGTATATATGTATATATAATGTATGTATTATATACATACATAATGTATGTATGTATGTATGTATATGTATATATATATGTATATGTATACATATATGTATATGTATATATATACATATATACATATATGTATACATATATACATATATGTATACATATATACATATATGTATACATATATACATATATGTATACATATATATATGTATATATGTGTGTATATATATATATATGTATGTATGTATTTATGTATGTATGTATGTATGTGTGTGTGTGTGTTTATCTATGCATTTATATATGGGTTGCCATTTTTAGTTTGAAAGATTGTATTGAAATTTGCATTCTAATTAATAATTGTATATATGTATATATATATTTATATTTATATATGTGGGTATATTAAAGGAAATAATTTTACAATATTTTTAGATGCTTATATATATATATGTATTAACAATAGGAAGAGGATCCTAGAACTATGTGTGTATCTTTTCAAATAGTAGATAGTACATGATTAGTTAAATCATTGAGAACTAAATGTATATAGGGGATTTTAGGAATTATGTCGATATCCTTTTAAGAGTAGATAGAATTGTTATTCAATTCATGTTAAAAGAATTTTCTGTGTGTTTTTTCTATGTGTGTTAGAATATTTTTATTTCAGGGTGCATTAGAGGTGGTTGTTTATAGATGATATAATCCTTCTTGTGGTAAATAATCTATAAATTGATTGTATTAGACAATGTGTCTTGTTAAGTGAAGAAGAGAAACAAAAATGTGGAAGTGATGTTTTATATGGAGTCGTTCATGATTGCACTATTATTTGTGTACTTGCTTGAACAATGGACTTCATGGTTATGAGAAATTGATTGTGTCATGACTATTGGTTTAAGTGTTTATGTTATTGTGTTGATTATTCCAAATTGGGATGATTGTGGTGAATGCTTAAAAGTGGGAGTCATAGTGTAAGTTGGTTAAGGGACCTTCCAGATGCTTGGGGGGAGTATCTTGTATGTTGAGTTTCATGATGGTTTCATTTGAAGTGTTTGGAAATGTACTTGGGATCTGTGCAAGAGGGTCTATGCCTTGCACTGAGTTTATGTTCTTGTGATTGTGATTTGTGTAAAAGAGGTTTTTTAGCCTTGCACTGCTTATTCACTATTATGATTGGGATTTATGTGCGAGATGGTTCATGCCTCGCTCTATGTGTGTGTTCATGTGGTTTGGTAATTTGTGCAAGATGGATTTACCCTATTTGATGTATTGGGTCTTCTAGTTGCAAGTAGGAGTGGCTCTCAATGGGGGTCAAATCTCCAAGTGGTGACCTAGACAACCCATTGGATAGTTTTTAATTCATTGATAACCTAAATAATGAAGTGGGGGGATGGGAAATTTTCACATAAACAAGATAGTGGATTCCTCGCCCATACCTATAGTGCTCGTTTAGGCTAAAGATGGGGTGAGAATTCCTGGTTGGAAAGATCAACTTCCTTGTCCTTACGAAAGGATTGTTGGTCCCGCATGTGTCACCCTATGGGGCTAGGACCTAGTGAGAGGTATGTCGGACAACCCATGCTAGTACCATGTGATGACACTCTTACCTATTGCATTCTAGCATTCCCTACTTATGTTTTCTCCTTCTATTGTGTGGTTTCCTCTGTGAGCATTGTATGTGTTTTGTGATGTTCATGTTGTTCCAATGTTATGTTGGAGTCTTGTTTAGTCCTTTTGTGTTAGCCTTTTGTCTTCTTGGTTTATTTTGTTGTGGGACCTTATTGTTATCTCCTAGCACAAGGGGGTGGACCTTAGGGTTCCACATGGTCAGGTGGATTGTGCCTTTTCCTCCATTGGGTTCCCTTGAAGTTTTTCGTGTGCATGGAGGATGTACCTTGTGTAGTAGTTTTCAGTTCTTGATCCAATTCATGGAGACAGTCTACATGTGATGGAATTGAATAACAATTGTACCATGTATTGTAATCTTGATGTATTCTTTCTATTGTATTCAGGGAAGCATTGTTGTAAGATGTAACAATTATGTTGTACCCTCATGTAAGGGAATTGGTATATGTACTTATTGCTTCTTTATATATGATCCTTGATGATTATTTATCTGATGTTATCTATAGAATGTATGTTACTTATTCATTTAATGCAATGGATTTAAAATGAACTCTTTTAGTTAGCTAATCCATGATGAATGGTTAGATCTTGTTAAGTAGGTTTGTTCATAATGCAGTCATTGAACCTTAGAGGACATAGTTTAGCTTATGTGTTATGTTTAGATATTATTTACATTTCTTGTTATTTCTTAAAAAAAAAATCCATTATTGTGCTATTTTTGTGTCGTCCTCTGGGGTTCTTTGGCGGGGCGTTATAGTTTTTACCTAGTATATGTGAGGATAATATACTAGTAGTTGATGATATGGCTTTCTCATCCTCTCCCACTACTATAAGTGCAATTCTTACACATGTGGATCTTGGACATGTTGAGAATGATATTTCATCTTATTTGAACTCCCTAATTGGTAGGATTGACTATCTAAAAAGTGCATTGATGATTATTCTAAAGAATATATTTAAATAAAAAGATCCTATAAATCATATATTGTATAATCATCTAGAATATGATATTATAACTTATTCTACATCAAGTTGAATTTTGTATCTTCCATTTCAAATTCTGATGATAGAGATGATTTGTTACTATATTTACAATATACTTCCAAATAATATATTTCCCTTATTTTCATTAGGATCAATTTCTTGCTAGATTCATTCTGGAATAATTTATAGTGATCATGAATTCACATGATTTTATTCATTACCACATTCTTATATTGCTTCATTTCTATATTTTCCTAGTTCTTTCATGAAACATTTTTATTATAATATTGTGCTAATCTAATGAAATGTAAGAAAGAAGAACAGGATCCAATTAAATTTTTCATATTCTAATTTCAAGTGCTTGTTACTCACATGAATTCTACCTTAGATTATGTTGAACTTCAAAGAATATTTATTAACATTCTACTTTCACTCTTTAAAATCTAAGTGTATTATAATACTCATCATTCATGTACTATTTATGTGCTAGTGTATATATAGATGTAAGTGTGTTTTATTTTAAGGACTTATTTTATATCATGTCATACTTTTAGCAACTCTCCTTATGATTATAAGTTAACATCATTTTCATATTTAGATATTGGGGGAAATGAGGATGAACCTAATGATGATCATTGTGCATGTATCAAACCAAAAAGGATTAGAGAGTCCACTACATTAAAGGAGACTCCACATGTTGTAAATTAGAAAAAAATGGAATATGTTCTAATTAGTTTTATTCAAGAAGGGAAAGTTTCTAGATTTAATTGAGTATTTCATCGATGTTTTAGATCAAACTCATTAATCCATCATCAGGAAATAGAAGGAAAGAGAAGAGAAACTAGTAGAGGGTCCTCTAGTTAAACCAATAGAGGATCGTCCTTACTAAGTCTACCATTTACCTTGTGTGCCCTTACATAATGGAATTTTATTTACATGAATGTCTATTGTGCATATCCTATTCTAATTTCACCTTCCATATTATGTTTCATTCCTTTTTTTTTCCTGCTTGGAGGTGCCTTCTCTTTTTCTATTTTTAACTGCTATTCTAAGTCCCTCCTATGTTTACCTATATTTCCTTTTTGGTTTATGTTCTTCCTAGGTTCCTTTTTGAATCATATGTCCTCTTATGTTCAATATTTTCTATTTATAGTTCCACATATTTCCTTATTGCATTGTGTGTACCTATATCACACAACTATGACTCATACTATTTTCTATATTCTATGCTTTCAAATTGTGTTATCATGTGTTCTTTGTTATGTTCTTATGTTCCACGTTTCTAATGTCTAGCTCTTACATACCATGTGTATTATACTTATATTTATTATGCTCCTACTTACTCTCATGTTTACATCTTATGCTATATGTTTATGACATTGAAATGTTTTCATTTGGTTGTTGATACAAAGGAAGGACTCACTCAACAAACTTGACACATCCTAAAACAACGTTTCAATACAAATGATGCAAATATGTATTATCGTTCATTCTTGGTAACTTGCTCTTAAAGCCTAATGGAACACAACAAGAGGAAAAAAACATGAAACATGGGAAACTTGGCTTGTTTAGTCTTGTTTCAACACCTTTTATGGGTTTCCAAATATTCATAGCCCAAACAAATGATTAACACAATGATTCATGGAAATACGAACTTGCTTCCACTAGATGTAGCTAGACAATAACACCAAACAAGAAGGGAACTTCTTGTCTCATGAATTCTTGGCTTGTGCAGACCTCTTACAACATACTATAGTGATTTACCATCCATCCAAGAATACACAATACATAGATTTTTTTAACCATTAATCAAACAAGGGTTTTATGACAGTTTGCAAGCTAATTTGAAGACACTGTCATTAATAACTTCATCAAAACTGAGAACCATGAATCCTCCTTTTTCCAAAATGTGGGAAGCAATAGGACAAAGTTTTCCACCAATTTTCATAGGTTTCCAATGGTAGAAACTTTTTCCATTAAATTTATTTGCTTCCTAGAAACCCTGGGTAGGGTTTTAACATATCAAGACTAAAAATGCAATAACTATCTCAAAACACAATGAAAATTCTCAAAACAAAGGAATTCAAAAGGTTAAAACCTTATTCAACTTTTGTAATCATATTCAGGGTTGTACTAGATCGTACCAGATTGTACGTGTTTCACAAGTTGTTTTACATAGAAAAATGCAAGTAAAACATGGAAAAATGAAGTTCTTTGCATTAAATTTCTCCAACCTTGGTGCTCGACTTTTAAATCTCTATTTCATCAAATTATAACCTCCCACAACCATCCAAACTGAAACCTAACTCCCATTAACCAACTTCGCAAAATTGCATTGACAGCATTGACAACTTTTTTGAACTTTTGACAACTTTTGATCTTATATTGTCTTAGCATGTTTATCTTATACTTACATTCCTACATGTTTATGATCCTTATTTTTCTTTTTATATTTCATTTTTTCTTACAATATTTGTATCTAACATTTATGGTTATTGTTATCTTGTCACTTGCCTTTATTACGGAAACATTGGGTGCACCTTGTCTTTCCCATGTATATGTAATTTCATGAATACATCTTCTATATGTTATTAAATACTTACCACATGATGATATCATTTTCTATGTTTAAATGTCTTATCATGATTATATATTTTCTCCTTTCCTCCAAATATTTACATCCTGTATATGAAATTAATTAAAAGGGAGCATAAATTATCACTAGCATTCCTTTTTGTGAATTATGTTTTGCAATGACAAGATCATAGCCATTCCCATGTCTAGCGGAGCTCTATCAATATTGTTTGATTGATCAAAGTCCTTTTACATTTCTACTTAGTCAAATCTTTACCATTTTCTATATCAAATGAAATCTTACATTTATCCTTTTATTTTAAATATTTTCAATGATAGTTATCTTAAAAGAAAATTATAATTAGCGATAATTTTAAATCTATAATAGATGCTACTACTTGCATTATTTTAATTTTTTTATGTTCCTAATGAAACATTAATTACAACAATAATTCAAGAATGGTATGTATACTTTACATAGGTTTGTATCCTTCTGAACATTTAAAAATATTTAATTTCTATGTTGACTTCTTGTTCCAATTTGACATGCATCTATCAATTAGTTCTCTCACACATCAAAATGTCTACAAAATGTAATGGTGAAAATTATATACCTATACCCTTTTCCCTTTTGTTTTGAGACCACTTTGATTAGATTTTTCTTTATTCTATAACTATTCTACAAGTGGTATACTCTTGCATGAATTTGTCTCATGAAATCACCATATCTAAATCCGATCATCACTCATCCGCAAATATTGGTATTGATTCTTAGATCCCCATTTGTCACCAATATTATATCCATAGGTGTAGACTTAACCCAAATCATTTTCATAATTCTAAATTTGAACCTTGAAATTTTAATATTTAAATTCAAATTACATCCCACCAACTTCCCTCCCATTTAGTCATTGTGAGTTGACCCAATGCATATTTGTGTTGATTTGTGTGTTATGTTGTTCTATTCAAAGACATGCATTCAATCAATTTGAAACTAGTTAGAAGTAATCAAGGATAACCTAAAATTCATTTAAAAGCTAGAGGGTTATCAAAGTATTAAATCAGCATACATCATCCTAGGTCCATTGCGTGCATGGTTGTTTGTTGTACTCAATGCTTGTTCGAAACCCATTAAATCAATTTAGGACTAGTAGTCTAACTAAGGAGAATATAGCCTTCATAAATTAGCAAGTTCTCAATAGGCATTCCTAAAAACCACTAGTCCTTATTCAAATTCAAACATCAAAACATCAAGATGAGTGAATCCCAACGGTCCATTTTCAGCCAATTCAATTTCAAAACGTATAATTCAGATCTATGCATCAGGTCCAAATCTACTCTCGTGGAGATCGAGTCTACGCCCACAAAAAGTGAACTAAGACAGTGAACCAAGAATTTTCCAAACTAGCAACAGTCCTCTAACAAGACTTCAATTTTTCACACCATGAAAAGAGGATTCTTATTAAAAACGAGAGCTAAATACCTTTACATCTATTTTATTTTATTTCCGCAATTAATTTACCATCTGATTCAGTTATCTGGCAATTAATTAGCCTTAATATAAATCTTGTTCATTTTTCATTACACTTATTAAAATAAATAGAAAGCATCCAGCTAATTTTAATTCTCATGTGGGGTTGACGGAGTTCGATGGAGGACTATTCGGTATAGATAGAAAGCATATGTATATCGTTCTGAATATCTCTATCCTATTTCGTCTTTCCTAAGAAAGGTTTACTGTCAAAAAACAATTCATAACGCACATCTTCAACGGTGTATTAGTCTATTTCTCTTTGGCAGCAATATTTGTATATCTATCTATAACCGGGTGTGCTTGTATGTTTTGACTGGTAGTTTGTTTTCTGCTGGTCTTTAACTGTTACTTGTATTATGTATTCCTTATTATGCTTCATACAATTTAAAAACAGTGTATCCACTACAGTGCCTCCATACGTCTGAATGATAAAATTGTAGATAAAAGATTGATCTTCCAAAATAATTTTGGGGCAATAAGCCTAATTACAGACACAAACAACAGCTCGGCTTCGAATATTTCAGCCTTATTTATTATTTACAAGAAGACAGAAAAAGTTTACATGTAAACCAAAATATCAGGGCTTCAGGTGAATTCACCGTCAACAAATTTACCTTCAACAATTTATCATCATGATAAATTCATCTCGTGGAAAATTTACCGCTATAAATTGCTGGTGAATTGTTGGTAGTGAATTTCCACAAGATGAACTTGTCATGACCATGAATTGTTGGAAATGAATTTATTGACAGTGAATTGTTGACAGTGAATTTTCCTAGAACCAAATATCTGTTGGAGAAGAGAGATTCAGAGAGATTTGCGGGATTTGTAACTATCTATAACTTGAGCTATTTATGGAGATTGCATGAATTATGGGATTTATCCTAATCTATGCCTGCCTAATTAAGGCTATTGTAAACCTTTATATGTAGATTTGTTGTAAATCTCTACACACAACAATGCATAATAATCCCTCTCTCTCTCTTCTCCTGTGGATGTAGGCTATGGCCGAACCACATACATCCTGTGTTCTTTGATTGTCTGTATGATTTGAGTAGTTGCTTTATGGTATCAGAGCGGGTTATTGTTTCGAGCCGTTTGTCTGTTTTTTTTCTAGCGCGCATTATGGTGTTCTGGCCGCGCGAATTTAATCATTCTTGGGCACGTTTTTTTTGTGTCCTCTTTGGGTGCGACTTCATCCTGTGCTCCTGAGCCGATTCAAGTCAGATCTGCAGCAGAAGAACACAGCCTACATCAAATCTGCTGCGTACCAGAGAAGGGCGCACAGTTTTTTGCATAAAGCGCATGGTTTAAGGAGGTTGTTGACTACGTCTTGGGGTCAAATCTCCGTCCCACTCAAATCTGCAGCGACATTTACCAGAAAAGGGGGCATTTTTTTTCTTGCTGTGCAAACCACTCTTTGGTCCGATTTTTTTTTTATTATCTCGTCTGCCCCGAAATCTGGTGTATTCTGAATCTGCTGCGGAGATTTCATTGTAAGTGTTTTTTCTGTGTCTTATTTCTTGTTTTTTTCTCATGGCTGAGTTCGATTCGAATCCCAGTTGGAGACTTTCATCAGTTCCGTTAAATGGTATCAATTATATAGCATGGTCTAGAGCTGTCACTTTGTCACTTGGTGGCAAGAAAAAATTTGGTTTCGTTAATGGTGGTAAAACGTGCCCTCAAACTACTGACCCGGGATATGAGGATTGGATATCCAATGATCAGCTTGTTCGATCATGGTTACTCAATTCGATGGAAACTCATATTGCCGAAATTTTCACTTTTTCTAATTCAGCAAAAGAACTGTGGGATTCAATTGCTAAATTATATGGGAACCAAAATAATGCTGCTCGTATTTTCGAACTCACTCTTGAAATTGCTGCAGCCCAACAAGGTGATAAAACCTTTAGTGAACATCTTGGGAATCTTAAAAAACTGTGGGATGAATTGAACATGTATCGTCTGCATACCACTGATGCCCAAACTCTTTTGAAACGAGCTGAGGAGGATAAAATTTTCTCTCTACTTCATAGCCTAAAGCCTGAGTATGAATACATAAGGCGCAATCTTCTGATGGATGCCACATTACCCACTCTTGCTGGTGTTTGTGCTATTATTCAGTGAGAGGAAACTCGAAGAAAGACTATGAGCTCAAAATCCAAAACTTCAATGGAGAAGATTGAATCTAATGTCCTGTTGGCTGAAAAGGATGATAAGAGAAAGCCTCATTTTTCTGACAAAAACAAGAATGTTTCTCGCTACAAGGGTAAGAAGGAACTATATCAATGTGATCACTGCAAGAAACCTGGGCATACCAAGGATCGTTGCTGGGAATTATATCCACATCTCAAATCTAAATACAAGGGTCGGAAGGATCATGCTGCTATAGCCGAGACGTCTCTTTCAATCAATTAGTTGGGTCACCTTCTTCAACAACTCAGTAAGACCATCTCTTCTGGCAACAGTCTGTCCTCTTCGTCTCTCGTGTCAGGTAATCTTCATGCTTATCTTACTTCCAATTCAAAAATTAATTCCTGGATTATTAATTCCGGAGCTATAGATCATATGGCCAATAGTCCTTCCTCAGTAACCAATTTTATTCCAAAAACTGATAAGCATGATATCTCTATTGCAAATGGAACTACTGTTTCAGCCTTAGGAAGTGGTAAAATTAGTTTCTTTTCTCATAATGCTCCATCTGATGCTCTGGTTGTTCCATCCTTCCCTATTCAACTTATGTCTGTTGGAAAAATTACTAATTCTTTAAATTGTGATGTCATAATTTCTCCAACATCTGTCATCTTTCAGGATCGAAAGTCAAAGAAGATGATTGGTAAAGGAACATACTCACATGGACTTTACTTTATAAACTCCTGCAATAAGGCGTATCATGCCAGTAGTGTAATTGAAAGTCACACTTTACATAAACGGCTTGGACATCCATCCAACCGTATCTTGTCAAGACTTTGTCCCTCTGCTTCTGTTGATTCTGATGTCTGTGATGTTTGTCAGTTTTCTAAACAAACTCGTTTACCTTTTGTCAAATCGTCTTCTATGTCTACTGAGTTGTTTGAATTAGTTCACTCTGACTTATGGGGACCAGCGCCTATTGATTCTTATGATGGATATAAATATTGTGTGTTGTTCATTGATGATTTTTCTCGTGCTACATGGTTATACTTGTTAAAATCAAAAACTGAAGTGACTTCTGTCTTCAAAGATTTTCATACTATGGTGTTTAATCAGTTTGGTGCTAAAATTAAAACTTTTAGGTCTGATAATGGTACCAAATATGTTAAAGGATCTTTTTCAGAATATCTTCAAAGCCAAGGCATTATTTATCAAACAAGTTGTGTCGGAACTCCACAACAAAATGGGGTGGCCGAAAGAAAGAATCGACACATCCTAGAAACCGCACGGGCCCTTATGTTTCAAACAAAGGTCCCAAAACAATATTGGTCTCATGGTGTGTTGACCGCTGCATATTTAATCAACCAACTTCCCAGCTGTGTTATTAAGTTCAAGTCACCATTGGAGATACTCAAAAATAGGATACCTGACATCTCACACTTGAGGGTATTCGGATGTGTTTGTTATGTGCACCAGCAAGCAATACACAGAGATAAGTTAGAAGCTCGCTCTACTCGGTGTGTATTTTTTGGGTATTCTTCCACTAAGAAAGGGTACATATGTTATGATCCAGTCACTCGTAAAATTGTTGTTTCACGTGATGTCCATTTTGTGGAATCTGAATCTTTTTTTACAGCTTGTGTTGACTCTGGGAGTCAGCCACAGGGGGAGTCTATGTCTCACCCGGTTCCGCTTCCCACCATTACCAATGAGGATGTTGTTCCTAATCATGATGCAGAAGTTCCTGAAGCACCACCAATCCCCACATCTCCTCAAGCTGCTCGACGATCGAGTAGAGCAACTCGTCCTCCAGAGCGAATGAAAGATTTCTTCACTTATCATGCTACATCTTATCCTATACAGGCACACCTGTCTTATAATAATATTTCTCAGTCTCACCTAGCTTTCTTGAGTACTGTTGATCATAATCAAGAACCTAAGACTTTTAAAGAAGCTAACTCCATTGCAGTTTGGAGGAAGTCTATGCAAGATGAGCTGCAAGCTCTTGATGACAATAACACATGGGAGATTGTTAAGCTACCTCCAGGAAGGAAAACTGTTGGATGTCGTTGGGTGTACAAAAATAAATACAACAGTGATGGTTCCTTAGAACGGCATAAGGCCAGACTTGTTGCTAGAGGATTCACACAAACATATGGCGTAGATTACCAGGAAACTTTTGCGCCTGTTGCAAAGATGAACACATTCCGGGTCCTCATTTCCCTTGCCGTCAATCAAGACTGGAAATTGTTTCAAATGGATGTCAAAAATGCATTCTTGCACGGTGATCTTAAAGAAGAAGTTTACATGAGCATCCCACCTGGGCATCCGCAAGAGGCCAAGTTTGGTTTAGTGTGTAAATTAAAAAAGGCAATCTACGGGCTTAAACAATCTCCACGGGCCTGGTATGCTAAGCTTAGTTCTGTCCTTATGTTGAATGGGCTGAAACGAAGTAATGCCGATCCTTCTTTGTTTGTTAAAAGAAGTAACTCCGGTATTGTTGTTGTGCTGATTTATGTTGATGATATAGTCATTACTGGTGATGATCAAAATGCAATTTCTAAGCTCAAAATTCTGCTACACAATAGATTTGCCATTAAAGATTTGGGAATTTTGAAGTACTTTCTAGGATTAGAAGTTGCCTACTCAAAAAACGGCATCTTTCTTAATCAACGAAAGTATGTGTTGGATTTGTTACAAGAAACTGGTAAATTTGGAATCAAGCCATCAGATACGCCAACGGATAGTGGAGGAAAATTAGATGATAATGGTGCATTGTTGCATGATATTGGTCAGTTTCAAAGGTTGGTCGGTAGGTTAATCTATTTAACCATTACTCAACCTGACCTTTCTTATGCAGTAAGTTTGGTAAGTCGTTTCATGCATGCTCCCAATGCTCAACATATGCAGGCCGTCACCAGAATTTTACAGTATCTGAAAGGGTCCCCAGGCAGAGGTATATGGATGCGTAAGACTGGTCATAATTCTATTACTGCCTATACTGATGCTGATTGGGCAGGATCTCCAATTGATCGAAGATCTACAACTGGATATTGTACCTTTGTTGGAGGTAACTTGGTCACATGGAAAAGTAAAAAATAGAGTGTTGTTGCTCGTTCAAGTGCTGAAGCAGAATATAGAGCGATGGCATCAACTACCAGTAAAATTATATGGCTTCGAGCTCTGTTGCAAGACCTTGGTTATGGTTCGTCTCTACCCACTGAATTATTTTGTGATAATCAAGCTGCTATGCATATCGCTTCAAATCTAGTATTTCATGAGCGCACTAAACATATTGAAGTCGACTGCCATTTTGTTTGGGAGAATGTGCAAGCCAATGTCATCCGCATGACCTTTGTCCCTACAACTCAGCAATTGGCGGATATATTTACAAAAGGTCTTCCGGCTCTCAAGTTTCAAGAAGTATTGTCCAAGTTGGGCTCTATTGACATTTTTGCACCAACTTGAGGGGGAGTGTTGGAGAAGAGAGATTCAGAGAGATTTGCGGGATTTGTAACTATCTATAGCTTGAACTATTTATGGAGATTGCATGAATTGTGGGATTTATCCTAATCTATGCCTGCCTAATTAAGGCTGTTGTAAACCTTTATATGTAGATTCTTTGTAAATCTCTACACACAACAATGAATAATAATCCCTCTCTCTCTCTTCTCCCGTGGATGTAGGCTACGGCCGAACCACATACATCCTGTGTTCTTTGATTGTCTGTATGATTTGAGTAGTTGCTTTAATATCAGATATCAGTTTTTATTTTGTTATAGAAATAGATTTTGGCCAGGTGTTGGTTCTGATGGAAGGCTCCATGGACGTATTCAACTTTAGCATAACATGAATACTTGTCAATCTCAACTATATTTCATACCAGAAGGAAGATATTAACATGCTGGTATTGATAACTAAAGAAATACATATGGAACAATGGTTGGCTTACCTTTTTTTTTGTGGATGAACATTGCCCAGCAAGTTGAGTAGCTTCAATATAGCCTCGTAAGCTTTCTGAGCACATGGCTGCGAGAAGCCAAATGTTATCTTCTCAATAAAGCATGGTATTGCAGTATAATAATAAGAAAATGCAAGAAAGCACTTTAAATTGACATTCTTGCCTTCACTTATTTCTAATCAAGAACAGAAACATCCAACGAGGGCTCTGATATAAATATTTGAATGAGTTTCGACCCCATATTAACCTCTCGTTCAGCAGATCCATGACGTTTATGCACGGAGTAATACCCGTTCTGAATTTTCAGCAGAAGCAGCTTATATATTTGTTATTGAGGATGTAGAAGTGAGAGGCGAGGAAATGAGATTAAACAATGGGGAAACCATGACATTATTGAAGAGTTGGGTGGAGGAGTTATACATCTGACAAGTAAACACATTATGATTTGAAAATTTGACTGTTAGAGGGGAACTAATGAAGAAAAACTTGTATTTCTATCTGCTCCTTTGAGAATGGTGGGCAGTAGAGAGATGGTGGAGAAGAACATTCATGAAAAACTAGTATTTCTAACTGCTCCTTTGAGAATGGTGGGCAGCGGAGATATGGTGGAGAAGACATTCAATGCATAAGTGGGTTTGATGAATGGTAGACTCGATTTTGGTCTTCAATCAAACAAACTCATCCCACGAGATTGATTGACCGGCAGTTGTACTGAAAAGAGCTTATCAATAATGTGCCTCTGCAATTAAAAAAATAAAATAAAATAATTTAGAATTGTCAAAAAATAGTTTCTGTCAATTGCAATTGGTAAGCAGCTCGTTGTTGAGGGAAACAACATATAACACAGGTCATTTTTTTTTGTTGCTTTCTCTAAATAACCGAGACAAGGTAGAGAGGGTGCTTCTTTGTGTTAATTTTTAGGTCAACTGCCCTACAGTTTAGGGTTGAATAAAGTAACATAAAACGAATGTACACTACGTCAAGGGTGCGTTGTGCAGATCGATGGTCGCATCATGGTACCTAACTGAAAATCGAGGAAAAAAATTTAAAAAGAAAAGCACGTTTACAGTGGATAGAATCACATTGGAGAAATGTGGCCAGAGCATGAAGGATTAGTCCATTGGATTAATGTGTCCATTTTTTATATTAGAGGTGACCTCTATCATAAACAGTTAGCACATTGATCAAAATTGTTAAGTAAGAAATATGGGTGTTGTTAATACATGATTTTAATAATTATTTTGGCTCTTTAGGTATATTTATTGATTTAAATTTTGAATTCGGAATTTTTTATATGTTAAATTATTTATCTCAAGATATATATGGATAACAAATATTAGGGGTGAACAAATATCTAATACACTAGATGTGTAAGACACTTGACATCAAATATGGATGAACTACCCAATATCTAAAGTCTAAAAACATAAAATCCTACAATTAGTTTTAAGGGTCATTTTCAACATCTAGCAACTAGATATTTGTTCCATATTATATATGTTATCCTCAAAGCCTCTCTTGTGGGTATTGTCCTCCCTCCAATACTCTATTGTCCTCCCTCCAATACTCTAGGCATGTTTTTTTTTTTTTTTAACTATTAAAATAGAAGATTTAATAACAATTATATTGTTTTTAAAATACAAGTAGTTTATTTTTTATAAATATAAAAAATGGGTGAGTTTAATTTCCAAGAACCCAACACAAAACCTAGTTGAAAACCCACTCTCAAACTTATCCCCAAATCGCCTCAAAACCCACCTAAAAGAAAAGTTGATTGAAATCTGGTGGCACATTTGCATATGGCGATGCTATTGTTTTTTTTATTAGTTTCATGATTTTGAATATGGCGACACTATTGATATTTTGATGCTATTAAGGTCACTGGTTTGTGTAGAGCAATGCAGTTGCATTTCACCAAAGCAATGCAATTGATTTTTCAGTGACGCAATTGCAGTTAAAACAACGCTATTGCAAGTAAAAATAGAGAGTCAATTTTCATAAATGCTTTAAATTTTCAATTTCATATACTCTTTGATCTCTTCCTAACATCTAGTTTTATTTTTGTGAGGTTAACTAGTTTTGCATATTTGAAAAAACTAGGAAATTATTTACCCCAACTTGTTGGGGTCATAATTTTCTACTTAGTGCTCAAAATTTGAATTTGTTTGCACCGTTGGAAAGGTCTCCAAGATTACTAACTCGGTCCCTAAAAAATAGTGCCTATGGAAACTGATTTTTAGGGACTAACACAAGTTTCAACTCCAAATTCCACTTTGAAGGCCTCCAAAAAACATGATTTACTAGAACCTAGAAAATACTGGAAAAAGATTGAAATTTTGGATTTTTGGTTTTTCTTAGTTCTAGTTATTGCAAAAGTGTTTTAACACTTATGGGATAATTATAACCCATCATATGTTGTTTTGCTTCATGTTTTAGGACAACTAAATTTCCATTGGGTTTTAAAACTTATAATCTTAGGACAACTAGCTTTCAATTGGGCTTAAAATATACAAATTCTTTTTAGTCTTTTCAAAGTTGGTTAAAATTGAACCCATACAACCTCATTTTGTGATATTAGTTAAAATTAAACAAAAACAAAAAAACACTTCCATTGGTGCTTAAAATGAAGTAATTTTTCTATATTGGGTTAAAATAAATGAGTGTTTGATGTGCTTACTTTGCTGGTATACACTTGTAGTGCATATCCAATCCCCTTGTGCTTCATGTGGTCTTGAGTGAAGAGAAACACTCAATTTTACTTTCTTATTTTGATTCACCCTAAGAACTTGCTATGTATCCTCTCCCCTTACGTTTCATGTGATCTTGGGTGGAGAGAAATAGCATTTTTCTTATTATGAGAGGGCCTACTAATGAGATACATCCCACAATGGAGAACTCATCTAAGTGACTTTCAATCAATTCACATTTACCAATGGGCTATATAAAGGTTGCGAACTTGAAAAATAGTAGCTTCAATCTATGGCAATAACATACCATGCCTAATCCAACTCCTGACATATGGGTTGAAAGGGAATGACTAAATTTCCTTAAGTGGCTAGTGGGTGGTAGTATTCATCTTAGTTTTATCGATTTGTTTTCATTAAAAACCTTTGTGTAGTAGCCAACAAAGTCCATTTCTGAAGCGTTCTTTAAAGTAGTGCATTGGAATTTACTTCCAAGAAGTTACTTACCAAGTCTAATTTTTGGTTGGGTCATAGAGCTTAAGAGTTCATTCTTAACATACCTCTATTTGAATCCTCCATAAGTTGCATTGAAAATCATCCCTTCAAGGCATGAGTTAAGCCCACCAAGAAGAATGTACCCACTTGAGCTAGGATTGTTATTATTTGTGAGTCAGTTTGACACATTGCTTGGTTTCAAAACAACTTAAACACACATCAACATCTTCATCAAATTTCAAACCCTTTGAATTAAGTGTGAATACCTTTAAAAATTCCTCTAGGGTAAAAGTATTGTGGATGTTAAAATCTGTAAAATGCTCAAAAATTTAAACACACACTAACATGGGTAATCATTTAAAGCAAAGCAAACCACAACATCCCTATGAAATACTAAATCATGTTAAGTATGCAATCAAAGAAAATAAGGAAACTAAATAAAACACTCAATAACATGAATCAAACCTTATCTCATAGTGGATTGTTGCTTCTTTGATGTGGAAAGATTCCCTTTCCCAATCCT
>VDFB02000015.1:500049780-500094644 GCA_007258455.2 Sequoia sempervirens
TTAATCATCATTTAATTACATAGCTCCACCCCTTGCATTGATATATGGCTCTAAAAGTTATTTTTATCTTTTCTAGTATCCATATTATGGCCTAAGACTTCTTAGTCTCAGGATACTACCTTATTATATAGTCCTTGTATTATCATCGTCATATTATAACTTGCTTGTGCAACTTACATTTGGACTACATAATTCTCTTAGCTAAATAATGTTCATTTCACTTATTTATTTCATACTCATGGTTACATTTTATTAGTAAAATCTCTTGAAATCACATCATAAATCATTAGTGTAGGACAATCTCTTTAAGATCAATGGATGAGAGTGCAACACATCAAATATAGTTGCATGCCAAATATTTTACTATTGATCTATTTATAATGGAAAATAAATATGTAACCTTAATTATTTGACAAGTAGACTCAAATAAAAATTTTATCTCTCTACTAAGTAAAACATAGCAATCCCACCAAATATACCACCTCAAACCACATGAAAATTCTTCTTTTGTTATTTTTCATGTAGACTCCTTAGAAGATTTGTGCCTCAACATTTTAACTAAATGAAATATTTTATTTACTACCACATTGTTCTTTGTATTATTTTTTATATTACCAAATTGAATAGCAAGGTAAAATAGAGAAAAGAATGTGCACATCCTTAGGATTTTTTTGTTTTACCATGGAACAAGAAAATTGTAGAGCATGAAATACTAGTGCATTTCTATTGCTAAAACTAATAGGCCCACCCTCTTTTATACTTATAAACACATGACTAAATATTTCTTTTTTATCTCAAATTAGCCACCTAATTCACTTTTAGCACTATTAACCATAATACCTATGCAACATATATAAACCTGTACACTTTTAAGTGAAACCCACAAGAACATACTATAGAAAAAGGGCCTAGATGACCCCACCACACTTATAAAGGCCATGTGGTGTATCATTAATGGTCCACTTATCACATACCCATGGATGTTGTCTAAATATTCTCTACTAAACCAATGGAATCATGCCATATATGGAAAAATCTCATTCTATGCTACCAATCTACTTTATTTCTACTATGATCACACTTTTTAAACAATGTGTAGATTAAATAATGTGATTTTAAAATTGAAGGTGTAAGTAACTTGTGTAGTAGTTTGGCCATCACGTATGAGAATTGAATATGTCATCTCCTCCCTTCCTCATTGAAAATAAATTCTTTCAAGTTATATTGGGCCCAAAAAATATAGATAATTAGGCCACTTGGAAAACTATGATTGAGTATTCATTATATAGGCTCATGTAAGCACATATGTAAAAAATCCAAATTAATAAGAATGAGACACATAAAAATTATATTCTTTAACCATACCATAATAACTTTACACTTATCCAATGGCTAAAAAATAAAATCTACAACATAGGAATCAACTATTACTACTATTTTATAGAACCAATGTAAAACATAACATGACATACTACCAATGCACCATAAAAAAATATCAATACACTATATAAATATAAAACATCCACTTAAGCCATATGGAAAGTGTGCACAACAATTTAACTTTTAAATAAAAAGGTGCATAAGTAAAATTCTAGGACTTAAGTAATTGAACTAGGCTCCTATGACTATAAAATAAAAAATTTGACAAATTATAACTAGGATAATTAGCATAAGATAAGGAATGCCCAACTTGGTAGAGGCATTAGAATGAAACCCTGTTGATACATCTTAGATAAATTATCACTATTAAGGAAACTAAACACTACAAAAATCTATAAAAAAATTATTTACAAGAATGAGTGTCAACAATGGATTTGGTTGTAATTTGCATGTCTTGCATGTGCAATAAGAATTTAGGAGAGTAGATAAAGAAAAGAAAAAATAAGGGCTAAAAAGGAAACACAAATGAATATATAGATAAAAACACACAAACAAATAAGAGAACTTGTAGGCTAAACATAAATAAGAAATATGTAGTTCCTTCAAAGTACAACCAAGAAATTAGGACACCATAAAGAGATCCTAATATAAAATGAAGCTATAGTAGTGCAAGAAAATTATGTTATGGATTAAATTTTATAGGAAAATCCTATGGCCTAAGGCCACAAGGAAGTATACTTGCCTCAATCAAGAATTACATTCTTTAATGAACTCTTATAGCTTTCCTTGATAATATAGAAAGTGAAACTGCCCACCTAAAATATGAGAAAGCTCACAATTCCAAATATGTGTATGAGATTATTGTTGTAAAGAAAAGGAATACATGCCAACTATGCATCTTACCTTTGAATCAAATTCCTTATTAAAAAGAATTTATGATTCATACATATTCACACAATTAATATTGTATTTATCATTCAATATTAAACTATATGGTTCATTGTTATATTGGCCAATAGAATTATTCTAATGAATATAAAATAAGGATTCATAACATAGTATCCCAACATCATTTTATTTCTATTATCAGTAGGAAAATTAAGATCAAAACTAAATGTCTCATACCCAATAAATGCAAAAATAACTAGTTATTCAATTGATTTAGTAAAAGGGTACCATTAAATAAGTCTCAATGTAAGGTTGCAACACATACTTGTAAATAAGTTGTGTGGTTACAAAGACTAGGTAATAGTATGGGTTTTAAGAGATACAATAATGAGTTATTATTCATAAAGTACAATTTTTATCTTTAATAATCATGTTTAATATGCTTAAAATAAATATGTATATGTGAAATATAGTTTTTTAAGGAGGCGATTAAGGCAAGGAAATATTATATGGAGAAAATTGACACAAGAAAATAGTATGATTCCTTGATAAATCCTAGGTATTGCTCCATTTTTTATGGTGTAGAGTTGAGATGGGTTTATCTATTTCACACACTAACTTCTTAGAATGCTATAAGTTCAAGTGCAATGATTATCAAGTGGCAGACTATTATAACTTTGGTGAACTACTGACTTATAGAGAGTTCCTACTAAGATTTTTGGTGGAAGAAGTAGACAAAATTGGTTCCAAGTTCATGTTGATAGTTGTCTACTAGATTGATGTATAATTCTAGTGAGATATAGAAAGTTGTGATGAATATTAAATGTTATAATTTATCATGGAGACTCAAGTATAAGTCTAGTGTTACTATGTTCCCAATTACAAGTGATAATCTATAGGTTACACATACAAATGAAGATGCAAACCTAGTTTAAATTTCTTTGGATGAGTCCCCTTTTATGCTTTACTTACTTCATATATAACCTAGAATTCACACAAGTATAACTCTCTAGAATATTATCTTATATTCGCTCTCAAAGTATACAAATTTATTATACTAAATTATACTAGTTAGTAAAACCAAAACTACACTAATCTACAGGGAGAAAAAGTATATGTCAAATATGAGTTTGAATATTTGGCCTATTAGAGGCTAGTGCTTATTTCATTAGAAAATATAGACAATAGTACAAAGGAAAAAGAGAGATGTATGTGAATCTAAAATGAGAACTAGAAGTGGACAAACATGAAAATCAAAGATACAAGACATAATCACATACTAGGTATACTATACTAGTCAATTCCTACTCATTAACATACCAAATGCATTAAAGAAAAGTTCATCTCAAATAATTTGAGAAAAATTTATAGTTTCTATGAAAACGAAGTAAAGAATAAAACAAGTAAATAAATGTGATTTTTAAGACATTCAATATCCCTTGAAACATCTTAGTCAAACTTGGAGACATCCAAATCAAGGAGAGGTCTAATTTGGAAGACTAAACCTTCTCTAGTCTCAACAAGACATATTCCTCAACCTCTTTAATCTATGGAATACCTTGTTTGATCTTGTAACCTAAACTATAAACACCCTTATACAAAAATGGTCAAAGACATTTTTTTAGCCTAAGAGAAACATGTATTTATAACTACTAATCATGTGTTTTATCTCTTGAGATTATGCCACTTGTTGCAATATCTATTATTGTAGGATATGTTTTTTATTTGGGTGCAAGAACTCTCTAGACATGCAAGTCCATCATTTAGGATTTATTTCACTCAATTATATTTTATATTCTTTGTGAAAATAGGGAATATCTTTCTTGAATTAGTTTATGTAGGATTATAGAAAAATTCCTTAACAATGCATATAAGCATTCTTGTATGTACCAATCACCATCAAATTCTAGCTCCAATTAAACATAGGAATGTTTCCCATTCCTTGAGGATTTTTTTGCATTAGATTCTACATATAGCATGAGCTCGGGTTTGGTAATCACTTAATTCCTTGTCCACATCTCCTACATGTCACACAACTCCACATAATAAATTTATTTATTTAGGTAGTTACTTTATCACTCTAGCTTTCCTAGCTATTAGGTGGAGATTTGAAGGTGTAGGGCATTTAAAAAATGTTTTCTTATAGCTGGGGTCCCCAGGTATGATACAACTTCTCACTTACCAAGCTACTATTTCTAAAAATCTCATAGATTCAAATGTTTAATTAATACTTTTAATGTTTCCCCTAACACCAATGGATCTTGTTAATCAATCACATATTAATGGATGAGGAATCAACACAAAGGATGAATCCATGCATGGGTTTTATACCATTTTGTCCTTTCTAATAAGAAACACAAATATCACCCATATTCTCAATACTATGTAGCTTTGAACATACAAATAACCCTCCACCAATATTCATAATAGACCCATGAAAATTGCCACTTCAAACCCATACAACATTTAAAAATGAATAAATTTATTAATAAACCTTACATAAATACTATAAACAATTATTCTACATACTTTTATAAAAAATAAAATAAAAATAATAATTTATATCTTTTCCCAATATTAAATTAACAATTATAACCTCACAATACTTTAAATACTTTAAAGAGCTATCTTACTAAGAAATACACTATCAAAGAAAGGTTTACAAATATATACAATTCAAAATATTTTGTACTGTTTTTTATATATTAAATTCAAGCTTACCATTACAGTTGTTCAAGACATCATGATTACACCAGACCATTCATACAAGGTAAAAGCAGTTTTTGAAAAACGGAAAAAGAGGAAGCAACACACAGATATTTAATGAAAAAATGATAATAAAGCCAATGAACTGCTGCTTGATTCATGTAGGGGATATGAAATAATGAAAAAAAGTATTGTTTATTGTTCTTATCATGATAAACTGCTGCTTGATTCATATATATGAAAAAGAGTATATATGTCAGCAGAAACAATATAACTAGAGGTAGCAAAATTATATGGAAGTTTCTACTTTTCAAGCAAGCCACGCACCATAACATTACTTGTTTGAAATAAATTATCACATGGTTAGTTGACAGGTTTTCTTGCAAACCCAAGCAATAATAAACTTAAACTGGTGAAATTCGCTGGAATCCTCAAGTGTTCAGATATTCTATAATTGTTCTTATAATAAGATATATACATTACATTGTCTAGCAGAAATAAGTACAATAATTGCAACTGGCTAAAGTATGTTCAAATCAATGGTAACTTCATTAGACAGATCATTATCATATCAATTTGTCTTTCAAGAAAATGAAAAAGGATATTGCGATGGTGGGGAAATTATAGACCACATGTATCCAATGTGGTTCGTTAATTCAGCTTCTGAGAAGCGATGCCTGTTCTCTGAGAGAAAAGAAGCAGCATGCTTGTTGGTTCCATCATTAAAGTGATGGTCATCCATGGATGCTCCCATAAAGTAAGAGAATATATCTGAATTGTACTGTTCTGCAGTTGCATGAGGCATTTGATGTTGTTGAATCTCAGTCTGTTCAAAACTCAATGGAAACCCTTCATATGGGCTATTGTGTTTGATTGAACTACAAAATCTGGTTGAGAGATTTTGATGACTCATATTTTCTGGACAGCTTAGATCTGTCAAAGATTGTGGCAGAAAATAACTATGGGTGATGGAGTTTCTTGTTAAAACATCTTGTTCATAATCAAAGGTAGTATTTGGATGGGGAATGAAGGTTTGATTCATGTTAATGTTAACATTATAAGAGTTTTGCTCACAAGCTTCACTATCTTGAAACGAAGAAATAACAGCATCATTGAAAGCATGACTAAGAATCCCTATTTCTGAAGTTTCTGGAAGTTCAGTACCCTTTAGATGCCCTGGGGAGTGGCTATACTCAGCAACTTCAATTTTGTCAGCCACGCCATTTGCAGTTTGTGGGTATATGTTTTCATAAGAGGGTCCTGGGCTGAGATTACCATCTTCATGTTTAACAAGCTCTGATTCGGAAATGGGCTTGTGGGTTTGAGGATCAATGCCCTGCCTTATAAGTTTTTTGCTAAGGTGAGAGTTCCAGAAGTTTTTAATCTCGTTATCAGTCCTGCCAGGTATGCGTCCAGCGATCAGAGACCACCTGAAACGCCATGATAGAACTTTGATTCAATCATTTCATTTTAGATCTTTTCTTTATAAACCCAGATTTGAATTCTTTGAAATTTAAAAAATAATAATTGTATTACCCACTAGCACACCACTCTTTACAAGAACTTAAGCAGCTGATCTGCTGTGTTGTAATTAGGCATACCTGTTACCCAGAAGACGGTGTAATCTGAGAATGAGATCTTCTTCATCAGGCGAAATTTTGCCTCTTTTCACATCGGGTCGCAGATAGTTCATCCACCGCAATCTGCAGCTCTTCCCACATCGCATCAAACCTTTGGAAACAATATTACAAGAGATAAGTAAAAACTTGGTCTTGAACAAACATTCTGTAAATAAGATTGTGAATAGTAGTAAACCTGCTTTCTTTGGGAGAGTTCTCCACCCGCCCTCTCCTTTCTTCTGTATATATTTCACAAGAAGATCGTCTTCCTGTGGAGTCCAGGGACCTTTGTTGAGGCCCATTTTTGAGCAGTGCCTCATTCGCAACTAAATAGAATTTAAAGCCTCTGAATATTTGGCAACAGACAGATCCAGAAACCCTGTTTAACTTGGTTCACAGGCAATCATCTACAACCATTACAACAGGCAGCATGCAATGAGTTTGTAATCCTATACGTTGTACCTTCTCTTTTGTTTTAATCCCTAATTGTCTATGATTAATACTTATAACTGGGTGTACGTGTATCTTTCTCCATATATCTTCATACTGTCACATCAAGGTTCCGGAATAAAACTCTTTCCAGTTATGGATATGCTTGCAAGCAATATCCCATCGGCACGGGAATGATGATCTTAATTTTCAATGGTTGGCTACTCACTACGAGTATCTTGCGCTTCCCATATTTACGTATTTGGGTATGTATTTTATGAAGCAAAGTGCTTGATGGTGGACCACTCTTTGAGATTTTTATTTTCCTTATTATACATCTTTCTTCTGAATCCAAGCAATCTCAGCTTCCGTCTTGAAATTAAACTCTTTATAAGTTAAACCATTTTTATGATCCAACTTGAGTACATTGAGTGATGATTCTATCTTCTTAAGATAACTTACTTATATTGGTGTGGACCATATTGAACCCTCAATTACAATGACAATTCAGATGGTTAATAGAAGGATTTTCTTATACAAAATTATCCGTTACTGTAAAATTTAATAGGATTTTTTTGAGTAAAGTATATATCAATGTCATTATATATCACACATTAAATTATGATGGAATGTTTTTCTTTCTATAAATCTGTGTATATTTCTAATTTTCAAAAGAATTATATTTTTTATAATAGAATAAAATAAAATAAACATGATTGCATATAAACATAACTTATATATTCTTTTTACTATAAGATTATTTCAAAATTTTAAGTTAAAATGGATCTCAAAATTTTACATATAAAGAAAGAGAAATAAAGGAATTTTTTTTATTGAATAGTAACATATCTTATTACTTTTTATTATCATTTCACTCTTTGAAAATATCTCCTATTTTCTAATTATTAAGATTTTTTTTGAAAACTCCCTTCTTAATGCTTGCTTTTCCAACATCTAATTATTTTTGTAATGAAAAATACCTCTCAAAATTACTTTGGTGAATATATTTGCCAATTAATTTGATCCTACAAAATTCAACTTACAATAATCCTTGTTAAATTAAGTATGTCATGACATGATGGTGAATCATTAGATACTTTATTCTTGTATTAAAAATTATGTTATTAGCTCAATTATTGTTTTTGATAAAAGGGGGATAAACGAGTTTTACAGGGACCCGAAACTGTAGAGTAACATTACAAGAAAAGACCAAAACAGAGGTCCAAAAAACAAAAAGGCTGCCAGAAAAATAAAAACCAGTTAAACAGATAGCCACAAAAGGCCTCAAAAAAACCATAAAACGGCCAGCAAACAGACAAAGCTGGGCCCAGCCACAGCTAAGTCATAGAATTCAGAAGCTCGTCCGCAACCTCTTCTAGGTCCACCATATCCTGAACCCCCTCCATAAAGATCTGAGTCATATTTAGGGTGGTCAAGGCTTTTCTTTTCGTGCTTGATCTGGTTCGTTTAGAGAACCATGCTTCCTCATCCTGGTCTTTCTCCTGATCAAGGTCGTCAATCAGAGCTCTCTTCTAGGTTTTCTCCAGTCTTTCGGACATGGCTTTGATGATGATAGAGTTATGTCTGGCAATTCTATAGTTTTGATCAGTGATTTTTTTCATGGTTCCTTTAATTTTTTCAATATCATTTTCAACTGTGCTGTCCTTTTATGTGTTATCCTTCACATTGGTATTCTTCTCTGCTTCGAGCTGAATTAGCCCTGCAACTTTGGCTTCAATTTCCCCCAGCTTACTATGAAGAGACAAATTTTTAGTTTTCAGCTCACTTATTTCATGAAATAACCATTTGGCAGAATTCAATTGGTCCATAGAACAATTCTTGGCATTTCCAACGAAGTCAAAAGGGGGGTCACTTTCAGAATTGACCCCAAAAATCATCGACTCCGCACCTCTAGGAGGGCTATAATTCTCATGTTGAATATTCTGAGGGACGTGGGGGTTCTCAAGGCTAACCTCGGTCGCTTTAGCAGAAGCAACAGGGGAGTCATCAAGGTAGGAGACAAGTTTATTAACCAGAGAGCTAGAGCCTGCCCCTTTGGCGTTAGGGTTAGTGCGGCCAGAGGCAGGAATAGAGCAGGTACCAAAAGGCTGGGGGGAACAGCCAGAGGCAGAAGGGGGGGCAGAGGAGGCGAAGAGCTCTTGACACAGCCGGGGGAAACTTTAGTATTAGAAATGCTAGGCTCAATATCATCTTCATCAAGCTCCAAAGGGGCTATAGGGTTTGGAAGGGCAAGCATATTCTGAAAGTGCTCATAAATGAGCCTTAAAAGACCCGTGTGAAGAATCGGGTATCTTTCTGAAAGTGCTCATAAATGAGCCTTAAAAGACCCGTGTGATCAGAAAAGCTATTTCTCAAGGAACAGAGCAAGAAGAAGGGGATAGAGACACGCACCTTATGCCGAAAGTGATTGAGCAGCACAAAGTGGTATCCATAAACCCTAGTGAAATGGCCATCAAGAGTGATGTACTCCATGATAACCCTTAGCACTTTTCTCCATAAAGCTTTTATAGTGTCCACTTCATAGTAACTATTCGTCGTCTTGACAAGTTTTTGCTTCTCTGTCTCAGATTTAGGGAACCTCACCACAGCTTCGTCAGAGAATTTCCTATCTCTAAAAAAAATTATGCTCTTCCATCGGAATGCCAGTCACCTCCACTATCAAGGCTTCATCAATCTGAACTTTCCTCCCAAAGAGGAGAACCTCCCCATTATTCCAATTCTTCTCAAAGAAATCGGTAATCTCCTCCTTAGGGCCATGGAGTTTCTCAATGAATGGAAGTAAGCCACCCCTTCTTATTTTACTCCATGCTTTGGTGTTCTTGGTGTGTGACTCAAAGCTGGTAGGTTCAACCCTCTTCCATTCCCTGCCCATATTTGAGATCTTAGTTTGAATACTATTGTAGATAGAAAACCTATTCCAGATAGTTCCTTTGCTTCGCAGGACCCACAAAGCGTGCCAAAGTAAATAATTTATCTGCCGAATCCTCTCGGCCCCATTATATCTTCTAATTTTGTTATTCATGATTCGTACCTTCCTCATTATTACAAGACGCTGCCTCTTTTCCATTCACCGCGTCGAGCTTCAATAAAGCTTGAACATCGAAGTGGAGGTCAGTCTTTTTGTGCCACGTGAGGATTTTGTCACTCTTAACTCCCTCATTGGCAAAAAAATCCGCAACCGCGTTCGCCTCACGGTAAGCATGAGTTATTTTTATGCTATCGAATTTACTAAGTAAAACCTTAGCATCTTCTATCCAATTTTTAATCGGCCATGCGGGCTAGGACTTACCACAAAGGCTATCAATTATATTTTTTGAGTCACCTTCAAGCCATAGATTTTTGCATTTAATTTCCACAGCTAGGTTGATTATGTAATAAGCCCCCACCGCTTCTGCCATGTGATTGGTTTGGACCCCCAGAGGAGTGGCAACAACTCCCATAAAGTTACCCGCCGAATCCCTTGGGACCCCACCACACCCAGCCTTCCCCGGGTTTCCTTTGGCCGCACCATCAAAGTTGGCTTTGGCCCAGCCTTCCATAGGAAAACTCCAGCAAAATCCATCCCTGGACTTCTTGGTAGTATTAGAAGTATTGGTAATATCCCATTTGATTCTCCATTCCCTGGCAATTAGGCTATCAAAAGAAGAACAAACCACAGTATCAACCTTGTCCTCCCTGAAGGGAACAATAGAGAAGTTTTCTTTGATCATCCTAAGAATTCTCTCAAACATAATTTCCTCCGAAGAATCCTTATCCCTAAAGATCCAGTTGTTTCTCTCTTTCCAAATTCCCCAAGCCACATGGGGGAACGAGAAAGCCCACAATTTTTTAATAAAGGGGTTGAAAGAAGGAGCTTTCCATTGAACAAAAAAATCCTCAACCGACTCCGAGGGGACCCAAGAAAACTGCCAGCATTTCAAAAGCTTGTCCCAAACCAAGGAGGAGAAAGGATAGTGGATAAAGAGGTGGTTAACCGATTCAACATTGTTTTTACAGAGGTAGCATCTATTGGGGAGCATAACTCCTCTTTTGCTAAGATTGTCCACAGTTAGAACTTTATTTTGTAGCAAAGACTAGAAAAAAATGTTAACCTTAGGTAAGAGATGTTTAGTCCAGGCTTGCGACCACAGGGGGGAGGGTTAAGAGCATTTGAAATCCGGGCAAAGGCAGAAGAGACAGAAAAGCACCCAGAAGGCTCATACTTCCAAATAAGACTATCCTCCTGATTAAAGCAAAGTCTGAAAACATTCAATGAGGAGTAAACAGAAACTAGCACAGGGTTTATCAAGGGAAGATTGATCCACTTACCATCCCGCCAGTAGTCTTTAACAAAAAGGCCAAAAGTATCTTTACAAAACTCAGCCCATCTACTGAGATTCCCATCTTGAGATAGAGGTTCATTACTCAGCCAACAATCATCCCAAAATCTAACCTGGTTACCATTATGAACCTGCCATTTCAATCCCAGTTTCACTACCTTTATCCCATCAGTCATATAGTTCCAGCAACTTGATCCTTTCAGCAGGTTGGGATTCTCAATAAGATCTTTGAGGGAATTGTTATTTTGCAAACACTTGCTTTTAATTATTTCACTCCATTCTCCAGAGGAAAAGAAAAGTCTCTATATCTGTTTAGCTAGGAGTGACTTGTTTAATAGTCTGATTTTTCTTAGCCCAAGGCTTCCATCCTTTTTTGATTTGCAAACCAAATCCCATCCAACAAGAGGCATTCTTTTTCTTTCTTCGACTCCAGACCAAAGGAATCTCTTTTGGATCTTCTCAATAGTTTCAGCATATTTGGATGGGATTTTAAAAAGACTGAGAGCATAGATAGGGAGATTCTGCAGAGAAGCTTTAAGAAGCTGGAGTTTTTCGGCTTGGCTTAGGCGAGCTCCTTTCCAACCAGAGAGTTTTTTCCCAAACCTATCAACCAGAGAGATCCAAAAAGTATCTGGGGGTTTTAAACAAAGAGACAATCCCAGATAAGTAGCAGGAAGGGACTCAATCTTGCAACCAAGAATTCCAGCTATCTTTCTCTGTCTATGCAAAGGTGTGTTAAAGAAATACATCGAGATTTTTTGCTTATTTATCACCTGACCAGAAGCTCTACCATAGGTTTCCAAAAGTTTCTTCATCTCTTTAGCTTCTGAGACAGCAGACCTTCCCATTAGCAAAGTGTCATCCACAAATTGTTGATGAGAGCATATCAAATTGTTTGATGATGGTTTGAGCCCCATAATAGCTCTTTGAGCAACCAATTTACTCATATTCCTACCAAAAACCCTAGCCATAATTGTGAAGAGGATAGGAGAAATGGGATCTCCCTGTCTTAACCCTCTAGAACTACAGAAGAAAGTGGAAGGGGATCCATTAATAAGAACCACCACAAAAGCAGAAGTGATGAGTTGTTCAATAAGCTGCAAAAACCTTTCATTGAAACCAAAAGACTTTAAGATCTTAAACATAAAGTCCCAGTCTACTCTATCATAAGCCTTTGAAATGTCAAGCTTAAGAAGAAATCCTTCCGATTTAGAGACCGAGAGGGAATGAACATTCTCATGAGCATGGACAATAGAGTCAAGAATTTGTCTTCTAGGCACAAAACCATTCTATTGAGGAGAAATTATAGAGGGCAGAATAAGAAGCAGTCTAGAGGTAAGCACCTTTGAAATAATTTTATAGAAGGAATTACAGAGGCTGATAGGTCTGAAGCCTTCAAAATTCTGCACTCCAGGTTTTTTGGGAATAAGAACCAAGAAAGTGGCATTTAACTCCTTCAACAGATTTCTAGAGCGAAAAAACTCTTTCACTGCCTTCTCAACATCCTCCCCAACAATGTCCCAGAACCACTGGAAGAAAAGTAAAGGGAAGCCATCAGGACCAGGCGCTTTGCTTCCTTCAAAAGAGAAAACAATTTTTTTAATTTCCTCACTGGTGGGTATATCTGTCAACATTTCATTGTCTCTAGAGTTAACAATCCTGGGGATAGCCTCCAGTAACTGATTTTGATCCTCCAAGTTAATACCCTCTTTCTCAGATAGGAGGTTCTTGAAGAATAGGATAGCTTCTCTTCTAATATCCTCTTCCTCCTCATAAGTTCTACCATCAACCACAATCACTGAAATTTTGTTAGCTGCCCTATGTTTAGATGCTGAAAGATGAAAGTATCCGGTGTTTTTGTCTCCAGCCTTTAGCCAGAGAGCTCTGGATCTTTGTTTCCAAAATTCCTCTTCTCTAGCAATTATCTCATGAAGTTTTGAGAGGATCTCATTTTCCTTTTCCTTAGTTTCATTCAAGTAGCCTTCCTTCTGAATTTTGTTTTGGATTTCAGACAACCTAAACTGAAGATCAGATTTGATTTGAAAGATATTGCCAAAAGACTCTTTTTTCACTTTCTGAGATTCATTTTAACTTCTCTTAGTTTTTTGGTGATTCTAAATAAGGCAGTACCCTTAATTTTAATATTCCACCATTTCCTTATTTCCTCTCAGAGGAGAGGATGGGAAAGCCACATCTCCTCAAAGTGAAAGGGAGTATTCCTCTTAATTTTTAAGGGGTCAGCCACAAAACTAATAGAAAAATGATCAGATCCAATCCTAGGGAGGGTTTTCAAAGAGTACCAATAATTTAAGATCCAAATATCAGAAACAAGGGTTCTATCAAGTCTCACCTCGATCAGATTAGACAGAACTCTACGATTCGACCAAGTGTAAGAGCTCCCCTGCAAGTCCAGGTCGATCAAGGCCTGATTGTTGATGAAATCCAAGAGATCTTCTTTACTTTTTGCATTAATATGAGAGCCACCAAACTTCTCACCTTGAAGGAGGGGTGAGTTAAAATCTCCCATGACAACCCATGGGTCATTTTGAAAGATATTCTGGAAAGTAGCTGGCTCTTTCCAAAAAGCCTTCTTAGCTCAATTATTGTTACATGACATGATGGTGAATCATTATATACTTTATTCTTGTATTAAAAATTATGTTATTAGCTCAATTATTGTTACAAATATTAAAAAATTACTTTTATCCAAATGACTTGATAACATCTTAATGTTGTTAGCATATATTCTAATTCTATTTTTAAAATATAAATATTCTAGTATTTATTTGAAATTTAAACTATAATACCACTATCATGATTAGAATAATATTTTGAAGTTTATTTTCAATCATGTAATAGGTTGGTCCAATTTGAAAAAAAGTTAATTAACCTCAAATTATTTGTTTTTATGTAATGAATGCTATAATCAACTCTTCCTTTACTATACTATAAGATTTTTTTATTGCTCTCTATGATTTTCATGATATCTATCATAAATATAAAAATATTTCTTACAATAATGATGATGTTTACCTAGTAACTTAATTTATAAGACTACTTATCAACCTTCCAAAAATACCCCATCAATGTTGCCTTGCTCAAATTTTTATCTTGTACTAATGGTGCTACTAATTCCTTACATGTGTCCATCATGAATCTCCTTATAAATGTTGAGTGCACTTAGATTGAAAAATGCATTACTGACTTAATATAACTCTATTCCAGGATAATAATGCATTAATTTAATACATGCCATGTCCAACTACCAATCCTAGAATATGATACTGTAGGAACTTTTTTCAAGATAGATGATGCCTTCTTCAATTTATAGACAAAAATAGAGATAAATTTTAAAAAAGGATCCTTAAATTTTTTATAAAATTATTAAAAATATTTTTCAAGTACAATAAATCACATGAGGAATCTTGTCATTTAAAAAAATTCCTCATAGATTTATGCACCTCATTCAATTTTTTTGTCTCTTATGAATTACCTATTAATACTAAAAAATAAGATAATTTATTTGGAAATCTATTTCTTATAAAAATATATTAATTTGATTGATGAAGTATTTATATGTAGGAATTATTCATAGACTTCGTCTTAAATCATTTAGTGTTGTCAATCATATCACAAATCTTTCACATTTGTTCCTTCATAAGAAAAATATAAACCTTCCATAAAATTTATATCCTTCTATCACATATTGACTACAAAAATATAGTTCCAAGCCTTTAAAGCTAATACATTTTGTTCAATATCACATACCCTAAATTTTTCTAACCTAAATTTTTATGATTTGAAACTTAATGAGCACAACTAAAATTAATATGCTATACATAAAGAACTTGAAAATTAAAAAAATGAATAATATATATATATATATATATATATATATATATATATATTGGATAAAATGCCAAAGGCCTAAATAGTTTATATTAATCTACAAAATAATAAATATTTAAGGTGTCACCCAATTCAATAATTTTTTGGATGCCACTAGGATGGGTGTTCACAAAAGAAGCTAAAATAACTAGGATTTTTCTAGAATGCTTGGAGTGCATGAATATTGTCTCAAAGAATAGTTATTTGAGTTTCTTTAGTGAATTATAAGGGGGATATTGTGTCTTATATTTGTACTTTGAGATGGAATCTTGACCCATTGTTAAAATAAATTATACCACATATACATTTATATAGTGCTCATAATAGAGGGCCTATTATTGGGAAATCTTGATAAAGAAATAGCATTAAGGAGGTTTATTAAATTTGATAGTTGTTTCCCATTATGTCATGGGTCCCATAATACCATCAAAGTGAATTATTAACATAATGAGGTTGTATTTTTAGTTTCCTTTACTTCCAAAAATTCCTTTTTGAGGGAACTATAATATGGGAGATTCAATTTACCATGCACAATCCACACCACTCATTCCATATTTAATATTTTGTTCCCTCTAATTCCACATAGAAGAGTAAAATCAATTTAGTGATGAAAACAAGATAAATAATCTAACTTTTTTTAATATTTCTAATAGTAATGGGGCATTAGTGCTATGCAATACTAGATTTTAATTATAAAAATGAGTGACATTTATTAAATTCCAATATTCTATAAAAATTACATAATAATTATTTGATGAAGAGAGAGAAAGGTATATTTAGAGGGTGTGGTAGTGCACATGGGTGTGGAGATGATGATTTTTTGATATTTATTTCTTAAAATATCATCTCTTTACTAATATTCTAGAAGATATGAAATAGATGTATAGATTTGAGAAGTAGGGAAGTTTGAGAATGCCTTTATAATGATGAAATTTGTATATCCATTATATTTACCATTTAGTTTTGTAATCATTTGGTGAAAATGGATTAATATATTTACATTTTGAAACACTTGATATAATGTTGTGAATGTTGGGCTCATTTCTCTATGTGAACTCAATTTTGTATTTCCACAAACCCTAAAGAATAAGAAAAAAACCTAAGCTTAGGGAATTTCAAATTAGGATGATCTATATTGAAGATTATGATCACATAGTGAACAATAATAGGTGAAATCGTAAGAGAGGGAAGTCTCTTCCTCTTTAGTATTTTATATGATAGTGGTATTCCCTAAGGTCAACCACAATAAAACTAAAGAGAAATAAAAAAATATGGTCAATATTAAGACATAATCCATACCTTATTACACCAAGATACTCCAAAGGTTGCAAGTAAGTCTTAGTATTAGTTTATAATGTAACCTTTTTTCAAGAAGACATATAAAATGTTTATTGAACTTTATATATAAATAACTTCACCCTCAATGGTGCTTTCAAATGAAGAACTCACTTTATACACACTCGCACAAGAAGTAACAATGAAAGGCCTTCTAATGATCTCTTTAACTTAGATTATTTAAATATATGATCTGGTGAGATAATGAACTTCTAAAACTTGTAAGATAGCTAATTTCATGATTAACTTGAGTCAATTTTTTATTTTTATTTTTAATTTTGAGTGTGTTGAGAGAGAAAAATGTGTATGATTCACACATTGCTTCCAATTGGGCTATAGATTTGACCACTTCAAGACTAGAAAAAACATGCATTTAAGTAAACCAAATATTCTATAACTACAAAAGAACCAAGAATAATAGAAACTAGGTTACATGATCACATATTGTAATGTAGGAAATTTGAATCTAACAGAAGGAAAACAAGGTTCCTTTGAGAGTAAATTTCACTATTTACACTAAGATAAAGTAATTTAACTTCTAATAAATAAAATATAAATAACTAACTAAAATAATTATTAAGAACACATTGGTGAAAGTATTTACTAACAGAAAGATAAATAAAATTTAATAACTACAAATTAAAAATACATACATTAAGGAACCCAGAGTTCAAAGGAGGAATTCAGTGGCCAAGACATTAATATGTCGCACAAACATCCATGTTTAGGGTTGTTGTTTGTATGAACAACTTGTAGGAAGTACCCAAAAAATGTGAATATCAGCTAACCTACAAAACCCAAAAATAAGAAAATGCTAGAAAATACTAGATAATTAAATAAAAAATAAATAAGCTATAATTTAAATGTTTAAATAAATAGTAGAAACAAATTTACAAATAAAAAAAATGGAAACCTTCATGCGGTTAAGTTCTCTTACAAGAATAATAAACACAAAAAAAAAAAAAAAATGTTTGGGGTGCTTTGGGGATTCACCTAAGTCAAATGCCTACTTTGGTGTTTCCACCTCTAAAATAGCAAAGACAGATAAATAAAAAGAAAAAGTTTGTGCTCATATTTTAAGTGCATCTAGAAATAAGAAAAGTGATAAAATAAAATGAATTAATAAGAGATGTGATAATCCTAAGGTGCTCAAGGGCATGAGAAAATAGAATGATATTACTTGCAAGTCTTGAGGAAGCTAAAGAGAGAAAGAGAGAGCTGAAATTATACTGTGAGAGTGTTGTGAAAATCTTGGAAGTGTTATATTTAAGAGCTTGAGAGAGAGAGACCAAGATATTTTTTTCCAAAATTAAAGAGATTCAAAAAGAGAAAGAGGAGAGGGAAGAGGAAGAGGTTGACAGGCCGTTTAGATTCATTTTGATATATTTTAATTGACTTAGGAAGGTGAAGAGTGTAAAAATGCTAGAAGACAACCTTCAAATGATAAATTGTGATGGCACACTAGTGTGATGCATGAGTGTCCATGCTAGGTGCTAGTGTATAGACAATTTATGCTAAAAAAGGATGGGTGAATACAAAAACATAAGGTAAAAGGGGACATGAAGAGGTGACTCCAAAAAAGAAGGCTTGAGCACCTTGAGAAGAAAAAAGGCTAATGCAAGGGCTAAAATGAGCCTATAAAAATACTAAGGGAATGGACACCAAATTGGACACAAAATATAGGTGAAATTGTAAGGGTATGCAATTTATGAACAACACATATACATAAGAATAGCTTACACATACTTTAAGAAGCAAGGCCTACTAGATATGGTATCAAGTATTGATCAAACTTCAAAGATCCAAGAATAACCAAATACACTCCTTATATTGGGATTCAAAGGGTCTTTTAGAAGGCTTCTCACATGTTTTATAATTCTCACTAGATATGAAATTAATCATACACATCATACACATATTATAAATTGTAACTAAAGGCATACAAATGGATTCCAAAAAATTATTTAAAGAACATGGATAAATCTAATTCAAAAAAACAATACATTAAAAAAATTCTTACATGGGTTATAACATACATGTTCGTAAGCTTGAAAAGTCAAATTAAAAATAATGATGCCATTAATTCCATAAAAAAATAGTAGGCATTATTGGCTCTTATCTAGAACACTTCTCTAGCACCAAAACTTAGAGTCATTTGAATAAAACATATATATAGCTCTTTTAAAGTGAGACTAGATAAGAAAGATTATGACACTTAGAATAATCTCATTCACACAAATTTTTTATCATAATATAACTTTATTATCCACTTGTAATCTAAAATACTCCATTTTTGGACTCGAATAGATGACAAAAAAGATATATAATATCAAAATAATATGGGTCTATACACTCTTGATCTTAAGAACCCTACTCACAATATATCATGAAATCTTATTGGTCTAGAAACAAGGCATAGTTGAATACATTGTTGTTAGAGAATAGTTAGAACTTCATAAAATAATTTCTTAACATCTCCAAGAATCATGAGATTGTATTTCATGAATAGTTGCAACCACATTCAACAAGACAAATAAAATAATATCAAACCTTACTTTTAGATTAATTCCCAATTTTGACATAAAATTCTATATTGATCCACTTCGATGAATCCCTTCATGAATAATAATTGCACTTTTGTTTACATAAAATCAGAGACAATAATATTGACTAAGCTAAATTTAGATAGTTTGTGTATACATGGATGCATTCCAATACATATATAGGTTGCACAAGCCAGTAAAGCTACAAGCATATCACCACATGCTATGATAAATAAGGAGAATCTAGAATACCCTATAGCCTACCAACAAGGTTTTACAAATCTCACTTTTGTTGCATTTCAAATCATTATCAATGGTCTAAGATAAAAAAATAAATAGTTACATAGGCATTTTATTATTAAATTTTCTACCTTTTGCAAGATAAGTCCAAATATAGGGAATTTGAGAAATACTTCCAACATTTATGCAAGGTCAAAATCCTTCTAAATAAAACCATAAATTATTTTCCATCATTTTTTATTCACAATGTGTTGCCAATGGTTATGGTGAGTTGTGAATGGTTGTGGTGTGCCACCAATGGAGCACTCAAAACCACATCTATACATACACCTTTCAACACACTCTCTTTAATAAACTAACTAACTTAAAAAATAGTAGTAGGGGCACTTAAACGTTTAGGAAATAAAAAGAAACTTCTTCATGTAGTGCCCACTCTATGATTAGGCCCTCCAAATTTGCATACCACATCATTATACACCAATGCTTTGTTTTCCTAGGTGTATTTCTAGGTTAAAAGTACCATATACAATAACCAATTTGAAAAATGCATAAGAGAGGATAAAGAAACATCGACAAAAAGAAAAACCACTATGAGCAAGGATTTAAATCCCAAAAGGATGCAATGGTATATGTGAAAATATAGGGGAATCCATTTCAAGTGTAACAAAAAACATAGATCAAAAAGCCATGAAATTTGAAACCTCGTGTGAATATTAGATTCAAGGTTACATGATAACAAGGGGACATTGTGCATGATAAAAAAATTAAAGCCTAAACCATGGAGAAGCCAATATTAACTCTAGTTGGGAATTATTACCTCTTGTAGGGGCATCAAGGACCTAGATTACAAAAAATTACAAAAGCACTCCTAGAGCCCCTAATCTTCAAGGAAGTATAAAAGCTATTAGTTGCTCAAATAATCTTCTTAATTTGATATTCAATAAAAGTGGCTATTTTGGTCCTAGTTCACAGAAAAAAGAAAAAAAAAGGGAGTTCAAACTTTGTGTGACTAAATATGGCTTCAAAAAAGCATAATTACCAATTTCATCCTTGGAAAAAATCTTATAAATTATCAATGATTCTTAAGTGATGTCCTTTTTGGATGAATACTTAGGATAAAATCAAGTTTTAATAAATCCACAAGATAGGTTCAAAATAACACTCACAAAAAAATTAGGACATTTGTTTATAAAGAATTTATTTTGAACTTATTAATTTTGATACTATATTTCATAAAGCCATGGACACAACCTTCAAAAGGTGTTGGTGTAGGTTTTTAATTATTTTCATTAGTTTATTAAGTACTTTCCTACACCTAGTTTAACTCACTTAGGTACGTTCATGTTGACTAACAAGGGTGAGTGGATTGAATGGTGTATCTTCATATTTCATTTTATTCCTCCTTGGTATTTCTTATAAATGCACTCATCTAGTTTTATTTTTTCTGTTCTACTCCTCTCAATTCATTCTCTTGCATTCTATTTTTCTTTGTTGATTAGTGGGAAATAACATTGTGGCTATCACTATGACATCTTGTCTTAGTTATTTTTTATTTTGCTTTTTGTAAATTCTAATATGATATGAGAACAATGATGTCTTAGTCTAGTCCATCTCTCCTTTACTCTTAAGAGATTTAGAAACAAATTAGACACATGTTTTTTTTCAAAAGAGCTTAATATACTCTTCTCTTACATCTTTAAATGATTTAAAGAATTAGAACATAAAAAACTAACTTGTAAGAATCTGTGAGCTAATTTTCGATGATTAGACAATGTATGTTCACCATTGCCTTTGAAAGGCTCCTCAAGATGGTTAGGATTCACAGGTGGCGTAACTTTCAAGGCATTCTAAGCAAAAATCATCTACACCACTGCACTTAGAGACATAGAAAACCCTAAGCTTGAATTAGAACTTCCAGAACTTTTTCTGGGGGGACGGGAACCTTTTTCTAGTTTGTGTGAAGCTCAAGATGGCCTGGGGGTGACGGTATTTTTGAGGAAGATTGATAGCGAAAAACCCTATAATTGTCTGATCACTCGTCGGATTAGTAAAAGGTTGCAGCTTCGGACACATAGCCCGGGGCCGTACCTCTACCTTTGCATGGTCAGAATATTCTTGTCGGTTAAAGTCGAGATGATCTGTGTGCATTATTAGGGTGAGGCATAATTTGTACTGTTCGAAGCATTTGTTTGCACACTTCATCATCCTTCGCAAAATTTAAGGCTTTGTACTCCGGACCTTGTTCACTGTGAGCAGCAGCACATATTTTTACCAGCGGCCCAGTGTATTGATTGCTCTACCATCTATGGAATTTTTCAATCAGCGCCATGGATATTCTCCTTTGACTGCAGTATAAACCTAGAGAAACCGCGGAGTTTTTGGCTCCGTGGGAGTTAATGGGGAACGTCTTTGTCCATGTAGTGGAATGCCGACAGTGGTCGATGAAGGGATAAGATTTTTCTCGTTTTGTTAAATACTCCAGGCCCACCATATCTCTCATGTTACTCTCCTACAAGTTTCAAGGAGGCCAGGGTTCTAAAGTATTTTTTAATGTTCATGATGAAATCTAAAGAAAGATTTTTAGGTCTAAAGTGGGACCCTGCCTTTGAAGTTTTTTCCCTAGGTGGCTTAAAAAGGTGGAAAGAGATCCGATGACCATATGAACGCAGGGAGACTTTGCTTCCACGTATTATATTGTTAACTTTTAAAAGTCTATTTTGTTGACCCAAAACACTATTGAAGCACTTTTTATGGAAAGGGGCATAACTTGCAGTTAGATTGTAATCTTGTCAACTTCTTATAAACATTAGGAAGCTTCGGAAGCTGTACAATTTGATGATAATTGTTTTGACTTATCCAATCAAGGTGGTTATAATTTCAAACTAAATTTTTTTCTTGTAAGTTTTGTAAACCATATTAATGATAAAGTGTCATCCTTGCACATATTTGGAAGGTCTTTTATGGGTTTATTGTATCATTGAATTGAGATAAAGTTGTATTTGTGGGCCTTTTGGTGTTTTTTATTTGAGGAGATAATCACAAGTATTTGAAGAAGTTTATCTTTTTATTATTATCTTTAGTAAATAAAATTGTAAGTGTGTCATGGGCTTTCCTCATTTCATTTGGATCTATTTTCAATTGATTGAGAAAATGAAATTAAATTGATTATATGATACGATGTTTAATGACATATTCACTATTAATAGTTTTGGTGTAGGGATCTATGTAGGAGGCAGTAGTACATGTTTTATTGTATAATTTAATTATTTGATTATTGATTTAATCTATTAATTATGATGTATTGATGTGATTGTCTTTGATAGGTACAACTATACCAACATAAATATATTTCATCAATTAAGAGGGACCTGATAGAGTGCAAGTGATTAGTAGGAACTAGAAATGTGATCCATCCTTGATCATTCTATTTATTTTATTTTTTATATTTAATTTAATGACTTGCATTGTCTACTGGTATGTGTAATCATTGTGTTGCCATATTTCTTCCATAAAGCCTTTATATGTTTCGTTATAGTTGAGTATTGTTTTCTATCTCAAGGTATGCTTTTATTTTTTAGTCAGTTTTGTATACTAACTGAGACTAATTCTAGTATGACTTATTCATAAATATGGATACCTATTCATAAGTATATATTATGCTTGTAATGATAAAACTACTTATGTTATTATGTAAATGCTTAGAAGATAATAATTAATAATTATATTTATTATGTTATCTTAAATTATAATGATTATTCAAATATATAGTTTATGTACATGGAAATGATACGTTAAAAGATGGTCAAAAGTGGTCATGTTTTTCTAAAATAAATAAAAATCCATCTTGAATAAAAAATTCAAGATAAACACACTCAAAATTTGAAGATGTTATGATAAAAATATTAGTAGCACTCACAATCTACTTTTTAAACTTTTATGTATTTTAAAAAATAGAGATTAAGAGGGTCAAATAGGGGGAGCGCACAAAGTGGTCATATTTTTATCAAAAAATATAACATTGCATTAGGTGTGCTCCCTTTAACAATGTTGAGGAATTATCTTAGTAAAAATTTAGTTAATATAATGTAGTTTATGCCTAAATTTTTAATTAATTTATAATGAATATATGATTTTCACTAATTTTAAAAGTGGGAATATCCTAAAAAAATAATAATAATAAGTGTGAGTTCCCCTTTATTTTGAGAAAACTAATAACTAATCAAAAATCAAAATGTTCAGTGCGTATGAATAGAATCTAGAATGTAAAAATATACTTTATTTTAATTTTGGATAAGTGGATATAAATGACACCAAAAATAATATACATAGATTTTTGGAAAAAATGGTGACACTAACAAAAAAATTGAAGATGAAAACCTTGATGTATTTAAATTTTAGAAAAATACATTAGAAAGGTCATAGAGAGTTTGATGTTATCATGGTTTTTTTTTAAATAATTTTTTAAATTGATCAAAATTTATGGAGAGAATGCTTAACATTTGTTTTATTTCTATAACGTATAAAAAAAATACGTATTTGAGCATGTCACATTTAGGTCCAACCATTTGGACTAGATGTTCAAAGAAAATACAATCCTAACCAAACATACATGAATTTTGATTGACATAGAAAATAGAGCATTAGTGTACAAAAAAGAGAAATACATGATTTGGAACCACAAACACTACATATTCATAACATATAATCAAAATTATTTATTATTTTGAGAAGTTATAATAATTTTTTGACTAAACTAATTATTTTTTCTTGCATTGCATATTTTTTATTTCAATTGGATTTATCAATTTTTTTATTTTTATTTTGAGGAATTTAAATCATTGTTTAAATTTTTCTTGTATTATGGTAAAATATTCTAATTGCATGATTTTTTAAAAAATTTAATAAATTATCAACTATTATTTTTATAATTATTTTGATAAATTATGTTAGATTGATTTATAATTTAGCATCATGTCAAGGAAATGAAAAACATGTAAAAACAAGAGGAGCGCAAAGTTGAGAATCTGAAAAAAAGAAGAAGAAAGGATTACACAAATTCACGACAATAAGAAATAAACTTTGAATTTGAAGATCTATCATTTTTTTCAATTCAGTGAGGTAGTTAAGTATCTATTTGATCCATGAAAGATGAAAATTTAGAGAAACAAATTCAACAAACCTAAAAAAATTAGAATTAAGAATTTGAACTCTATAGAGTAAGGTAGACCATCTTTGTCATCTTAATTTGATATTATAGTAAATACCAAAGCACAAGTTGAATTAATAAATAAATAAAAAATAATGATGGTATACTTTCAAATATAAATTTAGATGTTACACCAATGATCAACCTATTAAAAATATAAAAAAATATTAAATTATGAAGATGCTTTTTTTGTGTAATGAATAAATATCAAATAAATTAAATTTACCATTGAGAACAACACCTATAATTCATTTTAAAAACCTAAAGTTTAATTTGAAATTGATGAGAACATTCAAAAACCAATGAGTGATAAAATTCCTAAATATATCTGTAGAAGAAGTGTTGATAAAATATAGATAATATTTTTTGAAAACTTAAATAAAATAAGAGAATGTCAATTATTTATTAAAATGAAAAGAAATATTTAGCTTAGATCCACCATGAAGATATTTGGTCTATGAACAGTAAATAATGAAAATGTAAATTATACTATAAGAAATTTAATCAATGCATACCAAATACTTGGTTTGATCTCTCACATTAAAGATAATACCATTTGTGACGTATAATTACATCAACTATAGTTAGTAATAAAACAAATAAATCTTGAATGATAAGAGAAATATGTAGGGAACTAAACATAAATAGAAAAAAGCTAATGAAAGTTGAGAGACGTGAAACAGTTGAGGACCCAAATAACAACAAAGTATGTTCATTCTCTTGTAAACTCTAATAGAAAGTAAAATCATAGTTGAAACCTTAAAATATCCTATTTTTTAAATGACACAAGAGGATCAATTAATTAAAGAGATTTAAAAAGATAAATCAATTGTCAAAACTAGGGGACAAATCCAAAATAATTTTTGGATACAACTCAAACATTTTTTTTCTAGATATGTAGAGAGGTATCCTCAAATAAAAATTATTCAAAGATATTTTATAATGTTATTTTTTTATATATTAAAATATTGCACATGCACTGCTTATTATAGTAGAATCCACATGTAATTTTCTATGCATTATGTTGTTTTTCAACATATATGTGGTACTTGGAATACTAGTGACATTTTTATGGGTGTATGATTAAATCTCCACCTAGATTAGTATGATATTTCATTTGAATTACTTTTTATGATAGAGTAGATGTACAATTATTTAATTTTTTATTTAAGAATACCTGATGTAGGAGCACCTAGGTGCACATGCAATTGACATCACCCAAAAATATTTTCAATTGTATATTTTAGTTTTGGTTTGGTTTGGTTTTGTTTTGGCATCTCACAACATTGTGATACATGTGGAGTGATCAAATTTGACAAAGTTAAAAAAAATGTACTTTGGCTTCGGCATACAATAGGCAATTTTATCGAAATAATAGTTTCGAGAAATTGGTGAAGTTTCATTAGTGAATCCTTGCATAGGAAGATTGTTAGAGGAATCCTATATTTAATGGTGAAGATTTTGTAATCATATCTTGCATGGTTTGGGAGATATTAAAACTTTGTGCTTGAGACTAATAGACTATGAGAAGTTTAATATCTCAACATTTTGGTAGGCTAGAGTGATTTTTTTTGTAGGGTACCTAAGAAAATCATAATAAGCCTACTTGCTAATTTTTGTTTAGTTAAGAGATATTTGAATTTTTTCCTTGTTGACACTCAATTCCATCGATTCGCATAGTTGCACAAATAGAATCTTCTCAGAATTGTTGGTATAATTTCATAAGATTTCCAATGCCTTGTGAGATGCAAGAAGAAAAAGGTCTATACTTTACCCAAATACAAATTAAAACATCCATAACCATGTGATTTGAGGTCTCATTTGAATGTGACATGAATGTTATGTTGCAACTCAAGGTTTATTAATATGTAGATGTATGAAGAAAACTGAGGAGCATCATTGTTTAAGATATTTAAATTCAGGATAGTTGTGTGGAACGTTGACAAGTGTGAAGTGCCTCACTCACTCCTCAAATTTAGATTTTAATATTCCAAAATGTAGTGACAAAAAATGTATCCCTTTACATTTTCACACTTGTTAGGGCCCTCCTAAAAAATGGACTTAATAATGCCTTAATTTAGTGTTGAAAAATGTATCCCTTTACATTTTCACATTTGTTTGGGCCCTCTTAATTAAATTGAGCTTAATTAGGCCTTAACAAGCCCTTTTATTCATTTACAAGCCTAATAAATTACATTTTCTAAAGGGTAAACCCTACAATAATTAATGCCAATACATAACACTTTACCTTGAGCAATATGTGTTCTAAACTTCTAGGAATAGGAACCTAGGACCCATTTGCCCATGGGCGAATGGCTCCTCCATAGACCTTTGAACCCATTTTAAAAATATTTTTTGGTGGTATTTTTATCATGTCCCAATTTCAAATTTCAAATGTTGGCTTGTAATGTTTGAATTTCATGAAATTAAGGATAAATGTTTATAAATACAAGGTTATTTTATCAAATCAACTATAAATTTTGAAGAGAAATTGCAAAAGATCCAAGATTATTGTCAAGAGCATTCAAAAGTAGAATTATCAAGGATTTATTGCATCATTCAAGGTCTCAAGCATCATATCAAAGTTATGTTGAATCATGCATGTTTTTGGAGCTAACATTGTAGTGTAGGTTTCAAGATCTAATCCAAGCATTCAAGTCAAAGATCCAAAGCAAGATTCAAGTATCAAGATCCACATCCACTAAAGCCATTTCATGCAAGATCAATATCAATATTTCTATTCTTTAAGGGTTTGGTAGGTTGCAACATTGAGTTGTTCATTAATCATTCCTTTCATGCTATTTCATTTCATTTCATGGTATAATTACCAAAATGGGTTTTGACCAAGGAAAACCCCCATTCACCTAAAAATAAACATTTTCCCCACTCTCTTTGTGTGTTGTAGATTTTTAGGTTCATAGATTGAAGAAAATTTGAAGATATCAAAAGTGAAAAATTGCAAAGTTGCATTTGTTGTCACCTTTGTTATCATCTCACGAAAACTCAAATCCTGAATTTATTTCCAACTATCCAAATGTGAAACCCAGAGGATCTAGAAGTGAAAACATAGGAGTAGAGGACCTAGAAATCAATTTTGAAAACCTCTACAAAGACCCATTTTCCTATAGGAAAATGAGTCCCAAGATAGCTTCCAAAAACTACATTTTGTAAGAGGTTGAAAACATTTTCCCCTTCTCATATTTTCCAAAGGTTCAATTTTTTTGTTAGTCCTATGTTTCATCTCAGATCCAACCTTTACATGTCATCAATGAGTGCATTTGTTATTTTTAATCCTTCTCCCAAAACCCATGTTCATTCATTTTTGTCAAAGAGCTATCTCAAGTGATCCAGGAGCATCCATAGCCTCGTGCAATCTTGCATCACCAAAAAGAGGTTTGAGTTGGTTTTGTTTCATTGTTGGTGTAGAATTTCATAATATTTGTGAAATGCAAATTTTGTGTGTGTGTAAATGCAATTTCAAATTGCTTTCAAAATTTGACTCAATTTGAATGTGGAGATAGTGGTGAATAATGTGAAAAAGCCAAAAAAAGCAAGAAAATAAAAACAAAGGTGTGGCTTTTTGGGGAGTTATTTGTTTTGAATTTTTTATTTAAAACTTCATTCCAAGTGTCCTAAAAAATAGGAACCTAGAGGTGGGTGCCCAAGAGTTGGAAAAATCAAGGTTTGCTTTCATTGGTGAAAGCAAAATTTCAATAAAAGCACTGGAATCATCCTAGGAGTGGTGGAGTTAATGTTTTTTGTTTGAATGAATATTTTATTGATTTTTGAATGCAAAATTGGTAAAATTTTTGGGGATGGTGTTGCAATTGGGAAGATTGGTCTGAAACTTAATGAAATTCATCCCAAATTGATGCAAATTCAGTGCAAATGACAATCCAGAGTTTGACAAAAGGAAATTTCATTCATTTTTCAACTAAGTCTTTCTAGAAAGAGAAGAAAGGGGAGAACATGGCATAGCATACTAGAGGTTGATTGCAAAAGTTGTTGTTGCAGATTTTTGGTGGTGTGCAAATGTGTTGAAGCTTCCTAAAGTTGCAAAGAAGAAGTGTGTAGTTGGGTTGTTGTGAGATCCATTTATTTGCAGGAGAAAGGTTCTGATGCAACCTTGGATTGTTGAAGTAAATCATCTGGTTTTCATTTTAGATTTATTGCATTTCCTAGGAATATGAAGATCCCACAACCCTCAAAGGTTGTTTTAATTGTTATGTGTGAATTGCAGGTGTGAAGGTTGCATTGCAACCTTGGATATTTGTATGTGAATTTTCTTTTCATAATTCTGATTTTTGGTGTGAATTTTAATGGGCATGTAACAGCCCCAACCCAAGAGTTTGAATGTAATGTGTAATACCCCTCATGTTGCTGCTTGGACTTGTTATTTTTCTATGCTTTTTTTTGATACTTTGAGACTGTGATAGTACTATGTATTGGTTGGTTTGGTGGATTGGTTAGTTTAGTTTGATTGATGATTATGCTACTTCATTTGATGACATGGATATTTGATATGACATTATGGTTTGGTGATGTTAATTTGATTTCAGTATTACATTGTGATGCAGTGGTTTAGTAATTAGTTTATGATGTGATCAGTTAGTTAGAATTGTTTTTTTTGACTACCCAGGGGTACCCCCGCGGCCCAGCCCAGTGCCCAGCAGCCCATATCTTGGGTACCTGAGGCAAGCTGGGGCGAGACTAATCCCCTGGAGATGCACCCACCCTCCCGCCAGACCAGTGCATCGGTTGAATCCGGCCCTCAGAGTCGAACCCAAGACCTCGGGGAGCAAACCCGAGACTTAAGCCTCCTCCGCTGACCGTGCGGGCACAGGCCGAAGCCCAGAATTGTTACTTTATATCTAATGTTGTAATTGTTAGAATATTTTTGGTGAGAGGACAGTGTAGCACCACTCGTTCGTGAGTGCCCTGCTACACTGCAATTCCTTCTCACAATGTGATGTTTTGATTATATATATATACATGTACATGATCTTGTTTGTATGCAGGAATTGCAGGTACGGAGTCTCGATTCCACCTGCTTCGGCAGGACAGGGCGAGCATCAATTTAACCCAATGGGCATGAAGTTGAAATAGAGATGACAAGGAAGTCACCCCGTCCCATGTTTGTCAAACCGTCTTGTCTAGTGGTATTGTGCGTCGTTAACCTTTGTCATTTTTGCAATTTATTATTGTGGTTTGTGCAAGTGTACTTTTGGTATTTATTTTACATGTTGGTATTTTGTATGATGTAATTTATATAATTAAATGATGTTGGTAAATGTTTATAATAGTGTTGGAATAATTTGTATTAAAATATAAAAGTCTTATATTAAAAGTCATGTGATTTATTTAAAAGTGTAAATTAAATTATTTAAAGTTAGTATTTTGTTAATTTAATTAAATAAGCATGTTGAGGATAATTATGAAATAAATTAATTAAAGATATTAAATTGTGTGAATTACAAGTAAAGCTTACAAAATCAGAATTAAAACAAAAAGCATTGTTAAATGGGAAAAAATCAATAAATGAAAGAAAAGATGAAAATGACCAATAAGTGTTGAGTGTTGGCTGAAAAGCTGGGAATAAAATTAGAAAACTTCTTTTAATTTGGATTTTTAGAGCTTTCAAAAAAGATGAGATATATTTTTATTTAATAACAAAATTGTGAGTTTTTCATTCATGGGAAAAATTTACAGAAGTTACAAAAAAAATATATTTACTTTTGGGAATTGGATTTTCTCTGGTCCTTCTTCTGTAGAAATTTGTTTAGTTCTTCATTGTTCTGGAAGAGAGGTCCTTCTGAAGTAAATTTTAGATTAGAAGATTGGTCAAGGAATCGGGTGAAGAAGTTCTAAAGGAAGGAACGAGAGCTCTTTGAAAAGGCTATTGGAATCAAGCAAAGTTTCATCAAATTTTCAACAACGCAGGACTTCAGGTTCCATTTTCTTATTCTTTAGTTTTCTGATTCAAAGCAAAATAAAAATAAATAAATATTTTTCTGTGAAAGAAAAGAATTCTTATGGGGTTTTAGAAATCTTTCTAGGTTGTAAGCAAATGGAAGAAGTTAAATTGGATTTCTGAAAATGTTTCGTGTTTTACAATTTGGCTATGGAGAAATTTATTGTTTGAACCTATGAAAATATTCAGTGTGTTTATAATTTTGGTTTTGGGAAATTTGTTTCCCCTCTGTGAGAAAAAGGTGTTTCTTTTAAAATATATATTCATATATATATATATATATATATATATATATATATATATATATATATATAACCTTGAGTATATATATATAATATATATACGTTCGAATATATTGATTTTGTTCTTCTGAGTAATGTGTTGGAGAATATATATATATATATATATAAATGTCACTTTGAATTTTCGTACTGGGTGAACCTATGCATACACCATATTTGTTTATGATTAAAAAAAATATTAAAAAAAATATTAAATGGAATGATTTTTGGGTGAAGGGGAAGGATGGCGAAGGTTGTACCTCCCCCTCTCCCCATAGCCGTGGATGGCTGACACAATAGTCCGTAGACTGTTGTGCGCAATAGTCCATGGACTGTCGTGCACAGCAGTCCTATAGACTATTGTGCAGTCCCCTAGGCGGCAGTATTAATTGTGTTTAACTTTTATTTTATTTTGATTTTTTAAAATTTTTTATTCTTTTTCAACTTATTTATATATATATAAATATGTATATAATGTATATATTTTGTTTATATATGAACTGACTGTGTAGGAAAATTAGTTAGTTCATAAATATTTAATGAATTAAATTAAAAGAAATTTATATATAAAATATAAATAAAAGCATATTTTGATTCTGTATTTATAATTGTAATTCGCTCTTGTCAAAATTATATATATTTGAATTATTATTTTTATTTCAAAATTATTCCATCAGAAATTGGATTTTGGTTATATGGTTTAGTTGTGTGAGGAATAAACAAATTGTATTATTTAGTATTGTATCGTAATATCCATGCGTGGATATTGTAATGTTAAATTGCTTTGTGGAATTTGATAAAATTGATTTGATTATTTCCTTTATTGTTATTTTATGGTTTTAGTGTATCGATGTGGGAACCCAGTTTGGTTTAGAAACCTGATTTTGGATGTTGTGAGCCTTAGACTTCTAGAGGCGTGTTTATATTGTTGGATGTTTACCTTCGTTTTATGTGCTCTTGATGTTGCAAGATGTTCGTATTATTATTTTGGAAGGGTTGCACGAGTTTTGTTGAGATTTTGATTATGTGTTAGCGAGATGGGTAATGCATCGCATGTCTTTGGTTGAGATATATGCTTTGTTCCTAAGGTACAACCCTTGCTTGATTTTGTTATGTTTGGGGTCTTAGGGAGAGTGGCTCTTCATGGGGGTTGGCGCCTCAAAAGGAGGAAGGGCTCAGGATAACCCATGTAAGAGTAGATTAACAAGTGAAAAAGGTCTAATAATAGAACTTAGGGGGATGGGTAGTAACAAACCTATAAGATAATCTTGGATACCTCATCTATGCATTAGGGCTATCACAGACTAATGGTAGACTGAGAAGGTCGTGGTCAGCAAAGTCGTAACCTCATCCTCAAGAGAGGTTAACAGCTTCGCATGAGTCACCCTATGGGGTCAGCGCCTCAAGTAGGAGGAAGGGCCAGGATAACCATAGATGGGGGTCAACACCTCATGTTGGAGGAAGGGCCAGGATAACCCATGTAGGCTATGCGATGACACTCTCCACTAGATGTCCTTATGCCTTGTTTTCTTGGTTGCCTCTGGAAGCGTATAATGATTGTCTCTTTGGTTTACTTGGAATGTGGTTAATGGTTATTATCTTGGTTTATTTATGATGTGTTTTATGGTTTAAGTTATTGTGATTGAGTCTTTGATGTTGTCGTTTATGATCTATGTATTCTTGATGTTGTTATTGGAGTATTGTATTATGTTATTCTTTATTGGAGTTGTCTTATGGCTTTCATGTTCGTGATTACTTCCTTGTCACCTCTGAGCACGGGGGTGGGTTATTTATAACCCACATGGTCGGGTGGAACATTCTCCACACTTGTTGGGTTCCCCATCAACTTTCATTTTTATCAGCATTCTTCAGATGGAGCTTGTACCTGATATTCACCTTGTATTTCAGACATTTTTGTACTATGTATTTATCCCTCATGTATGGGAGGTTTCATTGTATTCATTATTGAGAAAATGTAATGTATTAAATGATGATGTATTATTTATTCACTTTTGTAACCATTCTATTTATGGGATTCATTATGGTTGTATCATGTGATGTAATTATACTTATGCTTATGGATATATGTATGTTATATTTTGAAACTAGATATTGTAATGGTTATGATGGATGCTAGAATTAGTTAAGTTATTATCCATATGTGTAATCTTTCGTTATGAGTTTGGTTATGCAATGTGACCTCGCGTGCCCCAGAGGACTTGACATTATGATAGTAGTGTGCAATGTAAATATGTTTTAATGTTTCGTTATATGTTTACTTTGTATTATTAAAAAAAATAAAAATGTGTGCATTGTTTTGTCCTTTTGGGTTTGTACAACAGGCATTACATAATTTTGACATGATTTTCCATTATTTTGAATGAGAAGTTGGTTGGCTGCAAGTTGCAACTCAGCTATGCAAGTTACAAAGAATTGTAAGCCTTTAGGAGTTGAATTTAATTGGAAGGTTTGTGAGAGAAATTTTTGAATTTATGTGAGATAAAATTAATTAATTTACCTCTCATCCATCAGTGGTATTAGAGCTAGAAGATCTTGAGTGTGTAACAGATCACCAAAGAGAGGTTGTTGCACCAAGATTGAGCTTCTGGGAATTGGAGGAAATGTATGCAAGAGGAGCCCATCACTGTAGAGGAAGAGGAAGAGGAGATAACTTTGTTAAAAATGATGATTTTAGAGCATTGAGAAGGCAGGTTGAAACTTTTCAAAATGAGATAAGGAGAGGATTTTCAAGAAATAGAGACCTAAGAAGTGAAGATGAAGATGAAGATGAAAGTACAGAGAATGCAAGTTTAAATACTGAGCAAAGAGAAGAAATTACAGCAGTTGCAAATGACCCACTGCTAAAAGCTTTAACAAAAATGGGAAAGAGACCAAAAAAGGATGTACCTACCTTTAATGGAAGCCTAAACCCAGAAGAATTAATAGATTGGTTGAATGAGAGGGAGGAGTATTTTGAATTTGAAGAGATAGAGGATCCATACAAAGTAAGCTATGCAAAAACAAGGTTGAAAGGGCATGCCTCCATATGGTGGAGAGAGATTCAATTAGAAAGGGGAAGAAGAGAAAAATAAAATATTAACAGATGGGATAAAATGGTGGAGAAACTTAAAAGACAATTTATTCCTATGGATTATGAATTGGACCTGCTCAAGAGAATGCAAGGTTTGAGACAGGGCATCAAGAGTGTGAAAGAATATACAAAATAATTCCATAGAATTCTTATTAGAATTGGACATTCTGAGGTGACCAAAGAGAAGGTTGCAAGATACATAAATGGGTTGAGACCGAGCATTCAAAAAGAAATGGCACTTGTTAGAATTGTGACAATGGAGGATGCTTATCAAATAGCATTAAAAATAGAAGAAAGAATGAATAGGAGGTTTGAAAATAAGCAAAGAGGAAAGGGTAACATTAATGTGCAGTAGTATGAGGATAAAAATTAGATTGGAGACACTAAGGGCAGCAAGGAAGAAAGAGGTGTGAGTTCAAATTAGACCCGTGATCAAAGTTTCAAAGGAAGAGGAAGATTAGGTAGATGATTTGGAAGAGGAAATTATAAATTAACTTGTTTCAAGTGTGGAGAAGAGGGGAACAAATCATATGAGTTTCCTCATTAAGAGGAAAGACCAAGAAAAGGGAATGAAAATTAGAATAGGACAGCAAATGTGAATAGAGAAGATGCAGGATCATCACATTCCGAAGAAGCGGAAGATGGTGAAACTCTAATGGCTAGGAGAAAAATATTAAATCCATTCAAAGGAGAAGTTTGTTTAGGAAAAGATGCAAGTGTGAAGGAAAGACATGTAATGTCATTATTGATAGTGGAAGCACAAACAATCTTGTGTCTGATGAAATGGTAAGAAAATTGCAGCTAGAACAAAAGAAGCACCCGAATCCATATCGGATAGCATGGGTACAAGATGACAAGAATATTTTGATCAACAAAAAATGTGAGGTAAAATTTAAGATAGGAGGATATTATGATGAATTTTTGTGTGATATTCTCCCAATGGATGCTTTTCATATTCTTCTATGAAGACCTTGGTAGTTTGACAGGAAGGCGATGCATGATGGTTATGCCAACACATACACATTGATGAAGGATGGAGTGAAACACAAATTGAAGCCATTGAAAGAAGAAATGGGTATGGTTTGCAATAATGAAAGATCTTGTTTGGTTGATGAAATCAAACTTTTAGATGGTATGAATCATGAATCTATTGGCTTTGATAATACTAACTATGAAGAAGATGAGAAAGGTGAATTGTTGACTCAGATTGAGGAAAAGATCTCAAGTGGAATGAAGGTAGCAATAGAGGGTAAGGTAAAATCTGATTTATTTGTTTCCTTTGATGAGAAAGAGAGTGAAGGAATAGATAATTTTGTTTCAGCAGAAATAAATTTTGATAAAGTTGGATTCCAAGAGTGGAGTGAAAACGTTAATGAAGAGTTTTCTAAGAAATCCTTGCTTGAGAACAGTGGAGGTGAAATTTTTTTGATTAGTAATCATGATTCCTTGTCAAGTAATATGGAAATTAAGACTTTTGATGATAGTACTAACACTATTTTGAGTGAAGGAAAATAAGTTGCAGCAATATCATGCCTTTCAGAAGGCATTGAAACAATGGAATTTCATGAAAGAAACATAGTTGAAGGAGGTGGAAAAGGTGGGACAGCGAATGAGGCAAAAAAATACATTTTTTTTTTATGAAGGAGAAGGTATAGTTTTAATTGTTAGTTCTAATTTTGAAAAATTATATTGGTGGGACAATAGATTTGATGCTTTGAATTACATGATGGGTAGTAGAAGAAGGATAAATCATGGTAATGTTGTAAGTTTGCAGAAAGTGGTACATAGAAATATTTCAGTGGACAAGGAAATGAGGTGGATCCAAGATAGACATAAGGTCTACCAATGTTTCTAAATGAAAATTTCATGAAACATTTCTTTCTATCGTGGGTGTCTAATGTAGGAGCATCCATGGCCTTGTGCAGTCTTGCATCACCAAAAATAGCTTTGAGTTGGTTTTGTTTCATTTTGGTGTGGAATTCCATAATATTTGTGAAATTCAAACTTTGTGTGTGTGGAAATGCAATGACATGTCTTGTAAATGCAATTTAAAATTTCTTTCAAAATTTGACTCAATTTGAATGTGGAGATAGTGGTGAATAATGTGAAAAAGACAAAAAAAAGAAAGAAAATCAAAACAAAGGTGTGGCTTTCTAGGGGGTTATTTGTTTTGAATTTTTTATTTCAAACTTCATTCCAAGTGTCCTAAAAAATAGGAACCCAGAGGTGAGCACCCAGGAGTGGGAAAAATCAAGGTTTGCTTTCATTGGTGAAAGCAAAATTTCAATAAAAGCATTGGAATCATCCTAGGAGTTGTTGAGTTAATGTTTTTTTTTTTACTAAATATTTTATTGATTTTTTAATTAAAATTGGTCAAATTACTGGGGATGGTGTTGCAATTGGGAAGAGTGGTCTAAAACTTAAGTTAATTCATCCCAAATTGATGCAAATTTAGTGCAAATGACAATCTAGAGTTTGACAAAAGGAAATTTCATTCATTTTTCAACTAAGTCTTTCCAAAAAGAGAAGGGGGATACCAGGGCATAGCATACTAGAATTTGATTGCAGAAGGTGTTGTTGTAGATTTTTGGTGGTGTGCAGATGTGTTGAAGTTTCCAAGAGTTGCAAAGAAGAAGTGTGTAGTTGGGTTGTTGTGAGATCGATTTGTTTGTAGGAGAAAGGTTCTAAAGCAACCTTGGATTGCTGAAGGCAATCATATAGTTTTCATTTTAGATTTATTGCATTTCTTGGGCATGTGAAGAGCCCACAACCCTCAAAGGTTGTTTTAATTTTTTTGTGTGAATTGTAGGTGTGAACATTGCACTGCAACCTTGGATATTTGTGTGTGAATTTTCTTTTCATATTCTGATTTTTGGTGTGGATTTTAATGGGCATGTAACAGCCCCAACCCAAGATGTTGAATGTAATGTTGGTATTATTTTGCATTATTTTGAATGAGAAGTTGGTTGGCTACAAGTTGCAGCTTAGCTGTGCAAGTTACGGAGAATTTTAAGCCTTTTGGAGTTGAATTTAATTGAAGGGTTTGTGAAAGAAATTTGTGAATTTATGTGAGATGAACTTAATTAATTTACCTCTCATCCATCATCAAGACACTTTTCAACCAAACATGACACTTTGCAACCATTTTTAAGTAAGTTTTAAGTTTCCTCCACTCATCCAATTTGCACAAAGTTGACCATTTCTATGAGTTATGCTTCATCTACATGAATCAAGCCTTGGGTTACAAATTTGAGGTAATTTTCTATTTTATTTTCATCTCCCAAAAGTGTTATTTGAACTTTACCCCCCGTCCACACACATAAAGGAAATTTGTAGATCTTCCCTAAAATTGACTCACCTAAGGGCTAAAAGTTAATTATATCTTGGAGGATCTCATTTCCTAAATGAAATAAAAATAGGTAGGTTCATTACACCCCATTTTCCCCTTTTTATTTATAGTAAGTTTGGTGAAACATTCCAAATTTAGTATAAAACCCTATGTGTTTTGAACCCACAACTTATTTTTCTATGTTTTATTATGGTGAACCTGAGTATTTAAACATTCTAATTTTTTATTTGGAGTGCATTCAAACCCTATATCTATGATTTGAACTAATTCATTGCATTGGATTTCTAAATTTGGCATAAAGTTGCATTGCACTTTAGGTGTAAACTTGCATTTTGCATTCATTTTAAATCTGAAAAATTCAACAAAAATTACATAATGCTAGATTGATTTTGCATAGTATTTACATAATAGCATACTTTAAGTCACTTAAATCATAAAATTGGATCAAAATTGCATTTAAAAATAGGTCACTTTAGTTGTCATTTCAAATCATTTTACACTTGCACTCAACTTTGATTTGCCAGATTTATGAAACTGTAAGTACCAGTTTGAGACCTAGAACAAAGAACACACATAATAACTCAAAAATTACACTTATCATTTTTAAAAACCTTGAACAGAGACCCATTCGTCCATAGGAAAATGAGTCCTTCAAGGCCTATAGAAACCAACTTTTTTGAGCTTTTGTGGTTTCTTGCACTTCCCAAATCCACTAGTATTAACCCACTGTTTCAATCTAACATTTTTCAGGGATTCTATTTTATGCATTTGGTTTAAATCATCAATTTAGTGTAGCCATTTTAAATCATTCCAAAATTATTTTAGTAGTGAAAATCATCAAATCTGTAGGGAAAATGTTTGTACATTCCTTAAGATTTGTATAAGTTGGATAAAAGTACTTTTCACTTTTGGGTACACCATGTTTACATTCTTGAAGCTTTTCATAAGTTGGATAAAAGTACCTTTTTTTGGAAAGAGACACTGCAAATTATTTTAGGTGATGGCAACCCTAGTCGATGACTAATCCACACGTCATCATTTGCTCCCACTAGTAGACAGTTTGCAAACAGTCAGAAGAACAGAGCATCCAGCAGTTTGGTGATCATCGATTCACATGCAGATTTTTGGTTACTATTTTGAGTTGTGGATATCATGGGAGGTTTATCACTATATTTCTTATGTTATCCAAAAATATTAGTGCCTCATACCAAGCTACATGTAATTTTGGAGATCCGATAATTGATATCTTTCTATTTATCAGTGTTTTGTGGTCGACTAAGTTGATATAATGTGTTGTGGATATTCGAGGAATGTTTATTCAAATATTTTTGTGTTTGATCATTATGTGTTTGGTCCAAGCTAAGTTGTGAATGACCGTTGTGGATGCGCATTGTATATTACTCGAGATTTGAGCCAACACTTGCTAATATTTTTAAGTTTTATTGAAGCCGACTTGTAGCGACTAAATCCTTTGTTGCAAATATATATAAGTGATCAATTATATTATTTTGTGTGTGTGAAAGATGTGTTGAAGGGTGTTTTTTATTATCATAACTTGGTTGATTAAGCGATTATGCACAATTTCACTTATGCATCAAGGTTTTTGTAGTGCGAGTTTGTGCAGAGCAAAGTAGAGCAGAATCGTTGAATCAGTCAGAAGGAAAAAAGATCGATTGTTGAGCTTAATTGAAACTGTAATCAAGCATTTGTAGATGTTATTCCTTTATTTCATTCTCTTGGATCTAATCCAAATCATTGTAAGGCAGTGAGCCTTTCTATTTTGAGCAGTCAGCTCTAGCTAGGTAGTGTGCCTGAATGCAAGTGCATTCCCATTTTGTAATCTTTCTTTTGGGTATACTCAGATTATATTATGGATTCCAAGGCCATCCACCGTGGTTTTTCCCCTAACAAGGTTTCCACGTAAAAATCTTGGTGTTATGGTGTTGTGATTGTTTGCTTTATGTTCATGCATATTTATTTTGTTGAAAGCTTAAGTGAGTTAAAGATCAGAATAATAAATTTAATTTTTGCACAACATTGATTCACCACCCCCTCTCAGTGTTGCTTGTTTCCAACAATTGGTATCAAAGCTAGTTCCTCGAAAGAAGTCTAACAACTTGGGGAGATCTTGGATGGATTTTTTCAATGGACACAAGCAGTCTTCAACAACAACTTATGGTGGCCCTGGATGATCTTGACCAGTCAAAGTCTGAGAACTAGGAATTGCAAGAAAATCTTGAGAGTGAAAAGAAATTCATTCAGTCATTGAAAGACAAAATCAATGAATCAAGGGAGAAAAGAAAGGAATTGTGTGATTAGATTAAGCATAATAATAAAAGCATGGAAGATGAACAACTCAGTCATGCCTTGAAGGAGAAAATAGAAGAATGTGAAAAGTTTCCCAGAAAAAATGTTGCTCTAAAGCATGAGATGGAATCTATAATGATGAAGATGACCAAGGAGATTGAAGATAGAACGAAGAATGAAGAAGAGCTTGCACAATCCTTGAAAGAAAAATTTGAACAATGCAGCCGATTGGACAATGAACTGGAGCAATCTAAAAAAAATGAAGTACTTGAAAAAAAACTTGATGATTTTAGAAATAAACTCACTGCTGCAAATGAGTACAAGGAGAAATTCAAAGAAAGCTCGACCAAACTTGACGAACTGATCAAAGGATAGAGGACTGATGGTGACAGGTGAGGTATTGGATATGAAGAAGGAGAAAGTTCCAGATGTGGACAAAATAAATCCAGACAAGGGAGATTCAGGCAAGGAAATCAGATGAATGGAGCTACAAGGAATCCGGTAAGACAACCAAATGCTCAAAGATTCAATGGCTATTGTTTTGCTTGTAGCAAATTTCAAGGTCATATGGCTTCTCAATGTAGGAACAGGATGAACACAAGTGGACCATCATTCTTAGGTCAGTGCTTTAATTGCTATAAGTATAGTCATAAGTCAAGTGAATGCAGAGTTGTGATGAATAACTTTCATAGAGATGTTAGATGCTATGCATGCAATAGATTTGGGCATATTTCCAACCAATGTAGATCAAGAAAAACTCAGTGGAACAATTGGCCTAGACAAAGAAATGTTGTGTGTTGATGAGCTTAAAATATGTTCATAAGTTTGGATATTATGATGAACTTTTAATATCTTTACTTTTGTTATTTGTGGCTATTTAAACTCTGTTGAAACCTTTTATGAGGATATCCTGCAGCAAAATGGGCATGTGCAAGATCATGGTATGCCAAAAAGTGGCAATGGAGAAAAAAATACGTGTTTCTATGACTCAAAAATGCGAAAATGCTGAGTTGAATTTTTGGGGCTCAGGTGACTACCGAGGTAGAGCAAAAACCTAGATTTAAGAATTGGATATCCGATCCAAATCAGATATCCGATCTAAATTGGATATCCGATCTAAATCGGATATCAGATTTCGTTGACATATATATATATATATTATTTCGGGCGACCAAAACTCATTTTCACATTTTCATTCGGCTTAACCGCGGCGGGTGCACAGTGGAAAGCGCAAATCAGATATCTGATTTCAAATCCATCTCCAATAGGTAAAATTCTTGATTTTTTATTTGCTCTAATCAAATTTTCAATTAGATTTGTTTAATTTTAGTTGATTTTTTTCAAAATAGGGTTTTTTGGTAGATTTTTTATGAAAATTTTGAGTTTAGCATAGATTTTGATGAAAATTGAATGTTTGCAATGGATTTTGATGAAAATTGAATGTTTGTAATGGATTTTCACTTAAAAATAGTGTTTTTTATGTATTTGGATTAAAAATTAGAGAATTTTATTAATTTTTGTTAAAAACTAGGGTTTTTGTTGGATTTTTAAAAAAAAATAGGGTATTTTTATACTATTTTCATTTATATTGTATGATTTTAATTAGATTGATTTGTTTTTATATTTAATCAGGCATTAGCATTAAATTGTTTTGAATCTTGTAGAAAATTTATGAGCTTCATGACCTTGTGTCACTTCACTAATACCCACGTGAGATGTAGTTGTAGACTTATGGCTTCCTATGTTGCAATCATAGCCAATGTTGAGCTTGATTCTTATAACTCTTTCACTCAACGTATAATGTCTACCCAATCCATCTTATATTCCCTCCCTAGTCCTACATTACCCATGTCTTTTTTGTAACCTAACATTTATGTGGACTTGGCATATGTTATTTCTAAGGTCCCCAATGATAATCTAGAATAATTGGATAAAGACCTACAATGAATTCAACAATTCTTAAGCATTGAACCTTTGGATGGAGAAGCAATCCCTCTTTTGGATAGCATTGGGAAGTTGGTAAATGATTAGGAAGGGATAGAAGTGTTACGTAGCCTAGCTAATATAGTAGATTCTAATATTCCTTTGGTAGCTAGTTTCACGAAATTTTTGACTAATGCTCAAAATCCTTTTGGAAAATAAGTTTCCTCTCCCACAATAATGCCTTCTATTCCCAACTTTACACCTCCAATCATAGCATCAATGATGGAATATAACAATGGTTTAAACTCAAGCTTAGGAATTTCTAGTGGAAATTATAATAGTTTTGTCCCTTCACCTATAACACCTCCATATTCATCACCCCTCCTAAACATGAAATATAATATCCCACCATTCCTCCATACTAGTTCACCATACTTGAAAAACTCTCACAACATGTGGCCCAATGATTTTGTGATAAATCAACTTTTTTATTTAAAGCATGAGATTATTACAACAACAAATTTCAAACTTAAACCAAAATCAAACCAATAGTAAACATCCAAAATACCTTACACATAGTTCATTAATGTTCACTATTTTAAATACACCTATACTACAAAACATTGAAATACCTCGCTTTGGAAAGTACAATGGTAAAAAATATCCTAATAACCATTTGTTAGTTTTACTACCTTGTGTAGAGACTTTATTTTTGAAGATTCACTCATAGTGAACTCTTTTCTAGATCATTGAAAGATATGGCCTTGGATTGGTTTTGTTCATTGTCAAACAATCAATTACCTCCTTTACACAACTCATTAGTGATTTCCTCCAACACTTTCAAGTGAACATCAGTCCTCAAGTTACATTAACAAATTTAGTTCATTGTAATCAAGTACCTAAAGAGAAAATAAAAAAACTTTATGAAATGATACTAATCCCTTTATTTGAAATTCTCCTATAGTCTTCAAGATGTTGACATTCAAAGGGTGTTTATAGGTAACTTACAAACTAATATTCAAGATAAGAAATTGCTAATGAAATATCCATCCTTAACACGTTTTTGTATAACCCTTCATGATTATCGAATATCGATTAGTTGGTATGAAGGTACCCCTTCATAGGCTCCTATTGGTCAATCATATAAGTCATGCCTCAAAACAACTATCAATCATTTAAAAAGAAAAACAAAAATTCATTACTTGATAAACATTCATGTCAAACTGCTCATAATATTGAGACAAAGTAACTACTGTAAACATAACTCTAGATATAAATTTAGGCCATGAGATAGGAAATTTTCATAGTTGTTTGATTCTCTCCATGTGATCATGTTGCAATTGTTAAACAAGAATATGATTCAACTTCCTCCAATTAGTCATATTCAAACAATTAAACCTTTACCACCAAACTTTAATGCAAAAACTTTTTCAATATCATCGTACACCTCGACATGATATGGAAAGATGTAAGCATATTTATAACCAAGTGCAAGACCTCATTCTAATGAAATCCAGTTGGATGACCTATTAATGACAAAGGAAATAAATTGGTTTTTTCACCTAATCAATACTTACAAATATTTACAAGCCCATTGCCAATTCATTCAACAAACTTTGTTCAATACAATGATAATGAAGAAGATTATGATATTGCTATCAGGATTCAACCGTGTAGTTTTGAGTCAAACACATTGACCCATGTTTCATGAGTAGTGGTTCAACAAGAACCCATCTCTCATGATATTGAATGGTCCACTTAGCACTCATTGCATCTAAGTAGGTGATGCCTGGCCAGAGGTGAAGCACCGGGTCCGGCCCCGTGGATGACCTATTAATGACAAAGGAAATAAATTCGGTTTTTTCACCCAATCAATACTTACAAATATTTACAAGCCCATTGCCAATTCATTCAACAAACTTTGTTCAATACAAAGGATAATGAAAGATTATGATATTATGCTATCGTGATTCAATCGGGCAGCTTTTGAGTCAAATTCAGTTGACTCAAAGCCATGGTGGTTCGTCGAAGCAACCCATCTGGCGATATTGAATGGTCCACTTAGCACTCATTGCATCTAGGTGATGCTCACAGAGGTGAAGCACTGGTCCGTCCCTGGACAGACCAGTGCTTCACCTCTGTGAGCATCACCTAGATCGAATGAGTGCTAAGTGGACCATTCAATATCATGAGAGATGGGTTCTTGTTGAACCACTACTCATGAAACATGGGTCAATGTGTTTGACTCAAAACTACATAGTTGAATCCTGATAGCAATATCATAATTTGACATGCTGTGGAAAAATACCTCCTACTTATCAATGAAGAAGATGATAATGATTTTTCCATCTTTATAAACATTATTAATATTCAAAATCATAAAGGAAAAACCAATATTTTGTTTGACATTTCTTTTACATATATTGATTCTTCTATAACTACACTTGATGGTCTTCTTTATATCAAGTTTGCAAAAACCCGAAAAAGGGAATACTCATTGATCCCATGTACATAGTGAATATGATCAAAAAAGAGTTATTGTATGTACATGAACTTTATGCAAATGATTATGAACAATCAAAAGCATGATTAAAATCTCATGATGGTTATGGCTTCCCTATAATTGGTTTGATAACTCTCCCAGTAAAGGTTGGACCTAAATAGTTGGGTGGTTTTGATAGATTTTTTATGAAAATTTTGAGTTTAGCATGGATTTTGATGAAATTTGAATGTTTGCAATGGATTTTGACTTAAAAAATAGTGTTTTTTATTTGGATTAAAAAATTAGAAAATTTTATAGATTTTGTTAAAAACTAGGTATTTTTATATAATATTTTCATTTATATTGTCTAATTTTAATTAGATTGATTTGTTTTTATATTGAATCGTGCATTATGGTCACGGACAAATGAAAAAAAATCCACCACTTCCACCACCTCCACCTCTCCACCTCCACCTCCACCACCACCACCTCCACCACCTCCACCATCAATTCAAGAATTAATTTCTAAAAAATTGCAACAATTAAGGGCATTTCAAGTTTATAATGAGTCCCTCGATTATCTTCGGCGTCAAACACAATGAATGAAATAATTAAAAATATAGAAACCCTCTCCTCGCAACATAATGCCTTTCATTCGTGGCGAAAGACATGAGAGAATATTATGCATGTGGATTGTCCTATGATGATGTGAAAGATCTTGGAATAACCAGCCCAAATAGCCTCTTTATTTGTTAACCCCCACACTAGTTTGCCAGTTAATGTTAATAAACAAAAAAATTCTATAAAATGGTGCACACATAGGGACATTGTAGATAAATTTTGGGATCATTGGTGTATCATTTTTGATAAACCACCTAACAACAAT
>VDFB02000015.1:500094744-500190755 GCA_007258455.2 Sequoia sempervirens
ATATCCAATTTAAATCCGATATCCAATATGTCTGACACAAAATTCATTGCCTAGGGAATAGTTTCTGGTTTGCTTTGGTATTTGGTTAGGAGATGCCAATCCTAAAAAGTCAACACAAAAGTGTGTTTAACAGCTTACCTTGTTTTTTCGAACTTCGCCCATGTGGCTGACTACTTTATTTTTAGCCAAAATTGATAAAATGAAAAGGGTTTGTGGGGAGATTCTCGACTTTTTCCAATATAAATTATGTTTTATTTTTGAATTTAATAGATTATTATTATTTATTTTCTACTAGAATTATGACAAAGTCATTGATTGGCTGATTGTAAAACATTTATAACTTTCAAAGCAGGTATCATATTTTTGAAGATCAAAACATCGCGTCACATTCTATGCTTTTGCATACTATAGGATTAAAAAAAAATTAATTTCGTAAAGGAATTTTGGCCAAGTTAAATTGATTGGAACATCTGAGAGTTTTTTATATTTTTAAAAATTGTAATAAAAATTCATAATTAATTATTTACATGGAAAAAAAATTATAAAAAATATCGCGTCCACATCGGACATGAGTCCTCTACCCCATCCTAAAATCTCATAAAAATATTATCTTTTTATTATGGTTAGAGTGGTTAGACAGACACCTACTTCTTAATTTTTTCACGAAATTTAAGTAATATTGCATTGAAATTTTAAATTTTCACCAAATAGATTTTGTTTTAAAAAAAATAAACCTAGTAGTTTAGAAACTACATTCAATTTCTCACAGAATCTATTCTTACATGTTTTTGAAATAATATAGATAACTTATTCAAATTTTTACATCAAGTTGCCTAACTCTAATTGTTCTAAATTTTCATTGCCACTTAAGGGCTTGTTTGGCATACCATGATCCTGCACATACCCAAATACTTTCATATTCCTGCAGCTTATTGTGTTGACTTGATTACATTTATTGCCTTGTTGACTCCCTAAATGACTGGTATATCACATATAGTTTTTTTGAATGATGAAATAGATTTAAATGTGTGATTAATGAACAGATATTGTGTATGTGCCATACACCTTTTCTTTCGCACCTGTTACCTTTTGTTTCGCAGGTTGTTGAAGAATAATCGAGTCAAGCGCAGTTGATCTCGGCCTTGCAGTAAAGTCCATTTCCTGCATGACTTCGAGGAAGCTCCGACGAAGCCTCTTTGACCAAAACCGTTGGGAAAGATTTTTAATGACAGTCAATCTGGAAAGAGTGGAGCGCTAGATTCTCTACGGATCAGGTTGAACTCATAAATTCATTTATGAAGTTTGTTCCTTGATTCTGGGATACACTTTACTTCCACGTCTTTCTTTGATAGGGTTAGTTAGTTAGTTGCTCTCCTGATTTTAAAATAAAGTACTCCTGTACGAGTGAGAGGATGATGATAGTTAGAGTAAGATAGAAGCATAGTGATAGCAAATATCATGTAAGAATTAGTATGATAATGAAAAGAAAAATTTGTTTGACAAGAGACAGAATTTGTTGTTAGTTTCCATATCAACAAAGCAATGTATACTATTATGTTTTCATGAATAAAGTTTGATGAAGTTCTGATTTCAGCACCTATGTAATCAGTAGATGCTTGCTAAGGGGGACCACTTAGTAAGTATTTGTAGCTAGTTGATTAGTTGTTCTTTTCTGTTGATCTTTAGTTAGCTTTCATCTTTGAAATTTTCATACAAACTCAGTCTTGTATTGCTCCTGCAGCATAGAGAATCCATCCCTGTGCCTGTTCCTGCAGCATAAGGCCAGTTCATAGTTTGTGTTTCAGTCGTAGCTATTGTGGTTTCTATTTTAATCAAATTATAGTTGAGTTAAAGAACTTCGTATTACCTTTCTGTAGCGTAGATAGAATTCCTTTTTAGTATTTATTTCCACTAAGTCTTGACTGAAACTAGTTCTTAGTGCATATATTTTTCCATGCCATTTAAAGTATACGTCCCCTGGTTTGACAAGTAAATGAACGTCCATAGAGAGGTATTAGTCACCTATCAGAATGTTCGATTCCCAGGAAAGGTTTTTCTGTGATTTTCATATCCTTTTATGGGCGTGACCATTTTTGGCACCATTGCCGGGGATGGCATCTAGCTAGGAATTTGTTAGAAGTCATTTTTAGCATTAGTTTAGTTTGTTAGTCAAAAATTTTCTAGATCTTTCAAGCCACTATTCATCTTATTGCATGCATAGAAGAAGAAGAGATGCACTGGGAAGGTTCCTCCCTGAAAACCTATTTATTGAACTACCATTTGACCCAGCTAACAACGAACCTAAGGAAAATCCATTCGCTCTATTATTCCAGCAACCAAACATGGCAAATAATCCACCTAATAATCCACCTCCTGCATTTGAGTTTCCCATTGTTCCTCAAAGAGATACTGACAATCTTAAAAACATTCCCTCTTCCTTGCTTCCAAAGTTTTATGGTCTGGTTATGGAGGACCCAGAAACTTTTCTGTTTGAATTTGATGTCCTTTGTCGCAGTTATGACTACAACATAGACGCTCATAAATTGAAGTTATTTCCTTCCACTTTGAAGGAAGGAGCTCTCAGATGGTTCATGAGTCTGGGAAGAGGTGTTGTAGATAGTTGGGCGGCCATGTAGACGAAATTCCTTGAAAAGTATAAGGAATATTGTAAGAGTGCCAGCAAAGGTGATGACATATTCTGAATTCAGTAGAAGGAGGATGAAAGTTTGGAAGATTATATTTCCAGATTTTTGTTTTCACTAAAGAGGAACTCAAACTATACTCTCAATGAGGACTCTCAGAAATTACTCTTTCTAAGAGGAATCAGTGATGCATGTATAGACACCCTGGACCTGATGGGAGGAGGTGATATAGCCCAACTATCTTAAGATGATATAAAGAAAATATGTCTTAACTACTCTCGAGCAATAGTTAAGAAAGGTCGAGGTCATCATGCTACAGTGGGGAAGTCTTCTTCTGGTGGAGTTTCTCGGATGGAGATAACAAATTTGCTGTCATATTTCAAGTAGGACATCATTAATAATATGGCTACACAACTGGACACCATGAAAGTTTAGAAGAAACATGAGGAAGCTGAGGCAGTTCTGGCCGAGTTCTGTCCATATTGCAGATAGAAGAAGTGTGACTGCAGATGCAAGATGGTGGCTAATTTGGAAGCTAGGCAACTACCTACTGACTTCAAACCAGTAGAAGGTGATGATGATTAAGTGTTCTTTGTTGCACAAAGAAGACCATGGGCCCAAAGACAAGGTATGCCTCAAGATCCTTTAACTTTTGGTAGTCCTTATTCTGGCTATAATAACCAATGGCAACATGCATATGGACCACCAACACCCTAGAATCCACCTCAACCAAGTTGGCCTAATTATCAGAACCCGCAATGGCAATCTCCTCAAGGAGGTTGGCAGTAGCCACAAGGGCAATGGACCCCACCTACAGGTAATTGGCAGCAAAATCCTCAATGGAGAGGTCCTCAGCAATGGCAAAACCAGTCCTCTAGATTCCTGCAGCTTCCACAGCCACAACCACAAGCCCTTATGCCACCTCCTGCAGCAACTGCCACAAATCCTGGCCCTCCAAAGCAAACGCCTATGTCTACCCAGCCATTGCCAAATCCCAATAATCGGCAACAGCAGCAGCCACAGCAGCCTACGTATCTTGCCGAAGCCAACCAATATCAAGCTTATTCCTTAGACGTTAATGACATCCATTTGAGGTCTGGAACCACTTTACCTACTCCAAAACCCCCTCTAATTACTAAAATACCAGATTCTCCCCTTGAAGAATCTACAGCACCTGCTAATCCTACTAAGCATATGCCTATACCTAATACAGTTTCTAAGGAGCCTACTTTGCAAAATCAAGACAACCCACATTTTCCTCATAGGTTGCAAAGTACTACATTTAAATCCATGGAAGAACCCACTTTTGACATTCTGGATCAGCTCAAAAATGTACAAATTCAAATTCCCTTATTTTAGGCTATTAAAGATGTTCCTATTTTTGGAAAAGCCATTAAAGAGGCTTGTCTAAAGAAGCCTGGACGGAAGAAAAAGGATCCTCATGTCTTAGGGAAATTGGCTGATATAATGTTGGAAAATGCAATCATTCCAAAGTATATTGACCTTAGAAGTCATGTAGTGCAGATACATATACATGGCCAAGTTGTAAAAAATGTTTTGATTGATTTAGGTGCTACCATCAATGTCATGACAAAGCATACTATGGACTTCTTGAATATTTCAAACATTAGGTCTACACCCACAGTTCTGCAGCTTGCAGATAGCTCTACAGTTAAACCTGACGGGATGGTGGAAGATGTAATTATCACTCTTGAATTTTGGGAATGCCCTGCTGATTTCACAATATTATTAGTTAAGGCAACTTTAGGAGGGTATCTAGTTATCCTTGGTAGACCATGGTTAGCAACTGTTGATGCTTTTATAGGATGTCGTTCTAGAGATATGACCATTTCTGATGGACAGTCCACACAAAAATTGGCTCTGTATCCGCCTGCTAAACCTCAACTAGATTTGTCCCAACCTGTTTGGCAAGATGTGGGGGAAGAAACTGAAGAAGCCAATTCCTTGGCTCAATTAATGATGCTTCAAAATGATTCATTCTCACAACTTTAGAATGAGGATGCCTTGCTTTTCCAAATTCTATAATTTAATTCTAATACGGGTAGTTCATCTGATCCAAGTGGTAGCTATCTACAATATTTCCTGCAACAACCAAATTCTGAGAGTTCACTGCCTAAACTTCTTGTAATTTTTCATAACCTGCTTCCACAAGAGGTACAAACATCACTTGTAGATTCTATGAGTAATCTCACGAAGCAGATAGAATTGTCTCTAGGTCATTGTTTGAATGCCAATAGCAAGTTGTCACAGTCTCAAGAGGCTGACTTATTAAAAATGCTACAAGAACAGCATAAAGCTTTTGCATGGGAATATGAGGACATGCAAGGGATAGATCCTTGAGTTTGTACTCACAGGATATATATCAAAGAAGATTGTTTACCAGTAAGACAACCTCAAAGAAGATTAAATCGAACACTTAGAGAAATAGTTAAAAGTGAACTTCAAAAGTTGTTTGATGCTAGTTTTATTTACCCAATCTTCGATAGTCAATGGGTTTCTCCACTAGTCATTGTCCCCAAGAAAGGAGGAAAATGGAGAGTGTGTGTAGATTACAGAGAATTGAACAATGCCACTAAAAAAGATCACTTTCCACTACCTTTTGTAGACCAAGTACTAGACTCATTGTCTAGCAAAAGAGGTTTTTCCTTTTTGGATGGTTACAGTAGGTACAATCAAATAAAAATTGCCCCTGAAGATCAATATAAGACCACTTTTACCTATCCATGGGGAACATTTGCTTATTCAGTCTTGCCTTTTGGTCTATGCAATGCGCCAGCAATATTTTAGAGAGTAGTAATTAGTATCTTTGCTGATATATCTCATGAATGTATGGAGATTTATATGGATGATTTCACTACCTATGGAGTCACATTTGAAGAAGCACTGGTGAATTTAGAAAAGGTATTGAAAAGGTGCAGAGAGAAAAATTTGTCTCTAAACAGTGAAAAGTGTTTTCTAATAATGGAAAAATGTATTGTTCTAGGTCATCATATTTCAAAGAATGGAATTCAGGTTGACCCTGCTAAAATTGAAGTTATTCAGAATTTACAAACTCCTACAAAACAAAAAGATGTCAGAAGTTTCCTTGGCCATGCAGGATATTATAGAAGGTTTATAAAAGATTTCAGTAAAATTTCCAGCCCACTTTATGCCTTGTTAACTAAGGATTCTCAATTTGAGTGGACAGAGGCCTGTGAAAAATCCTTCCTGCAACTAAAAGACTTGCTTACTCAAGCCCCTATTCTTCAAGGTCCAAAATGGAATTTGCCTTTTCACATACATGCTGATGCCTCTGATTTTGGTATAGGAGAAGTTTTAAGTCAAAAAGAAAATTCAATTGAGCATGCTATTTACTTCATCAGCAAAAACCTTCAAGGTCCTGAGCTCAACTATACTATTACAGAAAAGGAATTGTTTGCAGTAGTGTATGCTTTGAATAAATTTAGGCATTATGTCACAAGTTATCAGATATTCGTCCATACTGAACATGCAGCAATCAAGTATCTAATGAACAAACCTGCCATCTTTGGTAGGTTGGCACGATAGCTCCTGTTATTACAAGAATTTGACATTACAATCATTGACAAACCAGGAAGAGCTAATGTTGTAGCTAACTTTTTATCAAGACTTCAATTAGCTGCACTTGTTGAACATGAGGTTATTGATGATAGGTTTCCAGATGAACACTTGTTCTCCATTGTTGCATATACACCATGGTACGCAGACATTGCCAATTATCTAGTAGCAAACAGAATACCAGCTCATTTTTCCCCAAAAGAAAAGAAGTTATTAATAGAGAAAAGTTTTAATTTTTTATGGATTGCAAATTGTTTGTTTTATACTAGACCTGATCAAGTGATGAGAAGATGTGTAAGAGAAGATGAGACTTATGATATCTTGCATGCTTGCCATGATGAACCATGCGGGGGATATTTTGCAGCAAAAAGAACATCAGTGAAGATTCTTACAACAGAGTACTATTGGCCAACATTACACAAAGATGTTGTGGCCTATATAAGGAAATGTGACAGATGCCAGCGTATAGGAAGACCAACCAAGTCAGATAAAATGCCGCTATATCCACAGGTAATAGTAACCCCTTTTGATAAATGGGGAATGGATTTTGTGGGACCAATTGATCCACCATCAAATGGCAAGTCATATATTCTAGTTTGCACAGACTATGTAACAAAATGGGTTGAGGTAAAAGCTATGACTCATGCTCGAGATAACAAAGTTGTTGAATTTCTGTATGAACAAATTTTCACAAGATTTGGAGTCCCCAGAGAGCTTGTAACTGATCAGGGAGCTTAGTTCACATCTAATCTGATCACTGCATTAATGAATGACTATAAAATCAAACATAGGAAGTCCAGCCCCTATCACCCTCAAGCCAATGGTTAGGCGGAGGTAACAAATAAGGAAATTGAGATGATCCTCACAAAGACAGTGCAGATCCATAAAAAAGATTGGAGCAATAGACTTCCTGAAGCAGTTTGGGCTTACAGAACTACTTGGAAAACAACAACTGGGTTTACACCTTTTGAGCTACTTTATAGGAAAACAGCCATGTTGCCCATAGAATTTGAACACAAAACTTTAAGGATAGCTCTTGAACTCAATATGGAAATATTTGAGGCACAGAAGAACAGTCTCCTGTAGCTCAATGCTTTGGACGAAATGAGAAAAGCCACCCTGCAGCATACAGAAGCAATCCAACAACAAAGGAAGAAATGGCATGATCAACACATAAAAACCAAGAATTTTTTTGCTGGTGATTGGGCTCTGTTATATGATTCCAGATATCAAGAAAACTAGGGTAAGCTCACAACACGCTGGCTTGGCCCCTATGAAGTTGAGAATGTGTTCGACAACGGAGTTGTACAGCTGGTGACAATTGATCCAGTCCGTTTTAAATTGCTAGTTAATGGCCACTGACTCCGGTTGTACCATAAACCAGTCTCAAAGGAAGAATTCATGCAGCAGTTTGTTCAGGTTCCACCCAATACTCTTCCTACAGCCGAAGGCTTTAGCCTTTCTCCTGCAGCTTCACCGTAATTTTGAAAACACATGCTCATAATAAAGGTTTTTTTTTTTAAAAAGGAAACCCCTTTTTCTCTATAATCATTTATCGACCCCATCTCACTTCTTTATCTTCCATCCATTCATCTCGTCCACCCACATCACCCATCCACCTCATCCATCCGCATCAACTTTCATTATGATATCATTCCCAACTGTTAATTCATGTAGACGTCGTCATCTTTCTTCACACATACGTGCAAATATCAAAGGTATGCCATATCTTTTGTTATTGCATATTTGATTTATTTTATTCTATTCATTTACTGCTATGCATGTACCGGTCATTATTACCAGATCTCCGCCTATTTTTTAGTACATGTGAGGACACATGTCATACTTTAAGTAGGGGGCGAGGTAATCCACCTTTTAAAACCTGTCTTTTTGCCGCTGCCATAACTACGCAAATAACCTTTTTTTAATACTTTTCTGGTACTTTCCAAATGTGATCGCATGTCCTTCTTTATTGCATGTCTTTCTTGTAAAATACGATTAAGACTGCTTGTTTAAAAAACTCATTTTTGGAAAAGAAAAAAAATGTGACGGCATGACAGAAGAAAAACCAGAGCAGAAAGGGAAACAGGGAATTTGAATTTTCAGCAAGGAATTGAGTTCAGCTACGAGAAAACTGTGAACATGGGTGGTCAGTTGGTACGACATGAGCCTGTAGCTCATGAACTATTATTGCAAAATCTTCAAACAGTCCACGCATTCAGCCTCTATGGATGGTTAAATTACTTTTTGAGTTTAAATGATTTTGATGAGGAGGTTGCTGGAGAATTTTTGAGAACCCTTTCTGAAGGGGAAGCCACCGTATGGGGTCTAACAGTTGTTGCAACTGAAGACAGAATTGCTAAAGTAACCGGGCTTCCAACCGTTGGAGAAAACTTTTCTTCAGACGCTGCAGCTGCAAGGGCTGAGTTTTCAATGCCCACTGATGGACCTTTGGAAGTCTCCAAGCAGGGATGTAAGTGCGTATCGTTGCCTCCTCCTTATTCAGAATATGCCACTTACATAATCAGGTATTTAACCTGTGAAGGTCATTTCTCCTACTTGCATTCTCATCATTTCAAATTATTAAGCCATATGAGGCATGGGTTAGTTGTAAATGTTCTGAATTTTCTATTAAAATTTTTAGAACAAAGTGCCCACAGAACCCAACAGGGGAAAGATAATTCTGTTACTCACCATGGCCTTATCAAATTACTGATTGAACACTCTTTAAGAGATGTCTCACCTCTTTCCTGGCAACAATTCGTTGCCCAAAAGAGCTTGCAAATTCCACAACCCCCTAGGGTACTTACCCCACGGCCTCAGAAAAAGAAGAAAGAAATTACGTCTACCAGTAGAACAAGGCAAGGGTCATCTACTCCTGTAGCACCTGGTCCTGTAGCTTTCATACCTGAATCATCTGCTAGTGTACAAACTAGGTCTGCCACTAGGAGAGAGAAGGGAAAAACAAAGGCAGAAGGGTCCCCAGAATCTAACCCTCATTCTCAGAAAAGGCAATGCCCTTCTCCTGCAGCATCATCCCCTACAGCCATCTCTCCTATAGCAACACCTGTTGCTATCACTAGTTCACCGTCATCCTCTAGTAGGGCAAAGCCCTCTGAGCAGACAAGAAAGAGGAAGGCTACCAGAACACCTCCTGCAGCCGCATTAGTGCCAAAAATAGTTTCCACAAGGAAGCAATCTAAGACCTCCCCTACTTCACTTCAACCAGAGGTTATTGTAATTTCAGAAGGGTCTGTTGAGTCTGAATTTAATGTTTCTCAGAATGTGTCCAAAAATTCTGCTCAAAGTTCATTCGTTCCTAAAGAGGAACAAGTTGAAACAAAGGAAATGGAGCATAATGAGCAAGGGTTACCAAATCTGGATGACTTGGCTACCGCTGCTATGCAGTTTTCAGAGGAAGCACAGACTTCTCCTTTGCAGCAAGAGCAGGAACTAACTAAATAATTGAATGTGCCTAGTGAACTTACATTTCAACCTGCAACTTGTAAAACCATTGTTCTTTATAAGAAAATATTTTTAATTGAGTTTATGGAATATGTCAAAGCTAACTAGGAAACAATTACATTACAAACCCTGACTTTCTGACACATAGCCCAGACTGACATGCAGCAAAGTCTATGGGAAGTAGAAAGGAAGAAATTGAAAAAAGAAATTGAAAGTCAGAAACAAGAAATTGCTGAGTTGAAAGCAAAAATGGACGAAATGTTAAAAGTAACTGGTCAGATTATGGAATGCAGACCACCACCCAGGGTTTATGATTTGTGCCTTAAAGAACAGTTCTTATGGTTCTAACTAATGAGAATTTTCAAAAACCAAGATCCTATACTTCATACTGCCAAAGAATTTTACGAAGCATACCAGGCAGCCCCAAATTGGTTAAGAAATTCTCTGTGTGAATTCTATTTACATGGCTTTTTAATTCCATTTGAAAAATAATGGAATCCTCTTCTATATATTGGTGATATTCATTTGAGAGCATTTATGTCATGGGCAGCAAATGAGGTGAATTATGGCAGGCAGTGGGAAACATATGACGAAGCTGAGAAAATTGAGCCTGTTCCATTACGCTCTCAAAGTTCAAACCCCCATGCAATGTTGAAAGACTGGTTTGCTCTGACATATGGCATTAATAATGTTACAGCCAGAGAGAAAATATTTGATATCAGGAAACAAGTATATGATGAATTTCAGGCACAGCCATATTCGTTTTGGAGACTGGCATATACCAGAAGTGAGAAAAGATGGGAAAGATTAAATGTTGGATTAAGAAGATCCGAACCTCACAGTCCCTTAAATTTTACAACAGCTCTTAAAAGATCAAGCAGATATACGCAATTGGGACTTCAAACGAGATTTGAACTGTGGTTGCCATTGACATTCAGACCTCCTGTGCTAATGTGGCCCCTCTATCCTCACCATTCTACAAATCTTAATGATGATTTAGAAAACTGAAGGTATGAAAGGTGCCGGGATTTCAGAGGATTTTATTACAGGTTTGGAAATCCATCTCAGAGTCATGCAGCAACCACTGACTTCAGAGAAACCACTAGGAAAGTTAATGCTGGAGGACCAGCATTGGGCTAAGTAGGGGGCAGAATGATGAGCTTAAAATATGTTCATAAGTTTGGATATTATGATGAACTTTTAATATCTTTACTTTTGTTATTTGTGGATGTTTAAACTCTGTTGAAACCTTTTATGAGGATATCCTGTAGCAAAATACTTTCATATTCCTGCAGCTTATTGTGTTGACTTGATTACATTTATTGCCCCGTTGACTCCCTAAATGACTGGTATATTGCATACAATTTTTTTGAATGATGAAATAGATTAAAATGTGTGATTAATGAACGGATATTGTGTATGTGCCATATGCCTTTTCTTTCACACCTGTTACCTTTTGTTTCGCAGGTTGTTGAAGAATGATCGAGTCAAGCGCAGTTGATCTCGGCCTTGCAGTAAAGTTCATTTCCTACACGACTTCAAGGAAGCTCTGACAAAGACTCTTTGATCGAAACCGTTGGGAAAGATTTTTAATGACAGTCAATCTGGAAAGATTGGAGCGCTAGATTCTCTCCAGATCAGGTTGAACACATAAATTCATTTATGAAGTTTGTTCCTTGATTCTGGGATACACTTTACTTCCACGTCTTTCTTTGATAGGGTTAGTTAGTTAGTTGCTCTCCTGATTTTAAAATAAAGTACTCCTCCTGTGCGAGTGAGAGGATGATGATAGTTAGAGTAAGATAGAAGCATAGTGATAGCAAATATCATGTAAGAATCAGTATGATAATGAAAAGCAAAATCTGTTTGACAAGAGACAGAATTTGTTGTTAGTTTCCATATCAACAAAGCAATGTATACCATTCTGTTTTCATGAATAAAGTTTGATGAAGTTATGAGTTCAGCACCTGTGTAATTAGTAGATGCTTTCTAAGGGGGCCCACTTAGTAAGTATCTATAGCTGGTTGATTAGTTGTTCTTTTCTGTTGATCTTTAGTTAGCTTTCATCTTTGAAATTTTCATACAAACTCAGTCTTGTATTGCTCCTGTAGCATAGAGAATCCATCTCTATGCCTGTTCCTGCAGCATAAGTCCAGTTCATAGTTTGTGTTTCAGTCGTAGCTATTATGGTTTCTATTTTAATCAAATCATAGTTGAGTTAAAGAACTTCGCATTACCTTTCTGTAGCGTAGATAGAATTCCTTTTCAGTATTTATTTTCGCTAAGTCTTGACTGAAACTAGTTCTATTTATTTTCGCTAAGTCTTGACTGAAACTAGTTCTTAGTGCATATATTTTTCCACACCATTTAAAGTATACATCCCCTGGTTTGACAAGTAAATGAATGTCCATAGAGAGGTATTAGTCACCTGTCAGAATGTCAAATTCCCAAGAAAGGTTTTTCTATTATTTTCATATCCTTTTATGGGCACAACCACGTGTTACAATTGTAATAAATTTGGCCACACTACTAGATTATGTTGGAACAGAAGAGGTCTAGTAAAATAGAACATTCAATAGGATGTTAAGGGAAAAGGTAAAGTCACTACTAATGTGATCAGAAGGAAAATACAGAAGAAATGGGTGAAGAAGAATCTCTATGTTGAAGGAAATACACCAGTACCAGAATCTACTTCTGGTAATTCCTCTAGGAATTAGTTTTAGGCCTTTGGCCTAGGGGGAACTGTCAGAAAAATATTTTAATCCCCTGCAGGAAATTGATAATGGAATGTGGACAAGTCCAGTAAGTGAATTGATACTTTTCAGATGTTGTTCAACCAATTGGAAGTAGTATTGCAGAGTTTTGGAGATCCATAGAAGAATTATCTATCTCAGTACATGGAAATAGGGTAATCAGATGAATTAGGGTAAAAGCATTTATTGTGACAAAAAGGGTTAGGTGTGTGGACAATAAAAGAACATTTTCATCCTTCATTTACATCACTTTTCATTTTGTAGGAAAGTAGTTTGGAGAGCCCTAGAGTGAACTTTGTTGAATTATGGAAAGATTCAAGTGTGAAGAAGGTTATGCAATCAAACTTCGATCCAATAGAAAGGTATTTATCAAAAAGCTTGTGAATTTATGAATTTGCAATCATTTCCACTCCTCTAGTAGTCGAAGTCAAGGATAGACCCCATCCAAAGTTCAAATGGCATCCTTATAAGTCTGTTGAGACCGAGCCCTTAGGTGTGTTTTCATCTGTACCATACAAATTATTGCATACTGAATATATATTAGGGCTTATATACATACCAATATTGAAGAATTAGGAAGCTCTCAAATGATTAATCTATATTTCCATCATATAGTTAGAGAGGATCTTACTATAAAGCCAGAATTTAAAACCCTAGAAGAGAAGTTCACGTAGTTGCAAAATTTCCCATATTTGAAGAAAATGAATGGGTGCAATATGTTCTGAACCATGTTCATGTTGAGTTCATGTGGTTGGATGTGCCATTTAAAATTACAAAAGAGGCTATATGTGCAATCACGGGTCTAAATTCCACTGGTAGACTTCCAGTCTTGAAATCTTTGAAGAATTAGAAGGTTGCTAATGCAACGGGTTCTCAATGGGATAGAAGGGAAATGACAATAGAAGGTATTCCTAAAGTGGATGTAAAATTCACATCAATGGTCATTGGCTACAAGATCTATCATTCAAGCCAAGATAATTATGTATTTGGTATGGCCATCTATGGAGCTTATGAGATGGTAAAACAAAATGTTGATTATGACTTGTGTGAGTTTCTTAGAAGTAAGTTGATGGAGAATCTGAGTAAATCAAGAAAGATAAGAAGAATACTTTCAAATATGGTAATTTTCTGCTATGTTTATTCTTTTATTTCATGAATGAGGTTCCGGGTTTTGGAAAAGTACATTGGAAAAATGATGAGCTTGTAGTTGTTCAGATAAGGAACATGTTGTTTAGAATTGGTGATTGATAGATCAAGAATACTACAGTCCTTTGGGGGTACTTCAAAAATTTCCAAAATATGATGCATTCCAAGGAAAGAATTCCCACTTCAATTGTGGAACAGTACAAAGATACTATCTGCTTCACGGTGGATATTGACCAATGCCATATGGAAGATGTTGATCCCAGAACAATATGGATAATGCCCATGGGATATGAAGTAGAGGAAAATAGTTTGAAGATGTATGCAGAACACTTGTTGAGCATGCCCTTGGATCTGGTAGAAGAAAGGTTTGGAACCTATGCATAAAAGAGCATGCAAATCCATGATCAATTATAGAAGCCTAAGATAGTTAGAAGAGTAAGGAAAGAAGTAGAACTCTTTGTAGAAAGCATGGGCTTACCTGTAGAAGCTTTGAGAGAAGTAAGAAGAAAGAGAGATGAGGTTGAAGTTGCAAAAACTGATTCTTCTAGTCTGAGAGTATTTTCTGCCTACACTAGATCTACCAGGAATTCCCCATCCCTGTCCACTCCTACAGCCAAGCCAGCTCAAGACAAGGCTTTCGGTAAAAGGAAGAAGAATAAAAGAACAAGAACATATAAATCCATTTCAGAAGATGAAGAAACTGAGTCAAAAGAAGTTGTGAAAATAATGAAATATATCAGAACTTAGGCTATCAAGTTAAACAAAGTCAAATCTTTTGGTGAAGAGGAAAAAGAAAAGAAGAAGGAAAAAACTAACATACCATCCATGTTAGTTGAGGAAGTTGAGAATGCAGTTATTAAGGATGGTAATCTTAAGCCCCTCTGTGAATGGTTTGAAACTTTTGATGAATCCTGTCAAATAATTCTTGAAGAAGCCACAATTAAACATATGAAAATTTTTAATAAATTTCTTGTTGAAATCATGTCTGGTTTACCCAAGAGTTTGTATGATGTTTTGGAGTTAAGAAGATTAAATGCCAGAATAGAAGAAGAGAATCTGAGGAAAAGAATTCTTGCAGATCTATGTCCAGAAATGTTAATTCAGGAGATGAATTCACTCCTTGAAAAGGCCAAGAAAGATTTTAAAAATAAGACAAGGGTGAATAAACTCATGATCGGCAAAACTAATGTTGTTGTTAATGAAACCAAGAAAATTTTGGAAGCGTTTTTGTTAAAAATGAGATTAATGTTGAGGAAATAAATACTAAAAATGAGGAAGTGAATGCTCTTGATGTGGAAAATACAGAAATACCTTTGGAAACTGAAGTTCCTAAGGTGGTATTAGCTAAGGAGAAGGAGGTACAAAATGAAGAAGTTGAAGTTCCTAAAGGAAATCCGGAAATAGTCTTTGAAGAAAAGGTTCAAGTCAAGGAAATCAGAGTGGAGGCAAGAGACACTATCGAGGCAGTGAAGAAATCTCTAATGGAATAGCAAGAAGAGTTTGATCCTGAATTGGATGAAAGCTCGATCAATCTATCTACTTTATCCCCAATTAAGATAATGAAGGTCACTTAAATTGCTCAAGATAAGGTCAATGTGAATATTTTGAAGTCTCACATAGAGGATAGTGAATTGCTAAGCCTTACATTTGGAGTCCTATAGAAATTAATGCCTACTCATGTCAAGGATCCATCCATTTCCTCTTCCTATAAGCTAAAGAAGCTCATAAATTATGTAAATTCTCACTTTAAATCTTTTGAAAAATCAGCCATGATTAAAGTTCCGATGGAGTTTAAGGAAAAGAGATTTGGTGGTTTGAAATAACTAACTGCAGAAGATAAAACTCTGCTAGCCACCTGCATGAGAAATATTCAAGATACTTTATCTGAAGGTGGAAAAGTCTATGTCATGTTTCATTTTTTCAAAATTCACTGAAGCCAATGAGAAAAAGGTGAAGGATATTGAAAAATAGTTGGCTACCCTTTCTGATGCTTTTGATCCATTAGCTGGTAATGTTGGTGAGCATGAAGGTCAAGTAATATCTTTTCTTGACAAAATAAGGAGTTTGAAGCATGAAAATGAAAGGATTGTAGGGAGAGCGTGTGAACTCAAAGGACTAATTAGTCCAAATATTGAAATAATGGTAAATGTTTTAAAAGAGGCCAAAGATGTTATTGCATATCGTGACTCAGTAAATCTTGAAGCTTCAGAAACTCTGTCTTATTTACTTTGTGGTCACATAACAATTTTGGAGAGTTTCAAAAAGGTTTGGGACACAAATTTAAGTGTGTTGAAGAATGATTTTGTGGATTTCTTCAAATTTGTGTAAGTCAGGTTATGCTTGTACAGTTTTGAAATTTTGTTTTTTGGGTCCCCAATTTTTCCATTGATGTCAAAGGGGGAGAGTTGTACAATGAAAAATGTGTATTCATCTTAGGGGGAGTTGCATTTCTAAGCTGAGGCTAAAGTTTCTTTTTGGAGTTTTAAAGTGGCAGTGTAGTTCATGGTGGTACTGATCTAACACTTAGTCATTTTTCACTAAGTGTTGCCATCAATGCCAAAGGGGGAGATTGTTGGCAAGAGACACTGCAAAAAAAAATTCAGGTGTTTTCATTGATGGAAACCCTAGTCAGTGGCTGATCCACACATCATCATTCTGTCCCACCGGTAGATAGTTTGCAAATAGTCAGAAGAACAAAGCATCTGATAGTTTGGTGATCATCAATTCACATGTAGATTTTATGTTACTATTTTGAGTTGTGCATCTCATGGGAGGTTTATCATTATATTTCTTATGTTATCCAAAAATATTAGTGCCTCGTACCAAGCTACGTGTAAGTTTGGAGATCTGGTTGATATCTTTCTATTTATCAGTGTTTTGTGGCTGACTAAGTTGATCCAATGTGTTGTGGATATTCGATGAATGTTTATTCAAATATTTTTGTGTTTGATCATTATGTTTTGGGTCCAATCTAAGTTGTGAATGATCATTGTGGATGTGTAAATGTGGATATTACTCAAGATTTGAGCCGACAGTTGCTAATATTTTTAAGTTTTATTGAAGCCAACTTGTAGCACCTAAATCCTTTTTTGTGGATATATATAAGTGATTAGTTATATCATTTTGTGTGTGTGAAAGATGTGTTGAAGGGTGTTTGTGATTATGCACAGTTTCACTTGTGCTTCAAGGTTTTTATAGTATGAGTTTGTGCAGAGTAGAGTAGAATTGTTGTATTAGTCAAAAGGATAGAAGATAGACTGTTGAACTTAACCAAAACTATAATCAAGCATTTGTAGATGCTATTTATTTATTTCATTCTCTTGGATCTAATCCAAATCATTATAAGGAAGTGATCCTTTCTATTTTGAGAAGTGAGCTCTAGGCAGTGTGCCTGAATGCAAGTGCATTCCCATTTTGTAATCTTTATTTTGGGTATACTCAGATAATATTGTGGATTGGCCATCCACCGTGGTTTTTCCCCTAACAGGGTTTCCACGTAAAAATCTTGGTGTTATGTTGTGATTGTTTTCTTTTTGTTCATGCATATTTCTTTTGTTGAAAGCTTAAGTGAGTTAAAGATTAGAATAATAAATTTAATTTTTGCACAACACTGATTCACCCCCCTCTCAGTGTTGCTTGTTTCCAACACTTTTCACTTTTGGGTACACCATGTTTACATTCTTGAAGCTTTGCATAAGTTGGATAAAAGTACTTTTCACTTTTGGGTACATAGTGTTTACATTCTTGAATCTTTGCATACGTTAGATAAAAGTACTTTTCATTTTTGGGTACACAATGTTTACATTCTTGAAGCATTGCTTAAGTTTGATAAAAGAACTTTTAATTTTTTGGTGCACAGAGTTAAATTATCTTTCCTTTTCAAGTATGCCAAGAAAAATCTCATTAACAAGCATGTTAATAGGGTCAGTGCAGGATCATGGGGGTCCAAACTAGGCCCTTGAATAGCAATAAAAATTTAGAAAAATAGACAAATAGTAAAATTGACATAAAAATTTGAATAAGTTATTAACATAATTTGGAAAATATGTAAGAACAAAATTTGTAGAAAATTGAATATATTTTCTAAGATACAATTTCATTTTGGAAAAAAGTAAATCTATTTGGTGAAAATTTGAAATTTCAATGTACAGTAGTACTAAATTTTCAAGAAAAATAAAAAGCAAGTGTATGTCTAACCAACCCAAGTACAAGGAAAAAGTAATATATTTATTTTAAAATTTCAATGTAAGTAGAGGACACATACTCAGATGTTCCGCATTTAAAAAAAATAAAAAAATTGCAAGTAAATAATTAGTTATGAATTTTTTATTAAAACTTTTTAAAAATAATAAAACTTGTTTGTCTGACCACCACAACTTGGTCTAAAATTTATGAAATTCAATTTTTATTTTTTATCCTATAGTATGGGAAGCATAGAATGTGCTACATCTTTTAGATTCAAAAAATGTGAAATCATTTAAGAATTATAGATTTTTCCAATTAGCCTATCAATCAAGACTTTAGTCAGAATGTATGTATAAAATCAATAATAAATTTTTATTTAATTCCAAATAAGGAATATCTTATATTTTTGGAAATCTAACAATTTTCTCAATAAACCCTTTTCATTTCATCAAATTGATAAAACAAAGGTCATAGCCATTTTTCATCATATCGCCACTTTTTGGACCCCCATGATCTTGCACTCACCCTAGTCATTCTCCCAAAATCTCTCCCACTTATGAGAATGTTTTAGTGAAAGAGAATACAATAGTGGACAATCATGAAAATAAAATTTTGTCTTCTCCCAATATCTCTCCTATTTGTGAAGAAGATATTTTGGTGTTAGATCCAATCAATGAGAATTATGAGAATCCTATTTGTTTCTCTTCCCCTACCTCTCCCACTTGGGAAGAAATTGTTGGATACAAGGATGAGACCATTGACACATCTCCTAATACCACTTTTCCTATTTCTCCTATTTGTAAGAATGATTTGATACAAGATAATGTCATCATTGATAAGAAAGAAAAATCCAGCCATTAATGACTCCACTACTTGTGATGAAGTTATTTTAGAAGATCCAACCATTCAAGGTCATGAACATCCAATTTGTTGCTCTCCTAAAAAATCTCCTACTAGGGAAGATATCATGGTACAAGAAAATGACAACATTAACAATAGTAATGTGGATTCATTAGATGAAGATGATAAGGTGACATTAGACTCTCCTTCACTAAAATATCATAACAATAAGGATAAATCTTTTGAGGTTATGAATGTATTAGGTATCACTTGAAGTCATATCCTGAGTCACTACTTATCCTTTATCCACCCTCACATCAACCTCAAGTTCAAAATAAACCTATTCTTATCTTAGAACCACCCAAAAAGAAACCATTAAGTCCATGAGATATCTTGAACTTTACAATGCAACTTGATAGTAACAATGTTTCATAGCAACCAAGCTACAATACCTTTGCTCACACATATAATACAAGGAACAATAGGAAACTGCAAACCATTCCTACTTCATTACCATTTCCTCAACCTATCTTTCCTAGTGCTCCTCATTTTCCTTCACATAGTGGAAATGAGTATGATCTTGTTGAACAACTTAAAAATAATCCTACTAAGATATCCTTATGAGATCTTGTTCAAGTCTCACCTAATCATCATAAAATGCTTCAAAGTGCTTTACAACAAGTTCCTATCCCTCCTAATGTGCAACCAAATGATATAGAAACCCTAATTCAAGGAATGAGTCGGGTATGTGCAGGATCATGATGGGCCAAAAAGTGGCGATATGATGGGTATGTGGCTGACAACATTTTTTTAACCCAAAATTGATGAAACAAAAAGGTTTTTTAAAGAAGATTCTAAACTTTCCACCAATATAAATTATGCTTTACTTTGAATTTAATAAATTATTATTATTCATTTTCTATTTGAATTATGACTAAAGTCCTGATTGATCAATAGGCTTATTAAAAAACATCTATAGCTTTCAAACAGTATCACATTTTCTGAATCTGAAACATGTGTCTCATTCTATGCTTCACATACTATAGGATTAAAAAAAAAAGTGAATTTCATGAAGTTTTGACCAAGTTAAGGTGGTCAGACATGCATGCTTTTATATTTTTAAAAATTTGCAATAAAAATTATAATTAATTATTTACTTGGAAAAAAAATAACAAAAAATATGCATCACATTGAGACATGAGAGTCCTCTATTTATATCTAAAATATTATTAAAAAAATATTTTTATTTTATTGTGGTTAGGGTGGTCAAATAGACACCTACTTCTTATTTTTCCCCTAAATTTAAGTACTAATGCATTGAAATTTCAAATTTTCACCAATTAGATTTTTTTTTTAAATAAACCTAGTAGTTTAGAAACTACATTTAATTTTCTACATATTATATTCTTACATATTTTTGAAATAATATAGATAACTTATTCAAATTTTTACGTCAAGTTTCCTAACTCTGATTTTTCTAAATTTTCATCACCACTTAAGGGCCTATTTTTTTCATAATGATCTTGCACATACCCAGTTCAAACATTATTTTCCACCAAAGTGCGCTACCTCCTTTGGAAGTGCAAAAAAAAAGAATATTTCATGATAGTGGCCCACATCAATAAGTGGTGGATAAAACAAACCCTCATTGACAATGGTATGGTGCTTAATGTATGTAGTGTAAACCTTCTTGATAAGATCAAAGTGGAAAAAAGAAAAATTCAACCTGGTTTTTTATCTATTCATGGGTTTGATAACATAGGAAAACAACCACTTGGTGTGATAACATTACCTATTAGAGTTGGAAATGACACATTTCAAACGCTTGTCCATGTTATGCCCTAAGATCTTTCATACAATCTTCTTTTAGGTAGACCATGGATTCATGAAATACATGTGGTGCCTTCAAATCTTCATTGTATAATGAAATATGTCTATGACAACAAGGTTTATACAATCAAGGTTGGCCCTGAACCATAAAGTTGTTTACACACTAATAAATACAAGGAAAGTCCTTTGAAAACATTGGCACCAACTACACAAGTGGAACATGTGTAAGAGAAAGAAAAAGAAAACAACATTGAAAGAGTCACAGAGCTATTGGATGATGATTGGGGTTCCATAAATTTTACACCTACATTCATGGGAGAATACAATATCATAACAAAAGAGTAAAACAAAACAAAAGAACCAAAGGTAATGTCAACACAAAATTTGGAAGAACCTTCAAAAGCATCCACTTCAACCACTTTACAAGAAGAAGCAAATTACACAACAAACTTTGATGAAGTTGACTATGAACAACCACTGAATCCAAAAAAATAGAAAATCTTTATGGAAGAGGTTTCAAACTTTTAAAATAACTTGGTTATAGTGGAAAAGGATGTGGTGCTAAAGAACAAGGTATTTGTGTCCCTATAGAGCCTAACACACAAGAAATCACTAGTGGTCTTGGTTATTACCCTCCAAAAGAAACAAAAGCATCAAAATATCCTTCACTCAATACCAACACTATTACGAAAGATTCTTCTAAGACAACTTTAACTTTGGTTCATCCTAAACTAATAAATACTACATGTGGGAATATCTCATTAGATATGCATAAACTTGATAATTTTTTTACTCATTATAATGAATAACATTAGTTGTTGCTCCTTGTCATGTGGTAGTTGTAGTATCATAACATATTCACTACCATGTATGAGGGTATAAACTTGACTTTATGCAATCATATTTCCTTTTCACAAGGAGCAACATATTATTATCCATTTTCGGCTCACCTTTTTCCCTTAGGTAGCATTGTCCTAGTATGGAACTTTTCATTGTTTCTTTTTGGCTAGTTGTTTAGCTTCCATGTATATATAAGAGCAAGCTTGGGATGTGGATGACATTCCTTAAGTTGCCTCGCATGTGACATACTTTATTTCTATGTTATCTTTCGTATTGCATTTTGGGGGCAACCCCTCTTCATGTTGTAGCTTCATTTGGAAACATATAGGGATTTCTAAATATGCTCTCATGTCTTCTTTATTGTTAGAATTTATCATTTTCTACTTTAAAGTAATTGATCACAGCATGGTGTTTAGAAATTTCTTTAAAGTGGGGGAATGCATTGGAATTATCATTTTGAAAATTTTGACTATAAATTATTTTTCATAGTGTGGTCTTTTTACTTCATGTGATGTGTCCTCTTCTTGGTGGATTCATTGGGTTTGGTGTCCTTCAAGAGTGCGACCTTTCTTGGCATATGACTTTCCTCTTAGTGGTGATGCTACAGATTGTATTCCCTAAGTTGCAAATATTTTATCCTAGACTTGTCCTCTCTTGGAGACATTAAGAACGATGTTCCCTAAGATGAGACATTTTATGAACTAAGAAAAACCCCTTTCAACATGTCTTATCCTATTTCCATTTTTTTCATAAGTGTTTAGCATAATTCAGCTTGCTAGCCTTATAAAGCTCGAAGTTACAACCCTTTTCATGGCAACCTAGCATAACACACCTTGCTTGCCAATGGATCTATGTTTGTTCATAAGTGTTTAGCATAGCACAGCTTGCTAAGCCTTATGAAGCTCAAATTTCCTATTATGTGATGCCTTATTAAAGTTATCAAAGGTATAACTTTGGTATGGATATGGGAGCCTAATAAGATTCTCTCATTTACCACTCTTGGGGGCTCACCTAGTGGACAACGGATTTCACTAGCCCGTGTGAGCATGCATTGTTATTTGCATAGTTGATAGCGAGTTCCACTTGTAAAAATTTTCAATTGAGGCCTGATCCACCCCTTTATTTTTCTTTTTATTTTTCTTCCCTTTAAGTGTTTGACATTGTATGTTTGTGTATTTTGTCTTTCTACTGCATATCATACATCTTGTGTGTGTCCCTTTGTGCTTATGTTGGTTTGACATGCGATCTTGGATCATGGGGGATTGTGTAACCTCCTTGATCTTTGTCATCTTATCTCACTAACATTTGTGCATTTGGACCCTTCTTGACACATATTTGTCTACTTTAGTGTGATTTTGACGCAAGCTCATCCTCTCACTAAAGTGGGGGCTAAATGTAGTGTATAAAAATGTATCCCTTTGTAAATTTTCACACTTGTTTGGTCCCTCCTAATTAAAATGGACTTAATAATGCCTTAATTTAGTGTTGAAAAATGTATCCCTTTACATTTTCACACCTGTTTGGGCCCTCTTAATTAAATTGAACTTAAGTAGGCTTTGATAAAGCCTTTTATTCATTTACAAGCCTAATAAATTACATTTTCTGAAGGGGAAGCCTAGCAATAATTAATGCCAATACATAACACTTTACCTTGAGCAATGTGTGTTCTAGGAATAGGGACCTAGGAGCTATTCACCCATGGGCGAATGGGTCCTCCCTAGACCTTTGAATCAATTTTTAAAACATTTTTTCAAAGTGTTTTTATCATCCCAAATTCAAATTTCAAATGTTGCCTTGTAATGTTTGAATTTCAGGAAATTAAGGATAAACGTCTATAAATACAATGTTATTTTATCAAATCAACTAAGAAGTTTTGAAGACAAATTTCATAAGATCCAAGATTATTATCAAGAGCATTTATGAGTAGAATTATCAAGGATTTATTGCAGCATTCAAGGTCTCAAGCATCATGTCAAAGTTATGTTCAATCATGCATGTTTTTGGAGCTAACATTGTGGTGTAGGTTTCAAGATCTAATCCAAGCATTCAAGTCAAAGATCCAAAGCAAGATTCAAGTATCAAGATCCACATCCATTGAAGTCGTTTCATGCAAGATCAACATCAATATTTTTTTCCTTCAAGGGTTTGGTGAGTTGCAACATTGAGTTGTTCATTCATCATTCATTTCATGCTATTTTATTTCATTTCAAGATTTAATTACCAAAATGGTGTTTAACCAAGGAAAAACCCCATTCACCAAAAAAAAAAACATTTTTCCCTCTCTTTGTGTTCTATAGATTTTCAGGTTCATAGGTTGAAGAAAAGTTGAAGATCTTTGAAATGAAGAAAATAAAGTGGTGATGTGCCCACTTTTTAGGCGATGGGCAAGTTAGCGAACCCTATTTTCGTTCTAGTTTCATTAAAGGAAACCCTAGAGATCCCAATCTAATGGTGCAATTGAGAGAAGGGGATCTGCTATAAGGTCTCCTAGGGTGTTGATTAAAGATAAAAGTGGGGTTCACCACTAAGAAAAGGCTTAGAAAGACAAGAAATGAAAGTAAAATGCAAAACCTAACTATATGACCTAGAAAATGAACTCAAATTAGAATAGGAAATTGGAGATAAACAAAGGTGCACCTCAAAAAATGAAGATGCTTGAAACAAGGTCTGCAATCCCAAAATTATGACTTTTTAAGCACATTGGGACTTATACGCCAATAGGGGTGATATAGTCCAATTTAGGGTTTTGGGCTAAAACTGGAATCTACAACTGGTAAACTAGGATCTATATAAAAGGTCTAAAAATGGGTATACTGGGACTCATATGCCACAAGTGGTGATTTATTGCTAGTATCAGGGTTGATCTAAAACTTTATATCCTCTATTTTTATTTTGTAGCTTCTCTCCTTTCTAATCTTTGAGTTTGAAACTCTGAATTTTGACCTGCAAATGACTTATTGTAATCTTGCAAGAAAGATGACAACTTTGACAACTTTGCAACTTTGACAACTTTCTCCAATCTTTCTCTTCAATGGATCTTCAACCTAAATCTACAAATCACACATCAAAGAGAGGGGAATGTGTTGTTTTGTTAGTGGATAGGGGTTTGCCTTGGTTAAACCTCATTTTTGTAATCAAACCTTGAAATGAATATAAATGGAATGAAGGAATGATGAATGAACAAATAAGCTATGTTGAAACTCACCAAACCCTTGGAACAAAGGCTGCAATATTGTATGAAATGGATAGCATGAATGTAGATCTTGACTCTTGATTTTATGTTATGGATCTTGACTTGAATACTTACTTGAATCATCAAATACCCATATCACAAATGTTAGCTCAAAAACAAACATGATGCATGATGACTTTGACATGATGCTTGAATCTTGAATAGAGATCCAAAATGATTGATAATTAGCTCTTTAATGCTCTTGAATTCTTTTGTAATCATAAACTTGATATAGGAATGCTATCATAAAAATGCTAGGAGAAAATATGTGAAATAACCTTGTATTTATACTTGTTTATGCCAAATTTCTTGAAATTACAACACTACAAGCCGACATCAGATCTAGGAGAATAAAATTCCATCAAGAATTTGAATTTAAAATAGTTCCAAGCTAACTAGGACTCATATTCCAGTTGGGGCGTATGAGTCCTAGTAGCCTAGGCTTGGGACACAAATTTCAAGAAATGTTAAGTTCTATGCCAAATTCAGGTTCATGCCTCAAAAATTAGTTGGGACCCATATGCCCAAGGTGGCATATGAGTCCCAAATCACTAAATTTGGTACAAACAACCCAAAAACATTAAATTATGATTGGTTATTACATATGTGTCAAGATTGTCCTTGGAAAGATGCATTAAATAAGGCTTGTGGATGCAAAATAGGACCAAATAAGGCATAAAGAAGCCCAATTTTAGTAGGGAGGGCCCAAAAAAGTGTGAAAATGTAAAGGGATACATTTTTTTGCACTACAATCTCAAAAGTGCAAAATTGAAAAGTTGCATTTGTTGTTACCTTTATTGTCATCTCACAGAAATTCAGATCCTAAAATTACTTCTGACTATCTGACTGTGAAACTCAAAGGATCTGCAAGTGCAGACATAGGAGCAAAGGACCCAAAAATCAATTTTGAAAATCTCTATAAAGACCCATTCACCTATAGGCAAATGAGTCCCAAGAAAACATCCAGAAACAACATTTTTTAACAGATGCACAACATTTTCCCCTTCTTAGATCTTCTAGAGGTTCACTGTTTTTGTTAGTCCTATGTTTCATCTATCTAAACTTTACATGTCATGAATGAGTTCATTTGGTATTTTTAATCCTTCTCCCAAAACCCCTATTCAGTCATTTCTATCAAAAATTTGTATAAGGACACTTTGCAACCATTTTTGAGGTAAGTTTAAGTGTCCTCCACTCATCCAATTTGCACAAAGTTGATTGTTTCTCTTGGATCTACGCTTCATCTACATGAATCAGGCCTTAGATTATATATTTGAGGTCATTTTCTATTTTATTTTCATCTCCCAAAAGTGTTGTTTGAACTTTACCCCCCGTCCACACACAAATAAAGGAAATTTGTATATCTTCCATAGAATTGACGCTAAAAGTTAATTCTATCTTGGAGGATCTCATTTCCTAAATGAAATAGAAAATAGGTAGGTTCATTACACCCCACTTTTCTCTTTTTATTTATAGTGAGTTTGGTGAAATATCTCAAATTTAGTATAAAACCCTATGTGTTTTGAACCCCCAACCTAATCTTTTTATGTTTCAATGGTAACTTTTCTTGACCTACAATAGGTTCGATCACTCTCCCATTAAAATTTGGACCAAAATAATTAGATATCTCATTCTCCATCATCTTATCGTCGGACCAACTCAATGTGAAGCTTGTTACATCCCCTCTAACTTGAACATGTTTATGACAATGGAATTATGGTCGTTATGTTAGTTGCAAGTAACTGCTTTCATGTGAATGTGAAATTGAGGATAAAATAATTATTTTATTTGTCATAACCGTAATTGTAAACAATTTTCTTATATATGCGAGTGATTTTCTTATTCATGTGAAAATGAATGTGTTCCTGAGATTATATTTAAATATATATATATATATATAAATGATCTAAGAACAATCTAACCATAATTCTTTTCAATGGATGGAGGATTGTTGACACCATGAGGGAAAAGGAAATATCATCAGGGAGAGCATGTTTTTAACAAAGGATCAATTTTATCATCAAACCTCAAGTCAGTGTAAGACAATGTATCGAAGTCATAACTTGGCCATAAGTAATTTAATATAATTATAGTTAAATAAGTCTATTTAATTATTTAATAATAATATCCTTTTTGAAGTTGAGCAAATCAATTCTCAAATTATATCTTGAGAAATTATAATGGTTATAAATATAAAATTAACAATAATAATTATTGTTATGCCTTGCATAACCACCCCCTTTTTGTTTTGTTTTGTTCGCCTTTGGTTGTTTGGTTGGGTCTTAGGAGTTATTTGTTTTGCTCCTAAGTCTGTCTTTTGTTCTGTCAGAGGTGGGTTCAGAACCAAATCCAAACATGCAACTCTCACAAGGTTTCTAGTTTGGATAAGGTCCCGACTCCGACTCTGCCTTCTCTTTTGTTTTTCCTTTGTTTTGTTGGTTGTTTTCGACTAACACTTGGGTTGGTCCATCCTCCTATTTGTTGATCATTTCCTTGTGTTTTGTTTGTTTGCTCTCGCGGGGTCGGAACTGGAATTGGAACTCACACAAGGAAGTTTCAAGTTTCCATTTTGTGTTCCTGTCCCGACTCTACTTCCGCTCTCTTTTCTTCCTTGCTTTCTTTGTTGTTTGGGCTGGGTCCGGTGTTCACTCTAGTCCTGCTTCCCTTGTTCTTGTGTTTTTATTTTCCCTTTGGTCAGAAATGGATCCGAAACCAGAATGGAACTTCGAACTTTGTGAAGGTTCCATTTCGGTTTTGTCTCTGCTCTCGTCTCCGTTTGTCATTTGCTAGTCGGTTTGCTTCTCGGGGCCGGATCCGGGGTTGGAAATGAAATAGGGAACTTTGTGCAGTTTCTTTATCTTTTTTCCAACCCGGCTCTGCATCCGCCTTACCTTTTGATGTTTCATTGACTTGACTTAACTGTCTGATCATGTTGTTGGCTCCATCCCTGAACTACCACATTTATGGCATTAAATGCAGCCTGTTTGCATACACAAATTAAGAATTAAAGGTTTAATTATGCTTAAACTGCCTCATTGTTATTATTATGCAAAAATTTTAAGCAAATCATGGCCAGGAAAGTCTCGAGAGAATTGATTTGATCGCAGGGGCGAATTGCGGAGCGAATCTTGGCAAATTTCTAGTCAATCCTAAGGAGCGTTTTGATGTAGGTTTCTTTGCTTTTCTTTCTCCCATTTTGTTCTTTTGCTTGTTTCATTTTAGCATATTCGTAGGAGGGTTCATTCTATGAATTCATTTGCTTAGTTGGTGTTTGTTTCTGTTCTTTTTTTTCTGTTTGCTTGTTTCTTTCTTTTCCATTCCATTTCGTTTCATTGGGTTTGTTTTTTCATTTGTCATTTTTGATTTTTTGTTTGTTTTGTTGTCGCTTTCGTGATAGGTCTGTTTTGTCATGCTCTGGTTTTTACTAGGGTTTTGATTTTGAAGGGGTTTCCTTGCTTGGGTAATGAATTTCATTTTTGGGACCCTGTTCTGGTTTTCTCATGTCAGTTTTGGGTTGTTCATACAGGTTTCTCATTGTGCCCTAGTTTTTGGAAATGATATATCGAGCGAATTAGGGTTTTGCAATATAAACCTTTTTCATGGTTTCAATGACTTTTGTATGGAGGATTTGTTGGAGGGTTAAGTTGAGCTATTTCTAGTTTCCTTTGGGGCCCATGTGAATTAGGGTTTAGGGTTCATATGACTGCCTTGTTTTGAATACTCTTCATTTGTTGGAACTATTCCACTCCCATTCATTATTATGAGACTATCTTTACTCTAGTCAGAAGTGGATCTGGAGAGGAAGTTGAACTTGGTAGCTAACTTTTGTTTCTGGTCTGATTCCCATTCTCGTCCTGCCTCTGACCACATTTTGGTTCTGTTCTGATCCCGGTCCCACCTCCGAGCATGTTTCGATTCCAGTCCAGTTCCCGTCTCACCTCCGACCCTATTCTGTTCCTTGTCTAGTTTCGATCCCGGCCCTGCCACATGATAAGAAACATTGTCTATGCCTAATGCTTTTACGGTTCCACCTCTGATGAAGGAATAGTTTGACCAAGTAAATATTATCTTAGGAGGATGGAGGGTGGATTATATGATTAACTAACTTAGATGCTTTGTTCATCTAATATAGGGAATTGCTGCAGGTATTAAGAAATGTTGGGAGCATCAGATGAGGCATCTCAGAGGAGCTAGTCAGGTGAAACTTCATGGCAAGGAGTTAGGCCAAAGAAGATCAAAGTGGAACAACTCTCGTATACCTTGAGATGTAAGCATAGGGAGGATGTCCTCACGGCTAGCAAAATTGACTCCTATTGGACTGACATAACTGATACCAATTTGGGTCCTATTAACTATGAGGAGCTGCATGAGGAGACATTCACTAAGGAGCAGGTCACAGGAAGGATAAAAAGGATTGTTCAATCCGGGTTGGCACATGTGGCACTCTTCCCCCTGTTTATCCAATGTCTGGAGTTGATTCTTGTAGCAGCTGGAGCATATAACCCTACTACTAGGTAGTGTGTGGATGTAAAGGGTAATGTCCTTATTTACTTCATGCCTCAAATGATCAAATTCCTGTTTCATATACCTGATCCCAAGAATCATAAACAATTGAGCGAGGTGGAGGCTCTGAAGCTTTACAGTGATAATAAGGAGAGGAATAGGTTTCATATGAATAAGACTTGGATGAGGGTGGAGAAGAAGTCTTTGACCAAGCTTCCAGACCAACCTAAGAGGGCGGAATTTAGTAAATAAATTGGAGATATAATCAAGTTCCTCTCTAGGGTATTTGGTAAAAAGGATGCTTCATTGTTTAAGGAATGGATGTTTCCTTTCATTCAAACTATTTTGGATGGGAGGCAACAATTTGACTGGTCAATGATAGTATCAGACAGCATTCACAATTAGATGATAAAAGTGAGAGAAACCAAGCATTTCTTTATGACCTATGTAGTTTATGCAGCTGCCTGTGTGGGGATTTTTCCTGGACTTCAAATAGTAGGTATATTGGGGGAAGCCCAAGGATAGAAGAAAGTGTGGGTGTATTATAATCAGCTCACCTTTTAGGCATTAGAGCAACATTATAGAAGGGTTAATGATGCCTTCCTTTATGTCGTTATTAACAAGCTTAATGGGGATGCAGGGTATAGGCTTAGCATGGAGGCAATGGCTTTTGTGAATGAATGGGGGCATTGGTTTATCCAAGACCCCACATTCACCTATTTCAAGTTAGCAGGCTTTGATGGTCACCCCCATTTTCTACCTAGATATTGTGGTGATAGGATCATTTTAATGGAGTTTATTTATCAAGCCTTGGCTATGAATTTCCAGTTTAGCAACAAACATAAGATTGGGTGCCATAAGTTTCCAATGAAGCTGGGGGTCTTTTTTTGTCCACACATTCAGGTAGCTAAGATTGTTTGTGATGAATTAGTTTATTTGAAGTTGGGCTTGTACACGGCCAGGAAATGCTATGACCCCAAACACAAGATGAGGGCTTTGCTCCCTAGTGTCTTTGAGAAGCACTTTAATCTGTTGGAGGATTTTTGGGAGGACTTGCAAGATGAGTATGATCTTAGGAGGAGGAATTATGAAAGGATACCCATCCCACTTATGATTGAGTTTTGGATAAAAGAAGACATTCCCAACACATTATCCAATGATGGGATAGTTTTGGATCCCGGGTATGATGTAGACAATATTGGAACTAAGGATCTTGATCCAATAGATTGGAATGTTGAGGAGACAATCGACATAAAGCAGATTGCAAGACCAGTGCTGGACAGGAGTATGCAATGGCTGAGTTTGAGAACTAATCAGGCAGAGGCTACATCATCTAAGAAGAGGAAGGCTTCAGGTACCACCCAAGGATATAAAAGGGCAAAGAGAAGGATGACACCTAAGGAACCCTTATAACTTATGCCTTCTAATACATAAGAGGAGGTGGTTCCTCAAGATCTTCCAGAGGTACAGGAAGATGAAACAACTGCGAAGGTGGGTGCTTCTACATCTGCTGCAGGGGAGGCATCTACTCAGCCTTCTGATGCACAAGAGTTAGGCCAAGAATCACCAAAGGGAGCTCTCCATAGTGAAGAAGAGGTTTTAAAGCAAATGGTGGATCAAATTGAGATACATAATATAGAAACAGATTTGGAAAAGACTCCCTCTGATAAAGAGCATCATGTATCAACATCTTTGGATATGACAGATGATGCAGGCATTGAACACATATTGACTGAAGAAGATTAATGGAAACTCTTTGAAGATGCAAAAAGAGAAGCTAATGCTAAGGCACAAGTTGAGGCATCAGCCAAGCAACAAGAAGAGGAGGCCAAGGCACAATCTGAGTTGGTAGTTAAGCAGAAGGAGTTGGAAGATAAGGTCAAGGTTGATGAATTGGCTCAACAGCAACAAAAAAAGGAGCAGGAGCTCAAGATTCAATAGGAGAGGGATAAGTTGATAATGCAGCTGAAAATTCATGACCTTGAAGAAGAAAAGGCCCAGCAAAGAAGAGAAAAAGAAGCTATTGAAGCTAAGCTCAAAGCACAAGAAGAGGCTTATAGGAAAAAGGAAGAGAAAGAGCGTTTGAAAAGGGAAAGAGAGGCTGCTGAGATTGTTGAACATGAAATGAAGTTCAAGGAGGCATGGGACTATGTTGAAGAATTGAAGAAGCAGCGAGATCAAATGTTAGAAAAGAAGAAAATAGAAGAGGAATGCTTAAAGCAAGAGCTGGAAGCTAAAAGGCTGCAAGAGAAAAAGGATAGAGAGGAAGCAGAAAAGTTAGCATAGGAAAGGGAGCAAAGTGATCAACAAAATGTGCAGGAAGTTGATTCTCAACCAAGGCTTACATTGTTGCAACCTCTGTCTTCCACTACTGTTGCTTCTTCTTCTAGGCAGCCACTACTCCTATTACTCCTACTTGGTTAAAACTAGACTTGGAAAGGAAACAAGTTGTCCAACCACAACCATTGAATTGGGAAGAAATGAAGAAAGAAATTGGGAAAGAGAAACCTAAAAAGAAGGCTCAGATTCTTCACTCTACTAGGCTCACTAATGCTAGAGAGATCATTGTTGAATGTGCCATACCTGTAATGGAGAAGAGCTGTGATGACATGCAAATCACTGATAATCAGTTGGGGGCAGTAAATTTGGGAAAGCCTACAAGAAACCAACAAATGAGTTTGATTGATATTGTGGCCTCTTCAACCAAAACCCAGATGATCAAGGATGAGCTTAAGGCTCAATTGGATCAGCTCCATGGTTTCTTGAAAGATGTTTCTAGTCCCATTTCTCAACAGGTTGCTCTTCCTGAATCCCCAGTTTTGTTAACAAAGAGGGAAGCAGATGATTTGGTTCAGATGAAAATCAAGGTGGGGATGATGGATAAATGGTTGGATAAGCTCAACCAGGAGGTTGATGATGTTCTTGTTGAAGGCTCTAAGATTCATAAGTCTGCTCTTGAATTGGCAGAAGATCTAGTAACTTCCAACGTGCTAAGAACCATCGCACAATCCTCCAAATTTTGTTAGCACTGGGTTAATGCCCTTACTAAAGTACTCTTCAACCATGCTCTCCTTAATTTTGACGAAAGTAATATTCTTGGAGTTAATTTGCAAAAGGACTCACTCTTTTCACCATGCTCTCATCTCTTCTCGGATTTACATTGGCTTCTACTAGTCCTGATCCGTACTTTCACTTTTTCTTTCAGAAAGTATCATATTTCTTTTTGTACAAATGCAGCGATCAAAGATTGAAACAGCGGGTTCTTAGTCCACTTCTATGTTCACCGAATTCACGGAAATTGTGATCTTGATTGATAATTGAGAAATTCATGCATGTGGCACCCTATATGTATTATTAGAATATACTTTGTAAAGGTTGGCTAATTGAAGAAAGATCAGCCACCTAATGATAGAAGATAGAAACTAGATCTAGGATTTCAATGTTTTAGAAAGATACTCTAAAAAGTTCAGTAAAAGGCTTGATTATTTTATAGTTTTCATACGGTTTTCATGTCATAATTTTAAAGTTTGGATCCATTTTGATAAGGTTAATGGTACATGATCAATCTATATGCCAATGATTTTGTTGTGCTTAATTGTTTCTTATTTGATGAAATTAAATAGAAGGAACTGGATTCAAGATCATATCATTGGATTATCTGTGAATTAAATTGTTATTGTATTCATTTGATATGTGTTTTGGATGATGAGTGGGTGATTTGTTTGAAGTAAGTTTAGTGATTATTCATAGTATCCATATTAGCATTATGGATGTATGTAGTAGCATAGTTTATCCTATGGATTGCATCTTGCTATAGTTATGGTTAGGTGGAATAACACTCATTATTAATATGCATGTCTAGATGTGTAAGAATTTTATTCACGTTTCTTTGATTTAAAGATCTGATTTATCTTTTTTTCTTTTATTTAAAACCTCCCAAACATGGAGTACTTGATGCTATGCATTCTTGTTCTTTGTTACCAACAAAGGCCCCTTGAACATTATAGTTATATCAACCACTGAGTGAAATCAGCATAATTGAGAACCAATTACCAGGACCTTGGGAGTTAGATCTCCATGTGTTATCTTTCTCTTTTAGGAGAAATAGAATAGAAATATTTTGTTTAATGTCGTTGTGTTGTTTTGACCATCAACAATTATAATTCCTAAGCCATCAAACTAAATATTAAACTTATGTATGGGTAAAAATTGAAAATTAATAAACTAAAAGTTGGGAGTCATTGGTGGAATGTAATGGAGAAACTTCTTCACTAGCTTTCATCGTATCTCTGGGAGAAAACAGCCAAGATGGAAGCCATGTAGCCATGAGATACTAAAGGTCTTGATGGGAGGTTTCGAATGGACTCCTTTTTATCATCAAAGGCAGCCAATCCCTTCCTCTCTTTTCACATGCACTTCATTCTTTCATCAATTTCCATCTTCTTCTATCAACTGAGTCCTTTACTTCATTCTTGGGTGACGCCATACTTCTGAACTTGACCTTGGAACCTTACTTGTCTCTACACCTTTTTGGTGTTGTTTTTCATTTATTCATCCTACCTTTCTTTTTCATAATCAAAATCCTCTGGAGTGCATTGACTTGGTATTATTCATGGTGAGCTTGGGGGAACACTGGTTGTAAACCAAGTCACCTTGGCTTTTCATTTGGAATTATCAAGCAGAGTATATGCAAGTTTCAAATCCATTTAATCAGGAACATATGGAACTTTTAATGTGTTTACCCAACTTGGATAGCATTTAAACAGGAATGATATTATCTTGTATATGAAATGTTATTTATGAAATTCTTGCTAGATTGAACTAGAATAGAAATTCGATTCTAATGATGAATACTACATAAAATGAAATGAATAGTTAATTTAAATCTTATCACCCATTCTTCTCTGTAAACCATTATTAGTCGAGCTTCTTTACAATTGCACTGGATTTTTTTTCTTTCATCTCAAAACCGAGTCTAAGCTCTATCCCTCCCACTTCTTATAAATTGTTCTTAGTCAATCTGAGAAGAGCATATTTCAATTTCTATTTTCCTAATTTCTACAACTTATGCAATCTTCCTTGGAACTCGAATATAGCCATCATGTTAATATTTTCTTTGACTAATGAAGAGTAAAATAAAACTAAGAAAACTTGAACAGAGAATAGTATATGTGTTATCCCTTGTTATAAGAAGGATTAAGCTTATGTTTCTTGAGAGGAAAGTTTTGGTCTGAACCTATTAATCTCCTTCTCCTCTTTGTAAACTTGAATGAATTTTTCCCTGATTGGAAACCCATTCTGCAAGATGAATCTTGAGAATATAAATTATAATAAATAAAGAAATAAAAATATTATATTTCAAGCAAGGGTGAGAGTGTTGATGGCACAATAGTGCCAGTAATGATAAAATCCTCATTCAAGGTACTATGCTAGATAAGCATTTGTCAACTATCAAGTGCCAAATATACCCTTGGTCAGAGTGATCTTTCTATTTGGGAGTTACCCATAGTGAAGGATTGATCAAGTGGTATAGGTCCTTGACACCAGGCTCAGAGTCATGATCATTAAATAATTCTTGTTGATTACCCTCGTGAAGGGATGGGTTTCTTCTACTGAAGAAACACGGGGGGCCAGTAGGTCTTCAGATGGGCGGTAAAGCCCTTGATGATATTTCCTTTTCCCATGATGACTGAGTCAAGCTCAAGTATTTCAGCTTCCAAACTATATTTTCTTGTAACCTTTCTCTCTCTTTAAATTTTAGAATTATTTATTTAGCAAGTTTCAACTATAATTAATGCTCTTACTTTAAAAATCAAATAAAAGTTAGTTAATGTTCTTTTGTATTTTAAGTTATATGAAATCAATTATTGTTTCCTTTTCAGCTGAAATTGAAATATTGAAAGTTAGTTGTGAAATTTAATTTGATGTAATTCTTTAAAATTAAAATTTCTTTTCATTCAAATTATAGAGGAAACCCTAGCATGAAAATAAGTTAGTTGCATTTCAGCTGAAAGCTAGTAGTTAGATTCCTTTCTTAAACTGTAGATCAGATAGAGTATTACACATGGTATTAGAGCTACCAAGTTCGACACTAAACCTTGGGGCTCATCATGCAAACTTAGAAAACTAAAACCATTGGTGTCTTTCTAGGATGATGATATGGAAAACACCCTGCAAGAAGGTCTAAGGCCCTATATATGTCCAACTGTGGAGGATCTGGCTTCAATATGATTACTCAAGTTGTTCTTTCCCATTCGATTCAAAAACAATGGTCGAAGCTCTGAAGAGACTTCAAAAAGAAAGAAGAAAGTGGACAGCCTCTAGGAAGGAAGTTGTGAAGTCCACCATACTTGCTGAGATAAACCAAACCAACACTAAGAACCTCTCAAATTTCTAGATCAAACCAAAAACATCTGAAGGAGAGTGAGTTCCAACTCCTAGTTATAGACTCATTCCATTTTCAAAGTTTAGTGATTAGGAGGAGCCTATCATTGACAACAAAAATGATTCTAAATACTGAAAAGTGAACCAATTATGGAAAGTGATAATTATATTGTAATATTTTGTAATAAATCTATCATAGGTAGTGATAGAAATTTTTTATTATTCATGAAATAAATTTATCACAGGTGGTGATAGAAATTTTGTAACATCTATGTATTGAATCTATCACAGGTAGTGATAGATATTTTGTAACTTTGATGAACCTATCATAGGGTGTGATAGTCCTTTTTTAAATAATTTAAAATTGAATCAATATCAAAATTTTGTGAGTTGTTTCATTGCTTGAAATTTAATTTGACTAGAGTCTAAAAAAATTTGATTGTTAGTTACAAAAGTAGTGAACTTATATTATGTAAACTACTGAATAACAACAAAATTCAAAACTAAATAGAACCATTAATATCTCCAAGAACTTCATTGGAATGGAAAATTCCAAAAATGGGTTCAGAGGAGATCTGGACAATAATCCCATGGCTAAGTTGGATCAGCTATTGAACCTGATGAATGAAACCCAAGTCCATATAGCTAACCTTGAGAGAAAGGTAGAAGGGAAATCTAAAACAAGAGACAACAGGTCTGAGAACCAGAGCAAACAGCATGAGGATATTTCTAAAACATTGAGCATGGGAAACAAAAGAAGTAGATTGGCTGATGAACTTGCCAAAGACATGAAAAAGATAAAACCTCCAAAGTTTGAGGGCTCTGCTTCAGGAGATTCTGCGGAGGAATGGTTAACAAAAATGGAGAAATATTTTGAGCTAAGGGATAATTTAGATAATTCCAAAGTAGCATGGGTATCCTATCAATTGGTAGTAGAAGCTGCCACATGGTGGGAAAACAAATGGGTTGAAATGGGTTTGGCAATAGTTGAAGTAACATGGGATCAGTTTGTGTGAATATTCCATCAAAGATGGCTTCCACAATTATATTACAATAAAAAACTATTGGATTTTGAAAATATCAGGCAGGGGCCTTTAACTGTTAATGAATGCTGGGAGAAGTATACCCGATTACTAAAATATGTTCCTCAATATCAGTAGGGCGAAAACTTCCAAGTTCGTAAATTCATTATGGGACTGAACAATCGTATAGGGGGTCCAGTGGATGTCTTGGCACCTTGAACCATGAATGAGGCTTATGAAAAAGTTGTACGGAAAGAACAGAGATTGAAGAAGGATGATTCTTTTAGGGATAGAAAACATAATAAAGAAAAATGGGATCAGTCACATCAGAATTTCAAGAAGGGTCACAAGAATAATCAATTTGATTACAAGAAGGATAAAAGGGGTAATAATAATAATAGGAAGGATGAAACCAATACAAGCAAAGGTCCGAAAAAGAAGGGACCACCTGGAGGATGCTTCAATTGTGGAGGAGAACATTATGCCAATCAGTTCCCTACTAAGAATCAGTAGGGGTAGTAGCAGTGGAAACCTCTACCACCCCAATAGACGGCTTTTCAGTAGAGAATCCATGTAGCAGTTGACACTAGGCAAGTTGAATACCAGGTCACCCCTATAGAAACTCCAGGTATGCTTTATGGGAACCCAATAACTATTTTAATAGACACAGGAGCCACTAAATTTTTTATATCCCCTAAGTTATTGGGTAGGTTTCCTAAAAGAACCAAGTATGTGGCTAAATCTTGGACAGTTGAATATGCTAATCAAATGAGAGCTCGAGTAGAGCAATGTTTCTTTGAAGCTAGGGTTGAATTTCCAGGCTTCAGCACAAAGGTTAACCTTTACGTGGCACCTCTAGGTTCCTATGATGTGATCATTGGAATTAATTGGTTGAGGGAACATAGGGCTAAGGTTGACTATTATGCTAAGATAGTTGAATGTGTGGATGACCTAGGGAACCCGATGTTAATACAAGGGGTACAACGAGAAGTTAAGGTACAACAAATTTTGTCTATGTAGCTGAAAAGAAATAAAACAAAGGGATGCCAAATGTTCACAATTAAAATGGAAGAAGTTAGAGAATGCAAAGAAAGCACATATTTTGATGATATGTTAATGCACACCCAAAGTAGGGAAGGGGAAATGGAAATTAATTCTAAGGAAGAGACTTTCACTAAAAAATACCTCTATCTTCAAGAATACCAAGATGTGTTTCCAGAGGAACTATCAAGGTTACAACCAAGGAGGGTGTTTGATTTCTCCATATACTTAGTTCTATGGGTTGAGCCTATTTCTGAGGCACCATACCGTATGACTACCATAGAATTGATGGTGTTAAAGGAGAAACTGCAAGAATTATTGGATAAAGGTTTGATTCAACCTAGCATCTCACCTTGGGGCGCACTAGTGATTTTTGTTAAAAAGAAGGATGGGACTCTTTTTCTATGTATTATCAAATGTTGAATAAACTCACCATCCCGAATAAATACCCCTTTCCCCAAATAGATTATATTTTTTATTAGATGAAAGGGGCAACAATATTCTTTAAGATAGATTTAAGATCAGGATATCATCAGCTCAGATTGAGAGAAGAATACATTCATAACGGCTTTCAGGACTAGATATGGACACTATGAATTTACAGTTCGACCTTTTGGACTCACCAATGCCCCATCCGCGTTCATGAACCTAATGAACGGTATCTTCAAAGATTGTTTATACAAGTTTGTATTGGTTTTCCTGGATGACATTCTCATCTACTCCAAAAACAAAGAACATCTTCGAATAGTCCTTCAATGGCTGAGGGAGCATAAGCTATATAGGAAATTGTCAAAATGTACCTTCTTTTAGAAAGAGGTACAATACTTAGGGCACATAATATCAGCCAAGGGAATAGCAGTGGATCCCGCTAAGATAAAATTTATAGTAGAATGGCCACTACCAAAGAATGTACATGAGGTTAGAAGTTTCATGGGATTGGTTGGGTATTATAAAAGGTTTGTCAGAGATTTCTCTAGAATTTCCCATCCCATTACCTCTCTTCAAAGAAAAGGAAAGAGATTTGAATGGACCGAGAAATGTTAGGAAGCATTTGATACATTGAAGGAAAAATTAATGACCGTACCAATTCTGATTGTACCAAATCCTAACAACCATTTTGTAGTTCTAATGGATGTGTCTGGAGATGGATTAGATAGAGTACTAATGCATGAAGGAAAGATGGTGGCTTACGAATCTCGAAAACTGAAGCAGTATGAGCAGAATTACATCCCACATGATATAGAGTTAGCAGCTATTTTGCATGCTCTACAAATGTAGTGACACTATTTGTTAGGAAAGACTTTTGAACTTAAGTTAGATCATAAAGGTTTGAAGTATATATTTACACAACCCAATTTGAATGCTCGCCAAAGGAGGTGGATGGAGTTAATCTCCAATTATGATTTTGAGGTCAATTACATCAAGGGCAAGGAGAACAAAGTAGCTAATGCATTGAGTCAACGGAAGCATATAACTTACATGGTGTCAATCAACATAGATTTTAGAACTCAGGTACTACATAAATTAAATGAGGATGACTTTTACTTGCAAGTTCGTGAAGCTCTTCGGACAAATACATGGGAACCTAAATATGATGGTTTTCATATTGAAGTAAATGGACTTTTGAGATTTAAGGATAGGATGTACATTCCAAAATCATCTGAGTTAAGGAAAATTATATGGAAAGAGGTACACACCACACCTTACTCAGGTCATCCAAGGGTAACCAAGATGCTAGCCGACATTAAACCGTTATATTTTTGCAAAGGGATGAAAAAGGATGCAGCCAAATTTGTTGCAGGATGTTTTGAATGTCAAAAGGTCAAGGTAGAGCATCAACACCTAGAAGGATTACTATAGCCCCATAGTGTACCAGACTGGTAATGAAAAATCATTAGTATGGATTTTGTACAGGGTCTACCAATGACAAGGAACAAGCATAATGCTATATTGGTAGTAGTGGATAGACTCACTAAAGTGGCCCATTTTATACCAGGAAATTTGAAAAATGGGGCATCTATGATTGCATGGAATTTTGTACAAGAAATTTTTCATCTCCATGGAGTACCGAAAAAGATCATTTCGGACAAAGATGCCAAAATGACATCCATATTTTGGCAGACATTATTTTCTACTTTGGGGACTCAGTTAAATATTAGTACAACCTATCATCTCAAAATAGATGGTCAAATGGAAAGGGTAAATAAAATTTTAGAAGACCTTCTTAGAATGTACTATATGGATCAGTAATATAAGTTGGAAGAATACTTACCCCTGGTAGAATTTTCTTATAACAACTCATATCAATCAACTATTAAAATGGCACCTTTTGAAGCACTGTATGGCAGGAAATGTAGAACTCCTATCAGTTAGAAAAGGATGCAGGACAAGATCATCTTAGGACCTGACCTACTTCAGGAAATCAAAGAATAGGTAAAGATAATTAGACAGAGGTTGAAGGAAGCTAATGATCAACAAAAGAGCTACGCTGATGCAAAATGAACCCCTAGATAGTTTTTGGTGGGAGAGAAAGTTCTCTTGCAAGTGAAACCATAAAAAAGTTCTATCAAATTTGGGAAAGCCTCTAAGTTAGCCCCAAGATACATGGGACCTTTTGAAGTTCTGGAAGTTATCAATCTAGTAGCATACAAAATTTCTCTACCTCTGGCTCTCACCAAATTGCACAATGTGTTTCATGTTTCCTATCTTAAGAAGTATTATGAAAACTTTGATCATATGATTGACTGGAATTCATTGCAGATGTAGGACCCTGGGGTGATCACAATAGAGCCACTCTGATTGTTCGAGGTATGTAATTTATGCTTACATAACCGCGAGGTGGTACAATGTAAGGTCCAGTGGGACCAATATTCAGAGGAAAATACCACCTGTGAGGATTATGATGAAATCCTTCAGAAGTTCCCATATCTATTTCAAAACAATTAAGACTCTATATATAATTATTATGATTTTAGACTTGGTTTTATAATAAATAATCATTGAGGACAATGATTCTTAAGGGGGGGGAGTATGTTACATCTCCTCTAACTTGAACATGTTTATGGCAATGGAATTATGGTTGTTATGTTAGTTGCAAGTAACTGCTTTCATGTGAATGTAAAATTGAGGATAAAATAATTGTTTTATTTGTTGTAACTGTAAATGTAAATGATTTTCTTATATATGCGAGTGATTTTCTTATTCATGTGAAAATGAATGTGTTCATGAGATTATATTTAAATATATAAATATATATATATATAAATGATGAGAACCATCTAACCATAATTCTTGTCAGTGGATGCAGGATTTCCGACGCCACAAGGGAAAAGGAAATATCATCAGGGAGAGGATGTGGTTAACAAAGGATCAATTTTATCATCAAACCTTGAGCTAGTGTAAGACAGTGTATTGAAGTCATAACTTGGCCATAAGTAATTTAATATAATTATAGTTGAACAAGTCAATTTAATTATTTAATAATAATCTCCTTTTTGAATTTGAGCAAATCCATTCTTGAATTATATCTTGAGAAATTATAATGGTTATAAATATTAAATTAACAATAATAATTATAATTCCTAAGTCATCGAATTAAATATTAAAATTATGTATGGCTAAAAATTGAAAATTAATTAACTAAAAGTTGGGAGTCATCGGTGGTATGTAATGGAGAAACTTCCCCTCCAGCTTTCATTGTATCTCTGGGAGAAAATAGCCAAGATGGAAGTCATGCAGTTGTGGGATCCTAAAGGTCTTGATGGGAGGTTTCAAATGGACTCCTTTTTATCATCAAAGGTGGGCAGTCTCTTCCTCTCTTTTCACATGCACTTCATTCTTTCATTAGTTTCCATCTTCTACTATCGATTAAGTCCTTTACTTCATTCTTGGGCAATGCCATACTTCTGAACTTGACCTTGGCACCTTACTTGTATCTGCACCTTTTTGGTGTCATTTTTCATTTATTCATCCTATATTTCTTTTTCATAATCGAAATCCTCTAGAGGGTGTCAACTTGGGATTATTCGTGGTGAGCTTGGAGAAACACTGGTTGCAAACTGAGGACTCACCTTAGCTTTTCATTTGGAATTATCAAGCGGAGCATCTGCAAGTTTCAAATCCATTTAATCAGGCATGTATGGAGTTTTTAATGTGCTTACCCAGCTTGGATAGCATTTAAACAGGAATGATATTATCTTGTATATGAAATTTTATTTATGAAATTCTTGTCAGATTGAACTAGAATAGAAATTCGATTCTGATGATGAATATTGCATAAAATGGAATGAATATTTAATTTGAATCTTATCACCCATTCTTCTCTGTAAACCATTATTAGTCGAGCTTCTTTACAATTGCACTAGCTCTATTTTATTTCATCTCAAAACCAAGTCTAAGCTCTATCCCTCCCACTTCTTATAAACTGTTCTTAGTCAATCTGAGAAGAGCAGATTTCAATTTCTATTTTCCTAATTTCTACAACCTATGCAATCTTCCTTGGAACTCGAATATGGCCATCATGTTAATATTTTCTCTGACTAACAAAGAGTAAAATCAAACTGAGAAAACTTGAGCAAAGAATAGTATATGTGTTCTCCCTTGTTGTAAGAAGGATTAAGCTTATGTTTATTGATAGGAAAGTTTTGGTCTAAACCTATTAATCTCCTTCTCATCTCTGTAAATCTAAATGAATTTTTCCCTGATTGGAAACCCATGCTGCAAGATGAATCTTGAGAATATAAATTATAATAAATAAAGAAATAAAAATATTATATGTCGAGCAAGGGTGAGAGTGTTGACAGCACAGGAGTGACAGTAATGATAGAATCCTTGGCCAAGGTACTATGCTAGATAAGCATTTTTCATCTATCAAGTGCTAGATATACCCTTGGTCAGAGTGATCTTTCTAGTTGGGAGTTACCCATAGTGAAGGATCGATCAAGTGGTATAGGTCGTTGACACCAAGCTCAAAGGCATGATGATTAAATGATCCTTTTTTACTACCCTCACATGAAGGGATGGGTTTCTTTACCTAAAGAAACACAGGAGGCCAATGGGTCTTCGGATGGGTGGTAAAGCCCTTGATAATATTTCCTTTTCCTATGATGACCGAGTCAAGCTCAAGTATTTTAGCTTCCAAACTATATTTTCTTGTAACCTTTCTCTCTCTTTAAATTTTAGAATTATTTATTTAGCATGTTTTAGCTGTAATTAATGCTCTTACTTTACGAAAGCAAAGAAAATTTAGTTAATGTTCTTTTGTATTTTCAATTACATGAAATCAGTTATCGTTTCCTTTTTAGCTGAAACTAAAATATTGAAAGTTAGTTGTGAAATTTAATTTGATGTAATTCTTTAAAATTGTGTTATTTTCATTCAAATTGCAAAGGAAACCCTATCATGAAAACAAGTTAGTTGCATTTCAGTTGAAATCTAGTAGTTAGATTCCTTTCTTAAAATGTAGATAAAATAGAGTATTACAAAGCTAGGTCACCCATTGCTACACTCCATGGATGTCATCACGTCGATATTACATAAATGCTTAAAATTTCTATTTAGCAATGTCATTTTCATTGTCCAAAATAGTGGTTTTAATCCTTTTTCTTTCTATGGAAATTTCTCATTGGATTTCTTTTGGCCCAAACCCATGGAATCTATTAAGCCTCATGAGTACTTCTTTTTCAAATATTACCAAAAATTCAAGGCAACATGCATAGCAACATTATCCCTTAGTAGTATTCCTTAATCCCTTCAATTGACCCTCCTATCATTGCTGAAAGTATGATTGAACCAAAATCTTTTCCAAGTAACCAAGACAAATCAACCATGATTCCTTCACCTATTTCTTATAAGAGACCAAGAGATAATCACACAAATCCTGTTATTCCTCCTAAGATCAAACATGTTTATAAACCTAAAGAGAAAGTGGTTGATCAACCCTCGATGGTTCCTTTTGTTCCTCCCTTATGGGAAGAAAAGAAACCAATGGTTGATAAACCTACTCCTAAACCATCACAACTTGAAAACCATGCTAGAAGAAACAAAATTCTAAAGAGCTTAGGCATAGACATCATGCTATTTCTCGTCAGTTACAAAAAAAGAACAAACCAACAAACCAAGATTAAAATCTAACTCAAAAAAAGTATGATGATTCCTTACCTTTACCACAACAAAAGAATGATCCTACAATGGACATTCTCATTAGACCTCCTTCTATGATTAACTTGGATGATGATGATGAGATTATTAAGATTGATGAGGAAGTGCATAATGAGCTGAATTTATTATTTTCCTCTTCCATGAGCTTAGATCAGAACAACCATGATGATTCTCCTAAAAAGAGTGCATCGCCACATGTTGAACTCGGTGATTGTCGTAGTATGATACTCATTATTTCCCATTTGATTATTTATTTTCCTTCCATATATGATAAACAAGATTGGTATGTAGATGACTTGGTTTGGGTTGGATCGCATGTGTCATAAGTTAGCTTTGTTCTTTCTAGATGTTCTTTGTGTGATTCCATGTGTGTAATTTAATTCCCCGTATTGTGTTGCTTGGCATGTTTTTATGTTTGTGATCCTATTTTGGATGACCCTTGTTACTCTTTTGGTGCAAAGATAAAAAGGAAGCAAATTTTTTGTGACATTCTTCTATTTGTATCTACATTCTTCTATATTTTGTAACCATTGTCTTTTCACTTGTATTGTGTTTTCCTTTTGGGGATGATGTGAGGCATTGAGACATTTAGGTCTCTTCCATGTTGACCCAAAAGGCTTCTTGTTTTTTCACTCTCTATTTCATTCCTCCTTTATGTTCATTTTTCTACGAGTATTTGGGGAATGATGATGGTTCCAAGCTCTATTATATCACTGCAACAAAGGCATACATTGACCCCAAATCTATAGATCCCTTATGTGTTATCTTAGGATTAAATATGGGAGGAAACCTCTTTTCCATGACACAACTTCAGTTGGAAACATATTTTTGTCATAGGGCTTTCCAAATAAGCTCTCATACATTGGCCTTCATCGTCTTCTACTTTAAAGTAATTGCTCACAGCATGGTGTTTAGTGATTTTTTAAAAGTAGGGGGTATTACACCTCCTAATCATGTTACTTGAATAATGACATGACCTTATTCAAAGTGTGGTCTTCTCAATTCAAGTGTGAACCATAGATTTTTTGCACCACAAGACTCTCTAACTCTTCTAGGGTTTTGCACCAAAAAGGAGAGAGGTAGGCCAAAAATGCTAGCAAGGTTCATTCAAATTATGCAATGTAGGATGTGATTATGACTAAAAAAAATGATCTAAATGAAATTAGATGATGAAATTGATTGATTATGAATGCAAAACCTAAGAAACAAGTGATGTCTAAAAACACTGTGTAATGCACAAACACTTGGAAATATGCAAAACTAAACATAAATGAGCCAAAATGAAAGTGTGCACATGGAATGTGGATGAAGACTAGAAATGATATTTGAAATGCTGCTAATGCTGATTTTTAGGCTTGGTGGAACTCATTCACCATTCTAGGCGAATTAGTCCCAGTTCTGCAAAACTATGTTGAAACCCGTTTCTAACAAAAGGGTACTCAAAAATGCAGAAAACTCAAAATTGACCCTAGTGTGGGACTCATTCACCACTCATGGTGAATGATTCCACTTTTGAATTTCTAGATTTTCAAAGTGGAATCCAAAGCTTCCAATCTACGCTTTGACTTCCTACAGGTGTCTGCTTTCAAAACTCTGATTTACGGGTCTAAAAATGGGTTTTTGTTGATATTTGAACTTGTTGAATGAGGAGAAAACTTAAGCAACCTTGAAAATTGATCTTCAATGATTTCCAAGCTTCTAAGAGTCCTAAATCTACAAACACACAAGGAAAAAGAGAGATTTTGAATGTTAGAGAATGGGGGTTTGCCTTGGTCAAACCCCTTTTAGGTAATTAAACCAAAATGATGAAAAAATGGAATGAAACATGCAATAATGGATTTAATTACCTTTCCATAATGTTTGATCTTGAAATTCTACAACAAAACATGAAGGATCTTCCCTTGAATGTCTAAAAATTGATCTTGTATGATTTGTAATGTTAAAACCCTAAGTTTCTTGACTTGAGATGGAAGATTGGTGGATGAATGAATGATAAGAGATAAGAGATGTGAATTAGGGTTAAAAGACTTATATTTATAGGCAATTCACCTATTTCACTCGTTAATACCTCATCACAGGTCGACATGAAGTAATATTAAACTTAAAGTTCACTTTTTTCCCACTCAAAGGTCAAAATTGGGCCAAATGGGACTCATTCACCACACATGGTGAATGGGTCCCACCTGGATGGAACTGATTTTCCATGCATGGAAAATGGGTCCCATAGGGGCCAATATGATAGCTAAGAAGCTAAGAGCTAAGGAAATAAGGTTTAAAATACAACTTTGTTGGGTATTTGATCAATTTAAGCCTTGGGATGCACAATATGGGACTATTGGTGATGATGTGAAGGTCAATTAGGGCTTGGGACATAGAATTCAATGTGAAAGTGTGATTTAATACACTTTACAACACTAAAATGTAGTCCACGCGGCCTAGAAAGGCACAAAAATCAATGTGAATGTGCAAGACACATTACAACACTAGTTTATCATTAAGTTTAATTCAAAAACATTCTAAATTGATTTGATAATGTATTTAAATACATTTTATAATTTTGAATTAGGGAGAAATGAGTTTATTAAGTCTAGAAAATCATGAAAGTCCTTTACAAGACTTTACAACTCACCTTTACAAGACGTCATTAAAAGTATGTTATTCGATTTGCAAGGGTCCAAGACCTAGTGTGGATGCATAAAATGCCTCACAACACCTAAATTGAGGCCTCATTAAGTCAATTTATCATGAATTATTCTCATGTCAAGCAAGAGGTCCTTTTTTCTACAACACAATGTGATGTCTTCTTGGCAGTAACATTGATTTTGATGCCCTTCAAGAGTGTGACCTTTCTTGGTATATGACATTCCTCTTGGTTATAATGCTATGGCTTGCATTCCCTAAGGTGTGAATCTTTTATCCCTTGACTAGTGCTCTCTTGGTGGTGATATCAAGTGTGATGTTCCCTAAGGTGAGATGTTTCATGAACTAAGAAAAACCACTAAAACCAATTCCTAGCCACCAAGCATAATACAACTTGCTTTCCAATGGTGCCTTGTCATAAGTTTCTAGCATAACACAAATTGCTAGCCTTCTGAAAACTTGTGACCATTTTATGTGGCGTCTTATCAAATTTATCGAGTGTAACTATTGGTATGGTTGGCATATGGAATCCTACAGACCTAGCATGACTTTCCCATATGCCACCTTTTCCTGAGTTCACACCTTGTAGACCTAGTGTGTGTTTCTCACCATATTTCCTTAGGGCTCACCTAGTTTATATCAGACAACACTAGCCCTTGTGAGCATATTTTTGGACAAACAACTTAGGATTGATCCATACCTTTTGGACAAGCAGTCGAGGCTTGATCTACCCTTCTTTCTCTTTACATTAATTTTGACATCGTATGATTGTGTATATTGTGTCATAGCTACTTGCATGTGTCTATTTGTGCCTTTGTTAGTTTTCCATGGGATCTTTGATCTTGGAGGCTTCATCATCCTCCTTGATCCTTATCATCTTATCTCTCCAATAGTTGTACAATTAGACCTCTCTTGAGTTATTTGTCTACTTTAGTGTAAGTTTGAGTGTGGGCTCATACTCTCACTAAAGTGGGGTTTAAATGTAGTGTAGAAAATTGTACACCTTTACAATTTCACACTATGTTTGCATCCCCTCAATTAATTGGACTTAATTAAGCCTCTAATTTACCAAATTATGTATTCTAAAGCCTTATTATTCCCATTTTTTGAAAGGGAGACCTATATTAAACAATTGTCAACATTAATTTAAACACCTTGGAAATTGTGTGTCTTGGATTTAGGTCCTAGGACCCATTCACCCTCCCCTTTAAGTCATAGGACCTAATTTTTAATATGTTTTTGGTGATTTAATTTTAATGATTCAAATTCAAGTTTCAAATGCCAACTTGTCGAATCTATTTTTTGGGAAATTAGATAAACACCTATAAATACAATTATTTTATCAATTCAAACTTAACACACATAATTCAAACTTCACAAGAGAAAATATTATTGTCAAGAGCATTGAAGAGCATATTTATCAGTCATCTACAACATCAATCAAGATCATATCATCATGTCAAATTTCATGTGTGTTCATGTCATGTTTTGGAGCTAACATTGTAATGTAAGTTTTAAGCATTCAAGCATCAAATCAAGCAATCAATCAATCCAATTCATGTAAGATCCAAACTTTAAAGTGATGTATTAGACTTTAGTCCTCTAAGGTAATCCATTAAGGGTTTGGTGAGTTGTGACATAGCATTTTTCATTCATCAATTTCTTCCATTTATCATCATTTCATTATCAAGGTTTAATTACTAACACGGGGTTTGACTAAGGCAAACCCCCATTCACCCAAAAACAAACATTTTTCTTCTCTCTTTGTATGTGCAGATTTACAGGTGAAGAAGGATTGAAGGTTGATCAAAGGGGAAATTTTGAAAAGTTTTCAAAGTTTTCATCATTGTTGTCAAGTTACAAAAAATCACCTACATATTTTATTTTTAACTTTTTGATAGTCAAACATGGAGAAATTAGAAGCTTAGATCTAGGATCTAAGGACTACAAAATCAAATTTTAGACCCCTGCACTAGGACACATTCACTATAGGGTGAACCAATCCTGCTACAGAGCTCATAGCCTACTTTTTAGGTAAGGTGCATACCATTTTTCCCTTCTCAGATTTGCCTACAAATTGATGTTTTTTTTTTTTTGTTATCATAATATTTTTCATTTCAAGTGTTAGGTCATGCAATTTAGTTTTTTAATGCATTTTAATTCATCTCCCAAAAGTTTCAATCAGTCATTTTTGTCATAAGAAAACAATAGACCTTCCTAATAGGGTTGACTCACCTCAAGACTGAAATTCAATCCTATCCTTGGGAAATATTTTTTTCTAATGAAATTAGGGAAAGTGTAAGTGTGTTTAAACCTTTAGATCTTTCAATATTGGTAACCACATATCACCCACACACATAATTACATTTTTCTTTGTTTCAAGATTAATATTTTAAAGGACACATTGATTAACATATTATAAAAAAAACTCCCTCAATTCCATCATGGGAGACTGATGTATCTATATTCAAGGTGGTGTTGATGACTAGATTTGGTGTGACAACCCCTCTAGAGATTTTTCGGTTAAATCATCTTACAAACTTTTGGCTGGTGCCCTAGCTATCGATAAAAAATTTAATTGGTTCAATATCTGAAATTCTAAACTAATTTGAAAATTCAATTATTTTTGGTGGGCTTCTTTACATGGTAGAATCCTAACCATTAATGTTCTTAATAAAAAGGGATTCCAATTTGTGAACAGAAGTATTATTTGTCTTTTGTTGAATTTTATATTAATCATCTACTTGTTCATTACCCTTTGCTTGGGAAGTCTAGTCCTTGACCTTGCAAAATCTCCTTTCAAATTGGATGTTTCTTAGTGATGTGAAGGACCTTGTGAGTCAATGGAGTTTCCATCCTTTTTCTCATCCTATAATTAAGGATCTTTGGAGACATGTTCCTCCATTGGTTTTTCGGCACCTATGGAAGGAACAAAATAATATAATCTTTAGGGAAAAGCAGAGAAGCAGTGGTGAGGTATTTTATGGCATGAAGTAGCAATTGGTTGAGAATCTAAACTCGAAAACTTTTTGCTTCTCAAAAACTATTCCTAACTATAAATACATCAGAATTAAACAATTGTGGGGCTCAACCTAGACCTGACTAAGATAAACTATCCAACAATATCTTAAGGAGTAAATTGATTCATTGGAGGCCCCCCTCGAAGGAATGGGTTAAAATGAATTCTGACGGATGTTCTAAAGGAAATATTGAAATGGATCTGATTGGTGATCTGATCAAAGACCATTATGGGAGGTGTATAGATGCCTATGCAAAATGTATTGGTAATGATACCAATGTAAAGGCGGAAGTAGTGGCTGCTTGGAGAGGTATTGAAAGGCTAAAAGATCTGGGATTTGAAAGAGTTATTATTGAGGGAGATTCTAAACTAATTGTGGATTTCCTTAAATGTTCTAACTGAGCCCCCTTGGAATATCAGTAGCCTAATTTAGGATTCTAGATGTGTGCTCTCTTCTATGGTTGGTTTCTTTGTATCCTATATCTACAGAGAAGGAAACAATTCTACTAATGCAATCTCCAATGCGAGTCTCTCCTTCCCCTAATGACACTTTTGGAGATTCGAGAATATCCCAGCTCATATTAAGGAATGGCTGGCTAAGGGACAGATGGATGGGGCTCCTTATAATCTTCAATAATGATGTTGTTTTCCTTGCTTTATGAGGGATTTTTTGCTATGTGGGTCAGGTTGATGGTCTTTCGCTCCATTTTGAATTTAAATTTGGATTCCAACATTCACTGGATGATGTGTCATAAAAGATAGGGCCGACCCATTGTGAATTTGAATTTGAATCTCATCTATTGGATGATGTGTAGAAATAGACTGAGCTCTACTCAAAGAGCGAAGTGTACTAAAAGAGGTGGTGAGGTGGAGAACCAGTGGATTGGGTGATGTCAGCTTATTTTTTACCTCGCATGCTTATCTGGTTCCAGCTCAAGGTGTGAGGTGTAACAATTGCAGCAAGCAGGTTGAGTACTACGTGGGAAGGATGATGTTAGTATTGGATTATTTCATCACCTGATCATGTACTTTTATGGCTTGGATTGTCCTCATCATTATTTGATACTAACGAGGGATATTATAGGAATGTATCTCGTGCCTTAGGATATTTCTATTTATTATGAAATGGTAAGTCCCTTATGGACTTATGCTTTTAATTCCTTTTCCCTTAATGTGGATTATTTTTTCTATGTTGTGTTTTCCAAGGGAAGCCTTAGTGACGTGACTACAGATCACATCTCCATTGAAGCTAAGGATTTGAGATTAATTTTCATCATGATTGATAAGTCTTGTGTCCCCTCTTCATTGTGCCCTCGTTTATTTCCTAAGTCTTATTCAATCAGACATCCTTTCAATCAAACTTTGGGCTACAATTGGAGCTTATTATCCATCATTATTTTTTCTAGGGCTATTCTCACATGGATTATGGGTTATCAAAGTGGGTTGGTAGGATTTGGCAAAAATTTAACCACTCTCTAATTTTTAAATATGTTTCTACTAGATTCTTTTGGATGTTGTTTGATGATAGTGTGCTATTAGCAGAGGTCCGATCTACTATTTTTCTGCCAAATTGTGGCAACAACTATATTATTGTTTTACTAACTAACTTTTTACCCACTAATATGACTGTTGTGAAGGGTAAAAATTCTTTCATCTGCCACTACCACTGTAATTCCATGGGGGTCCTAGGAAAATATTAGATCCTTTATCCTATGTTCCTTTATGGTAGAATGTAGATCTCTGGAAGCTCTTTGAAGAGGTTTTTATGATACCATTCTTTATGGAAATGTGATGGTATAATGATGATATAACTACAAAGTTTTACAACTCTTGGAGAGAGGATAGAGTTCAAATTGGTAGCATTGGGTTTGAAGTGTCCCCCAAGATGATTGCGGCTATGACTGGTCTTTAGTATAGTGGCCTAAGGGTGTCCAAAATAAGCAATGGCAATTACCAGAGGTTTATGGATAGCTTTCTTGAAGGTGATGAAAAGCTTGAGATGCTAAAATGGCTATGACAAGGAGCACATCCTAGCCCCTTATGGGGTTGTTAGTGTGCACATCATGAAGTATTTCACCCTAGAAGGGTGTTACACCACAGTTCACGGGTACCATTTCCCTTTCTCTGTCATATTCATAGGAATGAAAAAATGAATATACCTTTTTTTCTATTTTCATCTCTCAAACATTGCAAGGCTAAGGGAGCCTCACCCCCCTCCACCAAGGTCTATTCCAATGTCTATATAGCTATGCTTCTACAATTACCCCCTATCAAGACCCTCTAGTGGTATCCCTATTAGTAATGTTGCCCCCGTATCTCAAATGGACCCCCTCCCTTTCCCCTCTCAGGCTAATTCCTCTAGTGTGGGTACTTACTCTATGAGACTTCCCTCCAAGAAACCCCCTATTGTTTCTTATAGTTTGAAAAGCCCTCTATTAAAGGCCTTCTTTCTAAGGGAAACCCTATTACTCAAAATTTGAAAGGAAAAGAGGCTTGTTTTAACCCATCAGGAAACCTCTCTAGCCCACTAAAAGGAAAAAAATTTATAGTGTTGAGCCAAAAACTACCCAAAAAGTCACTATTGAAATTAGAGAGGAGGAGGAGCAAGGAAAGTTGGAATATTTGAGTAGTGGGAAGGGTGAGAGGAGTTCAACAAGGCTCGTGGGTCAATCTTCCAAAGGTAAGAAACTTCGACTGAAGAACCTAGGATGACCTTGAAGATGAAGCTCCACCTACCATTAATTTGAGTAAAAAGGAGTTGTCGATGGTCTTGGGAGAAGACCTCTCGAAAGACTCTGGTAGCAATGAACATGACGAAGAAATGGTTGGTGATGACCAACCAATGGTCAAAGAGTCAAAGGATGAGGAAGAGGAAGGGCTCCAAAATATTGAACGTGAAGTTGAGGAAGTGGTAAGGGAAGGTACGAAGGGGATGGATGAACAACCTATGGAGGAAAAGGTTAAGGAGATGCAGGATAATGATAGGTCCCTCAATTTCTATGTTACTCAAGTTTGAAAACTACATCACAAAGTGGATAAGATGGACAAGGCCTTCAATAAGTTAGAAAAAATCACTTTGGGCATTGTGGGAAAGGCTATCTTCAACTTGGTGAGTGGGGAAACTAAGGCTTGGAAAGCCATTGAAAGATGAAAGCCTCTCAGGCTATTGAGAAGAAATTGGAAAAAGGAGCGACCGGATCTATGGAATAGTACAAGGCTATGGAACAGCTGGAGCAAGAATGGAACCTAATCTGTTATCCAAAAGAGTGATTTGGGTCTTTTGGGTCTATGTTTTTCAATTTTTGGATCTATGTTCTTACTGGACCTACATTCCCCTTGATCAATTAGACTCAGTTATTTCTTTAGGGATGTTTTTCTATGTTGGTTCATAGTTTTTTGTTGTTTTTGGTTGTTAAGTGTCAATCCTACTTTAGGCTATTGGTTGGTTTTATGCCCCTACTATTTTTTTGTGCTTGTTTTGCTTTCTAGTTGGGTTCAGGGGCGCTTTCCCCTACTTCTGTTACCAAAAACATATTATAAAAAGTGATGTATGTATGGAAATATTAAAAATGAATAAAATAATATAAAGGGAGAGTTGAGATGAGGAGTTACAAGTAGTTATGTAACTATTTATGCAATGGAAAGTTTATAAAAGAAGATATTTTCATTGCACATGCACTCTTTTCCTTTCAAGAAAGAGATTGCAATAGATTTTTATCATGTTTTTATCTTGAGTTATATATGAATAAAATATATATTTAAAATATAAATAATTATTCATATACATTTTTATTTTCCTACTAAACTTTGTGTTGCTATAATTTGAGTAGGTTTTGTACCATCTATATGTATTTAAAGTATTAATAGGTTTTGTATCTCTTAATACTTAAGTTTATTTTCTATTATATTTATTTCACTTGTACAAAGAGGGGATGAAAATAAACATGTTGTTAACTTTTGATGAATCATGGATGGCTCCTTGCATAAGGTTTTTGTGTCTCTCCCCTTTTAGTTTTTTCTAATTGTGTACCTTTTGAGCTTTTTGGTAAAAAGTACATAAAAATTCACAAACACCCTAATCATATGTAAGGGAGCTACCCCTCTCAAATATAGAGGAAGATCACTTTTTTCAATGGTCATTTATCCAATGTTGTAAGATTTTATCATTGTCCATTGAGTAAATTGACAAAGAAATTACAACAAAAAATTATTTTCAACAAATACTTAATTGTAATAAAAATAGATATTTTTCCTAATTATTTAGGCTTTATAAATATTTGATCAATTAGTAATCAATCAACCTACATAACATAGTTGGGATAGACAATGGAACTAAAATAAATAGGACGATAGGTATACTTAGCTTTAGATTGATGTTGGATAATAATGACGTTATTCTAAATCAATTCAACACTATTGAAAAAGTAATTTATTTAGTCTTGACTATATTAGAGTGTGAATTGTTGGAGAGAATGATGTAAATTGGTCCCAAGCCCCATAAGTTTGATCTCAACTATTGTGAACTTGAATCTAACATGTAGTGTTGATCTAACAGAGTTACTTCCCTTGACCTTCATGATATTGAAAACTATCAAGGTGGTGTTGAACAACACCATTTAGGAGCTTGCTAACTCAATAGTTGAATAAATTTTCCTAATTCAAAACCCTTGATGGACCAAATTAACAATAATGACAAAGACCAAAGACAAAATTTGCAAACATGTATATGGCCTCTATGATGATGATGGTGTAGATTTGATTCCTTTATTTCTCTTAGAGTTGAAGTGTGGTCTTATTATTCTCCTCTTAAATTAGGGCCTAACATGTATTTAAGTGCACAATGAATGTCTTTAATTACAATTACGTAGAAATATGTCTCATGACATGTGTGTTAGGTTGGCTCATAACAACTAGTGAAAGGGCACGAGAATATTAAAATGTGAACTTAACATCTTGGGATTCAAGGATCAATTGTGTGCTTCTTGAGGTGGGCTTGGATCAATACTGACTTGTGTGAAAATGATTAGTAGGGATAAGGTGGTGGTCTTGAGGTAGGGAGTGAGTGTATGAAAATCAATGCCCATAGAGGCAAGATTGGAATGACTAGATAGTAAAATGTATGGAGATTAGTGCAAAGAGAAATGAAATAAAAATAGATAAGAATTAAACCAGGAGCCAAACTTAACACAAGAATATACCCATTGTCAATATTTTATTACATTACTCCCATCAAAATAGACAAACAATATGTCAATAGAGTAGAGTGCCACACAAATCCATCACATCAAAAACAGCAAACGAACATAAATACAATCAATTTTAACAAAAATCATGGTAATGTGTAGACAATTTGATTCAGGACCGACGTCGCTTCTACTCGAAGAAAAGGATCTAAATTAGCCCCACAACTCTGCTCCACCACTTATTGGGAAATGTGAAGCATCCAATATGACTGCACCATATGTAGCCTCCGCTTAAATATTATAATAGTTTAAGTATGTTATCCTCTTCCTCAAACGTTACTAGATAAAGATTTTATGTGACAACGTAAGCACAGTCATTTAAGTGAATCCCGCGATTTTAAAACAAGAAGATGTGGCTCTGGTTAATGATTCAGATCGTACTGAAACCAATAGTTCTCGTGGCTGCTTGCCTGTGAGCGGATTTAATTATTTACAAGCTATCATAATTTCTCGATCCCTCTCCATTGCAAAATCTTGAGTCATTGTAAGAGGAAAAGTGTTTCGAAAGTCTGAAATAACTAATTAGGGTTTAAAATGGGCCGAACTCCTTGCTGTACGAAAGTGGGTCTGAATAGAGGTCCATGGACTCCCGAGGAAGACGATCTTCTTGCTAAGTACCTCCAAATACACGGCGAAGGAGGTTGGAGGACACTTCCTAAGAAAGCAGGTTTGCTGTCATACGCAATTTTGTTTAGGGTTTTTATTTCTTTCTTGTTTCTTCGAGTTGTCACAGAACTAATTTAATTTAGCTCTCCTGTTATTGTTTTCAAGGTTTGCTTCGATGCGGTAAGAGCTGTAGATTGCGATGGATGAATTACCTGCGACCCGATGTCAAAAGAGGCCAAATTCTGCCCGATGAAGAAGACATCATTCTCAGATTGCACCGCCTTCTGGGTAACAGGTATGTCTAATTGCACCACAGCTTAAATCTAGGAAGAAATAGGTGGTCTAAAATGAAAGAATTGAATCACTGTATATCATGGGTTTTCAGGTGGTCTCTAATAGCGGGACGTATACCTGGGCGGACTGATAATGAGATCAAGAACTTCTGGAATACCCACCTTAGCAGAAAACTTGTGAGTCAGGGAATTGATCCTCGAACCCACAAACCCCTTTCTGAATCAGAATTTAAAAACCATGATGATAATAATGTAGGTATAGATTCTGAAAACAAGCTCAGCCCAGAAGATTCTGATCATTCTCAAGATAAATATGCACAAACTGGTACTATTGTCGCTGACAACATTCAAGCTGGTTCTAAATTTGGCAATAACCACCATTCCCCACAGTTCAATAGTGAGGTTTCCGAAACTCAAGTAACAGCCAGCCTTAATCATGCTTTCAATGATGCCTGCAAAAGTGGTTTAAAGAGATTACCATCACCTGTGTTTCAGGACACGCAATACTCTACCAATGCTGTTCACATGAATCCAACCTTGATTTCCTTTTCTAATGCTACTTTAGAAGTGGGCACACAAGACCATGATGCTTCTCTATATTTGAGAAGAAACTCAATCACAAATAGCTATTTTGTGGCACCCGCGATGACTGATTCAGTCCTGCAAAGCATTCCAAGCTTCTCAGGCACTGTCAATGGAAATTCCTCATTCGAAGGCTTTCCAATGAACTTTGAACAATCTGAGATGCAACAGCGCCATATTCCTGAAGAGATTCGCATGGACATCAATTCCATAACTGCAAGTACCATTGCGGAAGATTGCAATTCAGATATATTCTCTTACTTTCTGGAATCCTTCACTGAGGAGGGTCAGCTACAGGATGAAATCAACAAGCATGCTGCATCTTCACTCTCAGAAAACAGGCAGCAATTCTCAAACACTGAAACTCAAAACCACCATGGGTATGACATGTGGCCTACGATGCCCCCACCATCACAATATCCATCCAGTTTCCTGAAAGAATGTAATAAATAGGAGCATAGTCAGTCTATTTATTTATTATTGTGTAATATTGTTTGGTCATATTTATGTCTACTTAGTATTTGTCACTATTATGTTTGTTTTGGACAAAGCTATTTAAGACACAATACTGTTTGTGAACATCTTATAAAGAGTTTTGTATTGTATGATTGTAATCTAAAAAATACTGTTGTATTCTATTGAATTTCATAAATAAATATAGTTGTATTATATTAAATTCCATCTGTTTGGGGTGTATTTTCTTCGATAGTAATCAGCAACGCATTCATTGTTGTAATTCATTTCAGGCAATCAGTGTACTTTCTAGCGTGAAGTTGAGAATGTAGAGAGTTCATTGTTCTTGAGACGTTCTAAAGTAATTATTGAATATTCACTTCTTTCTCAGTTAGAAATGGTAACTTGGTTAATGATACTTCTGCATCGAATGTCTGTCAAAATAGATGAAATGAATTCAAAAACTTCAACAAATTTTCATGAAAGGCATGAAAAAGAGTCAAAACATTCATGGATTCTTTAAAAAGGCCTCTCTGGGAGTTTTTCCGTAGAGCAATCAATATTAAAATTACAATGTTATTAAATTTAGATTTGAAGTATTTTTTCTAGGCTGTAACTTTGAAGCAAACAGACTGACCAAACCCAGTATATTCCTTAAAACTTCTTTTTTCTCTCTGAGCATTTCACTATAGAAAATATTCTACTTGTTCTTGACTGTGATATATTCTCAAATAGCTAGCGAAAATTTTTTGGTTGAAAGGCTTTTGTGGAAAGTTCGTTTGCAAGCCCCTTATATTTTACTTTCATTTTTAAAGAATTTCTCTAAATTGGTAAAACTTTTGCTTCATTGGAAGAATTGAAAAGACTATTATCATTTACTTCAGAAGGGAAACTAAAAAGGATTTGAACACTTAATGAATCTCCTAGCTTTAATGTCTCTGATATATTTGTTACTCTACATTCGGTCTAGTTTTTCATTCAACGTAATGGATTCAACTACGTTAAATTGTGTTTCCACCATTGCAAGCTACTGCGATTGAATAAATTATCTTAAGCTAGCATAAGAACTTGTAAACCTCTCACTACTAGCTAAGCTATTCACCAACACATACCAATGATCTAACGACCTTTACAAATGCCATGGAATCAGAAGTACAAAAAGATTATTGCTGCAAAGTATGTTTGCAATAATAATTGGTGACTAATTGCTTCCTTTGATTCAATGGTCCAACCATTTTATCCATCTAATTAAAGCCTTATGAATTAAGTTTCATCTATTCAAAGCCTTGAATTATATTTTCTTTTCAAGGGAAATACACAGAATATGTAACGTAAGAACTAAGATATCAGTGGACATGAAAAACTAGGAAGAGTAAGACATATTAGAGCTACTTGAACGGTGAGAAACATAAACTAGTCCCAACAATTTGTCTGTACAAACAAGTCCGCAGTTTTTTCTTATTATAGGTCAAATATTAATTAGTTCATTATTTTCTGAATCTAGAGCTCTTGGTGAAAGTTTTTGCAATAGATGAACGTGATAAAACAGTGATTTCTGCCTGATCTAAGAAGAAATCTCAGATTTAATATCATCTATTTGAAGACTAACCTCAATAATGCTTTAAATCTGCAAGAAAAAAATGAGATGATCTTCAGTTTTTTCAAAAATCAACTAACTAAGAAAAGAAGTGAAGAATAAAAAGTATGGATATCCAGAGCAACACATACAAATTGGCATAATGTTACTCCTTTTGTAAGGAAGATGGATCTTTTTGCTAGTATAAATTGTATTTTTGAAATCTTCTACCAAGAATATTTTTGTCAAGTTAAATACTAATTGAATACAGATGTTCCAGAAAAAAATATTAAATAATAGTTATTTTTCCAGAGATTTGTCAAGTTAAATACTTATTGGATGTGTAAAATTTGTGCTTATCCAAATATTTTATAAAGGCTGTTTTGATTTAACTTCTATTAATTTGAAATATATAACCCTATCCTCTGAATTCTTCATTCATGACATGCTTACTATGTACTTGTATTTTGTTTTATCCATACCCCCCCATTTTATAATTTTATCCTACATAAATTCATATCCCATCATATTGTCAAATCATGCACCTACTGTCATAGCTTTTGTCTTATTTTAAATTAAGATTCGATATCTTGTGAGCCTACCTTCATGTTTTATAAATTATACATTTGGATTTTATTTTAAGTGAATGTAGCTTATTTATTTTGGTTTCTAAAAAGTTTAGATGCTTGGTATATTAAAATATAGTATTTTATAAATTTAGTAATTTTTAAAGTAAATGATATCTAAGTTGTGAAAATATTTATTTAGAATTTTTATAATATAAATAAAATTGATGATAAAAATGTTATATTTTTTTAAAAAAGATAAAGTTTAAATATCAGAATAATAAAGAATTGTAAAGAAAATAAGCATTCTTTATCTTTATTGATGTAAATTTATTAATATAGATATCTTAAATATTCTCTCTAAAAGATGTCAAGAGATATTTTCTAGTGTTTAATAAATTACATATTCCATATGTTAAATACATAATTATATCAATAATACAAAGTTTTATGCCAAGATTAAATATCAAGATGATAAAGAAATGTAAAGAAAATAAATACACTCATTATGGCTACTAATGTAATATAAATCTAGTAAAGCATTAAACATAAATAAATAGTTAAGACTAATAAATATAAATGGATGTTGAGATATCTACATAAGTTCTTTATTATTATATTTACATAAGTTCTATAATAAATTTAAGATTCCAAATATTATTGTTAATATTGAATGAGTTCTAAATATTATTAAAATTTATTTAATTATAATAAGGTTTGTAATATTTTTGCTACTTTAATTTTCTTTTAATTAGATTTTTCTTCATATAAACATTATTTCAATCTCTTTTAATATTCTTTTCAATTAACTTTTCTTTTCTAATTTCTTTCTTAAATTAAATTGTACAATCTCTCAATAACTTTAACTCTCCTCTTTATTTTACAAAATTGTCTTTCTTTAAAATCGTAAATATTCTTCATTTTCAATAGATTTTGAAAATCTCTTCTTTTATTAAATCTCTCTCACACACATTCTCATTACTTACAAACAAAATATCTTTCATCTTGAATCAAAGTTTATTTATCCTTTACCTTATTTTTTTTAATTTTTCCAAAATTTATTTTTCCTATATCTTATTTTCTTTATTTTGAAAAAAAAAAGAAAGATGGTTGTTCATCTTATATAAATACTATTATGTTCCTAAATATTTTCTTACCTAAAGAAATATAATATTTTACTTAAATAAATTTATTTAGGTTAATTAGTAAGCCTAACTAATAGGCATGTATTGATTTAGATAATATAAATTAATGTTTATAAATAAATATTAATAAATGTAATTATTAATTATATTGGGATTAAGATATTTATCTTTAGATATAATAATAAAGAACTTATGTAGATACTTTGAAAAAAAAATCCACGATATATAAATTTAGTGTTTTTGATATATTCACTCTCCAAGGTTCTACATAAACCTATAAACTATATGATTTAATGTTAATATCATGAGTTTGATCTTGATAACCATAGAATTGATCTTTATTGTGTGGATTTAAACTACTAACTTGAATGGTATAAAATCCTTCCAACTTTGAATTTTGATATATGAATATCTTGTAAGATTGGTGATGTCTATAGAGACTAGTTAGGGATCTATTTTCTAGGGTAAAGTTCTCATAGGTCAAACTCCTAGATCCTTCAACTTTATAGATTTGAGAAAATATTCAAATAAATTAGTAACAAGTGTCCAAGTCGCCTATATGTAGATAATACACATCCTCATTCTTTTGTTGCTTTAAAAATTAAAATATTTTCTTAGATATTTTTTTTATTTGTAGAATTAATGCATTAATGACACATTGAATGTCTTTAAACAAGAGATAGACACATGTGGTTGTTTGGCGGAAGGTGTGGATGATGGTCTCACATAGAAGAATAAGGGAAAGAAGGTGGAAACCTCAGCTCGTGATCTCACAATAGATACCCAAGGCATTCAATGGGGGCCTATGACTTTCGAAAAGAAGCTCTAGTTCCTGTCTTAGGAATGGAATGTGATCACTGGTCTCAAATTATTGGTAGACCTATAGGTGTTTGGTGATTTTGTGCTAGTCCTGGCTTTGTGGGTTTCTTTTTGTTTATATCCCTACTAATCGAACTGTTTAAGCTTTAGTTTTTGTTTACTTTTTTGGTTTTCTCACTACTCATGAGTTCTTGGTCTACCTCTATGGTTGTTTTGTAATGGGTACCAGCCCTTCCAGTTTTGATCTAATTAAAACATGTGGTTGTTTGGCTAACAATAATTAATAAAAAGGAGACAATAAATTTAAATGGCCCCATTCCCACTCTTTCTTATTCTTGTAATCATAGCCCTATAATATGTTGTTCCCTTCTTGCAAATCCTTACAACCTCTAGTATCGAATCTAACTCTTGTGTCTATTTGTGTGCTAACTTGTTTATAGTTTTGGATGAGCTAGCAAAAGAGCATGATTAATTTGCACTGATAGATAATTACCTAGGAGTTGTTGAAGGGAAGTTATGTGTCACCACAAACCAAGGAAATTCTTAGTATGTGTTGGCTATTTCATGTGGCATTGGCCCTAGATTTTTTTGTAGTGGCTTTCTTCCCCTCCTTGCTCATATGTGGAAATTGTGGATAATTTTGTTGTGCTTTCCTCTCAACCTCCTCCTTAGGCTATGTCATTGCATCTCCCATGGGCCTTTTCTATTGTTATGGTGGTTTTGGGATAGCATGTGATGAATAAAAAATTGGTTTTCACTGGTAAGAGTTTGGTTTGTAGATTTTGTTGCAAGGTGTGTCCCCTTGGTCTCCTTGTGTTGTGCAATGTAGCGCTTGGGTTCATGAAATGGATTAACTGCCTCTCATGGATTCATTAACTCTAGCAATTGTAGCAGGCATCAACAGGTTGATCTTTTGGTGCAATGACAATCGTCTTTGCAACAATTGGTATCAAAGCCTTGGTCACGGGTTTGAACCCCTCACTTTTGTTGGGGTGATTGTTACAAGGTGTACCCCCTTGGTCTCCTTGTGTTGTGCAACACAACACTTGGGTTCATGACATGGTTTAACCACCTCCTGTTGTGGATTCATTAACTCTAGCGGTTGTATCAAGCATTAATAGGTCGATATTTTGGTGCAACGACAACCGTCTTTGCAATAGATTTAGCCACCTATAAACTTCTCTCCTAATACCTCTACACTATATTTTAGAATATTGACTACATATATTAGATAATAAATGGGAGTTTTACCCCTATTTTGGGAGATTTTCTCTAGTTTTGGTGTGAATTTTCTTGTGAGACCATTGGTAATATATTGCATTTCATTTTGAAGGTTGGAATAGCTACTAAAAAATACTTACACAACTCCTTTTCCCACATTCTAGTGGACATGGATTTATCAAAGGCTCTCCCTAGGGAGGTTATCTTCTAGGTGAAAGATCATCCTTGGACTCAATCTATCAACTAAAAGGTATCCCATTCTATTGCAAACATTATTTTTCTATTGGGTATGTGGATTCAAATTATCCTCATGATATTTACAAGTTGACCTCTTCTACTTGGTGGTGGAACTCCCAAGTTCACTCCACCTTAATATGTATATTAGGAACTCTAATTTTGACTCAAGGGATTTGAATCATTTTGGGAATCATTCAATTCCCCCAACCCCTATATTTTTCTTGTCTAGGCCTAGTATGGTTTGTACAAATATCATGGATCTTGTTCAATTATCTTCCATAGATTGTACTCTAGTGCCTCCACTATTTGATTCAATTAATTCTAAATTTCCCATTGGTTTGGAGTGGCACTAAGTATTATTATTATTATATTCCTTAATGAGAATTTTTTTTGGTCAAGCATTCTTCTCCCTACATAATTCTCTACAGCAATCCATCTATGGTGGTTTTCCCCTCCTTCTCCTTAGTCTAAGGACCTAGAGAACTATGTTTCATGGAATATTTTCCAAAGGTGGAAGAAATATTTTTTCCAATTTGTCTCTTAGTTACACACTTGAGTTAAGGGTGTGTGGTTGGCCAAATTTGGGTTTGAAATAGTTTAGGCTAGATCTTTGGGTGTTATGTTGTATTTAACAACTTCACTATAATTATGTTGTTTTTGTTCCTTTTGGAAGTTATATTTTTATGGGAACAATTTTTTGGAACTTGGATTGTTTTGTTGTAAAATGTTTTGGGCTCTTTCAAAAACCCATTTTTACCTATAATAAAAATAACTAATTAAAAGGAGCAACATAGTCAAAACTAAAATTTGACATTCATTCTTACACATTATAAGATCAATCTTAAAGTGGTCCAAAAATAAGTTTTGAGGAGAAAACTAATTTTGAGAAAATGAATTAATGCATTAAAGTGAGTGAAAAATATAATAAATAAGGGATATTTATGATGGATGTGTGAGAATAAGTATAAATGGAAATAAATTGAGATGGATAAGAATTGGCATATGATTCAACACTAATATAAAAGTGTGTCATTTATCAATATATAAATACATTAAAAAAAATATTAAACTAGACATTAAACTAAATTAAAAATACAAACATATAAATTCAACCATTATCAAATATCTAAACAATATAAAAATATTTCAATATTCAATTATGATTTATGACTTGACAAAAACATATTTACATTAATTTTATCTCATTAACTTAAAACTTATTATTCTAACATACCTATCTTTACAAAAAATTACATCAAATATATGAAGGGTCATCTACATATTTCATTTATATATCATATTTTTGTAAAAAATATGTCTCAAGAGGGATATTTCTTGATATATTTTCTAATTTTTTTGTAAAGATAGATATGCTAATTGAGCAATAATTTTACAAAAGATAAAAAGAAATATAAACAAATCTTTAAAAAATCATGATAAGTACTAGATCTTAATACATAAAAAAAACCCAAAAATATCAATCTACAATTATTATTTTTATAAAATTTATTTTATAAGAACTATTTTATTTATTTAACATTTTTTATAAGTAGAGGGATTTTTGTACTATGTCAAATTATGATGTTGCTATCATGTTTTAACTACACAAATTTTGAGTCAAACTCATTGACATATATTTCATGGTAGTGGTTCACATGAACCAATCTCTCATGAGAATGAATGATCCATTACTTCTGTAACTCAAGCGTGCTTAACCATGATATTTCCTCATAATAAATTTCATTTATTTTCTTGCCCTATTTTAAATTTCCTCATAATAAAATCCATTTATTTTGTTTCCCTATTTTTTTAGAGGGATAAAGGCTTTTGGCTCATAGCTATGAACTAGTGAGGTCACAATCGAGGGACCTCATCCCCAATATAAATTATCAATAAATGTATTTAATTAAGTATGAATACAATATAATAAATGATGAATATGTAATAATAAAAAATGAATGGAAGTAGATTAAGCTGGATAAGGATTGGAATATAAGTCAACAAGAATATAAAAATATGTTATTTTATCAATATATAATTATATTAAATACATTATATTATAATAAAAACAAAAAAAATAAAAAACACAAATATTCAAATTTCACCATTATTAAACATCTAAAAAATAAAAATATAGTATTTAATTATAATTTAATAAAAAAATATTTACACTACCTTGTCTCAATTTAAATACATAATTTAATTTCTCTATTAACTTTAAAAATCCATTTAAACTTTTTAATTCTCACTCTTAAATCATTCTCATGACCCAATTAATTTAAATTCCAAACTTTAAATAATTTTAGCATTATTTTTACATTAATAATATTATTTTAATGCAATACATTTATTTTATATCTTCATACATTTATAATAGTTTTTTATTTAAAATAATCCCTCACCATGACAACTTGATGACAACAAAAACAATTTTATGACATGATAACTACAATATGCTTTTATCAAGCTAATTAAAAAAACTTAATAATGCTTTTTCTATACTATATCAAAATTAATTGATACATTTTTATCCACATATCTACTACAACATTATCAATACACTTAATAGATTAAAATAAATTGCAATTTATCTTCATTTGTTTTTTCAATACTAAATTCAAAACTATTAAAATGATTTATAAACTATTTTTATTATATCATAAATATATATTAAATTATTAAATAATAAATATATATCATATTTATAAGCTATTAAATTAAATATTATACAATTCACTAATTTAAATTAAAAAAGTTATCACTTTAATTACTTTAAAAAATATATATTATAATTTATATTTGGTTATATTTCTCAATATTTTTTATATTATTTTTATTTCTTAAAATAAATCAATAAACATCAAAAAAAAAAAAGATTTTACTTAAATTAAAATATTAATTCTAATTCCCACTAATCAAAGATATATTTTTTAAAATTGAATAAAAATAATCTAAAATGTATATAAACACTCAACAATAACACCCCAATGGGATTTGAACCTTGATAGCAAGAACAACAATACCACAACTTAACCATCACACTATATCACTATTGACTATTGTATATAATATTAATTAAAATTTATAATAATATTTTAATTTTGTATATTATATTTATAATTTAATTATCTTTATTATATTTATTTGTAAATTAGTATAAATATCTTAAATATATCTCTAGAAAAATACAAATAAATATTTAAATTATTTTATGGATTTAAGATTTTTTTACAACTAGCTTATTTACTACACAAATATATGAATGCATAAATTTTAGTTTACTTAACATTTTTTTTACTTTACTTTAGAACTATTTTATTTATTGCATACATACATAAACACGATTTTAATTTACTTAAGACTTAGTTTGTTAAGAATTTGATTTACTCTATGTCATAACTCATCTCTTGTCTCGCACTTATAATTAAATACTTTATTAGAGATAAAAGTTTAAATATTTGATTTAATTCTTACTATCTTTTCTTTACCTTCAATTTATTAAATATCACTTCAATATTTCTAGAAGCTTCTTTAATATAAGACTCAAGTTTTAATATTAACTAAAAGTTAATATCAAATTTCATGTTTGGGTCCTAATTTGTTGAGTGCTTCTAATCAACAGTTAATGAATTTCATTGCAAATTCTTTATCCTTCCAATGAGCCACATGATGAGAAAATCAAATAAATGTAAAAATGAAAAGGAGTTTTATTTATACAATCATGACATGATACTTCTTCATGTCACTATAAAATACCTCTAACATTAATCATTAGTAATTTAAAAAAGCGCTCTTGAATTAAATTGAAAAACGTATTTTTAATTTATAATTTGTTTGATAATTTAATGAAAGTTTTGATCTATCTTGTGAGTTTGTGTATTGTTTTTTTATACTTTGAAAATATTTTATTTGATGCTTCATCAATAAATCTTTCTTTCATTTACAAAAGTAACTTTCTTCAAATAAATTATTATTTAATATATAACTCATCACAATTCTTTTAATTTGATTATTTTTTCACATTTCATAAGATATCATTTTATTATAATTATCTTTATGCCGTTAATTGTTGAAATTATTGTCAAACTAAATTAAGAGGAATAAGTTTGTAAAAAGTATTATTATTTTTTTAATAAAGTTCAGAATCGTCTTAAATGTAAAATTAATTGGCTTGGGAGGATGGAAAATAAGGTATCAAACCCTAATTTGATAGCGATAGTAGAAGGTTCATAGTATTTAGGTGTGGCAAATATGTAGAGATGATATGGAAGTAGTAGGAACTCAAGCCAAATAATTCAAGGAGGTTGCTTTACAAAAAAATAAAGTGGCAATAGAAACACCCCTCAAATTAGATAGGTTAGGCATTGAAACTTGAAGGAATCCAAGCAAAAAGGTATTATTACATTGAAAGATGGAATATTACAAGAAAATGGTGTTTATTGTTATATTTTGTTCTTTTTAGTCCAATCTTCTATATTTAAACAAATGGGTTTTATACATGTGAATTTATTTTTTCTAGAAACTTAATTTATGATTTATTTGAGTTCACAAATGTTTTTATGATTTAGTTAAGCATACAAATATTTTTGGTGATAATATATTACTCAATTAATGATAGAAATATTCTTTAGAAAATGTCCTTTGTCAGTTTGTAGTGTTTAATCTATTTAAACAAAAACTCTCTACTATTTGGATAAGAATGTTGAATCTTCCATCTTACTTTTGGCTTCCATCCACCTTGAAAAATACTAGTGATTCTTTAGCTAATTTTTTAGCTTTATCGAATGAAAATCAATGTTATATGATAAGTGTGACAGCTAAGATTTTAGAAATAGATTTTTAGAATGGTATTCCTTTGAATATTAGCTTGAAGGTAGATAAAGACTAATAGGAATAGCATTTAGATAATGAAAAATAAGGATTCCATTGCTGGAACTATTTCTAGTTTGGTCATATGATAGAGGCACGTACAAAACCCAAATGTCCTTTAATGCATTCTACCTAGGGGAAAGATACCTCTCCTCAACATCAAGCAGTCAGTCACTCTTTTGAATTGCCACTAAAGAACCCGATCATGGAAGCTAAGGTAAAAGAAAATAATACAACTTTTGTAAAAAATGGATTTTTGACAATGTTTCAGTTCTTAGGAGTATTTAAAACACATGATTCTCGTATTTGAGCAGAGAAGATATTTTCAATCTTTTAGTCAGAACATCTAAAAATACTGTTTAATTTAGAAATCTTAGGTAGGGTTGTTATGGATTCATTCTCTTCGAAGGATGATTTTCCATTAGATAGTGGAACATATAACGTAGAGATGAAGCCTATTCTTGCTTCTCCAAAGAAAAGTCAATGAACAACTCTATGAAATGGGAGAGTCAAATCTAAAATAAAGCCTCACTCTACATGGTGTTATGGTCTCATTTGAAATAGAAATCCTAAATATTTTAGGGGTGGGCAGCTTTTAAAAAATGTAAGCACATGGGTTCCATAAGCCTTTTGTATTAGTTTGTCCCTTCAACAATTTAATAGTAATTCAAGTATATTTGTTTATTATATTGACTAATGGTAGTCCAATTTAATAGTAGTGTATCACTTGTCCACCTGCAATTATTCCTGAAACAAAATGACTAACGGCAAGAATGGCGGTTCTAAAATTCTCATGAAATTGCTACTAAATAAATTTTGAGTTTCAAACTGACCCTAAATGTTTGGCTTTGTTTATATCCCACAAGTGGTGTGTTGCCTCATTCTCTACCAATTTTGGAAAAAAATTAAACGATTCAAGGTTAGATTTCATTGGCAGGTTTGTTGTCTTTCGTTTCCTCTATGAATGAAACAATTTTATTCTTGTAGATCTGTAAACTTGCTTTTGTGTTAGTATTGTTTTTACTCTCTACCGCCTGAAATTTCTTAGTCACATTAAAAAATAGAATCCTCTATAATGATCCCTGTGCAATCTACCTTAGCAAGAATGATAGTTTTGACAGATACAATTAAATACCTTTTGACATTAATTCAACCTGGTGAAATGTGGTATTCTTCCTATAACATTTGCTCGAGAAAACTCTTTTAATTCTACTTTTTGTGACATCTCTTACTCAAATAGACAAAAATCTCCTGAGGTATGAGGAATTTCTTCCACAAATGGGTTGCTCAATCCAAAAATGGACGATTGCTAATATTAAACCATTTTTTTATATATATTGAATAGAAAGTTTGATTAAAAAGAGAAATTATACAAGAGCTTAAGCTATCATGAGAGGAATGACAGAAACAGATATAATAGAACATAAAGATCACTAAAAAGTGTGATCAGCAAACTGAGTTCAAGATACATCCAATGACAACATGATTATCATTCTACCATTTGATGTCATCTACAACAGGCTACGTAGGCTCGATTGCCCACCAGCAGGACAATTAGCAATAACTTCAAAACATTCTAGATAGAAAAGAAATTAAACCTGTTCAGAGGCCGTTCCTTGTGGAGGGTATCAGCTAATGTGGAAGGTTGGAGGTTATACCAAACAACAATTTCCATTTTGCAGGTTAGTACCAATTGCTCTTTTTTTAACAATAACACATACATAGATTGCGATATTCTCCATTAAAAATTTACCCATTTCCCCTGTTTTCATTTTCTTCTTTGTTATTCCCAATGGAAAAATTGTTGCAACTAACTAGAACGCCATTTACTTGATTTTTTTCACCTACCATGGGAATGCCATCTTGTTTCACTTCCAAATATTCCTTCGTTCATTCCGTTGCATGATGTTCCTTCATCTCGGTACATTCTTCAAATGCGTCTACTCCTGAAGAGGAAACAAATTCAGCATCCTCCTCGTCTTTTGTATTCTCTTTAATGATGGATATCATTCTCAATGATCATTATAAGGCTTCCTTTCTCCATAAGGAAGAAAAAGTTATGGGGGTGCATCTTTTTTTTGGTGGTCTGTCCTTGCGCAACACTAATAAACTATTTGTTTCCTATTGATATTAATCTATCTTTGTTTCCCAGGAATCTTTGGGACCTTTACTATTTTCCTAGTTTGCAACTCATTCCATCCTCTTAGTTGATTGGTTCGTTTATCTAATTGAAGTATGTGTGGGACAGCCTATACAATATAATTCTTGAACATATGTCTAATGTTTCTAATTGAGTTATACTTACAACTCAACAATTCACTCAGTGTGGCTTTTCAAAAAATGGAAAGGGTTTAAATCATTTCATAGTTGTAATTTAGTAAATAGTTTAAATATGAAAATAATATTCAACTTCAATCTATAATGACAAGTAAATTCTTCTTAACATGTGGTACATCTCAACAACTTTGCTTGTTCAAATATTGTTGATTTAAAATTTCTACTCATGCACTCTAAACTCTCATCACACTTACAAATACATTCAAACACTAATATTACATGCTCTTATCACATTTATTAATATTACAAAAATTACATCCAATTATAATTCCTTATAAAAATATCTTTTACAAAACAAAATAAGAACTACAATTTGTTGGTTGCCAGAATAATGAAAGTTTAGGTCACCAAGTCCCCTTATTTTATATAATGTCACACAAATGATAGTCCATCATATAAGGACAATGGACTATTCTTAAATATCACATTTCAATTCTCAAAGGAGAACAATTTTTTACAATTTTTTTTATAAGAATAAAGATAATAAAAATATTAACCGTTTAACTATTAAAAAATGATATGTAAATAAAATGTAATGATAATAAAATATCTTATGGATACATAAAAGTCCTGAATTTTGCCAATCTATACGAAGTAAGCTTTTACAAGTTTTCTAGCGTACAAAACCTTAGGCTTCAGATTGTTAGAACTTCTGTGAAGTATTAATATAGCCCACAATTCAGTGACATTTTATACTCCATCTATTTTTCCCCACCTTGCATTGCTGTCTATGCAATATTTCTTAACTGAAACAATTTTTTAAAAAAGGCATATAACAGAAATTACATATCAATAAAAAAATTTCTGGCCTCTCTATTCCATCCTCTGACAGAAGAAAAGAAGAGCGAAGGCCAACTTTAGTTTTATTAATGCAATCTAGGATAAATCAAGCACTAACTCCAATGAATACAGTACGGAAGGATCAAAAACTCGGAGTCAACTACTTGTGGAGCCCAGTGACGTTGCTTAAACCAAACTACTTGTGGAGCCTACTAACGTTACTTAACCTTTGACCTTAAACATTCAGTTAAATCATTTTAAGTGAATGTTTAGAACTAAAACTAGACGAATCCAACTGGCTAGAAGACTCTCATGTTCTTTCAAGGATAGACTGTTAGGTTTGAAGATATGCAGTTAGGTAAGAAAAGTCCAAAATATAGCCGCTTAAACACGCACAATTTAAGTGAGGTTTTCTATTCTAGTTTTCTCTAACATGAATAAGCCAAAAAAAAAACGAAGGAATTTCACAAAATGAAAACAATCAATCTGTGATTAGGATACAGACTGGATAAGTCTTCTTCACAAAACATGGCATATCCACGACGACGTTCTTCTATGTGTAGCACAGTTTTCTTTCAATTTTAAATGTCTGAATTTCATAAAGAAAAATCGTGTTCAAATTGCAAAATTCACCCTCATATCAGTTAAAATTCTCAATTACAGAGTCAAATTCAGAAACAATTCATGTCAATATCATGAATTGTGGAAATTATATATCTGTGAATATCATCGACTGTGAAATTTATATGTCTGCGAGTTAAAATTCTCCCAAACAGCTCTGAGTTTCAGGGATGACCCCAATGGCTAATCAGCCTTACAAGTAACTGCTGAAATATGCCAAGCAAATTACAGAACATGCCAGAAATTAACATTTTTTAATTTGTTATAAAGTATTAACAAATAAAACATACGCAATTGATTTTAGAAACAATCTTTTGATTATTTGTTCTTTAAAGACTTTTTTGACGTTTCTGAACTTTAAGCTTTTAACACAAAATGAATTTTTTTCATATATTTAAGAAGTTCAGCTTGATAGACATTTGTGTTCTTAAAGCTGACAAACTTTTTCTATAATTAGAATTTATTTTAACACAAAGAAATTTCTGTCATGATATTGGCCTTGCAATTCAAGAAAAACAAGAAGAAATGCATATGGAAAGAATAAATAGCAATTATGAGCAGAAAGCAAATTAATTCTTATCTATTTGTCTCCATAACCACAATAACATATCATGAAAACAAACAAACTTCACATAAAATACTGCAAAAATGGGACAAAACAGAATGTGGCTTACCTTTCAACGTATACAGCCAAAACTCCCGCGTATAACTTCAACGTACAATTGCATGATTCTGGAGACATTGCTGCACACAGCCAGAACGTTATCATGTCAATCAAGGCAACAACAAAATGATAATGCGGGAACATGTCTGAATACGCTTGATTATACTTACCTCCTCCCAAGCCTTGTATATTCTAAATCCACAAGCTAAACTCATTCTCAAATGACAGAAAGAAGACGGCTGATACATATATATAGACAATCAAATACTTGTTTCTTCTTGGTGGAAACGGTGATAATCCATTGGACCAAGCTGCCCCGTGTGTAATCCGAATCATTACAAATTAGCCCTTCCACATCATGATGAGCAAATCGTAAGTTTTTAAGAATAAAAATTAACTATGATATATATCAAGTAATTTTGCTGCAGATTAGAGGAATACTAACAACCAATGAATTCATGGAGTACATGGATTCCAGAAGTCATCAATTTGTGTTTTGAAGATTTGACTGTCAGACGGCAACTAACGGATTTCCTAATAGCCCCTGAGAGAAACACTGGACTGGTAGGCGGGCTGAGATGGCGGACGATGGCTTTGAATGTGCGTATCTACTATGGATTTGAATGGTAGCCTCACTTTTGGTCCACTGCAACCACCACCCATTAAACAAAACCACCTTGCCCGGTTGACTGGCAGATCCATATGTCAACTCTGACAAACCATATGATTTTTATATTATTTTAATCAATAATCTTATTTCGTTCTAGGAAAAGATATTGGAGTGCACGTCGACTGTTCCGTACAAAAGATCTGCTTAGAAATTTAACCCTTTTAGCCGGTTCTTTAGCAGAATATTACCTCATCTTTGAGAGATGCAAAAACATGCAAACGTACATCAAGCCTAAAATTTAGTGCATGAAAGTATTTTCAAAATATTTTTGTGGATAAATGAAATTGTTGTTGATGCGTGGGATGGATTTTCTTAATATATTTTTATTAAATATTTAATAGGATTAATGTGTAAATATCATACCTCTCATGTGCTCTAATCTTAATGCCTAATTTTTAAAATGAATATTCAAGCACAAGCACAAGCGCCATTCTTAAAAGGAATATTGAAGCACAAGCACCATTTGTGAAAGGGGTATTCAAGCATAAGCAACATTTGTGAAAAGGACATTCAAGCATAAGCATCATTTTCAAAATGGATATTTAAGCACAAACACCATTTTTAAAAGGAATATTCAAGCATAATTTATAAAGGGGGCATTCAAGTACAATTAATATTGTTTAAACAAAAAATCAAGCAAAAGCACATTTTTAAAAAGGATATTCAACAAATTACTTTTATAAATTTGAAAAAAAGGTATTTAATTTCTTAAAATATATATATATATAAAACTTAAAAAATTATTTATTTATGCTTTAGAGATCTTAAATTGGATCTATATAAGAGATCTTGACTATTTAATTCTTAATTTTTTATAAAAAAAAAAATTGGTAGTTATGGGTGATTAAAAAGTCAACAAGAAAAAAAGAGTAAAGTCTTTTTGTGACCTTTTCTTTCTCAAAATGTCCAAGTCCTAGTAGGACATGAGGCCACTAGATCTAGATGCATAATTTTATCTATGGGTTTGCTTCATTTCATTCCCCTATTTTGAGCAATTAGTTTTGGTGTTTGGTTGCCTCCTTGATAGTCCCTCTTATTTGTGCATTCATTCCATTGTAGCACTTTTATAGTTTTCTTGGCCCATTTATAATAGATTTGAGATTACTTATTTAAATCATGAAGCTTCATAATGTTCCCCATTATTATTTGTCATGATAGACTTCCTATTTCTAGACTTGCTCTATGTTTGTGGTGGTCTAGTCTAATTTAGATATGTATAGGAATCCTTTATGTCTACAAGTTAATACATTTTAGTAACCTTTATTTTGTCCTCCTTATGCTTTATAATCTTAATTTATTGTTTCATATGGTGTCTTAACCATATGATTTAGAATTGAAGTGTTATAAACCTACATTTTCTCATGTTCTCATATTTGGAAATATAACCAATAATAATCCTAATAACATGTCTTAAAATGTTCATAAATACCATCATAAATCAAAATCATATGAGATAAATATGTCAAAAAATCCTCAAAAGAACCCTCTAAAACTAACAAACATAGCTCAAGATTCATCTCCATGAGATTAAAAATCATAAAACCAAACATATGTGCAAAAAAGTGGGTAGTATCTATCAGATGATTCTTTTCTAAGTAGACTAATATTGGGGAATGAAGTTTATCCTTCAAGATACACCAAGCCACAATGAAGTTCTCTCCAAGAACAATCTCCTCTCAAATCCATCATGGACTAATACCCATATCTAGGTGAAGGCTCCTCAATATTTATCTTGAAACCTCTAAAGAGTAATTGTCTCAACAAATGTATCTAAACCCAAGAGAACTCTAACCTCATCTCAATTTTAAGTATCCATGAGAACATATAACTATTCAATCCTTGCTAAAATCTAAATACAACACCACACTATTCTGAAGCTCTCAAGAAAAATTTCAATGTACTAAATACCAAAAGAACTAACCAAACCATTATCAAATCTCCCACTAAACATGTAGAATCTAAGAACACATCATTAAATCATGATACACATCATTAAATCATGATATAACTTCTCCTCCTATAAGATCACATGCTCCAATGAACATATCTTTCTCCTAAGAGCACCTATGTCATGTCAACACTCCAAATAGTAGCTAGATTCCACCATGAACAACACCAAACCATCCTCTCAACCAAGGATCACTTGTTAAAAATAACAATTCATAAATTGATGCCTCACCAAAGACTCCAAGATATTGAACATAGGTTGTCATTGATTTCAAAGGAGTTCATTGATGTAAAAGGAGTGATTTCTAAGGAGTAATGCTTGTTGAGCAATGAGAATTAAATGTAATCGTACTTGAATATCAAAGGAGTAATCTCAACAAATCTATTTGAATTGTACTGTCATATTAGTGAATTTTAAGTGCAATAATGAAGAATGATTGTAGTATGCTTGCAATATGATGCCTACATCTATTTTTGTTCATAGACTTAATCTAGAAGTCTAATCTGGAATGTTGGAAGTCAGTTACTCATGGAAGAGAGATTTTTATAGAAATATGGTTATGTTTTGTATTCCGTTATGGATGCAAGTTTTGTCTGTGGTTTTAAAGGAGAGTATTTATACACTTATTCTATCTTATTCCAAAAAAATTTAGATTTATGTTTAGCATGTAAAAAGATTGAAGTGATAGAAGGGTCACTATGCTAGATAGTTAACTAGTTGGTGTTCCAAAAATGTACAGCAATGGCTTCAAGCATGTGGCTTCCAGAGATAGTGCGGGATGATGAAATGGGTCCAAGTTAAGGTTCATGTGGAAGATTACAACATAATGTTCTTTTGGTTGAAACAAATTTGATTTAGGACCTACCTGCTACACGTTTTATATAATTTGAATTTAGGTCCATCTTATGTCATCTTGGATAATTATGGATCCTTGGCCAACATGAAGTGATGTTAATTTATAGTTTTATATCTCATTTGATATGTATGTGAATGTGAATTTGAATGTGTGTAGAAGTGTAAACTTGTGTGAGCAAGTGTAATTCAATGGGAGTTGCATCTCAATCATTGTGCACCATTATCAGAAGATCATAAGGAGTGTAGGAGAGTGTCCAAGTGAACCAACAATTTTGATAGTTCTATGGACTTCTCTTGCACTCTTAGGATCTTTCATCTAAAAGGAGAGAGATAGAACCCTAAAATTCAGGTGGTTCACTCAAATAAAGGAATGCAAGATGGAATTAAGACTAAATACAATTATCTAAATGCAACTAAGTTATGAAATTGATTGATTATGAATGCAAAACTAATGAAATATGCAATGTTTGAAAACATAGTGAGGTATGCAAGAATGAACTAAAACATGAACAAACACAAATAGAACTGAAAGAGGCTAAATAGAGTGCACCTAGGAATTGGATGTTGAATCTAGAAGACTCTAAAAATTGGTAGAAATCACTAGAAATCACCAGTGGGACTCATTCGCCACCAATGGCGAATCAGTCCTACTACTGACAAAAACACCTGAAACTACTTTTTGACTGTTAGGAACTGGATTCTGACAAAATCAGCTTTTTTAGCCCTCAGGTGGGACTCATTCGCCACTGATGATGAATCAGTCCTCCAAAATTTTATAAAATCAAAGGTCAATTTTGTAGTTCTAGATCTGCACTTATCTTTTTGTCAGGTTGACGGAGTCAAATTTGCAGAAAACTAACTGTAGGTTGTCTCCAAGCTTGAAATAGGGTTTAGTTGACTTGAAACACTTTTTTGACTTTTCCACTTTTCAAAACCTAATTGCTTGACAAATTTTCATACAAAAGCCTGCAAACACACATGCAAAAGGGGGAAAATGGTTAAGGGTTAGAGTATAGGTATTTGCCTTGGTCAAATCCCACTTTGGTAATCAAACCCTTAATAAAGAAATGAAATGAAATGAGCAAGGAATGGTAAATAAACAACATGCAAATTTCCTAAACTCACCAAAAACCTTGTTGAAGAAGTCTAAAAAATATGTCAGTGGCTGCTCCAAGATGCTTGATGTTTGCTTGATTAAATGATGCTTGAATGTAATTGGATGCTTGAATGAATTAGTGAATGAGTGAACTCGATGAATGCTTGAATGAATGGGGGTTGAAATGAGAAGAAAAACACTTATTTATACACACTTATGCCCTAATAACCCAATAATACCTCATCACTGGCCGACATAAGGTCTTTTTGAATAAAAACCTGAAAGGAATTTTGAATTATTTTGAATTTGGAGCCAAGAGGGACTCTTTCGCCACCCATGGCAAATGGGTCCCACCTTGGGCTTGTAAGTGGGTGTTGGGGATTAAGTTGAATTTAATGTTGCTTGGCAAGTTTACATTCAAAAATGCACTTAAATAAGTCTTATGAGTGCATAAAGGGGTCAAATAAAGCATAAGAAATGTGTAAATAGTGATAACAAGCCTAGAAAAGTATGAAATCTTGTTACAAGACTTTACAACACTTTAAAATGGGACTTGATAAGGGATAAAAAGGTGATTTTTAGACGAGTTATAATGAGAAGAGTCTAGAGAAGTGTAGAAATATGTTACAACACCTTCACAAGACGTCATAATTTGAATGTTTAGGACCTAATGTGAATGCATAAGTTACATTGCAACATTAAATCAAAGCAAGATAAGTCAAACATCATAAGAGAAAGACCTAAATAACCATAAAAATGTCAATGATCCATTTTTCTATGGTACACTAGGTAAGTCATATCTTATGTGAGTTGTGTAATCAGTGTTGAAGATCCACAAGCTTTATCTTTGTGTAGCGATGGAAAAATTATCCATTTTTCTCACTTAATTTGGGAATGATTAATATTAAAATGAACCTAATGTTGCCTTGATTTAGTGTGGTAATGTGTTTTACACATTCACATTAAGTTTAGGGCCCTTTTAAACTAAATGGACATAATTATGCCTTATTTAGGGTGTTGTAAAGTGTATCTTTACACTTTCACGCTAATCTAGGGCTTTATTAATTAATTGGGCTTCTTTATGCCTTATTTGGTCCTATTTTGCATCCACAGGCCTTATTTAATGCATTTCTCTAAGGATGGTCTTGACATTTATTAAATGAAAAATCATAATTCATGTTTTTTGGTTGTGCATGTTCTACATCTAGTGATTTGGTACTCATACACCACCTTGGGTGTATGGGTCGCACCTATGTGAAGCAGGGAGGGAAACTCTCCCTTTCAAATCTAAAGCCACACACATTAACCACTATGCAAGAAGGCTGCAAATAAACATTAACAACAAATATGGAAGAGAAATATGCAACATATATATTGATTTCAAATCTGAATTTGAATTACACAATCATAGAGCTCATATGCTCACGTACAACATGGGCTTCACACATACAAAAAAAAATCTGCAACTTAAACTTTCAATATCATTCCAGCCATATCTAGATATGCAACCACCAACTCTCCAAATCCCCCTTCTCCAAATGAGCAGCATCAATGCATAGAAGTTATGTGAGAAGAAACCGCCATTAGTTTCTCAAAACCACCAAGAAAACCCGTCACTTTCTTCCTATCAATGATCTATCATTTTTTTGAAGCTCCTCAAACAATTTCTGGGTTTGGTGCCCCTTCTTTTTAGCTTTCCAAATCATTTTGAAATTCTTAATTTTGTTACCATATGAGAAAGTTATGCCCATTTTACTAAAACTAGGTCTCATAGATACGACTTTAGACATGCAACAACATGTAAGATTCCAACTCCTAGAAAATAGGGACCCAATTAGAAAAGTAACTGCCAACTCAACTTGGGCATGCAAGATCTCCATTATTACAATTTATGAGGATTTAATTGATTTTTAAAAATTTGTAACTCCCAAGAAAATCCATTCCAAGATTGCCCTTTTTTTTTAAAGCTCAAGTTCAACACTGCCACCTAGACAATCTCCACTCGAAAATTTAGCAATATTAAAATAAAAGACCAATTATTTATTATAATTTTTGGCCTAATATTTTAATTTATTTCTCCAACTAAATAATTATCAAACTATAGGAAAATCAAAAATTAAAATTGATGAAGATATCCCTTTGACCATGGATGCTCCTGCATCAGACACCCACGGTAGAAAAGAAATATTTCATGAGCAGAAATATTTATAGAACCTGTGCTTGTCTTGGATCCACCTCTCTTCTTTGTCCACTGTTATTTCTTTGTTTACCAATTTTTGCAACTTCACAACATTATCCTCTTTCATCTTTACTCCTCTACCCTCTATTGCTGGTTTAATTTCTCCCACTCTTTCCACCATGTCTTCTTCATGAAATTTTATTATTTCAATGCCTTCTGTACAACACATCGCTGCAATCTGATTTCTTTTACCCAAAACAGCATTAGTACCATTATCAAGAGACTCATTTTCTATTCCTCCTAACAAGGAATCATATTCACAAATTAGAACATCTTCATGTCCACTATTCTTTAACAAAGATTTACCAGAAAACTTTTCATTTACCTTCACTCTACACTCTTCAAATTCAACTTTTTCAAATTGATCTATTGCTGCAACAAATTCTTCATCAAAGAAAACATCAAAATATGATTTTACCTCACATTCTACTACAACCTTCGTCTCACCTGAGATTAGCTCATCCCACTCTCTTTCAATTGCTGCCATTTGCATCAATAAATCACCTCCTTTACTTTCTCTTATGTCCTTCAAAGGACACTCTTCAGCTGCAACTTCATCATAATCACATTCATCTTCACAAAAACATTTATCAAAAATAAATTTTACCTCTGTATCTTCCACTGCTGCAACTTTTTCTTCCCTTGCAATAATTTGATCCCATTCTCTTTCAATCTGAATGAGTAAATCATCCTTTTCAACTTCATAGGTGTTCTTTAAAGAACTCTCTTCTACTACTGCAATCACTGTAGTCTCATTCTCCATGTCTTCCAATAAACATCCCTCTTCAGGTTCATCAATCTCTTCATGCTCATACTCTTCTTTCTCCTCAATGTCGCATGTGTGACATTCTATTACTTCTTCTTTCTTTCCTGCAGTCAAAACATCATTAGAAAGATAAAACTTATCTTCAAATCTTCTCTCCTCTTGTTTCCTCCTTTCAATCTCATCCCTCAATTCATTTATTTGTTATTGCAACCTTATCATTTCTCTTTCTCTGAATCTCCTTTTTATTACCTCTAGTCTGGGAATCCTTAAAATCCATCTAATGATAATTCCCTTTCTCCTTTCCATTTTCTAGGCTTCTCAAATCCTCAACAACACAATTTTTTTTTTTTAAAACCCTCAGGTTCTTCACATGTAAACTGCCTCACATTCGGCGATCTGTTTACAAGATCTTCACTCTCAAGATCTGCTAGCTTCAACCCACACTCACAGGTCCTGCTGCAACTGCCTCACATTCGACGCTCTGTTATAGACTCAGGAACTTCTGGGAGGGAAACTCTCCCTTTCAAATCTAAAGCCACACACATTAACCACTATGCAAGAAGGCTGCAAATAAACATTAACAACAAATATGGAAGAGAAATATGCAACATATATATTGATTTCAAATCTGAATTTGAATTACACAATCATAGAGCTCATATGCTCACATACAACATGGGCTTCACACATACAAAAAAAAATCTGCAACTTAAACTTTCAATATCATTCCAGCCATATCTGGATATGCAACCACCAACTCTCCAAATCCCCCTTCTCCAAATGAGCAGCATCAATACATAGAAGTTGTGTGAGAAGAAACCGCCATTAGTTTCTCAAAACAACCTCCACAAAACCACCAAGAAAACCCGTCACTTTCTGCCTATCAATGATCTGTCATTTTTCTAAAACTCCTCAAACAATTTCTGGGTTTGGTGCCCCTTCTTTTCAGCTTTCCAAATCATTTTGAAATTCTTAATTTTGTTACCATATGAGAAAGTTATGCCCATTTTACTAAAACTGGGTCTCATAGATACGACTTTAGACATGCAACAACATGCAAGATTCCAACTCCTAGAAAATAGGGACCCAATTAGAAAAGTAACTGCCAACTCAACTTGGGCATGCAAGATCTCCATTATTACAATTTATGAGGATTTAATTGATTTTTAAAAATTTGTAACTCCCAAGAAAATCCATTCCAAGATTGCCCTTTTTTTTTAAAGCTCAAGTTCAACACTGCCACCTAGACAATCTCCACTCGAAAATTTAGCAATATTAAAATAAAAGACCAATTATTTATTACAATTTTTGGCCTAATATTTTAATTTATTTCTCCAACTAAATAATTATCAAACCATAGGAAAATCAAAATTAAAATTGATGAAGATATCCCTTTGACCATAGATGCTCCTACATCACTATGTTTCGAGGCCTGATCCTAAATATTGCATTGAACTTAACATTTCTTGAGGTTTGTGTCCCAAGTTTAAGCTACTGGGACTCATACGCCCCAACTAGTGTATGAGTCTCACTTTAGCTTAGACCTGTTTTGAATTCAATTCTTGGCGGGATTTCATTCTCCTAGATCTAATTTCAGCTTGTAGTGTTGTAATTTTGAGAAATTTGGCATAAACAAGTATAAATACTAGCTTATTTCACATAATTTCTCCTAGAAATTCAAGTATTCAAGTACCTAAGCAATCTTATGAAGCACTCCTATAGCAAAGTTTATGATCAAGAGCATTCAAGAGCTAATTATCAAGTATTTTGGAGCATCAATTCAAGATTCAAGCATCATGTCAAAGTCTTCATGCATCATGTGTGTTTTTGAGCTAACATTTGTGATGTAGGTTTTCATGATTCAAGCAAGAATTCAAGATCAAGTTTCAAGCATTCAATCAAGAGTTAAGACCCACAATCATGCTAGCCATTTCACACAAGTTTGCAGCCTTTATTACAAGGGTTTGATCTAGGTGATTTGGAGTTTGAAGATCCTTTAAAGACAAAGTTGCAAGATTGAAGAAAGTTGTCAAATTTGTCAAGAAGTTGTCATCTTCATGAGAACTCAGCTATAGCTCGCAATTCAGACTTTCAGACTTGGAGACTGGACAAGATGAAAGCTACAAAAGATCACTTGAGGCTACAAAAGTTTCAGTCAAACCCTAATGTTGGGATTAAATCCCCACCTTGGGCATATGAGTCCTAGTATACCTATTTTCAACAATTTTTTGTAGATCCTGATTTTCCAACAGAAGATTCCAGAATCTTCCCAGATTCTAGAAGTATGACTAAATCACCCTGCTTGGCATATGAGTCCTAGTGCACATCAAAATTCATAATTTCAGAGTTGTAGACCTTGTTTTGGAAATCTTCAATCTTCTAGGTGCTTCTCTATTCATCCTTAGTCTCTCATTTTGATTTTAAGTTTCCTTTTCTAGGTCACATAGTTAGATTTTCATATTACTTTCATCTTTCTTTCTAAGCATTTTCTTAGTGGTGAACCCCCCCTTTTTAATCACACCTAAGGAAACCACCTAGTAAAAATGTCCTTTGCCTCAATTGAGTCTCTTGGTTGAGGGATCTCAGTTTCCTAATGAACTAAAGTGTGAAGTAGGTCCCCAAAGTTGTATATCTCCTAATAGGTAGACAAACTTACTTCCCTTGTGTTCACTTTGTAATCTGATAGGACTAGTGTTCTACACATTGAGTTGATTCTCAAATCATTGTAAAGGGTATTGGTGTCTCTAATAGATTGGTGTCTACATCTACAACAAAGGATTTGTGTCTCTAGTAGGTTGGTGTCTACTTCATGATTGTAACTTATTCATTATTTCTATGAGGATGGATTTAGATAGTAGCTCTAAGTAACTCTTCTCACTATGATTTTCCCCATTTTGGGTTTCCACATATATATGGTGTTCATTGTCTGAATTTGTGCTTTTGTGATTGCTTTATTGATAATAGTTATTTTTATCTGTGTTTCATATTTGGATATACATGTTGAATTAAAGAGTTTTAAATAATTTTATCTACTAATCCCCCCCTCTCAATAGATTATGTTCCCTTCACAAGAGTCCTCCACAACTAACAAATATGTCAACATCTCCAATCACATGAAGATAATCATATGCTATTAATGAAACTCAAGATATCAAATAAATATCATTACGCACAATAATTCATGATCCATTTGAATATTTTCTGACACTAAAAACCATTATAGAATATCATCCATCACTAAGTGATGAATTTCCAAGGCACTACCAAATCTCCCACTAAATCGTGTAACCAAGATATCTAGGCATCATGATAACAATATTCTACAAGTCCTAGAAACCATATAGGCACTCTAATCATGTATCCCCTCATCCCAATGTAACATGCCAATATATAAATAACCATAGACAAGGTCAACTAACTAAATTTATATCCACACTAAAAATACCTATGGACATATATAGTCCACATCTAATTCATCATTGCAACCAATGGGTATTTAACCCATAAAATTATATAAATTGTAGATCTAAAACCAATGTAACATGTAAACTCTCCATCATATTAGTGTTGAACATAGTGTTGTCATTGATGTCAAAGTATTGTTGACTATTGTTGATGTCAAATATATGTGAAAGTAGTACATATGCCAATTGTAGATGTTACAAAATGTTAATGTTATCATTATTGAAAAAGGACAACATGGGAAGTCAAGGTACATATAGTATTGTTGGTTCCTATTTGTCTACTACCTTTGCAAAAGTTTAGAAGTGTTTGTGGTAGTATTCTGAGGTTTGTTGTTCAAAAGAAGATTTTACACTATACTAAACTGTCATTATTTTTGGTACCACATTCTACCACTGGTAATTGCTATGGTTTGTGGTTTGGAAATTAATTAAGTCTACACATGAAGTATCTTAATATATAGTTTCAACATATTTGAGTTACAAAGCTGCAAGATAGAAGTGACAGACTGAAGTTTGTGTTTGTTGGTTTGTTGTGTACAATGTTTGAGTGTTTGCACTAGTAAAGGGAAGTGTGTGCCAGCTGGAGGAAGAGTGTGGAGGTAAAATAAGACCAGCTAAGAAAATGGATGGAATTGCATGGTGTTATCATACACTGATGGTAACATATTTTATTTAAGACTGATCCATCTACACATTTCATATCATTTTGAATTAAATTTTCATATTTGGTCGACACATGGCTATTAATGGATGGTGTTAAAGGGTTTAGGCCAATAGATGTTGTTAACATGATGAAATGGATATATATTTTTAATCATTTAATGAAAAAGGAAGGGTGGTGAAGTTGTGTGTGAAATGTATATGTAACATGATCTATGCAAGAAAAGAAGAGATGTCAAGTGAGTTGAGAAAATTTGAGAGATCATCATAAGATGTGTTCACCTATTAATGCATCTTGCAATATGTGTTAAAGAATATCTATATTTCTTGTGTAATGTGAGGCCGAAGCCTCTTAATTTGAGTTGTTGCTCAATGATTGTGTTGTAGCTCAGTCATAAGGGATTAGTGTCTCTTGGAGGTTGGTGCCTGTAAAATAGAATTTAAGGTGATTGGTTTCTCTCTTTAAGGTTGCAATTCGTGTGGGTTGGTGCCTAAAAAATCATTGTAAGTTCTATACTATTTTGTGAGATTGGATTTGGAAAGTAGCTCCAAGAAACTTTTTCTATTGTGGTTTTTCCCTTTAGGGTTTCCCCATAAATATGGTGTACTCCTGTGTGGATGTGTTCATTAATTGCGTTGACATTGTTTATGTTTTTTATTGTATGATCAATGTGGTAGTTTAAAGTGAAAATTATTAAATATTGATTCAACCCCCTCTCAGTATTTGTGTGCCTAACAATTAGTAACCTATGGGTAAAAGTAAAAACTTGTGTCACACTTTTATAAAGGAATCAACCAACACAAAAATTCTCAACTTCAACCACACAAAAGTGGTCTTTGTGTTTTGAATTTCAAAATGATGCAAACTTTAAATGAAATGTATAACTCTTTATGAAGTTTATTCCTGTAATTTTTTAAATTTTAAAAAAATTGAACTCTGATATTTTTTTTATAAATTTAAAAGAAAATTTTGAAATGCTAAAAATTTTAGAAAAAAAAGTGATGTTGAGTTTATGGAAAGAAAAAAACAGAAAATAACTTTATTTCCCTTGATTTTTTTTACCAAATAGATAAATTCAATATCTAGTGGATGGAAAAAGATTAAAATTTTTATGTATATTTTCCTCCTAATAGCATGTTAAAGTCAAACATACCAGAATTTGATAGCTTTTATTTGATGTAAACTATTTTATATCTTTTTATCCTTTTCAAAAAATAAATTATACCCTTTTGGATAAGATTCTCTCCTCTAGTGCACCATATTGTAGCATCATAAATTGTCACCCTTGAAAATTTCACACTATGTTTTTCTCCCCCTAAATTATTAGAGGCTAATTGGATTCCTAATTGTAGTGTAGAAAAATGTAATCATTTACATTTTCACACTATGTTTACATCCCCTTAATTAATTGGACTTAATTAATCCTTAAATTGGACCAATTATTCCTTCACAAGCCTAATTAATTTCATTTTCCAAAAGGGAAACCCACATCTAATTAATGCCTACATTGAACTTAACATCTTGAAAATTGAATGTCCTAGGTTTAGGTCCTAGAACCCATTTGCCCTTATATTTTTGGCATCATTTTAATGATCTAAATTCAAATTGTAAAGGTCATCTTGTGGTGTTTAATTATTGGGTAATTTAGGAAACATTGATAAATACAAGGTCTTTCTATCAATTCAAATCTAAGTTGCATAACTCAAAATTTCACAAGAGGAAATATTATTGTCAAGAGCATTAGAGAGAAAATTTATTAGTCATCTACAATATCATTCAAGATCCTATCATGATGCCAATATTTATGTGTGTTCATGCATGTTTTTGGAGCTAACATTGTGATGTAGGTTTCAAGTTTCAAGAAAGCATTCAAGCATCAAGATCTATCAAGAAATCAAGAAATTTCATGCAAGATGTAATCCTTAGAGAGATGTGTTAGACTTCAGTCCTCTAAGGGCATCCATTAAAGGGTTTGGGGAGGTGTAACAAGCTTTGTTCATTCATCAATTCCTTCGTTTTGTCACTATTTCCTTATCAAGGTTTAATTACCAAACTAGGGTTTGACCAAGGAAAACCCTTATCCACCAAAACCAAACATTTTTATCCTCTCTTTGTATGTGGAGATTCATAGGTGAAGAAGGATTGAAAGTTGATCAGAAGTGCAATTTTGCAAAGTTTTCAACATTGTTGTCAAGCCACAAAAACTCAAATCCTAAATTTATTTCTAACTTTTTGGTAATGAAACTTGGGGAAAATAGCATCTCAGATCCATCTCCAGAGGACCCTCAAAGCTAATGAAAATACCTACACAAAGACCTGTTCGCCGCGAATGAGTCCTTGTAGGACACTCAACACTTGTTTTTGGTGATAGGTGCACAGTATTTTAACCTTCTCAGATCTTGTGGAAGACTGTTGTTTCCATTAGTATTATGATATAAATATTCATTTCAAGTTTTATATTGCATAATTGAGTTCATTAAGCATTTTTAGTTTATCTCCCCAAAGTGCATTTCAGGCATATTTTACCATTTTCTATTATAAGGGAAAACAATAGATCTTCCAATAGGGTTGACTCACCTAAGGGTTGAAAGTCAATTCTACCTTTGGGGATCACTTTACCTAATGAAATTAGGAGAGTGTAAGTGTATATATCACACACCTTTTCCACATTGATCATCCCACTTACATTTTTCTTTCATTTTGGTGAACCTGACATGTTAACATTACATACCTTCTAAAATTTTCCACAATTCAAGCCCTAGATCTAGGACTTGCATTAGTTTACATTGCATGTCATTTGTGATTTTCAAAATTTCATTAGTTTTCATTTCATTTAGGGTTTTAAAATTATATTTTGCATCATTTAAATTCATAAAAATCTTTAAAAATAGCATAAATTATGCATACATGTTGCATTGTAGTTACATCAAGGGTGTCTTTCAATCACTTACATTCAAAATTTAGTTCAAATTGCATTTCAAAAGTTGTCACTTTGCTAACTATTTGTCACTAATTTCACTTGCATTAAGACACCTAAAACTAGAAAAATATATCACAGAATTCATAGTCTACAACCTGAAACAAAGAGCACAAGCAGTAACCCAGAATTTGCATTTTTCATTTTTAAAACCTCTGTATAAGGACCTATTTTCCATTGGGTGAATTTGTCCCTACACAAGTTTCCTCATAAACTTCTACATACATTACTATCTTTGTTTTGACTTCATGCTTCTCCTATTCAAACTATACTTTGAAATTATGAGAAACTGTTATTGCATGTGCAAGAAAAGTGTCATTTTGTATGATTTGTTGCAAATTTGAAAAAAAAAATTATTACATTTTAGTATTGAAAATCATCAGATCTGTAAGACAATTGTTTACATTTCTGAAGCATTGCATAAGTTGGATAGATTACTTTTCTTATTTGGCACACACTCAAAACTCTAAATGTTAGTGTCTTTCCTTTTCAAGTATGCCAAGAAAATGATGAATTAATAAGCATGTTAGTCATTCTTCCAATATCTTTCCTAGTTATTAGAATATCTTAGTGAAAGAGAATGAAATTGTTGGCACATTCCTTAATACCACATTTCCCATCCTTCACTCATCCCCTAATATATCTCCTATGTGTGAGGATGTTTTGATAAAAGAGGATACAAACATACACAATCATGAAAATCATAGTTTCTCTTCTCCCGATACCCCTCCTACTTGTGACGAAGGTATCTTGGTGTTAGAAGATACACTCATTAAGAATCATGGGAATATTTTTTGTCCCTCTCCCCCTACCCCACCCACTTGGGAGGACATTGTGGTGCAAGAGGATGAGATCATTGACACATTTCTAATCACCTTGCCTAGTCTCCATTCATCTCCCAACATCTCTCCCACGTGAGAATACTTTAGTGCAAGAGAGTGCAATCATGGATAATCATGAAAACCATAGTTTTTCTTCTCCTGATACCTCTTGTACTTGTGACGAAGGTATCTTGGTGAAAGGAGATACAATCATTGAGAATCATGAGAATTTTGTTTGTCCTTCTTCCAATTCTTCTCCCATTTGAGAAGATATTATGTTGGAAATGAAGATGATATCATAGATACATTTCTTTCAAAATATGGTATAGATGAAGAGGCTAAGTCAACCTTTGAGGGCCCTCACTAGAAGATCATCAAAATGAGGATAAATCTGTTGAGTTTTTTAACATTAGATCTCCCTTGATTATTGGGCCTCATAAGTCTCATCTAATTCTTGAACTTCCTAAGAGCCCTTTAATTATTGGGTCACCCAAGTCATCTCCTAAGCCACTTCTTTTCATAATACCACCTCAACACAAATCATTACCTCTAGGAGCTATCTTAAGTTTGGCAAGACAACTTACTAGTAACAATGTTTTGCAACAACTAAGTTATAATACCATTGCTCACACATATAACACAGGGAACAACAGGCAACCACAAACCATACCTACTTCATTACCATTACCTCAACTTATCTTTCCTAGTTCTCCTTGTTTTCCTTGGCACAATGGAAAGGAGTATGATCTTGTGGAACAACTTAGAAACACTCCTGCTAAGATTTCTTTATGGGATATTATTCAAGCTTCACCCAATTATCATGGAATGCTCCAAAATCATTTACAACAATTTTTTATCCATCCTAGTGTGCAACCAAATGATGTAGCAACCCTAATACAAGGTATGAACTCAGTCAACTTAGACATTACCTTTCATCACTTGATGAGTTACCTCCATTGTAAATACAAAAACAAAATGATGCTTTGATGATAGTAGCTAAAATTAACAAGTGTGGCATAAGACATACTCTCATTGATAATGGTTCAGCACTCAATGTTTGTAGTGTAAATATTTTGGATACAATGGGAGTGGATAAGACTAAAATTCAACAAGATAATTTTTCCATTCATCGTTTTGATAATGTGGGAAAATAACCACTTGGTGTGATAACATTAGATGTTAGAGTGGGTAAGGTTACATTGCAAACTCCTAGTCATGCCATTCCCAATGATCTTTCATATAATCTTCTCCTAGGGATTCATGCAATGAATGTGGTTCCTTCAACATTACATTGTCTACTAAAGTAAACTTACAAAAACAAGGTCTACACAATAAAAAATGACCCAGATTCATATCACAATTATTTATAAACTAAAACAAGAATGAAAAATACTCTTACAACATTGACACCAACTACAAAAGTGGAACCTTTACAAGTTAAGGATATGGATAAGTGTCTTTCACCAGTGAAAATGTTATCAAAAGATGATTGGGGATCATTAGATTTCACACCTAAATTTGATGAGCAACCCAAGATTATACAATTAAAGTAAAGAAAGGAGAAAGAATTTTTCATATAATATCCACACAAGTTGAGACATCAAAAGCATGTGAGTCCACAACTTTTAGCAAAGAAGAGGAAAACACCAATTATACATCCACATATGATGAGTGTGATCATGAGAAACCACCAAATCCAAATGAAATAGAAAAACTTTATGGAAGAGGTTATAAACTTTTGAAACAACTTAGCTATAATGGAAAAGGATGTGGTGATAGAGAACAAGGTATATGTGTCGCTACAGATACTTACACACAAGAAACAACTAGCAGTCTTGGTTATTGTCCTTTAAAAAAAATGACAACATCAAAGAAAGCTTCACTTAATATCAATGTCATCACATAAAACAATCCTAGGAAAAATATTGCTTCATATTCAAACACATGTCTTAGTGATTATTGGGGTTCATTAGATTTTACACCCTCCTTTAAAGGAGAGTACAAAATATCACAATTTGTATGTATGACACCTTGTAGTAAGAAACAAATATCTTTGTCACAAAAGAAAGGAACATCTTCTACTATTGATCAAGAGGGTACCTTTTCGAGGATTATCCAACCTATTTTATATCTCTCCCTCCAAGGACATGAAATAAATTCTATGTAACAAGATCTCATTTTGTGCATATCGTCGAGTTCATGTGGTAATTCAACCAATGAATGTAAGGCTCTAAGTAATAAAATTCAACATATTAAGGATTGTGGTGCTCTTCCTTGTGTTGATGCACCTATTTCCTCTACTTGATAAGTATTTTCATCCTATCATGTTTCTCATCACTGTGGTATTATTTGCTTTATGTTTCTTGCTCATTGTCATTCATGGTGGTAAAATTTTAGGTGCAACCATATTTCTCTTAGCAGCAACATGATAGTTCTTGGTGGTTGCTTTTGTCTCTATGATTGGGGGGAAAGGATAACTAATCTTTGGGAGGTGCGCATTCTTTTCAAGGATCCCCTTCCTCTCTTCCTACTTAAAATACCAACATAGCAAGTATGTTGACATTTTAAGTGGGGGGCATATTGTCCCCTGCTCATTGTTTACATGTTCCCTTCTTAATGATGATAGCATACATCTCCTAGGAAGTGTGATCATTACAATGGCATTATTTCATTTTGGCATTATTATTTTGGTAGTATTTATTTGCAACCCGTGAGGTGAGTTTTATTTTGCACCCCCTAAGGTGAGTTTTGTTTGACATTTCTTGCTCCACTTTTTTCATAGAGTTTGAACTTAGTGAAGCATTGACATAGAATCTTGATCATATTGTGGCACCTTATCAAAGTTATCAGGGAGTATAACTTTTGGTATGGTTGATTTATGGGAGCCTATAGACCTATCATTACTTGACCGTCGCCACTTTTTTTGTGGGATCACACCTTGTATACCTAGTGTGTGTTTCTCATATTTGTCCTGGGAGCTCACCTAGTGTATATTAGACTACACTAGCCCTTGTGAGCATATTTTTCATGGACACCAAGCATAACACAACTTGCTTGCTTGTGGAACCATGTGTTTCATAAGTGATTTTACATCCTTATGAGTGTATTTGATGGATGGGCCATAATACAATTTTATATTCCATCTTTTCTTGCTTAATTTTGATATTGTATGATTGTGTATCTTGTCTAGCTACTTCATATCGTGCATATGTGTGTGTCCCTTTGAGCTTATGTTGGTTCTCCATGGGATCTTGATCTTGGGGGCTTGGCCACCTCCTTGATCTTTTCCATCCCATGCCATCTAAATTTGTGCACTTGGACCCCTCTTGACATATATTTGTCTACTTTAGTGTGAGTCTAAGTGTAAGTTCATACTCTCACTAAAGTGGGGGGTAATGTACTGTATACAAATTTAATCCTTTACATTTTCACACTATGTTTTCATCCCCTTAATTAATTGGACTTAATTAAGCCTTCAATTGGCCCAATTATGAATTCACAACCCTAATTATTTGTGTTTTCCAAAAGGGAAACCCACATTTATTTAATGTCTGCATTGAACTTAACATCTTGGAAATTGAGTGTCCTAGGTTTAGTTCCTAGGGGGAATGGGTCCTCATTCAGTCTCGGGACCCAATTTTTAATATGTTTTTGGTGGTATTTTAATAATCTAAATTCAAATTGTAAAGGTTGGCTTGTGGTGTTTAATTGTTTGGTATTTAAGGAAACACCTATAAATACAAGGTCTTTTATCAATTCAAATCTAAGTTACATAATTCAAAATTTCACAAGAGAAAATATTATTTTCAAGAGCATTGGAGAGAAAAAATTTCAATCATCTATAGCATCATTCAAGATCCTATCATGATGTCAATATTTATGTGTATTCATGCATGTTTTCGAGCTAACACTGTGATGTAGGTTTCATGTTTCAAGCAAGCATTCAAGAATCAATATCTATCAAGCCATAAATCCATTTCATGCAAGATCCAATCCTTACAGAGATGTGTTATACTTAAGTCCTCTAAGGGAATCCATTAAAGGGTTTGGTGAGGTATAACAAGCTTTGTTCATTCATCAATTTCTTCATTTTTTCATTATTTCATTATCAAGGTTTAATTACCAAACTAGGGTTTGACCAAGGAAAAACCTTATCCACAAAAAAAAAATCTCCTCTCTTTGTATGTGTATATTTTCTAGTGAGGAAGGATTGAAAGTTGACCAAAAGTGCAATTTTGCAAAGTTATCAAAGTTGTCAACATTGTCAGCAAGCCACAAAAACTCAAATCCCAAATTTATTTTTGAATTTTCGATAGTGAAACCTAGGGAAAACAACATCTCAAATCCATCTCCAAAGGACCCCCAAAGCTGGGGAAAAGCCCTGTACAAAGACCCATTCACCCTAGGGCGAATGAGTCCTTGCAAGAACACCTATTTTTGGTGATAGGTGCACAATATTTTAACCTTCTAAAATCTTCCAAAAGATTATTTTTTCTATTAGTATTATGCTTAAATATACATTTCAAATTTTATATTGCATAATTGAGTTCATTAATAATTTTTATTTTATCTCCCTAAAGTGCATTTCAGGCATATTTTACCATTCTCTATCATAAGGGAAAACAACAAGATATCCTAATAGGGTTGAATCACCTAAGGGTTGAAAGTCAATCCCACCTTTGGGGATCTCATTTCCTAATGAAACTAGGAAAGTGTAAGTGTTATAAGATCATCATTTCACATTGATCACCCCACTTACATTTTTCTATCTTTCACTAATTTCCTACAATATGCATTATGTAGCCCATTTGTACCACTTTTCAAAAAATTGTGAGCATTGAACAAATACATCCAATTATTATTTTTCCCTTGACACTTAATATCCTAGAGAATAGGGACAGGACCAATTTTGGACATGTCGAAGTGGGCATCTTAACATTCAAAATTCAAATTGTAAATATCGATTATCAGGATTGTAGTGACGGAAAAAGTATCACTTTTCCTCACTTAATTTGGGAATAATTGACAAAATTAGTTAAGTGATGCCTTAATTTGGTGTTGTAATATGTTTTACATATTCACATTAATTCTTGTGCCCTTTTCATTAAAATTTGGCTCATTTATGCATTAGTTGGTCCTATTTTGCATCCACAAGCCTAATTAAATACATTTTCCTATAGATAATCCCAACATTTAACAAATGACAAATCATAATTCAGTGTTTGAGGTTGTGTGTTCTAGATCTAGTGATTTGGGACTCATACGCTACCTTGGGCATATGGGTCCCACCTAGGTCTTGGGACCTAATTTCAAATATTGCATTGAACTTAACATTCTTGGAGTTTGTGTCCCGTGTTTAAAGATGTAGTAATGGAAAAGGTATCATTTTTCTTGCTTGTTTTTATAATTGACATTAAAACTAGATTGATGATGTTTTAGAGTGGTTTTGTAATGTTTTGTACACATTCACACTATTCTAAGGACCTTTATTTAACTAAAACATGCCTTAATTGGTCTTTTCCAAAGGTGTTGTGAAGTGTTCTAACACACTTTCACACTTTTCTAGGACTTATCTGCTTAATTAAGCCTAATGGGCCCCCTTCTAAATATAAATATACATAATGTGTACCTTTTTTAAGTGTTGTAAAGTATTTTAAGGCACTTTCACACTTATCTAAGTGGTCTTAATTAATTGTGGTTAATTGGAGTTATTAACCCCCTTTTAATTCAAATTTAGGCCTTAATTTTGACACCTCCCAAAGATCTATCCCAACAATTATAATTTAAATAACAAATTATTTCATTGGGAAAAGTTTGGTCCTAGTAAGTTGAGCCAAGACCCATTCACCCTTGATGGCGAATGGGTCCTCCCTTAATAGGACCCTCTTTCTCAATTGATCTAGAATGGGTTTTTAGCCTTCTTTCAGTCCCCCGAAGCTTGGTCTTGGAAACTTAGATGGTGAATGGGTCCTCCCTTAATGAGACCCCCCCTTTTTGAATTTCACTTAGTGAGAATTTAATTATCTTTTTTTCCAGATCTAGTGTCATCCTTAATTCTTTGAATTTCAGGGTTAATCTCCTAATTTAGAATAAATAAGGAGTTAATTCAAATAGTTTCATCTAAGATTTCAAGAGAGAATCCTAATACTTCACAAGGGCATTATAGAGCACTTAAAAGGAATTTTCAAGGCATTTCAAGGTAGATTTCAAGTGTTTATTGCAGCAATTCAAGATCAATTCATCATGTCAAGGGTTTAATGCATTCATGTGTGTTGAGCTAAGAAGTTAATGTTGCATTGAGGGTCCATTTACAAAGCATCATCTTACATCCAAGATCTACATTATTCATGGATACTACATGATAGTATGCAGATTTGTTTCGCAAGACAACATCCAAGGTGATATCATTTGCATTATTTCATGTTCATGCTTCATTTCCTTTATTTCACCATTTGGTTTAATTACCTACAAGGGGTTTGACTAAGGAAGACCCCCATTCACTAATAAATCAACAAATTTTTCTACCCTTGAGTGTTTGATTGCAGATTTACAATTTGAAGATCAAGTTGAGCAAGATTTGGAGCAAAATTGTCAAAGTTGCAAAGTTGTTAAAGTTGTCATTCAAAGTGAAAAATCACAAAAAGAGCTCTACAAAATTGCATACTAACTTCCAAAACTTGGTAAAAGGGATTTCAAGAGTGCAGACATCAAGGAATAGGATGTTAAAATTAGTTTTCTGAAACCCTAAAAGGATCCATTCACCACTGAAGGCGAATGAGTCCTCCATAGCTCAAAAATAGCAAATTTTTGGCCATGTACACAGGTTTTTATGCTCTCAAAATATCCCACATAGTTGCTATAAAAATTAGGTTACATTTCTGATTGTTATTGGCATCTTATTTTATACATAATTGAATGAAACACCTCTTAGAAAAATAGTGGTCCATCATCTTGTTTATTAAACACCTTGATGCAATCCATTTTTGGTGGTTCATTTTGGTGAACCCGACTCATCCAACATTGCAATTTTCTAATTTTTGGAGTCTCTCATTGCATATTAAGCTAGATCTTGCATTCATTCCATTTTGACATGCATTGAATTAAGATATCATTTAGGGTTTCTTCTTTTGCTTTGAAATCTTGCATATCATATAGGGTTTAGATTTGCATTGTTTTGCACTTCTTTAACCTAAAAATTACAAAAACAAATTAGTCATTTTTCATCTCATTTAGATCTCATTCAATTACATTTGAAAATCAAGAACAAAATTTCATTTCAAATTAAGTATTGCATTTCATCTTTCCATTGCATTTTTGCATTGAATTTCTAGAAAATCTGAAGCTACATTCCACTGTTTCAAACTTGGAACTAAAAGATATAACTAAGAGATAGAAAATCATTAAAAAATAGCTTAAAATACCTAACCAAGACCCATTCACCTTTACTAGCGAATAAGTCCCTGATCAAGTCTGATTTGTACCTTTTGGCATCTGAAAAGGCATTAAAATTGACTCTGAAATCCACAGAAAAATCCCAAAAAGATCTAACCAAGACCCATTCGCCCTTACTAGAGAATGAGTCCCTGTTAGCTATAGATATACATTTTCAGTACATTAAAATCTCAGTTTTTAGCTTATTTTTGGTGCTATTATCTTGTTGTTTCAGATTCTTGATTTGAAGTTTCATCAATTTGATTACATTTAGCTTAAATTGCTTCATTTTAGTGCATTGTTAAAAATTCAAAATTACATCAAAACATTTCATTTTCAGCTTATTGCATTGTGTAATCAGTAAATTGCATTGCTTAGATTTTGAAAATTGCATTTCATTCTAGGTTATTGCATCGTCCCTTTGTTATTCTAAGGTTTGCACACTAGGGTTGTAAAACTTGTATGAACTTTACAACTTGGTGTCCTATTTGCAATACTATTATAAGATGTAGTTTGAGGCTCATGTCATCCCATGATATCTCACTCGTTGTGGATCTTGGGTTTCCTAACTCTCTTTCTAATAGTGTTGAGAATCAACCCTCCATGGCTCATAGTTTGTATACTTCATTTCCCATGGCTCCACCTCCTATAATCAATGTGCATGATGTTATTGACAAGCTAGATGAACAACTAGAAAACTTACAAGCCCATATCCTTAGTGAATGCGTTGATATTAGCTTGGTTCCTATCATACAAAATCTAATGAAAGTGCTTAAAACTTGAAACAAAACACAAGTCATCTATAGCCTTAGTTACTTCCTTCAGGAGTACTTGAACAAACAAGACAATAGCAACATACATGCCACAATCAATCCTCCTACTGAAACTAAGAACAATGATAACATGGATCATGATCATATGCAATTACCTCCCACAAAGAATGTGATAGCATTTATCAAAGCTAGACCTTGTAAGGGCTTGACCAAACAACCTATTGAAATTGATTTCTCACAAATTGACATACCTAAACATGAACCCGATGGTCCTCTTTACATAGCTAGCTGAATCAATAATAAGCCCGCTAATGGGATATTGATTGATCTCATCTGTGGAGAGAATGTGATCACAAAAGAATTCTTATATATGCATTATCTATATCAAGAAATATATGATAACCCAAAAGCATGGATCAAGACACATAAAACATTTTCTTTTCCTATGATAGGCTCAATAGATCTCCCTTTAAAAGTGGGACCGAAAACATTATTAGTCTCATTCTCCATCATCCTACAATCGGACCAATTTCATGTGAAGCTAGCATATCCATGAATGTCGTCCCTTTGGTTGTGCACAAATGTCTAAATTTTCCATTTGGCAATGACATCTTCACTGTGCATCATAGCAGTTTCTAATGACATCTTCACTGTGCATCATAGCAGTTTCTATCCTGCCTCGACAAAAGGGAATTTTTCACTAGATTACTTTTGGCCTAAGCCTATGGAACCTATCAAGCCTCATGAAGATTTATTTTTCAAATCACATCAAAACTTCAAGGCAAAGAAAATAGTAGAACTATCCCTTCACAACATACCTCAAACTATGACTGAACCAACCATCTTTGATGAGACAATGATTGAACCAAAAACACTTCCAACCATACAAGAACAATCTATAGAACAACCTCCTGCAATTTCCCACAAGAGACCATGAGATAATACAAGAAATCATGTTGTCCCTCCTAGAGTCAAACAAGTTTACAAAGTCAAAGAGAAA
>VDFB02000015.1:500190855-500220846 GCA_007258455.2 Sequoia sempervirens
AGGAAAAATGTCAAAAGCAAAACATAACGCACTCGCGTTATATTTTGCATTGGAAATCCCTGAGCCTTAGCTTTGGTATTTGCCTTGGAATACCAACCCAAAGGCTTGGAGGGCATTCCCAAAGACCAAAGACGTGTTTTTTCCAAATTCAACAAATTTTCACATAATCGAGATTGTGCTCACCATCAAGATTGCATCTGGTTCAATATCAAGAAAATCGAACACATGGGTAATGTTAGGTTCTTTATTAGCTTTCCAATGATGTAATTTTTTCACTTTCTTAACAATGTTAAGCCTTTCATCCATAATTTCTTTTGTTTGTATGTTTGTTTTCTTCTCAAAAAGAAGTGTTTTGGTATTTTTTCACCTCTAAATTAATTGTTCATCTAAATTTGAAATAAATTACATTTTTAGAAACTAGACTCCATTCTACAATTTAAAAAAAATAAATTTTTAAGAAAATCTATTAGTTTCAAAAAAATTTAGGGGAGCACGGCCAAAATTCTGCTTTTTAGGAAGTGCCCACTTAGAAAATTAATAAAAAATCAAATATTCATTAAAAAATTATCAGAAAATATCTAGTCCTTACTACATACTGTTATCTAACTTCTGACTGGAGCGATTTTAAAAATACTAAAAAAAAGTCCACCGTGCTCGGGTCACACAAGAGTTGCTATGTTATGTTTTTCTGACAGAAACAACAGCAATTTGTGTGTGTCCCTCTTTTGAACCCCTTAATCTCAACCATTTTCAAAATAAATTAGTAGTTTAGAAAGTAGACTCGGAGCACTACGGTCCTTGTTTTTGTTCCATCTAAAATTTTTGAGTGTAGCTATCCTCATTTCACCGTCCAAAGGTCAGTATTTCCTGATTTCAGAAAAAAGTGGCCACTTAATCCCCTTTTTTGGGAACCATCTTGGTGCACTTAACCTTATTTAATTAGCCAATTAAAACTGAGAATTCTTTTTAATAACCAATTTTGTATATATAACTGCCAGTTACATTTTATTGTTAGAAAAAAGGAAAATTCTACAAGAGACATTACAAATGATATCAAAGTTGGATCATGGAAGCTTGTGAATTTTCCTTTATATGAAATCAAGTGATAGAGCCAATATATAATGTCAACAAAACTATGAAAAACTCAAAATTTTAAGGACAGAGTAATAAAATCCCCTTTGGATTCTAAAACATCATAAGTAAAGATGGTTAGAGAAAATGAAAATTATGACTATGCAAATAAAATAGATAGAAAAGTTTACTTTATGATAGATATGATGAGGAAAATGTTACACAAGATAAATAATTTTTAGGAGATATATTAATCAAGATAGTGATAACATTATAATAGTAATAATAATAAGCATTAAAGGTATACACAACAAACCATGGTTGGGTCTATGGATAAACTGCTTTGTCCCACTTTCATTGAAAGTGGAGAAGAAGCTTCCATTAAATAGAATAATATTTAATTCAAGATGATATTACTGCTTGTTATATAAAGTATAGAAATATCCTTGAAAAAAATTGAGAAGCAATCTCTGTCAAAAATTACATAAATATAAAGAGAGGAAGAAATTGATTGAGAATGGATCCTAAAACCTAAAAAAAACAAAATGAACATCAATAATATCTAAGTTAACATTATCTATATTTTATGGATTTAGTAATTGCACTTATTGTGCATGGGTAAAAAAATTAGGCATATACCTATCATTGAAACCAATAACTAAGGTGATGTCATCAAATTTGTAACCTTACACTTGGAAGGGTTATCTCATCAATGGTGGTACTATGGGTTTGTTACCCAAAACTTATGGACTAATAGACAATTATGATGAACTCTATAAAATTTTAATTAAGAGATTCAATAGAAACTATCAAGAAGTATAGTTTAAACAACAAGGGATAGTGGAGATATATCTAGAAGAATTCCAAATACTATCACCAATGGTACCCAATATTTTGGAAAGAATATTAACTATTATTTTAGGTGAAGGGATAATTGAACCAATTAGGGAGTCAACTAAGGAAATTGATTCATTAACCTTCTAAGAGGATATCAAAAAGATATTTGAATTTTAAAAATATATATATTCAACAATAAGTTCTTTTAGAAACCCCACGAATAGAGCCAAATACAAAAAAAAAGCATTACCAACAAAGAGTAACATCGATGAAGTAACAAAAAAATAATTTCACCAAAATAAAAATAAAAATTATTGTATAAAATTATTATAGCTAAGACACTCTTATTTGGGAAATTCCAAGTGCATTACATGCATGCAATTTCTTTAATGTAAAAGAAGAATCATACACCAAAAGAGTTGTGTGTAAAACTAAATCAAAAGAAGAAAGCGGATATTAAAAGGGCACACTCATAACCTTGTTAGGTGCTCCAAAATATCATCCTTTTAAAGTATGAGGGGTTCTACAAGGGCACAAAGTTATAGTCCTAACCAATAGAGGAGCTTCACATAAGTTTATTAGTGAAGGATTAATTGCTAGAAGAGGGTTACAAATATAATATTTAAATGGATTAAATGTTACAGTGGTTGACGGTCTTGCAATTACATGCACTAGGAGAATTTGACAATAATAAGATACCCATTATAGATACAAGATGTAATCTGACTTCTATGTGGTGGGAATAAGATAAACCAATATCATCTTAAGATTGCAAAGGTTACACTATTTGAGAGAGTTTACATAAAATTATTGAAATATGGAATTAATCTTCAAATCATAAGGTTAAAGAATAGTGTTACAAGGTAGTTCAAGTGGATCCCCTATGATTATATCAACAAAAAGAGTGAAAATATGTTTTAGGAGTGGAAAAGTACCATGGGAAAAATAATTTTTAATAGCATATAACACAACTACAAGTGATAAAACCTATCATATGGACATGCAAAACATTTTGGAAAAGAATATCATACTTCTTAAAGATACATCTTTGTGATTACTAACTGGTAGAGAGTTTCAACATATTATAGAACTATAAATAAAAATAAAACCAATAATAAATACTCCCTATAGGCACCACTAAATATACAAAAATAAATTAAATTTAAAATAACTAAAGTACTACTTGAGATTGGTTTTATTAGGTTAGGTTTTATCACCTTTGTGTTGGAAGTGGATTCACTCTGAGAGGGGGGGTGAATCAGAGTGATAATTTTTTAACTTTTGACTTTGAAAGAAAAATGAAACTTTTTACTAATTTAAACCCAATGTGGAAGACTTGTTTATGCAGGTGAACATTAAAATTTTAAATCAGATTGACATGCAACTTGATTAACATTTACAACTCATATTAAAAGCATTGTATGATATTGTTCAATTAGTGTGTGAATAATCTTGTATGTGCTTTTGAAACAAAACAACTTTTCCCGATGCAAATTTAATTTGCTTAACAGAAGGCTTTTTAAAATAGATTTGAACAATTTTAACTTTGCATGAAAAACTTTTGAAATATGAACCTTTTGAACACACTAAAAGTATTAGAGCATTTGACTGAATGAGCACATTAACATGAAACAGAATGAGATACAAATAACATCACATAACACAAGGATTTCCTAAGTGGAAAAACCCTCTTGGGGTATAAAAAACCACTCGCTAAAATTTCCCTTTTATTAATCAAAGAGCACCAACTCCCATAATCTTTCTGAAGCACCAACTTCATCAAGCATTCAAGATATTGCAACCCATCAGAACCTTATAACTGCAATAATTCTCTATAGTTATAAAATTACAATAGGATACAAAATGATTTTGCAATAATGCCCAATTCAAAAATAATCTCTATAATACAATCAGAGATGAAAAACAATATGAGCCCACTCTTCCTTTTTATAGTATGATTTCACAATAAATAATACTCTATCCAAACTATTTCCTCTCTTCACACCTTCAAGTGTTTTTGCAAAGATATATATATATATACAATGTTTGTAAAAAAATTATTCATATTTGTCAAGAAAACCGTATTCAATAACCAGAGTTTATAAACTGGTAAGAAAAATAATATTTGATCATGATACCAATCAAGGATTTTTTAATAAAAATCAATGATATGAAGATGAAATGCCACTGTGAGATGAAACCCTTGAGTTTACACTCGGGTTCAAAGTAGTTTCAGATTAGTTAAGAAATTTGTTCAAAACTGAAACAAAGTTTTATTTTCCTCTTTTACTTCTCATTTACCAGATTTATGTTTGAAAGATCAAAATAATCCATATATATTACCTTTGTCATGGTGGATTTAACCTGTAAACAAAATCCCTGAAGTTCTTCATGAAAAACTACCCAAACTACTGCTTCCAGCTCAAGCAAAGACCACCAACTATCTTGCCATCCATCAAAGACCAACATAACTGAAAACTAGGTTAGAATACCACAACAAACTTGCATAATATGCAATTGTAATTCCAGCATGGCGACTCTAGGGTTTAGCCTTTTGTTTACCCTATTTCTCCCTTCATCGAAACTCACAAAAAAATGAATGAAGTTTGAAATCCAAAAATCATATTACAATCTTTTCGAAATCCATGTCACCGACACAATAAAACATTAAATGAGTGCCAAATCATAATCTACGCATGTTGCCCAATTCAACATAGTCAACATACTCATTGAAACAATAATACTGTCACTGCAATGTAAGAAAATCAAGAATAATACATATGTCGATAGCCCAAGTCTTTAAATAATGTATTAACTATTGTGCAATGTATAAGCCCAAAACATGATTGATCTTCAATAAAAAAACCAGGGAAATTCCACCTTTCCAATCACTTTATAAGTGATAACCATAGTGAATATTGTTGACCTTAAGTGCTAAAACAATGCACTTTAAAAACTAATAGAAATTTCTTAATGCCGACCAAGGCATTTACCAAAACTTGTATCACAAATAAACCATATGCCAAGTAAATATGAAATGTGAATCCATATAACATGTGAAGGCCCAAGAATTTCGAAATACTCTTTGTAAGAAATGATATGAAAAGTCTAAGCAATACCATTGCTTATGAAGCTATAGTAGCCAAATCAAGGATACAAGATTGGCTGTGTATCAATACAAACACGTCCACCTCATGTATAATGCAATAACCCTTGTGAATCTATATGTATAGCATGTTAACATATGCACCAAACTAATCTGGCCATGAAGATAAGAAATGACAAAAACCAACTAAAGAGTGTATATATATATACCAATGATGCCAAATGAAATATCATACTCAAGTGTCAAGAAGAGCATTAGTAAAATTCCAACCCAAAAATCCATGTACCAAATAATATACCATAACCGTGGATACCAAAGAATTATGAGATAGCCACGAATATCACCAATAGAATGCCATGAAGACATAATGAATCTTGTCAATGATGCCATGATCAATCTGATAATGAACAATTGAAATAATATACCTGTTGTACAATAAAGAAGTGCCAATTTGTCAAAATGTATTCAACTATTCCAAAATAACTTTTATCTACACATGAAGCTCAACATGATCATTACCACAATATATGATGAAAAATGCACCCAAATGCATCAAACCAAAGCATGATCCACAAAATACTGAATATTCCAAACTAAACACAAAGAGCACCAAGTATCATTAGACCAATCACCAATCAGTCCAATCACCAATCAGTTTTGTCATCAAGGACAATATACCACAAAGAGAAAGTCAACAAAATCCCCCTTTGTCCTTGATGGAAATAACCATCTGAAACCATCTGAATTGAACATGATCACCAACCCAAAAGATACCAATGATCAACCAATGAATACTCATATTTCTCCCCCTTTTTGTCTCAAGGACTAAGGGTAAACAAGGAAATACTAAAAACCAGTAACTCAAACAGTTGCAAATATAGCAAAGAAGCAGCAAATAAATCACAAAAGCAACAAGAAGTTGCTAGGAGAGCTAAGAAGCTCCCCCTAAAGCAATGATGGAACATTAAGAGAGCAGTAATTGAGAGATAACTCCCAATCGAGACTGAAGTCTTTCAAAAACCTATTTAGCCAAAGGCTTAGTAAAGATATCTGCCACCTATGCTTGTGTAGGTACATATTGCACAGTAACCTCATTAGCCAAAACCTTTTCTCTCAAAAAGTGAAATTAATTGCAATATGTTTGGCTTTGGAGTGCATAACAAGATTCTTTGATAAGTTAATTGCACTGCAGTTATCACAAAAGATGGAAACAAGTTTAGTAACATCAATACCCATGTCTAAAAGTGTTTGAGCCATCCAAAGAAGTTGAGTGCAGTAAGATGTGGCTGCAATATATTCAGCTTATGTTGTTGATAATGAAACTAAATCTTTCTTTTTGCTATTCCAAGCAACAAGACAATCACCAAGATAAAAAGTTGCACCACTTGTGCTTTTTTTATCATCAAGACAACCAGCCTAATCAACATCAGTAAAAGCCATTAAAGTAAAATAATTACCCCTAGAATACCAAATACCAAAGTCAAGAGTACCTTGGATATACATAAATATTCTTTTGACAACAGTAAGATGGGACTGTTTTGGTGCAGATTGGAATCTAGAGACCATACAAACATCTTGCATTAAATCTAGTCTAGAGGCAGTTAAGTATAACAAGCTGCCAATCATTGATTTGTATTCAAATTGATCAACATCAGGAGAATCATCGGTTTTAGATAACTTACAACCAATCATCATTAGTGTACTTACTGGATGAGAGTCATCCATTTGAAACCTTTTCAACATTTCTTTTGCATATTTTGTTTGTGACAAGAATATTCCTTGTTCAAGATATAAAACTTGGATACCAAGAAAGAATGTTAGTTCACCTAACATTGACATTTCAAATTATGATTCCATAATCTTTGAATTTTTTTTTGATAAAGCATCATTTTTGCAGCCAAAGATTATATCATTTACATATACCTCAACAACCAATATATTATTACCTTCTTGTTTAACATAAAGATTGTTGTCCACACGTCCTCTTTTGAAACCATTTGTTGTTAAGTGTGCATCCAATCTAGAATACCAAGCTCTAGGAGCTTGTTTGATACCATACAAGGCCTTTTTCAATCTATACACATGATCAGATTTATCTTGTACAACAAATTCTTCTAGTTGTTCCATAAAAACTTCCTCATCAAGATAACCATTCAAGAATGCAGTTTTAACATCCATTTGGTACACCTTAAAAATTTTAAAGCAAGAATATTCTAAGAAAATTCTAATAGATTCAATACGAGCAACAGGTGCATAAGTTTCACCAAAATCTATACCTTCCTGTTGTGCATATCCTTTGCACACAAAATGTGATTTGTTTCTCACTACTTTGCCACTTTTGTTCAACTTATTTCTGAAAATCCATTTGCCACCAATAACATTTTTATCATCAGGTCTTGGGACTAGTTCCCAAGTTTTGTTCTTCTCGATCTGGTTGATTTCTTCCTGCATAGATTTCAACCAACAATCATCATTGAAAGCATCATTAACAGTTTTAGGCTCAAACTCAGTTATTAAACAAAAATGCTCAGCAATTTGAGCTTGTTCCTCAATTTTTTCCTTTCTTGTTAAGATTCTTGCATCTTTATCTCCAATTATTCGATCTTTTTGCAACAATTTTGGAAGGAGTTTTAGGAGGTATTGCTTTGGAACTTGAGGTATCCTCTTGTTGTGATTCATCTACTACTACATTTTTGGGAGTGATATTTGAATATGCCACAAATTCCTCTTCATCATCTTGCACATAATTAGAATCTAGGAGCAATCTTTCATCAAACTTCACATTAATAGATTCAACAATCTTATTCAGCCTTTTATTGAAGCATTTATAGGCTTTGTTATGAGTAGAATAGCCTAAAAAGATACCTTCATTATATTTTGACTAAAAGCTTCCTAAATTTTCATCATCTCTTTTAATAAAGCATTTACAAGCAAATATTTTGTAATAGAAGCAGATTTACCATACCAAAGCTCATATGGAGTGAAATTGGATTTTACCCTTATTTGTGCTCTGTTTAGAATGTAAACAGTTATGTGAATAGCTTCTTTCCAGTACATATCAGGCAGTTTGGCTTCATCTAACATTGTTCTATCCATTTCTTTCACTGTTCTATTTTTCCTCTCCACAAACCCATTCTGTTGAGGTGTCCTTGCAGCAGCATATTTGTTAGAAAACCAAGATCACCTGCATGCAAGATGGATACCTATCACATGCAAAAGATATGAAGAACCAAAAAAAAATTTCTATAAACCTCAAAGTGTAAAAATGCATTAAGAGAATCAATGATTACAAAAGAGATCAATCCTTATGAAGGAGATCAAGAAACCCTAAAATGGAAACCCTAAATGAAACCCTAGTGTGCACACTTAATAATTAATAATTAATTAATTATTAATGTGCCTAAGTTTAGCTTAAGTAACAAAGAGGAATAAGTGACTTAATTAATTAATCAATATGATATAATTAATTAAGCATAATCACTTATTACTCTAACACCCCCCCTTAAGATGAACTTAGGAAGAAGCTAAAACACTAGAATAAGATGCATGAAAGCAAAGATGGGTCCCAGCAACTAGGCCTGATCAGGTACCCATTTACAATTGCAAGAATGAGGTAGAGAAGGAAAAACCCAGTGGGACAAAACCCCCCTACAATGAGATGACATGCTGCAAAGAAGCACTAGAATAACTTTGTAGAGTAACACTGGAACCTGATACTGGAAAGCAAGGAAAGATTCTTCTATTTACTACTGAAATTGGATGAGAGTACTGATTGACTCAAGGAATCATGATAAAGCAACAGCAGACCCGATGCCACGGAACACTTGAAAACTCCAAATGGGAACAACCCTGGAATCTATGAAGCAGCAAGCAATTATTGAAAGATGTATTACTAAAAATGAAGTGCAAAGATGCAAGGTACACTCTCCCAACTACCAAAATATCCAAGTAATCTCCAAACAACCCATTGGGCCAAATCTGGACTAATCAATCAACTTGGGAAAGATACAGAAAAAGTGCATAAACAGCAACATAGAGCTCCTTAATACCTTTCCAATGCCGCAAACAAGGCAAAAATTGGACATCCTGGCAAAAAGTTATGAGCTCGGAAGCATAAAAATTATATCTGACTGGAAATGGCAAAATGTAAATAAATGCTATAAAATCAAAGCTACCAAATGAAATTATGGAACTAGAAACTTTAAAATCTCTACAGTTTGCAGGATTTTGATATCATATGCCCAAGTTATGATCAAAGAGAAAAATTGCTCTTTTAAAGACAAATCGAGGGCTTGGAAGGCAAGAGGGCGACCCGTCACAGCTAACATCATCTTGGCGTCGACGATTCACAAGCATAAGTTGATGGCCCTGGGAACATTGGGGCAAAAAATCACCACCCTCTTGGAAAATTTTGGGTTAGCCCGATATATTCAATTTCGGCCACAATATTACGTAGAAAGTGATGGAAATACTTTCTGTAGCTAATGGAATATTCCGTAAAATTACAGGTCCTAGATCACTATGCTCTTGGTCCTCAATGGGGACCTATTGCTAAACTGGAGGGAGTTGAGAGGTAGAAATTTTGAGTAGCATAGCGCTTTGGCCCGATAGAACCGGCTGCTAGATCTGAACCCCTCGAGAATTTTGAGTGGTCAGAACTCTGCCGGTGGTTGCATGGTGGCCCATTCTTAGAAATTTTGAAGCGGCCCTCCAATGGCCATCGATTGGCGGTGGGCAGCACCCTAAATTTACACTAGCAGCCTGAGATTTTCTACCCAAAAATTCAATTTTTTAAATTTTTTAAAAATGTGCATAAATGTCGTGTTGGGAGTGTCTGACCCCCAAACAAAACATAATTTGCCTCCCGAATCAAGCGCAGTGGATGATTTGTGAGGCATTTCCACATAGTTTTGGGAATCTTTGTGAAATGGTTGAGGCCTGTGATGGCCCAAATCTTGCTTAGCAAGATGCACCTTCAGGAAACCCTTGCATTTGAAACTCACTAAAAGGCCATATCTTTAGATCACGAACAGGCAGCTGCAGATCTGGAGCTCTGATACCATGTTAGAAACCAAGATCACTTGCATGCAAGATGGATACCTGTCACATGCAAAAGATATGAAGAACCAAAGAAGATGTTCTATAAACCTCAAAGTGTAAAAATGCATTAAGAGAATCAATGATTACATAGAGATCAATCCTTATGAAGGAGATCAAGAAACCCTAAAAGGGAAACCCTAAATGAAACCCTAGTGTGCACACTTAATAATTAATAATTAATTAATTATTAATGTGCCTAAGTTTAGCTTAAGTAACAAAGAGGAATAAGTGACTTAATTAATTAATCAATATGATATAATTAATTAAGCATAATAACTTATTACTCTAACAATATTGTCTTTTTATGCCATGTTGTTCACAATAATCAATGAATTCTTGAGATGTAAATTCACCTCCCTTGTCTAATCTTAAGCATTTGAGTTTCAAATCAGATTCTTTCTCAACCATCTTACGAAAAAATGTAAATCTATCAAAAGCTTCATATTTATGTTTGAGAAAGGTTACCCAAACCATTCTTGTGTAGTCATCTACAAATAACATGAAGTGTTTTTCACCATTTATTGACCTGGTCCTAGTAGGACCACAAAGATTAGTGTGTACAAGCTACAATGGCTTAGTAGAAGAATTTTCTTTAGATTTAAAGCTCGCCTTAGTTTGTTTTCCCTTAAGACATTCTTTACACACTGTATTTTCTAGTTTACTCAATATAGGAAAACCTCTTACAGTCTGATTTTTATTTATTCTAACCAGATTGTCAAAGTTTATATGCCCTAAACATTTATTCCATAACCAATTTTCTTCCACTTGACCCATAAGAGTACACATACCTCTATTTCTTTCATGATTAGAAGAGTCAAGAAGATTGTAAATGTTTCTAGAAGTTCTCAAACCTGTTGCAACTATTTTACCAGATTTGTTGTTTTTTATTTCACAACCTTGTGCACCAAATGTAACATAATATCCATTATCGCAAATTTGGCTGACACTTAAAATATTATGTTTCAATCCTTCTACATAATACACATCATAGATTGGTGTGTCATCATTTAGAAGTAGAGAACCTTTACCTTTTATATAAATGCATGAGTTGTCACGAAACTTGACAAATTCTCCTTCATAATCTTCAAGTTTCAAGAACTTGTCTTTATCACCAATCATGTGGTTTGAACAACCACTATCCAACACCCAAAATTCCTTCTTCTTGGAGAGAAAGGCAGTTTGCACCAACATAGATTACTCTACACTTGGAACAAACTTGGGTCTCCAAACTTTTTGTGAGTTAGGCCTATTTTGTTTGCATTGTTTGGATGTACGACCAATAGTATTGCATTTGAAACATCTGATTGTATTTGGAAAATCAAAGAATTTTTTGTGGCCAAATCTAGGTGTTCTAGACAGTATAACTTTGCATCTGTTCACTTTATGCCCAAATTTATTGTAGTAGAAACAATAACCATGAAAGAATGCATTGAATCTAATATTGTTTCTTTTATGCTCAAAAGATTGCTTCTTATCAACTGTTTTGAAGTTTTTATTTGAACATTCACCAGTACTAAAACCAATACCAGTCATGTCCTTATTGTGTTTCTGCTTTCCAAGCAAATCATTTAAACACAGAGTGCTTTCATAACCTTCTAATTGTTTCTTAAGTGTGATTACTTCCATTTCAAGCCTCTGGATTTCCTTATCTTTATCTACAAGAACTAATTTAAGATTGTCTACAGTTCTCCTAGAATCATCAAGTTTAGTTTGTAAAGGTGTAATTATCTTATTTGGATTTTTCTCTTGTGAAGCAACTTGTTTCTTTGATTTTTTTATTTCTTGTAGAACACAAAGTAATTCACCTTCAAGACTCACTTCTAATTCAGATTGATCTTCTTTTTGACTTTTTGACTGATTTTTTGGATTCTTTTGTGCAAAAATTTCAGCCATGAATAAAGTTTCATCTTCTTCATTTAAGGACTCATCTATCTCAACATCTAAGTCTTCTTTGCTAAAGAGACTCTTTTTCTTTTTGAGACTATTATTAAATTTCTTTTTAGGATTCCAAGACTTTTTCTTAAATGTTTTTTCTATTTTCTCATCATCATTGGTTTGATCTGGATAAGGACATGTAGCTGCAAAATGACCAACTTTGCCACAATTAAAACATTTGAAAGGAACTTTTCCTTTATATTTCTTTGTCAACTTTCTTACCAAAAGAGCTTCTAGGGTATCAGATATTTTTGAATCACTATCTAATTCTTCTTTCTTTTCTGCTTTAAAAGCAGTCTCCTTAGAGGTTGAAGCAGTACTTCCTATCCTCATTTCATATGCTATTAATATGCCTTGCAAATTTTCCATAGTAAGAGAGTCAAAACGCTTCTTTTCTTCAAGAGTAGAAACTTTAGACTCAAATTTAGGATGCAAAGTTCTTATTACTTTTTGAACAATATCAGACACTACAATTGTTTCACCTAGACCTCTTCTCACGTTTACAACTTCATCTATCCTTAAGAAATAATGAACAATCCTTTCATCATCCTTCATTCTCATTTCCTAAAATTGACTCTTAAGAGTGAGAATTTTAGATTGCTTAACTTTTTCATTTCCTTGATAAATGTTTTCAAGCTTTTCCCATATTTCATATGCAGATTTACAATGCATGACTTTGACAAACACATCTTTTGTCAAACCACACAACAAAGCATGTTTAGCTCTTGCATTCATTTCATATTTTCTTTTCTCATCATGATCTGTAGGTATAACATTAGGTAAGACATATTTACTGCACAGTAAGTTCCATACATCAAGATCTAGAGAAATCAAATATGTTTCCATTCTAATTTTCCAAAACACATAATCAATGCCATCAAACAAAGGTGCTCTTGTAATGGATGATCCTTCAGGTGCATGTCCCATAATGACAAACTTCCAAGACTAGAATCAATCCTAGGTATGAAACCTAATGCAGGACCCTATACTCTGATACCACTTGTTGGAAGTGGATTCACTTTGAGAGGGGGGGGTGAATCAGATTGATAATTTTTTAACTTTTGACTTTGAAAAAAAAATTAACTTTTTACTAATGTAAACCCAATGTGGCAGACTTGTTTATGCAAGTGAACATTAACATTTTAAATCACATTGACATGAAACCTGATTAACATTTACAAATCATATTAAAATCATCATATGATATTGTTCAATTAGTTTGTGAACAATCTTGCATGTGCTTTTGAAACAAAACAACTTTTCCCAATGAAAATTTAATTTGCTTAACAGAAGGCTTTTTAAAATAGATTTGAACAATTTTAACTTTGCATGACAAAATTTTGAAATATGAACCTTTTGAACACACTTTAAAAGTATCAGAGCATTTGACTGAATGAGCACATTAACATGAAACAGAATGAGAGACAAATAACATCACATAACACAAGGATTTCTTGAGTGGAAAAACCCTCTTGGGCTATAAAAAACCACTCACTAAAATTTCCCTTTTATTAATCAAAGAGCACCAACTCTATAACAATGTGGAGCACCAACTCCCATAATATTTCTAAAGCACCAACTTCATCAAACATTCAAGATATTGCAACCCATCAGAACCTTATAACTGCAATAATTCTCTGCAATTATAAAATTACAATAGGATACAAAATGATTTTGCAATAATGCCCAATTCAAAAATAATCTCTACAATACAATCAGAGATGAAAAACAATATGAGCCCACTCTTCCTTTTTACAGTATGATTTCACAATAAATAATACTCTGCCCAAACTATTTCCTCTCTTCACACCTTCAAGTGTTTTTGCAAAGATATATATATATATATATACAATGTTTGTAAAATAGTTATTCATCTTTGTCAAGAAAACCCGTATTCAATAACCAGAGTTTATAAACTGGCAAGAACAATAATATTTGATCATGATACCAATCAAGGATTTTTTAATAAAAATCAATGATATGAAGATGAAATGCCACTGTGAGATGAAACCCTTGATTTTACACTTGGGTTCAAAGTAGTTTCAGATTAGTTAAGAAATTTGTTCAAAACTGAAACAAAGTTTTCTTTTCCTCTTTTACTTCTCATTTACTAGATTTACCTTTGAAAGATCAAAATAATGCATAGATATTACCTCTGTCATGGTGGATTTAACCTGCAAACAAAATCCCTAAAGTTCTTCATGAAAACCTGCCCAAACTATCGCTTCCAGCTCAAACGAAGACCACCAACTATCTTGCCATCCATCAAAGACCAACATAAATGAAAACCAAGTCAAAATACCACATCAAACTTGCACAATATGCAACTATAATTCCAGCATGGCAATGCTAGGGTTCAGTCTTTTGTTTACCCTATTTCTCCCTTCATCAAAACTCCAAAACAAAATGAATGAAGTTTGAAATCCAAAAATCATATTACAATCATTTTGAAATCCATGTCACCGACACAATGAAACATTAAATGAGTGCCAAATCATAATCCATGCATTTTTTCCAAGTCAACATAGTCAACATACTCATTGAAACAATAATATTGTCGCTACAATGTAAGCAAATCAAGAATAATACATATGTCGATAGCCCAAGTCTTTAAATAATGTATTAACTGTTGTGCAATGTATAATCCCAAAACATGATTGACCTTCAATCAAAAAACCAAGGAAATTCCACCTTGCCAATCACTTTATAAGTGATAACCATAGTGAATATTGTTGGCCTTAAGTGCTAAAACAATTCACTTTAAAAACTAATAGAAATTTCTTAATGCCGACCAAGGCATTTACCAAAAATTGTATCACAAATAAACCATATGCCAAGTAAATATGAAATGTGAATCCATATAACATGTGAAGGCCCAAGAATGTCGAAATACTCTTTGTAAGAAATGATATGAAAAGTCTAAGCAATACCATTGCTTATGAAGCTATAGTAGCCAACTCAAGGATACAAGACTGGCTGTGTATCAATACAAACACCTACACCTCATGTATAATGCAATAACCCTTGTGAAGCTATATGTATAGCATGTTAACATATGCACCAAACTAAGTTGGCCATGAAGATAAGAAATGACAAAAACCAACTGAAGAGTGTATATATATATACCAATGATGCCAAATGAAATATCATACTCAAGTGTCAAGAAGAGCATTAGTAAAATTCCAACCCAAAAATCCATGTACCAAATAATATACCATAACCATGGATACCAAAGAATTATGAGACAACCATGAAGATCGTCAATAGAATACCATGAAGACATAATGAATCTTGTCAATGATGCCATGATCGATCTGATAAGGAACAATGAACAAAATACATTTGGCAAGAACAATCTAATCAAAATGAATTCAAGCCCCGTTCCAACTGATATCACTTGAAGAAACTAATGCCACTTGAATAAATTTTATGCACATACAAGAGCTCAATTATGATTTTCTACAATATATGATGAACAAATGCATCAACCCAAAGCATGATCCACAAAATACTGAATATGCCAAACTAAACACAAAGAGCACCAAGTATCATTAGGCTAATCACCAATCAGTTTTGTCATCAAGGACAATATACCACAAAGAGAAATTCAACACAATAGTATGTTATATGTTAGCTCCTTGTCTAACACTTGGCACACTATGTTTTTGACAATAGGTCCTACTTGAATTGGTAATACAATCAGCCCTTTGGAAGACCTTTCCTCTTCATCATATGCTTTTATTGTTATCTTCCTTCTGGCATCAATGGCATTGTCGAAATAGCCTAGTGCACAAATTAGTTTTAAAGTACAAATATTTAATTTAGCTCCACCATCTATTAAGACACGCTTGACACGGTGTTTATGGATTAGAACCTCTATATGTAAGGCTGCATTATGTGGGTGATTCAGTGACACATCATCCTATTCAAAGAATGATAGACAATGAGGTGTGGTAAGAGGTCCCACCATAGCTTGAAATTGACAGACATGCAAATTATTGGGTACCGTAGTAGCCACTAGAGCCTATTTTAGAACTTCTTTATGTGATGGTGAAATTTTGAGAAGTTCTAGTATGGATATCTATGCAGGTATCTTTTTTAGTTGATCCACAATGTTGTATTGATGTGAAGGGGGAGTAGCATTTTTAGATGAAACTCCTTTTAATATCACTTTGGACTGCCCCCTTGTCGTTACATTAACTGGTTGATGGTCTTGTGTTTCCTTGATCTTTAGGACATTGATTTGATTGTCAGATGTGTTTGTGCTTGGTATCATGTTCAGGGATTCGATGTCATTGATGGTTATGTCATATGTTTGATTATCAATGCCATTTTTCTCAACCTCATAAATGCAAAGAATGTTGGTGTCATAGATATAGTTTATACTTTTTCCTTTACCGCTTGAAGAAGACTCTCCTTTTTTGTAGTTGGGTAATGGATTTGTAAACATGTTGTGATCGTTGTTTGTTTGATGTCCTTCGACAAAAACCTTCTTTGCTTCAATCAAGTCTTGTATTAGATGTTTTAATTGCATATAGTCATTTGTTTTATGTCCTTTATTCTTATGAAAGTTGCAATAATCAACATTGTTCCACCAAGATGGTTTCACCTTTGGCTCCCAATTTCGTGCTTATGGTAGAGTAATAAGTCTATTTGCAATGATCTCTCTCATTTTTTATTCCAAAGTTTGTCCTAATGGGGTAAATCTTCGTCGATTGGATTGTCTTTGATATGACAGTCGAGATTCTCCATTGTTTGTGTTATTGTTTTGAGTGGTACTTTGATTGTTGGTCTGGTTGTCATTTTGATTTGTTTTTACAATTGTTGTCGTTAAATTGAATACTAGTTTTGTATTTTTTGTGTTAGTTGTAGCATCGTTGCTTCCAGTATTTCTATTTTTCTGCCAAAATTTAGGCTTGTCATTGTTTCCATAGTGATTTGAGAAATTTGCGTTGTTTGATGTATCATTTAAATGTTTAATCACTCCTCTTTTGACTAAGGCTTCTTCAATTTTAAGCTCATTCTCAATCACTTTTTCAAATGTTGGGGGACATTGTAGTTCCAGTCTATAACTCATTTCACCATTTAAGTTGTCAATAAATAATTCAATTTTTTCCTCTTCAGGTGTAGATCAAGGATATTTAGCGAACAACTTTCTCCAATGTTGTAAGAATGATAAGAATGTCTCACCCTTCTTTTGTTTCATGTTATACAAATCCTTTATGGTTATGTCATGTTGAATGTTGAAAGAGAACTATGTGATAAATTTGTTAACTAGTTCTTCAAAGGATCGAATCCCTGGTTGTAATTTGGAGAACCATTCCATACATTGTGCTCCTAAACTCCTACGAAATAACAACATTAGGTAAGTATCCTCTTGTGCAAACTCGAGGCTCATTGTTTTGAATTCCCTTACATGGTCAATCAGATTTGTTTTGCCATTATACTTGTCATATTTGGGAAACTCACAATGCTTAGGGAAGAGTATCATATCTACACTCAGATGAAAGGGATAAGGACAAATGTCCTGTAATGAATACCTCTTTGTGGTTCCCTTTTGCATATCTTGAATTTGTTGTTGGAGATTTTGCATTTGAGCTGTTAAAGCAACCACTTGATCTGTGTCTTGTGTGTTTTGTGGTCCTTATTCATTTGTTCTATGTGTTTCCTTCAATCGATTTATGTCAAAATCCTTCGGGAGTATGGCACCTAATTCTGCTAACATCAAGAGATATTTTTCCATGTCTTGTTCTAGGCCCTTGTCCATGAATTTATGAAAATTTGGATCCTATTGGGCGTGTTGTATATCCTCTTGTGTTATTTCATTAGTATCATGTTGTTGGAATTGGTAAAAGGGGTTTTCTTCAGTCATTATGTTTGGAGTTTCCATTTATTTTTCCGAGTTTTTGTCTTTGTAACCTTGTTAAAATTAGCATACAAATAAATTTTTTTCTCCCTAAAATTTGATCTTCTGAGTTTGGATAAGTGTCAAATGGATTTTAACAAAGTCAAATAGGATGATATATCCTATTGATGAGACTAAGTTAAAAAAGTGATTATTATGTTTTGTTTCGTGATGGTAGGATGATAATATCTTGATGAAGAAACTTAACCTAATAATCAAGATTTTGTGTTTGATTTGTGGACACTTTTAGAGTTTGCAAGATCTAGGTTCAATTTGAAAAAAATTGATTTGTATGATCCTATTTGATTCAGGTTTTAAGACTCTGTTGGGACTGTGGAAAATATTTTTGACTGGTAAAAACTCGAGTTTCTAATATCCGTAATCTGACAGATGTTTCTAATAGCTCTTTGTTTTCTATTTCTGTGGATGTGCTAATACATAGGGCAGAAGCGCTAAAAGAAACACTGTATGCGCTAAAATATTTGGTAAAAGCGTTGTCAAACAATGTAGATGCGCTAAAATAGTGGGAAAAAGTGCTAAAGTTTTAGGTATTTCTGTCACTGGTAAAAAAAAATTTGACAGACAGTGTAAGCGCTAAAATAGACACTGTATGCGCTAACAGATAGGGCGTATGCGCTAAGATAGACCATAGATGGGCTATAGTTTCTGGTATTTTTTGACACTGATGGATATTTGTGACAGATTGTAGATGCACTAAAATAGTGGGCAAAAGCACTAAAACATACTGCGAATGCGCTATTTCAGGATTTTTCAGTGTTTGTCTGGTTTTTCTCAATGAATGGATTGATTTTTGGATGAAATCTGAGGTATTTTAACAGAGTTTTTTTTTTTGCTAGTAAATTTTTTGATTCTGATAACAAGCCTAAAGTTTCAAATGTTTCCTTTATTTTATGAATTGATCTGGCCTGTTAGAATACTCTATCGCTGGTTGTGGAATGGAAGATGGATGAATAAATTGACTATGATTATGTTTCTGTGAAAGAGCTCTTCTTTGAAAGTAGGCTTGTGAATATAAGGGCTCTAAAGCATAATCATCTGTGTATCCCCTAGAAAAATCATGAAATCTATGGATGAAGGTTTTATGATGAAGTAGGACTTTCCTACTTTGATACCAAAAATTTCTTCTTTCCAACAATTTCTTGTAACTAAGTTGTTTTTTGGGTTTTTTGACTCTTTTTGCAATGGTTTTTTTGACAAATTTTGTGGACTTCCAATCCCTAATCATAAGTTTTCATGGACTAACTTGTGAAATTTTTGTGTTCTTTTTGGATGATCTTTATCTGATTTAATGATTCAAAGACACAACAAGCAATTGTAGAACAAGTGGTTTTAAGTCCTAAGATCTAAATAGTGAGTGTATGTTCAAGGATCAAATAGATCCTTCTTGATTTCCATAGGTTTATTGACAAAAGGACATTTTAGACAGACTCACTCTTAAGGACAAGTAGGTCATCATTATACTCAATCAACCCACAACTTAAAATTGTGTCGACTCACATAGTCGTGTCACCCCTAGAGGGCACCCATGTTTTTTTCTTTTCCAGGTGCGTACTCAAGGTTAGATTTCTCAATCCGTTGAGCAAACGGTCCTTGACAATTATATGGTGAGTGTCTTGGGGGTAGATTCTTCCCTTCCCCGACACTGCTGAGTATTACAATGTTCAGAAACTAACAAGTTGGATACTACACTATGGTTCGTAGATAGGGTTTCCATTCGGAGCAAAAAATGATAAACTCCCTCAAGAGACCTCCCAATATTTAGAACAAAGATTTTGGGGATGGTTATCTTGCACACTTCCAATAAATGAGGATTTATCCAGATTTACTTTTATTTTATAGTGGGTTGGAAAACCTGGCTTTGGTTGTTCCCACTTAGGTCGTTCTTGTAGGGTGAGTACTTTTTCCCACTACGACAGGCCTTCTAAAGGATTTAATAAAGCTGGAAATGCATAAAATAAAGGATGAGTCTGGCATTTTGATCACCTAGTTAAGGGGAGAGCATATGCCTATCACCACACAACCACAGTAATCAAGTGTTCAATTTTAGAGCCCAAACAACAATTTGCTATCACAGTGAAGATATTGCTTCACAGTGAAGATATTGCTTCACAAAAAGAGATGGTGTTCATTTTTAATCCCAAATTGAAATGTTTGGTGACTACCCTAGATTGATATATTTTAACTTAATTGACTATCCTAGGATTGATTCATTTTAAATCCAATTGAAAAAATGAAGTTATTGGCTAAGGTCGTGTCAGATCCAGACATCAATTTATAGAAGTGCTATAATTGAGATCAAAAGCACTATAGAAATGCTTAGATGTGTTGTAGAAATTGTTGGAAGCACTGTAGGATTTGGCAAAAGCGTTGTAGAATTCGTTGGATGCGCTAAAACAATGTTGAATATGAGTCGTTTGTCTGTGCTGAAAGCTTTTTGGTCGAAGTGCTAAAATAGTCTTTCGAAGTGCTATAGTTTTTGTCAGAAGCACTAAAGCAGTAAGAAGCGCTATAGTTTGGGTTAGATGCGCTGCTGAATCTTTTGATCGCACTAAAAGAAAACACGCATGTATCTTGTACGAACACTTTTTAAAAAAAAATGTTAAAAATATGGGGTTAAGCCCCACAGTGGGAGCCAAATTGTAAGTGTGGAATAAGTATGTGTAAAAATATTTAAAAACACTTCTTAATGAAATGTTATATCAATATTTAATATGAATTAAACTAATTTAAAGCACAAAAAACTTGAAAGCATCTCATTGTTTCCTATCTCCAAATATTTATCAAATCACAGAGGGCACTCAAATTTGGTAAGCACTGTGACTGTTAAAATGCCTATCTAGAGAATGGAATGATGTTAAATGCAATGATCTACTTCTAAATAGTGAAAGCTAGATGGTATGATGCTACTGTAATCTATTATGACATGAAACTTGATGGAGGAAGCTACAGTAAAACTAATATGCAGCCATGATACAAATTCTACTATTGCTATGATTGCTTGATTGTTATTCTTGCAGAGTAAGTTTGCTCAAAAGATGAGAATTCTCAAATCCATTCTTTGCTTTAGAAGGCTGTATTTATAGATTTACGACAACATGTTTGCACAGGGGCAACAAAATAAAGGCTTGGATTAAATTTGGAGAATTGAGTGGTGAGAGATTGAGAAGCTTGAGCTGATCATGGGAATGGTTTCTCCCCATGAAAACATCAGGCAAGATGATAAGAAGAATCAGAGGAAGGAAATTGAGGAGGAGTGCCTGCAAGTTTGTCTTTGAAGCTTTCATGTGAATGCCAGTTAAATTAATTAGATTTAAAAATCTAATTTTATTGGTGAGTGAATAGAGGAATATTGCTTTATGCCTTAATTTGAATATTTTATGTTTTATTCAAATTTAGCAAAGTAAGAAGATATTTAATTAAATAAAACAAATGTTTGATATTTGCTTATTTAATAAAAAGGGATATGATAATTAAATAAGACTTTAGGATATCTTTATTTAATTAAGAGGAAAATAATAGAAGAATTAAAAGTGAACTTAATATAAATAAATATTTCTATTTATTTATTAAGTAGATGAATTTATTTATGATAATTAAATAAAACCAAGTGAAATTTGTTTATTTAATTAAGACGATAATGATAGAATAAAGATTGAAGAATTTTAAGATGAACTATAAATAAATATTTCTATTTATTTAATAGTAGATGAAATAAAGGTTAATTAATAAAATAATTTATATTTAATTAATTATATTCTCTAGACCATTTTTAGGTGTATGCACAAAATAATGTAAGTAAGCAATCCTAAATGAGATGCAAATCAACACAATGCAATGCAAAGTAATGCAAATCCTAGATCTAGGGTTTGAATGGACTCCTAATTCAGAAAGTTTATAGTGCAAGAATGTTAGGTTCACCAAAATGAAACATAGAAAAATATGTTGAAATCTATTTGAAATGAGGAAAATTGAGGTATGATGGACCTATCTTCCTATTATCTATAGGAAATGAGATCCACACAAAGAATTGACTTGCAACCCTTAGGTGAGTCAACTCAATGAGAGAATCTACTGATTTCCTTATGATTGAGGAAGGGGGTATTAGCCTAAACAACACTTTTGAGAGAAAAACTAAAAATAGTAAATCTACTCAATCATGCCAATTCAAACTTGAAACATCAATTTAAAGATCAATACAAATAGAAACAATAAACTTTCTATAGATCTAAGAAGAGTAAAACATTGTGTACCAGTCACCAAAAGGCAGTTTCAGGAGGCAAATTAGGACTCATTCGCCCATGGCTAAATGGGTCTCTGATAAGGGATTTCAACCAACTTTCGAGAGCTTTTGATGTTAGATTGTAGCTTGTGTTTGATTTGGGTTTCAGTGTTGAAAAGTCAAAAATAAATTATGTAGGTGAGATTCCATGGCTTGACCATAACTTTGACAACTTTCGCAACTTTGACAACTTTTGCATTTTTTCTCTTCAATCCCTCTTCAACCTAAGATTTGCAACACAAACACAAGAGGGATTTTTTGTTTTGTTTTTGGTGAATGAGGATTCGCCTTGGTCAAACCCTGTTTGGGTAATTAAACCTTGAATTGAAATAATGAAATATGAAAGGAATGATGAATGAACAATGCTATGTTGCAACTCGCCAAACCTTTGAATAAACCTTTGGAGGACTGAAATTTCGAGCTTGATCTTGCATGAAATGGCTTCAATGGATGTGGATCTCGATGCTTGAAATATGACTTGAATGCTTGACTTGAATCTTTGAAACCAACATCACAATTTTAGCTCCAAAAACATGCATGATTGCAAAAGTCTTTGACATGATGCTTGAGACCCTAATTGCTGAAATAAATCACTGATAAATCTGCTCTTGAATTCCCTTGATCATAATCTTTTCTCTTGTAAAACTTGCACTTGAAATCTAGGATTGCTTCTTGAAAAAAACTTAGACTTGATTTGATAAAATAACCTTGTATTTATAGGTATGTATCCTTAATTTCCCAAAAATTAAATATTACAAGCCGACATTGAAATTTGAATTTAGGGACATTAAAATACCACCAAAAACATATTTTAAATTTAGGTTCAAAGTCCTAGGGAGTATGGGCGAATGGGTCCTAGGTCCCTATTCTTGGAACACACATTTCTCAAGGTAAAGTATTATGTGTTGGCATTAATTATTGTTGGGTTTCCCCTTCTTAAAATGTAATTTATTAGGCTTGTAGATGTAAAATAGGGCTTATTAAGGCACAATCAAGTCCAATTTAATTGAGGAGCCCAAACAAAGTGTGAAAATGTAAAGGAGTACATTTTTCTACACTACAAAAGGTTCACATGTTTATGAGAAGAAGGTTGACAAAACAAAGAAGAAGCCAAAGAAGGCATGGAGAGTGAAAGGCCAGCAAGAAACACCCAAATTGGCTGATCTTGCCTCACATGACTAATTCTTAGTGTTAGGGCATGAGTCCAGGGGAGCTTCACAGACATTTTATTCAACCTTGGAGAAGGAAAAAAAGAGAAAAGATCAAGTCTAGTATATCTAGTTTTATAAATTTCCAATGAGTTGATGGTTGAATATGTCATGGACACACTCCTTTATTTTGATAAAGGGGGGGATTTTGTGTAAATGCTCATGCAATTGAGCAAGGAGAAAGTCAAGCAAATGCTTTGATGAAAGATATGTCAAAGGGGGAGTTGTTTTGTATGTGCACTCATGATTAGTTTTACTATAATTAGTACAGATCAATTTAATTGATTGGTTTAGAGCGGTTCCAATTGGTATCTAAGCCGAGGTGTCAAGTTTGAATTCCCTCAACTTGCACTAAGGGGGAGATTGTTGGCAAATGATCAATGCTCCTCTTGGGATTTTTGACATGGACTATCTGCCTCTCATGGATCCATTAACTTTAGCAGTTAAATCGGGCATTAACAGGTTGACCTTTTGGTGCAATAGCAACTGTGGGTCCAACACCCATATGGATCAATTTTTGCACTAGAGATTTACCACTAAAATATCCATCCTCAGATCCTAAGTGGGATTCCTTAAGGGAAAGTGGTATTTCCTTTTTAGTGAGACATCAAAGAAGCAAACCGTTGTAATACTTTTGATAAAGAACATCTGACAACATAACATATTAGACTACAAGTTTTCATATCCGAGTGTGATCATTTTTTCATCGCATCATTGGGAAAATTTATAGTCTTCAAATAATTTCAAATGTTAGAATACCATTCCTTTGAGTCTACGTGAGAACACATAAGAGCATCATATTTAGGTTGATTTGAGATAGTGAGAGAGAAAAGAATATGGACCACAAATTGGTATTCTTCTATATCCTTATCTAAAGGCACAGTGCTCACCATGGCATCTACATGTCAGTTTTCTCTCCTAGGAACACTATCTATTGTGAAAGAGGAGAAGTGATAAAGAAAGGATAAGGCCAAATCTTGATACTGATTCTAATTTTCTTGATACACCCCTGTGATTTGATTTATAATGAGTTTAGAATCACCATGTATGTGAAGATGTTTGATTTCTAGTGCAATCACAACACACAAGCCAATGATAAGGGATTTGTACTCAACGATATTGTTTGTGCAATAAAATTCCAATCGAAAGGATGGAGGGATCAAATTACCCTTAGGTGAGATCAAAACTACCCTCGCTTTGGAGCCAGTTTGATATCTTGGTCCATCGAAATACATCTCCCATACAAGCTCATGATTAGTGGTAAAAAGGTTTTCATTCAAAAATAAATCCAAATTAGGGAAAGAGTGAGATGAGGGAGCTTTAGTCAATTGATCAGCAACAACTTGACCTTTAATGGATTTTTGAGTTACAAAATTGATGTTGAAATCGGAAAGCAACATACCTATTTCACCAATCTCCTAGCAACATCGGTTTTAGTGAATAGATGCTTTAGAATATCACTTTTTACAATGACATGAGTTTCAACATGAAGTCAGATAATGTCTTAACTTCTATGTTGCAAAGATGAGAGCCAGACATTGTCTCTCCATGAAAAAGTAATGAGTTTCATAATTGACAAGAACACATCTAATATAGTAGACCACTCTTTCTTTATTGTCATCATCATACCGAGCCAACAAAGTTGCTAAGGCATGAGGCGATGCTACAAGATAAAGCAAAAAGGGTCTATCTTGCATAGTCAACATTAAGATAGGAGGATTGGCCAAATAAATTTTGATGGACTCTAAAGCTTTCTCACACTCATCATGTCCCATTAGAAACAAACATCTTTCTTCAGCAAACGGGTGAAGGGAAGTGTGCAATGATCTGATGTTAGGATCTATGACTGTTGCACGTGAATAATAACTTTCACAATGATTAAATTGAAGGTCTTGAAAATGTAATTACATAATTTTAAATTCTTAAATAATCAAAGCAATAACAAAGTGATGAACATAATATAAGAGAGATAGAAGAGAGAAGACAAAACACAAGTTGATAACGAAGTTCGCCAATATGGCTACATCTTCGGGTCCCTCTCCAAAGAGTGGCCGATCCTTGATTATGCTCCAAACTGATTACAAGGCATCAATATAATACAATGTCGAGTCTTCAAGAGTTTCAAAGTCTTCCTCTTTCAAGTGCAACAAAGTAACACTCCTTCAATGCACAAATTCAGACACTCAGACTCTCCATACAAAATTCTCTCCACAATTCAGAATTCTCTCATAAAAATCACCACTTGCTTATTCCAAGTCCTAAATTCCCCCCTTTTTATATATAATTTTCCCATATGGGGTTAAACCACCATATTTAATAAAATAACCCCCTTACAAATTTAGACACTCGGACTCTCCATACAAAATTCTCTCCACAATTCAAAATTCTCTCATAAAAATCACCACTTGCTTATGCCAAGTCCTAAATTCCCCCCTTTTATACATAATTTTCCCATATGGGGTTAAACCACCATATTTAATAAAATAACCCCCTTACAACAAGTTTCCCTTATTTTTACAAATAAAACAATAATCTCAACCATTATCCCCTTAAAAAAACAAATTCTTCCATTCGGGTTCCATATTGTTTATTTATTTTTGTCTTTTCTTGTAAGAAAGCCATTTAGAGGTTGATTAGTTTTAACAACTAAAATAAAACCAAACTATCTCCTGTATATTCATGGCCCTCATAATTTCGAGCTATAAAAATCATAAGGGATTAAATTTGTTTTAAGTTTGGAGGTTAACATTAATTTTAGTTTTAATATATCTTTTATGATATTTCAAGCCCTTAAAAATATCCCTTAAAATCTTTTAAAATCCTCTAAAGATCTTTTAAGATCCTTAAAAATCTTTAAGAATCTTTATAAATCCCCTTAAAAATCTCGTAGTATGGGCTTTTAAAACTTAAAAGTTTTAATAATTTAAATATAAGGGAATTCAGATTTTAAATTTAAATAGTCACGTCATCATTCCTGCCACATCATCATGGTCAACCCTCAACTTTGACCAACCATAACTTTCACATACAGACTTGGATTTGGTCCATTCAAAATGCGTCGGAAAGCTCTTGATTTGACATGGTGATGAAATATGGAGCATGTGGAACACTTCAATTTTTGACGACAAGCATCCACTTGGATCATGCGATCAACTAATTGAGATATGAATCTACAAATTGCCTCAATATTCCCCTACAAAATACATAGTTGAAAGATATTTCTAGGTGGAGGCATGTTAACGATCACATCAATCTTATTTGTGTCGACCTCGATTCCATAATGGGAAACTATGAATCCCAAAAATTTTCCAATGTCAACATCAAAAATATAATTAAGAGGATTGGGTCTCATCTTATAGAGTTGAATCCTTTCAAAAATAAAACAATTTTTTTCCATGTGATCCAGACAAGTCATAAACGTAACCAAGATGTCAACAATGTAGTCTTCTTGAATTTTGTGAATGAAATCATGAAATATTAAGGTCATTGCCCATTGGTAGGTTGTGCCTGCATTCTTTAACCCAAATGGCATGACCACATAACAGGAAGTACCCCATGGGGTAGTGAAGGTTGTCTTATACTGGTCTTTTGGTTTAATATGTATCTGATTATAGCTTGAGAATCCATCCATGGACAACAAGGCATGGCCTATGATCGAGTCCATAATCATATCAATATTAGAAAACATAAAATCATCCTTAAGAGAAGCCTTATTGAGATCACGAAAGTCAATACAAATGTGAATACGACCACCAGGCTTGCTAACATCAATGATATTCAATATGCAAGGTAAGTAATCAATAGGATAGATAAAGCTTGCTTTTAATAGCTTCTCTATCTCAAACTTAACCAACAATGCAACCTTTGGATTCATCTTTTGGATCTTTTGTTTAACAGTGATCCCACAATAGTGGTTTACAATTTTTGGCCAAACTGGACACTGAAATTATTATTTTTAACTAAATCTTCACATTTGGGCACCTATAGTAGCTAAACTGTGAGGAATTTGAAGATGATGCAAACTAGAGTCTCATCACATTTTGTCCTAGAGATTCTAAAAAATATTTTTCTAAAATTTTTGGAATCAGATTGCACTTCTTTTCCATCTCCCATGAAAACTATTTTTTTTTTTTCAAAGTGACGCACACCGTGATAAATACAACTTTTTTCCCCATGAAGGATAAAATTCTAATTCTTTTGAATTTATATTCAGAATCTCCCTATATCTAGTGCTTCCCACTTGGTTAGATAGTTTTTATTGAATATTTTTTAATCAAGTTTTAAGTCAAACCACTCATAATTCGCATATAGCTAATCAGATAACGTAACTTTTTTTGTATATATCGAAATTCATTTTTTTTTTGTTGATCAAAGACTTTCTAATATTTGCGCACTCATAATTCAAATTTTTATTTTGATAATCTAAATATTTTTCCACTTGTGCGTAACAAAGACTCCCCATTTTGGTGAAGAACCTATGTTTAATAAAAACTAAAACAAATACATAATAAAAATAAAACATATTAAAATTATATTCATTAGATACAGTCGCCTGTGACTATCCGATTCCATGCTCTATTCCATCCTAACCGCCCACAAAAATAGAGTTTTTTGTGTCTCAGAGGGGATGAAGAGGGGTTCAATGAATTTATGGTTCGAGCAAACCCCTAAAGGTTCACTCAACTGTGGTTTGTCGAATCCATGGTTCGAAATGTAATCCCATTCAAGGGTTCGCCTCACTCATGCATTTATTTTTTATTTTTGGTGGCCAAAATTTAAAGGGGTTTGTTCGAACACTGGTTTGAGCGAACCCCTATTGCGTTCGGTCAAACCAGTAGGTTTGTATGAACCCCCAAAATCACTTTTTTTTACTTTGGGGTCATTTTTTGTGAGTTTTCCTTCCTCACTTGAATTGTAAACCACTATTGTGGCTTCACCCTTAACAAGCTTAACATCAATACCTAGGATGATATTGTGAACCACCACAGACTCATCAATATCGAGAATTTCCTCATATGACCAAGTGAAGATATCAGGATGAGAATGTAACAATTTAGAATGTTGCTTAAACTCTTTTGGAGAAAGGCATTTCCCAATCTTAATTACCTTTTCAATAGATTTAGGATTCATGGAAACATCGATAGTATACCCTTTAAGAAGAGAACTATGATCTACAGGATGGGGAATAGGAACATCATCATCCACATTAGATAAGGGAGCCTCTTTGTATACACACAAAATAGATTCTCTAAAATATGCTTGTTTATGCAGGCGATACGAGAATCATTTTTTATGGTGATAAGGAGATAAATGAGAATAAACACCTAAGAATTCTTCCAGTGCTTCCTTTGAAGAGAAAAAATCTAAGGGAACTTCATCAGGTTTTACTTTACTCTCAATCAGTTCAGGATGAACTAGATCAAGAGGCTCAACGAAAATCATGTTAACTCTCCACCATGGTTTCTGCATAGGCTATTCAAGAGAGAAACCCAACCCCAAGTTACGCTTACGAGGCCTAACTTGGATAACGACTTGGATTTCTTGTTCAATACACCCATAACCTTTACAGTTATAACCATATTTAGAGATTGGTTTATAACTAGGATCATATTGTGTTTGCAAAGCTTGAGAAGAAGGAAGATCTACATAAAGAGTGTCATTCCACCAATGAGTATCAGACATTTCTACAAGATCAAAGTCATCCTTCTTGTAAGAATTGTAAACATTAATTTCCTCAACAAAAGCATGATTATCTTCCTCAACAAGAGTACAATCATTTTCCTTAATAGGATCCCAATTGTCCTTCTTAACGAGAAAATGATCAACCTTCTTAATAGAGGTGTATGAGACTGTTGGAAGGTCAAGGTGGATAGGGATGACTTTATATTCTCTGATGAAGAAATCAGAGAAATCCAAGTGCCCCTAATCATCACAAGACAAATGTCATTCAATTTAAAAGAAGAAGTGGAAGGGGAGGACTTAGGATTCTTCACTTTAGGTTGTTCTTCTTTAGGGGCATCCCCCTCAGAGGAAACCTTTGAGATAGGCACCGTTGAAGAGCATGCCAACACATCAGAAGATAACGATGAAATATATTTCTTGAGAGTGGAAACAATCGAGGCCTGACCAATAGCTACCAACTCACAAAGGCGTACAACCTCGGGGTCAACCTTGATTGTAATAACTTCATTATTAGCAACAAATTTTATGTAACAATGTAAAGTAGAAGTTACAACTCCCAAACTGTGAGTCAAAGGTCTTCCCAAAAGAATATTGTAAGGTAAGGGACTAGGCATTACATAGATTAGAGTGGGTACGGTAATAGGTACTAGCCTCAAAGGCAAGATTATCATGCCTAGGGTTTGATGACCAACATTATTGAATCCACGAATGTATGGAGAAGAAGCAACTAAAGAAGAAGAATCAATTTAGATCTTAGGCAATATATCTATGCCACATACGTTGAGAACTGAATTGGTGTTAATGAGATCATGTCTAATACCAATGAACTATTAATGTTAACTATAAT
>VDFB02000015.1:500220946-500677917 GCA_007258455.2 Sequoia sempervirens
TAGAGATCTAAATAAGGCGTGTCCAAAGGATGATTTTCCTTTACCAAGCATTGACATCATTGCCGATTTAACAACGGGAAATGCCATGTTGTATTTAATGGATGGCTTCTCAGGGTATAACCAAATAAAAATAGCACCTGAAGATCAAGAAAAGATGACATTCACTTGTCCTTGGGGTACATTTTATTGGAATGTCATGCTCTTCGGGTTGAAAAATGCAAGTGCAACATATCAACGGGCGATGACCACTATTTTTCATGATATGATGCATACTTTCATGGAAGATTATGTGGATGACATCTTAGATAAATCCTACACTAGAGAAGGACATCTAAAAATCCTCGACAAAATCTTTACTAGACTAGAAAAGTTTAATGTCAGATTGAACCCAAAGAAATGTGTGTTCGGGGTAACATGAGTAAAACTCCTTGGTTACATAGTGTCAGAGAAAGGAATTGAAGTGGATCCGGTGAAGGTCAAAGCAATAATGGAGATGTAACTGCCTAAAAACATTAGTCAATTATGGTCCCTACAAGGCATGTTACAATCCATCAGGAGATTTATCTCCCAATTGGTAGACACAAGTCACCCATTTAGTCATCTACTTCATAAGAATGTTTCATTCAAGTGGGATCATCAATGCGAAACAACTGTTAACTAGATAAAGCAATATTTGATGTTGCCTCCAATACTCATGCCACATGCAGTAGAGAAACCATTGTTACTCTATATCGCAACAACAAACATTTCTTTAGGAGCTCTTAGCACAAGAAGATTCTGAGGGAAGGGAACAAGCTATTTACTACATCAACAGGGCTCTCAATGGTTATGAAATAAATTACACATTCATAGAAAAATCTTGTTTGGAAGTGGTATTTGCAACCTAGCAATTGTAGCACTACATGTTGACTCATATAGTTTGACTCATCACAAAAATAGACCCATTAAAATATCTACTCAACAAAGTGGCTCTAACAGGGAGACTAGCAAAATGGGTCATGATCTTAAGCGAGTTCGACATCCAGTATGTAGACCAGAAATCCATCAAAGGATAGGTGATAGCTAATCAATTAGCCGAAGCTCCGTTATAGGATAATCATCCAATGAACATTGAATTTTTGGATGCGAACATTCTCAATATTACCACACAATAATGGAGACTTTATTTTGGTGGATCATACAGACAAAGAGGGTCTGATGCAAGAATTCTATTTGTTACACCATAGGGACACACCATCCCAAGGTCCTATAGACTAATGTTTCCATGTACCAATAATGTGGCTGAGTATGAGGCATTGATTATCGACATCAAAGTGGCTATTGAATGGAACATCATAGAAACATAGGTGTATGGGGACTCACAACTTGTCATTTATCAAGTAAATGATGAGTATTAGACAAAGGATGAAAAAATCATGCCATATAAGAAAATGATAGATGATCTTAAAAAGTACTTCATTGACATCAAGTTCGAGCAAATACTAAGGGCAGAGAACAAAGCCACGAATGCCATGGAGACAATTGCTTCCCTCTTGAAATTACTAGAAAAGCAAGGTTGTTATGAGTTTATGGTGGAACAAGTATCTAACCATGCCCACGACAATCCTGATTCATAGACCATATGCCAAATAACCGATATCTAAACCTCACTCTATAAAGAGATCTATACTTACCTCAAGGATAATATCCTTCCTCCTTATCTTTCTAGAAACCAAAATCATAACTTTATCCGTCAATCTGCATGACATACATTGATTGCTGACATCCTATACCATCGAGGTCTAGATGTTACTCTTCTTCGGTGTCTAGAACACAACGAATCTGAATTAGCCTTACATGAGGTTCATGAAGGTATTTGTGGAACTCATTCAAGTGGACCAACCCTAGCAAATAAACTCCTCTGTTTGGGGTATTACTAGTCGAACATGGAAAAAGAGTCTTATCAATTTGTTAAGAAATGCCAGAAATATCAGATCCATGACAATCTAATCCATGCACCAACACAAGAGTTACACCCATTTACATCAACATGGCCCTTTTGTCAGTGGGGACTAGACTTGGTAGGAAAGATAAACCTGTCTTCATGCAATGGACACAAGTTCATAATCACAACAACATAATACTTTACAAAATGGATAGAAGCGGTTCCTTTAACAATAATCATTGGAATGCAAATCTTGTCTTTCATATTGAACTACATAATCTATCGGTATGGCATACCTCAGTCCATTGTTACAGACAATGGAAGACCATTTAAGAACTAGGACATCCAGGAATTGTGTGAAAAAATTCATATCCAACATCATTTCTCAACACTGTATTATCCTTAGGGAAATGGCCAGGCAAAGGCCTCAAACAAGACAATTCTAAAAATACTAAAGAAAACGGTTAATGATGTTGGACATGATTGGCATGTTCAACTAAATCCTACACTATGGGCCTACAAAACCAACATCAAAACACCAATAGGAGCTACACCATATGCCTTGGTATATGGATCAGAGGCCATCCTACCTATTGAGATAGAAATACCATCACTCTGTGTCTCACTGAAGGGTATCATTACAAATGAGGAGTATAGAATCTCTAGACTACAAGAACTAGAATTGTTGGATGAACACTGTCAACAAGCTATCAATCATTTGAAAGCATACCAACAAAGAATGTCAAGGAGCTACAATCATAGGGTAAAACCTAGAGTCTTTCAAGTTGGAGACTTGGTCCTAAAGGAAATCCGTAGAAATCAACAGGACAGGGAAAGGAAAGGGAAGTTTGAACCTAATTGGCTAGGTCCCTTTGTCATCATATCAGTTTATGGATCAGGAGCATATAAATTATCTACATATGAAGGGGATTTGTTCAATGAACCAATCAACAGTATCCATCTCAAAAAGTTCTATACCTAAATCACCTAGTGCATGAAATAGTTTATGAAAATAGCTACCTTGATGAAAACCTGACAAACAAGCGTCCCGGTGATAGAAAATACAAAAAAAAAAAAAAAAGACTAAAAAAGTGCAATAAACACATAGTGAAAACTTGGAAATAGGCGCTATTTGTAATTTAAACCAGCTTTCTCATCTATTTGGACACATGTCAAGGTCGTTACTTTCACCATAATATATACATCCATTATCATATCATATCAAGTGGTCATGTCTCACCCTAGCTTGGGGGAAACATCTCAACCTCACTGGGGGCAATAAACATCGAGCTTAATCAAATGGACAAATGCAGCAAAAACAATAATCGAAAACACAACCCAACAATGAACATCAATTGCCATCAGAAACACATTGAACATCCATATCACAATAGAAAATCCAAAAACAAGTCAAAAAGTCAGTCTCAAAAAAGTCAAAAACAGAGTTTGTGTCAGTCGAACTACATGGTCTATGCGTGTATAACGTAGGCAAGGCTAATCTTTGATCAGCCCCCGAGGCCCTTAGGATAGGTCTTTGGTCAAAATCTCAAAAATTACAAAAAACATCATAAAATTAGGATGGATGATCTAATTTGAATAATGATTGAAATACTTTAAGAAAAGGTTGGATATGTTGTACTTTGATTATTATTATCATTTCTTTGGAGCAACTCAATGATGTATTGAACTAGAGAATGAAGGAAGGAGAATGGTATTTTCTTTGTCTACTGTCTGTGAATTAATCATAATTACTGTGTGAATTGTCACGGGAAGTGCTCTACAAAGTATCATGGATGACATTCCAATTCACATAGGAAAGTGGTTAATTCTTGTCTGTTTTACGCAAGAAATGCTCAGGTTATCTCGGTTTAATTATACCTATATGCTTATGTTCGCTTGCAATATCAAAATATCATGGAAGTAGTACTCAGGTCATTATGGTCTAAATTATACCATTGATGCTTGTACTCACTTTCAAAAATTTTAAAGCTCTATGATGATACAAAGCACAAAAGTACTGTTAAAATAGATTGCATTCATAATAGTGTTACATCTCCAGAGTATTTTGTTACAAAATTGGTGAATCATTCAATAACGATGTTATCCTTTCTCATTAATAGATTGAGTATACTTGACGTTAACAAAAATATCATCATGATCATGTAGTTGCATCATCATTTTTAGAAAGCATTTAATTATCATTTCATCATTCACGCATTTGAATCAAATAAATTTTGCATTGATCATATCATATTTTTTTTCTTTTTTCTCATATTACATAAATTTGCATAAGAAAATCCAAAATTAAATTTATATCATTGCATTTTCATTCATCCATCAATTATATCATATATCATAGTCCATTTAACAAATCATTTATCATATACCATTTTTCATCCATTTATTATATCATATATCATAGTCCATTTAACATATCATTTATCATACATCATTTTTCATCTATTTATTATATCATATATCATAGTCCATTTAACAAATCATTTATCACACATTGTTTTTCATCCATTTATTATATCATATATCATAGTACATTTAACATATCATTTATCATACATCATTTTTCATCTATTTATTATATCATAGTTCATAGTTCATTTAACATATCATTTATCATACATCAATTTTTCATCCATTTATTATATCATATATCATACATCATTATAATCACTTATTACATCATATTCATCCATTTATTACATCATATGTTTACAAAATAAATGTACACACATCCCATTTACATCACCTATCATATATCATTTAAGATGTCATATTCATAATCATGCATAAAAGGAACATTATCATATACATCATCCATACATCATACATCTATACATCATACAACCACACATCATCATTTTGCACATCATAAATGAAACTCATAGCATATCATCATGTTATTTAAATTGCATCCATAGCATCATAAAATAAAGGATCATCATATAGCATATAGAACATATAAAGAAAATGCATCCATCATAAAATCATATAGAACACACCATAGATCAATAAAGTCCGTTGCATATCATATAAATCTCAAAATCATAAATGTCAAGTATACAATGATGTCTAAAATGAAGAGAGATATAACATAAAAAATGGTTGTAATCGGAATGTACATCATCATCTCAAAATACAATAGAGGAATCACATCATGTAAACTAAGTGTTGCTGGCTCTAGACGGTGCAGGAATCGTAGGACAGGTCCCTCTACCACCGCCAGATGTACCAGGATCTCTGGGATCTCTTCAGAGAGGCTATGTCACACCTGCACTAACAGTCCTAGAATGAGTCCTGCCAGATCGAGACTGCCTATAGCTCACTCTCTGCTTAGAAGGGACGACATCATAACATTTCCCTCTGTAGTACTCCACCTCCCCATCAATATGGGCAACCTATCGCATATAATCTGCTAAAGAGGTACCATTTGCCAATCTCGGTAATCTCTTAGTTGTAGCCTGAGCACCCTCTGCTATAAATCTAGTGGCATCCCTCTTGGCTATCAAGGATGCAATCTGAGCCTGAGCTTCCCCTACAGTCTACCTAACGGAATCCATCTCAGCTGCAATGATGTAATCTGTGACTGCACCACAGCCAACTGAGCCTACACTAATGCTAAAGCCTCTGCATGTGACTGGGCCTATGCCTGCATCTGAGCCTAAGTCTGTGCTAATAAACCCTAAGCCTAAACAAGCTACTCCTGTACGGTCTCTAACTACACCTGAAGGCTCACAATCTATAATGATCTGTAACATCTCCCACTGCTTGCCTCTTACGAGGCACTGTATGCTCAGGAAAATCTAAAGCAAGACCTGACCCACCTGCATCATCTCCACTAACGAAACCATAATCATCTCCACTGCTCTCATCACCACTACCCTCCTCCTCTCCACTACCATCCTCCTCACCGACATCCTCCTCATCTCCAATACCCTACTCCACATCAACATCCTCCACCTCAACCTCACCAACCTCCTCTCTCCTCCACCTACAACCATGTGCCACAACAACATCCTCCTCTTCAGGTAGTGGAGCAAGCTCATTAGGAATGGTAATGCGTGGGAAAGGATGCAAAGCCAGATACTCAGCATAATTTGCTGTCATAGGTGGCTCAATAATGTCTGGACGGATATCCCACTCTAACAGCTATAAAGATTGATACTCCTAAACAACAACATCATATGACAGAACAAGCCCCCACTGTGTAGAATCTGACTAATGACGGGTGTAATGAGCAACACCCTAGGGCATACCCTAAACCAAACCATACTGTCTATACACTCGTCTGATAAAAAATATCTCTTACACCGAATGAGTCCAACCAATCAGTAGTGTCGACTGAAAGAGAAAAGGCACTTGAATATCATCCTCATCCCAATGCTCACAATCTAGGTAGGGACGCCATGTCACAGACTCTATATCATCAATCACTCTCCTCCAGTGCTCTAACTTACCCAGTCTAGACTGAGTAAGGCAACCTGCATATCTATACACTAATGGTCTCATAGCTCATCTTTGTCTCACTGGCACTGGACGCGTGACAGCTATGTGCTCCCACGCCCATATCTATAGTAATGTAGCTCCAAATGATAAACTCTGACCTTGAAGGTAAAATGTTGAATGTAAATCATGATACAAATGGGCAAGCATACACATGCCCCAAGCATATCTCATCCCGTGAACAATCATGCTCTCAAGCATGTGGCCCCAACCAACAGAAAGTCCCTTTGACCTGCGATTAGGACAAAGGAACCCTCTAACGAAATTGGCCAGAACTGAAGGAAGGGTGGCATAAGCATCCACCATCTCATGCCATGGAATCCAATATCCAAAAATCTGATCATCTTGAAACACTCTGCAAAGAGCATCAGTCCCACCCTGCTCTGTAGAATCATAAACAACCACCTCTCCAACAATGGGAATTTGTAGAATCTGCCAGACATCCTCAAGGGTGACTGTCATCTCACCGATAGGAAGGTGTTATGCTCGTTATGCCACCTCTCAGCTAAAGCAGTAAGGAGACCTCAATTAATCCTAATCTGGGGCATGAATAATAGAGAAGACAATCCACAACGTATAATAATAGTTGTCTCAGGCTAGGCCAACTATGGTATCAGATCAAATTTCCATGGGAAACACTCTTGAACCTAGAGGTTCGTCAAAGCCTCCTATCATCATAAATGATCAAAGTCAATATTCCTTGTAAATCATCACACATCAATTATACTATCAAATCTAATTAGCTCTTGGTGAGAATTTTAATCAAATCTCATGAGCAAGCATTATTGAACCTCACCTATCATAAGATCAATCATCAATCTTAACATTGTACCTCACCTATCATGAGGTCAATCATCAATGCATCAAATCAACCTCACCTATCATGAGATACATCAATCAAACTATAATTATTCATCGCCTATCATGAGGATAATTACCATCAATTAAACATCAGACCTCGCCTAGCATGAGATCGAACATCATCTACTTGATCAGGATCATCAATCATATCAAACCAATTGTTGGCACAATAAAAAATCAACAAAATCAAGGACAAATTTGACAAACTTTATCAATCTAATGTGTATGTGCTAAAACAGGTAGTCAAAGCACCATTTCATAATCAGTGCTATTCTATTAGGTCAATGCACTAAAACTTCAGGTCGAAGTGCTAAACTAATCAAAGCGCCAAGCAAAGGGTCAAGGCACTAAAATTTCTATCCTAAGCGCTAAAACTTTGGAAGCACTATTTTATCCTACCTAAGTGCTAAAACAGTTGACCAAAGTGCTAAAGTTTTCTAAGCGCTAAAACAGATGACCTAAGTGCTAAAACAACAGTCCTAAGCACTACAACAGAATGTGAAGGAGCTAAAAGAAAGAAAAACTTTACAAATATGAAAAAGCACCCAAAAAAAAAAATGCACGAAAAATGAGGGATGTCAAGGGTACATACCGGAGGTCTGTAGGCGGTCGGGCGATTGTGTCATCGCATGTGCTCGAACCGGTGAGAGTGATATGGGATTTGCATCTTGCTCCAAGTTGGTCAAATAGCTCTCTCTCTCAAAAATTTGAAAACTCAAATGCACAAATGAGTTTGAAAAAGACCCTTTTGACCTTTTATGGTTATTTTTGGTGGGGTATTTTTATGGGATTAATTAATTTCTTTTAAGAGAGATTAATTCAAATTCATCCAGGGGAAATATACTAAATTCTATATCGAGAGATAAATTATTTCAACATCAAATCTACATCAAATCGTCAGAAAATCATAAAAAATTGAAAAATTCTGAAAAAATCAAAAATTCATTAATTTATCTCCCTAGGGGGGCATATATCCATCATCAACTAAAATCAATGTCTAGGGAAAATATGGGGCATACTGAAATTTTTTTGTCGATACTAGCAGCAACAACAAAATTTTCTTTGAAGCAATGCATAAACACATCACTTTAAAGAGGGGAAAATGTATACACCTAAAATGGTTTGGAGAATATAATTAATTAAATATAAATTATTTGATTAATTAACCTTTATTTCATCTACTATTAAATAAATAGAAATATTTATTTATAGTTCATCTTAAAATTCTTCAATCTTTATTCTATCATTATCATCTTAATTAAATAAACAAATTTCACTTGGTTTTATTTAATTATCATAAATAAAGTCATCTACTTAATAAATAAATAGAAATATTTATTTATATTAAGTTCACTTTTAATTCTTCTATTATTTTCCTCTTAATTAAATAAAGATATCCTAAAGTCTTATTTAATTATCATATCTCTTTTTATTAAATAAGCAAATATCAAATATTTGTTTTATTTAATTAAATATCTTTTTGCTTTGCTAAATTTGAATAAATCATAAAATATTCAAATTAAGGCATAAAGCAATATTCCTTTATTCACTTACAAATAAAATTGGATTTTTAAATTTAATTAATTTAATTGGCATTCATGAGAAAGCTTCAGAGACAAACTTGCAGGCAATCCTCCTCAATTTCCTTCCTCTGATTCTTCCTATCATCTTGCCTGATGTTTTCATGGGGAGAAACCATTCCCATGATCAGCTCAAGCTTCTCAATCTCTCACCACTCAATTCTCCAGATTTAATCCAAGCCTTTGTTGTGTTGCCCCTATGCAAATGTGCTACCGTAAATCTATAAATACAACCTTCTGAAGCAAAGAATGGATTTGAGAATTCTCATCTTTTGAGAAAAATTACTCTGCAGGAATAGCAATCAGGCAATCAAGCAATCATAGCAATAGTAGAATTTGTATCATGGCTGCATCTTAGTTTTATTGTAGCTTCCTCCATCAAGTTTCATGTCAAAATAGATTACAGTAGCATCATATCATCTAGCTTTCACTATTTAGAAGTAGATCATTGCTTTTAACATCATTCCATTTTCTAGATAGGCATTTTAACAGTCACAGTGCTTACCAAATCTGAGAGCCCTCTATGATTTGATAAATTTTTGGAGATAAGAAACAATGACACTTTCAAGTTTTCTATGGTTTAAATTAGTTTAATTCATGTTAAATCTTGATATAATATTTCATTAAGAAGTGTTTTTAATTGTTTTCACTCATACTTATTCCACACTTACAATTTGGTGCCCATCGTGGGGCTTAACCCCATATTTTTAACAATTTTTTTGAAAAGTGTTCGTACAAGATATAGGCATTTGTTCTTTTAGCATGATCAGAAGATTCTATAGCGCATCTAACCCAAACTATAACGCTTTTTACTATTTGGGTAACACCATTATCATTTTCACTATAACTTATGTTTCTTAGTGTGGTCTTCTTATTTTATGCGATGTGTCTTCTTCTTGGTGGTGTCATTAAGTTTGATTTCCTTCAAGATTGTGACCTTTTTGAGCATATGATGAACGGGACTCCCCTTACCTATAAAATCTCACCACATACACACAAAAAGGGAAACCAGATGCAAGAAGAGAACAAGTATTTTCTTTATTACTGGAAAGAGGTTACAAATTACATGCCATCCTATGGGTTGCTTATTACATACATCTACCGATTCGCAGATCTGAGTTCACCTCTCAGTTCTGCATTGTAAGATATTCTAACACTTTTCCCTCCAGCCTCTCTAGCTTGTATTCCATTCAACATTTATATCTCCTTCTAGTTCTCCAGGCCAGCTTTGACATTCTCCAAACCTCATGTCGTAGTTTTCATTATCGTCCAATCAACATTCGAAACCACCAAACCGTTATCTCGTTATCAACAACTTCACCAAGTCAGCCAATGAGTATGTATTTCAAAACAACGATGTGGAATACATCCAATATTGCTTCACCAGGTGTCGTGACCAAACTTTCCATCCATCACCGTTGATCATTCATTCCTATCATCAGAATGTCGTCAAGACTTAGCAAGATCTCACACTGAATTGAATATGCCTCACCGATAAAGCTTTTGTCAAAATGTTGAACAGACTTTGGAAGATCTCATGTCGAGCTATGCATGTCTCCCTGACATTGCCATCACCACACCATCAAAGAGACATGCCTTGTTGAAGAGACTTAGAAGTATCTCCAACCGAGACCATAAAGTCACCCCAACGCAACAAACAACTAAGTGCACAGTCCAATGAAATGTCAAAGAGACATTCGAGACTGTCATGCATGACTAGCATGACTCTCATCGACATGCCTTCACTTCACACCATTGGGCCCACACTTCACTTTTCTTTGTTGAGTGGTAAGTTAGACTTGTTCCAGAAAACACCGCCCACCTTAAAGCGCAATCTTCATAAGTTCATCAAACTATGCAAAACACCACCTGAGTTAGACATCATGCCAAAAACACTGCCAAAGCTATACTTAGCCAAAAAGCCTTGAAGCAGTAAGTTAGTGAAACTTAGAAAAATGCCGCCCAAGATATGACTTAGTCGAATTTGAACACCAAAATAAGGAACTCAATGATGATAAGATACAAAACTGTCAAGCCCTTATTAGAATTAAAATAACCAGATCGATACAAGATTTCTTTTCGCCCTGGATGCTCCTACATCAGACACTCGGGGTAATTTGAAAAGTGACCCTGTCACTTCTCGGTAGTTAGAGGAAAACCAAGATGGCTAACCTCTGACTTAGACAACCAAGTTGAATCTTTAGTTGGCCTACCCTTCCACTTCGCCAGGTATTCCTTATACTACCTATTCCTGGTGCTTGTTCCCACACGACTGTACAGGATCCCTTCAATTTCTTCTTTTTCTACTGTTGTTGTTGGAACACTCCACTGTGCCTCTACCAACTCGTGCTCCTTATCCCCTTTGTGATACTCTGTTAGATTTGAAATGTTAAATATAGGTGAGACATGAATCCCACTCAGCAAATCAACCTCGTACGCATTCCCTGAGTCATGTTTCTTCAAAATCTTACATGGTCTGAACTTCTTCATTTTCAGCTTATTGTATGTATCAACTGGGAACCTTTCCTTCTGCAAATGAACCATAAATTCATCCCCGGTAGGAAACTCCTTATGCCTTATTTTATGATTTTCCTTTGCCTTGTACTTTTTATTCATCTTATTAATATGCTCCTTAACTTCTTCATGCACATTCTTTATATGTTCAGCAAAATCCTCAGCTTCAGCACTACGTTTTCCTTCCTTATCCATCTTCCTCAATTCAGTAGTAGTTCTCAGACTACTCTCGTACACAATCTAGAATGGTGATCTACCAGTGCTCCTATTGATAAATTTTTTGTAAGAAAATTCCACCTATGGTAAAATCAAATCCCATCCCTTGGGTCTGTCTCCTACTAAGCATCTCAACAAGTTACCCAAATTCCTATTTTGTTTGTCCATCTATCTGCAGATGATGTGTTGAGCTAAACTTCAAGTTAGTTTTTAACTTCTTCCACAATGTCCTCTAGAAATACCCAACAAACTTGGTATCTCATTCTGAAACTATGCTCTTTGGTAGACCATGTAGCCTTACCACCTCTTTGAAAAATAATTTTGCAACATGAACAACATAATTGGTCTTATGACACAAAATAAAGTGTGCCATCTTTGAGAGTCTGTCCACCACCACAAATATGGAGTCATGACCACACTACATCCTTGGCAAACCAAGAACAAAGTCCATGTTGATATCTTCCCATGGCCTCTCAGGTACAAGTAACGATTGATACATTCTAGTGTTCTGACTAGTGCCCTTCGCCATTTGACACACCCTACAACCCTGCACAAACTTCTTCATGTCCTGCTGCAACTTCAACCAATAATAATGTTCACCAACAATGGCAATGGTCTTATCCCAACCAAAGTGTCCTTCCAATCCGCCACTATGCTTCTCTTTGATCAAATTCTCTCATGGAACTTTTGGGAATGCACAACTGATTCCTTCTAAATAACATACCATCTTGGATATTAAAATCCAACCATCTTGTCCTATCCAATGTGACAGGCTCCATGCAAGCTTTCCAAGCCTTTCCAAAATTAGGATCTTCCGGATATAGACTTTTGAGTTCACTGAACCCAACTACTTCAACCCACAATTTTGTTAACAAATTATGCCTCCTACTCAAGGCATCTACAATTCTATTCAACTTTCCACTCCTGTGCTTTAACACAAATGTATAACTCTGCTGAAATTTCACCCACTTCAAATGCCTTTGAATCAATTTTCCTTGACTATTCAAATACTGTAAATCCTAATGATCAGTAAACAAAACAAATTCTTTTGGCAACAAATAATGTCTCCACTTTTTCAAAGCCTGAACTATGGCATAGAATTCTTGATCATAAACATAATATTTCTTCTTTGCATCATTCAAATTCATGCTAAAATAAGCAATAGGTTTACCTTCCTAACTTAAAACAACTCCAATGGTGTTACCACTGGCATCACAGTCCACCTGAAACACTTTATTGAAATCTGGGAGTGCCAAAATAGGCTGCTCTGTGACCTTATTCTTTAGCAAATCAAAACTCTTTGTTGCTCCTGAACTCCATTTGAATTCTTTTCTATCCCCTCTCATTGCTTCAGTTAGGGGTGCACAAATACTACTGAATCCCTTAATGAACTTTCAGTAAAAACTAGCTAGACCATGAAAATATCTTAACTTAGTAGTGCTCCTTGGCGTTGGCCACTCCATAATGGATTTCACCTTTTTGGATCCATTTGTAGACCCTCTATTGAGATAAGAAATCCCAAATACACCAGTTCATGTTTTACAAAATTGCACTTCTTCAGGTTGATCAGCAACTTCTCTCTCAGCTTCTCAAAAACTTCTTGAATATGCATCAAGTTCTCTTCCAATGTCTTACTGAAAATAAAAATGTCATCCAAGTAAACAATGAAACACTTACCAAAAAATTCTTTCAATACCTTGTTCATGAGTCTCATGAATGTGTTGGGTGCATTGGTTAGCCCAAAAGGCATGGCTAACCACTCGTACAGGTCTTCTTTCGTCTTGAAAGCTATCTTCAATTTGTCTCCTTCTCTGATTTGAATCTGGTAGTAACCACTCTTCAAATCAATCTTTGTGAAATACTTAGCCCCACTCGGGCAATCCATAATGTCATCCATCCTTGGAAAGGGAAACTGATACTTGATGGTAATCTTATTAATGGCTCTTGAATCAGTACACAATCACCATTCTCCATCCTTCTTAGGTGCTAATACTACAGGTACTACACACGGAATCAAACTCTCCCTAATCAATCCATTTCACAACAACTCTTGCACTTGTCTATTCAAATTTTCACTCTTTGCTAGAATCATATTATGGGCTACCTTATTTGGCAAACTGGCTCTAGAAATCAGATCCATCTGATGACTAATCTTCCTTACTAGTGGTAATACTTCAGGTACATTATCAGAAATAATACTCTGGAGTTCATCCAACAAAAAACACACTTCTATAGTAACTTCGCTGCTAACTTCCTTTTTAGTTCTTGGAATTTATGCAAAACACATGTGTTCATGTCTCATACCTGTGAACAAAGATTTTGGCACCCAATTGCTTTATTGTCCTTCTAGGGGTTTTAACCTAAAAGGATAAAGAATGGGCCAAAATGCAATGTAAACATTCAAGATTAATGTATGAATGGATGTAATATGCTTAGATGCAATGTCTAAATGTAATAAAATAATAAAAGATATGACTTATTAATGTAAAACCTAAGAAATGCATAGTGTTGAAAAACACACTATGATATGCAGAAAGATGAAACAAATGCAATAAATGACAAAATAAAGATGCAAGACATAAACTATGCACCTGGAAACCAATGAAGAGCTGATTGGGGATTGCAGAGACCTCTGTAATTCTGGAAGTTTTGATTTTTAATCCAATTGGGGCACTTACGCTAGGTTGGGTGACTTAGTCTCAAATCAGGGAAATTGCTCAGGAGCCCGTTTCAGCCAAATGGGTATCCAGATCTACAAAAAATTATGAAAAATAGTTACAGTGGGACTAAGTCACCACTATTGGTGACTTAGTCCACTTTGGCTTTTAAAAAAAATTGAAAGTGGAAATGAAAGCCCTCATTCTGCTCTTTTTGTTCCTCCAGGTGTCCAGTTTTGAAACTGCCAAATTCGGGCCTAAAAGTGACTTTTTGTGGATATTTTGGCTTTGCAAACAAGGAGATGTCTTCAATGAGTCTTCAACCTAATCTTTAATGATTTCCAAGTCTTTAAGATACCTAAATCTGTAAACACACAAAAGAAAAGAGAGAGAAAATGTTGATTGTTAGGGAGTGGGGGTTTGCCTTGGTCAAACCTCGTTTAGGTAATTAAACCAAAATGATGAAATAAAATGATGAACATGAAACATGAAACAATGTAATTAGAAACTTTCCATGATGATGGATCTTGAATTTCTGCAACAATGGATGAAGAATCTTGTTGTTGAATGCCTTAGAAAGTTCTCTTGATGACTTAAGATGTTAAAAACCCTAGCTTGCTTGACTTGATAACATGGATGAATGATCAATTATGAATGAATAATGAATTAGGCTTTAAAGGTCTCCTTTTATAGAGAAGAGTTAAGTGAATGGCTAGAATAAGGATCATGATCAAGGGCCAAGATTAAATTAGAAGATAATTTAATCAAGGGTGGAGGTTAATTGAGAGAAGAAAGACATGGATAGATAAAGACTTGAGGTCGAAGATAAGATTGGCACAAAAAAAGAGGTGATAGGAGAAATTAAATAATAAAGATTATTTAATTTAGGTGGCCAACATAGGAGAAATAAATAAAATATTAATTTTATTTATTTAGAAAGGTGAGAACAAATAATTTAGATAATTAAATAATTAAAAATAATCATTTAATTATAGAGGAAAGGTGGAGTTTTTAAACATTAAATAATTAAAAATAATTATTCAATGGAGAGGGAAAAGATAATTAAATAATTAAAATAATTATTTAATTAGGGAGATATTTAATTATAGAGAGAAAAGGCTAATGAATAATTAAATAATTGAAATAATTATTTAATTATAGAAGAAGAGGAAAAAGCTAACTTTTGAATTAAAATGTATTTAATTCAAAAGTAGAGAGGAAAAGACCAATAAAAGCCTAGAAAAGTGTGAAATTCATTTACAATTCTTTACAACGCCTTTACAAGACATGCATTTATTCAATTTGCAAGGGCCCAAGACCTAATGTGGATGTGTAAAACACCTCAAAACACTAAATCAAGGCCTCATTAAGTCTAATTTTTCATCAATTATGCCCAAATCAAGCAAGAAAAAAGGGATACTTTTTCCGTGTCCACAATACCTTCTAGGATTTTTCTTCCATCAACCAAAAAAATTTGTGCATTGTTGCTTACTTTTTCATCTGCTTCCTTCAGAGGCTTCAACTTATGTCGAACTTCATCCTTCGTTAGAGAATAAGTGTTTGCATGTCCATCGTGCATTGCTTGTCAATGAAACTGCCATGGTCAACCCAACAACATGTGACAAGCATCCATGGGTATCACATCACACAAAACCTCATCCCTGTAGTTACCAATTTTGAATTTTATTAGGTACTGTTCATTGACCAGGACCCTTTGGTCCTTCTGCAACCATGCAATCTGATATGGACTAGGGTGCCTTCTCCTCTCTAGCTGCAATTTGGTGACCATTTCTTCCGACACTAGATTGTCAGTGCTACCTTTGTCAATGATGACATTACAGACCTTTCCTTCACACTTACAACAGGTTCAAAACAAATTCTTTCATTGGTTGGGCTCCTTCTCTTCATTCATCAAGGCCCTTATGAAAACAAAGGACTCAACCCTTTCTGCATCTTTAGACTGTGAGGACCGAGTGTCCTCATCTACATGAGCTACTTGTGCGCTGCCTTCAGGCCTCTTGTTTGTCTTCTCTTGGTGTTGCGGGCACTCATATGCCCTATGTCTGTCTTCACCATATTGGAAACATATTCCACTAAAACCTCCTCTTCCTAGTCTGTGCCCAACCCTTCCTTTGCCTCTTCAATCTCCACTATTTTGATCACGAGGCTATTATGAGTCATCTCTTTGTTGATCTTGACTAGTACTAGATCCTTCAGTCTTCTTATGATCTCCACCTCAACCCCCATATGGCCGTTTAATAGTCTTTCCACCTCGACCTCCACCTCTTTACTTGCTTTCAAACCTCTTATTCAATTGTTCTTCCTCCTTTAGAGAGAACTAATAAGCATCCTCAATGGTAGTCATTCTTACAAATGCCAATTCTTCCTATATGCTAGGTTTCAAACCATTAATGTAGTGAGAAACTTTCTCCTTCTCTTCCTCAGAATGTCCTATCTGAATTAGGACCTTGTGAAATTCCTCTATGTACTCCTTCACCGTCCTTGTTCCTTGTCACAGGCTCTGCATCTTCTTGAGCAGTTCCAATTCATAATCTATAGGCATGAACTGTTTCTTCAATTTGGACACCATTCTATCCCATCTAGAAATTCTATCCTTCCCTTGTCTCCCTCTCTCTAGCTAGATCTCTTTCCACCAAATACTGGTGTGGCCTTTAACTTGGTCCTTGAAAACTTCACTCGGTGAGGATCTTCAATCTCCTCAAATTCAAAAAATTCTTCCATATCATTGATCCGATCAATCAACTCTTTTGGCTTCAGGCTCCCACTAAAAGTTGAAACTTCCATTTTCGATTTCTTTCCCAAACTAGATATTGCTCTAAGCAATTGCAACTCTCCAAGATCTACTTGATCTTGTTCTTCCTCCAATTCCTCTTTTGTTTCATCATCACTGCCATCTCTTTCCTAATGTACTCCTCTCCCTCTTCAAACCTCTTCTTGCAAGGCTTGCATCTACCTTATGAGGGCTCTGATTTCATCTCTCAGTGGATCTCTTCCTCCACCACCTCTACCTCTACCTCTACCAAGTTGGGTAGGTCTTGGAGGCATCTTTATCTCAACCCATACTCACAGGTCCTGCTGCAACTACCTCATGTTCGATGCTCTGTTACAGAATCAGTAACTCCTGCTTTGATACCACCTGATGAAGGGGACTCCCATTACGTATAGAATCTCACCACATACACATAGAAAGGGAAACCAGATGCAAGAAGAGAGCAAGTATTTTCTTTATTACTAGAAAGAGGTTACAACTTACATGTCATTTGATGGGCTGCTTATTACATGCATCTCTCGATTCAAAAATCTGAGTTCACCTCTTGCTTCTACATTGTAAGATATTCTAACACTTTTCCCCTCAGCCTCTTTAGCTTGTATTGCATCTATCGATTCACAGATCTGAGTTCACCTCTCACTTCTACACTGTAAGATATTCTAACACTTTTCCCCCGACCTCTCTAGCTTGTATTCCATTCAATGTTTATATCTCCTTCTAGTTCTCTAGGTCGGCTTTGACATTCTCCAAACCTCATGTCATAGTTTTCATTATCATCCAATCAACATTAGAAACCACCAAACCGTTATCTCATTATTAGCAGCTTCACCAGGTCGGCCAATGAGTATGTATTTCACAACAACGATGTGGAATACATCCAATATTGCTTCGCTAGGTGTTGTGACCAAATTTTCCATCCACCGCCATTGATTATTCATTCCAGCCATCAGAATGTCACCAAGACTTAGCAAGATCTCACACCAAACTAAATATGTCTCACCAATAAAGCTTTTGTTAGAATGTCAAACAAACTTTGGAAGATCTCTCACCAAGCTACGTATGTCTCCCCAACATCGCCACCACCACACCATCGAAGAGACACGCCTTTTCGAAGAGACTCAGAAGTATCTCCAACCGAGACCATAAAGTCACCCCGATGCAGTGAACAACTAAGTGCACAACCCAACAAAATGTCGAAGAGACATTTGAGATTGTCATGTCGACTAGCATGAATCTTTCCAGCATGCCTTCACTTCACACCATCGGGCCCAGACTTCACTTTTCTCTGCTAAGCAGTAAGTTAGACTTGTTCCAAAAAACACCGCCCAGCTTAAAGCACAATCTTCATAAGTTCATCAAACTATGTAAAACACTGCCCGAGTTAGACATCGTGCCAAAAACACCGCTAGAGCTATACTTAGCCAAAAATCCTTGAAGTGGTAAGTTAGCGAAACTTAGGAAAATGTTGTCCAAGATATGACTTAGCTAAATTTGAACACCGAAAGAAGGAACTCAATGATGATCAGATATAGAATTGTCAATCCCTTATTAGAATTAAAATAACCAGGTCGATGCAAGATTTCTTTTCGCCCTGGATTCTCTTGCATCAGCATATGACATTCCTCTTAGTGTTAATGCTATGCTTTGCATTCCCTTAGTTGTGAATATGTTATTCTCGACTAGTCCTCTCTTGGAGACATTAAGCACAATGTTCCCTAAGGTGATACCTTTCATGAACTAAGAAAAACCCATTTGAATATCCTATTGCATGTATCAAGGCCACCAAGCATAACACAACTTGCTTGCTAGTAGAGCCTTTACGTTTTTCAAGGCCACCAAGTATAACACAACTTGCTTGCTAGTGGAGCCTTTTTCATGAGTGCTTAGCATAACACAAATTTCTAGCCTTGTGACCATTTCTATGACACCTTATCAAATTTATTAGGAGGTGTAACTTTTGTATGGTTAGATAGCCACGTCCTTGGGCTCACCTAGTGTATATCGGATTGCACTAGCCCTTGTGAGCACATTTTGTTTGCATAGTGGACAACGAGTTCCACTTGTAAACATTTTTGGACAAACAACTAAGGCTTGATCCACATCGAGTTGGACAAACATTCAAGGATTGATCCACCCCATTTTTATTTTTCTTCTTCTTTCTTTGAGTCTTTGACATTGTATGATTGATTGAATATCTTGTCATTGTTTTTGCAAATTTAATAAAGGTATGTGTCTCTTTGTGCCTTTCTTGGTTTTTTGTGAGATCTTAGATATTGGGGGATTGATCATTGTCCTTGACCTTTGCCATTTTATCTTTCCAACAATTGTACAATTAGACTTCTCTTGATTGTCTACCTTAGTGTGATTTTGATGCAAGGTCATCCTCTCACTAAAGTGGGGCTAAGTATAGTGTAGAAAAATTTACTCCTTTACATTTTCACACTTTTTTTGGGCCCCTCAATTAGATTGGACTTGATTATGCCTTAATAAGCCCTATTTTACATCTACAAGCCTAATAAATTATTTTTCTAAGGGTAAACTTGACAATAATTAATGCCAACACATAATACTTTACCTTGAGCAATGTGTGTTCAGGAATAGGGACTTGGGACCCATTCACCCATTGGAGAACATGGGTCCTCCCTAGTCCTCCCTAGGCATTTGAACCTAAATTTAAAATATATTTTTGGTAGTATTTTAATGTCCCCAAATTCAAATTTCAATGTCAACTTGTAATGTTTAATTTTTGATAAATTAAGGATACATGTACCTATAAATACAAGGTTATTTTATCAAATCAAGTCTAAGTTTTTTTCAAGAAGAAATCCTAGATTTCAAGTGCAAGTTTTACAAAAGCAAAGATTATGATCAAGGGCATTCAAGATCAGATGTATCAGTGATTTATTGCAACAATCAAGATCTCGAGCATCATGTCAAAGGTTTTTGCAATCATGCATGTTTTTGGAGCTAACATTGTGATGTAGGTTTCAAAGATCCAAGTCAAGCATTCAAGTCATATTTCAAGCATCAAGATCCACATCCATTGAAGCCATTTCATGCAAGATCAAGATCAACATTTCAGTCCTCCAAAGGTTTATTCAAGGGTTTGGTGAGTTGCAACATAGCATTTTTCATTCATCATTCATTTCATATTTCATTATTTCAATTCAAGGTTTAATTACCCAAATGGGGTTTGACCAAGGCAAACCCCCATTCACCAAATTTTTTCCCTCTTGTGTTTGTGTTGTGGATCTTAGGTTGACTTGAAGGATTTAAGGTCTCTTGAAGAGAAAAATTGGAAAAGTTGTCAAAGTTGCAAAAGTTGTCAAAGTTGTCATCAAGCCATATAATCTCACCTACATAATTTATTTCTGAATTTTCATCATTGAAACCTAGATCAAACAGAAGCTATAGACTAACATCAGAGGCTCCCAAAAGTTGGTTGAAATCCCTGATCAGAGACCCATTTTCTCATGAATGAATGAATCATAGTTTGCCTCCCAAAATTGCCTTTTGGTGACTGGTATATAGTGTTTTACTCTTCTCAAATTTGTAGAAATTTTACTGTTTCTATTTGTATTTAGCTTTAAATTGATCCTTCAAGTTTGAATTGGCATGAATGAGTAGATTTACTATTTTTAGTTTTTCTCCCAAAGGTTTTTTTTAGACTGATACCCCCATCCTCAATCATAAGGAAATCAATAGATTCTCTCATTGAGTTGACTCACCTAAGGGTTTCAAGTCAATTCTTCATGTGGATCTCATTTCCTAAAGAAAATAGAAAGATAGGTCCATCGTACCCCCATTTTCCCCATTTAAAATAGATTTCAACCTATTTTTCTAGATGTTTCACCTTTGTTCACTCTTGGGGACATATTCCTCTTCTTTTTGCTCTATACTTTTGCTCTTACATGATTTGTTCTACAATGTTTAGCTATGTGACCAAAGTTGTTACAATTATAGCATATTACATTCATATTCAATGAAGGAGCAAATAAATTTCTATTTACATAGTTTTTAATCCTTTTAGGAACAACTCTATCCTCACATGCCCTATGACCAAACTTATTACATGTATCACAGTAACCATAGAAACATGGGGGATACCTGGTCATAGCATTCCTTTGTGCAGGATGAGGAGGTCTTATTGACTTTTTCTTCTTCACATCTCTCACCCTTGTGAAACCATCTACATCAGTTCTTCTTATGTTCTACTTCTTCTTCAGATGATCAAGAATTGATTGATTGTTCTTCTTATATGCTCAAAGCTTCTTTTCTTCAACTATTTTATTCATCTCAATAGCATTCTTATCTAGTTTTCCATTCTTAACGGTTTTTTCCTTGAAACAATTAGTGCAAGATTTCTCATCCTTTGTGTAATGCCTTTCTTTTGCTTTCAAATTATCATACAATTTAGCAGATGCATTCTTGGTTGGACTTTCACCTTTTTCAAAACCAAGACCAAACTTTTCTTTTGATGGATTTTGTGAGTTAATAAACTTATCTAATATTTAAAAGCCACCTTTCAACTTCAGAACTTTGTTTATATGCACTCCTTAGCATTTTCTAAATATTTTCTCAAAGCAACTATTTCAGCCTATAACTTCATACACTCATTTGATTTAGACTATAGTTCAATCTTAACTATTTCTTCTACCCTCTTTGCCTCTTCAACTTGTGTCTTCAAGCTAACAATCACTTGATTAGATTCTTCAAGACTCTTGGTCAGCTTATCAATCTCCTTTTGTGCATGCATTTTCTGTTCTTCATTTTCCTTTTTCAAACTAGCAATCTCCTCTCTCAAGTTTTCAATTTCTTCTAAAGAACAGACCAGTTCACCTTCAAGGTAGAATTCTCCTTCTTGTTCACCAGAGGTTTTAACATCTTCTTGTTCATCATGGTATTCAACATTAGCATTTTATTGAACCGCAAAGCCCTTTTCTATGAACAAGGATTCATTTCTCTTAGCCATCAAGGCACAATCATATTAGCTCAAAAACAAACATGATGCATGATGACTTTGACATGATGCTTGATACTTGAATAATGCTCTAAAAAACTTGATAATAAACTCCTAAATGCTCCTGAATGCTCTTGTAAACTCTTGTATGCTCTTGTGATCTCCAATTTTCTATAATGCATGAATAATCAAGTCACTAGGTCACTTGTAAACTTGCTAGGTGAAAATGAGTGAAATAACCTTGTATTTATACTTGCTTATGCCAAATTTCCCAAAACTACAACACTACAAGCTGACATCAGATCTAGGAGAATAAAATCCCACCAAGAATTTGAATTTAATTTAGGTTTAAGCCACATGAGACTCATACACTAGAAGTGGCGTATAAGTCCCATTAGGCTAAGCTTTGGGACACATTTTTCAAGAAATGCTTAGATTGATGTGAAATCAGGATCAGGGCCCTAAAACTTAGGTGGGACCCATACACCCAAGGTTGTGTATGAGTCCCAAATCACTAAATTTGGACCATACAAACCAAAAACACATGAATTATGATTGGATGTTGATTTATGTTGGGATTATCCTCGGAAAGATGCATTAATTAAGGCTCATGGATGAAAAATAGGACCAAATAAGGCATAAAGAAGCCTAATTTATTAATGAATCCCTAGATTAGTGTGAAAGTGTAAAGGTACACTTTGCAACACCTAAATACAACATAATTAAGTTCATTTAGTTTACAAGGGACCAAGACCTAATGCGAATGTGTTAAACACATTCAACACTAAATCAAGGCAACATTATGCTCAATTCAATAGGGAAGACCTAAACAAATGCGAAAATGTAAGGGAATACATTTTTCATCATTACAGTCGGTAGCCTACTATAATAGTCTGGAAATTTTTTAGAATTTCTATTTTATGTATCTAGGTCAAATCATCCATTTAGTGTACTCATTTTTAAAGCATTTCAAAAACCATTTCAGTATTAAAAATCTTCAGATTTGTAGGACATTTGTTTACATTTTTGAAGCATTGCATAAGTTGGATAGATTACTTCTCATTTTTGAATAAATAAAAGCATGTTTCCTTTTCAAACATTTGGTGTTCATGGAGTATCACATGGATTGTATGATAGTATTTTCTCTACTCATGACCATAATCTACGAAAAAAAAATAAAACCTTTGACAAGCATGTTAGGTACCCTCTTAATATCTATTGGATTTGTAAGATTATAATAACACAAGAGGATGCAAGCATCAACAATAATGGTAATCATAAATTTTCTTCTCCTAATACATCTCCTATTAGTGATGAAGGTATCTTGGTGAAAGAAGATACAATAATTGAGAATCATTAAAGTCTTGTTTGTCCCTCTTCCCCTACCCCACCCATTTGGGAAGATATGATGAAACAAGAAGATGAGATCATTGACACTACTTTATCTAGTCTCCATTCATCTCCCAACACCTCCCCTACTTGTGAGAAATATTTAGTGAAAGAGGATGTAATCGTGGAAAATCATTAATATCACATTTGTGAAGAGGATATGTTGGTGTTAAGAGATCCAATGATTGAGAGTTATAGCATTATTGGTATCTTTCCTAATGTCCCTAACATTTGGAAAGGTCTATTTGAACAAAAGGATCCAATCATTGGTGAGCATGAAAAACATAGTTGTTCTTCTCTTGATGCCTCCAATTTTTGTGATGAAGTTACTTTACAAAATCTAACCATGGAATGTGATGAACCTATTATTTACTCCTCTCCTAAAATATCTCCTACTAGAGTAGATATTATGGCACAAGAGAATGAGACCTTAGAAAACAAGGATGAAATCATGGACAATCATAACAATCAAATTTGGACTTTTCCTAATACTACTATTGGTGAAGAAAATATTTTAGTGTTAGAAGATCTAATTGATGAGAGTCATGAGAATCCTAGGGAGAACATTATTGAACAAGAGAATTCCATCATTGATAAGCAAGAAAATCTAACCATTGATAAATCCCTTGTGATGAAGTCATTTTAGAGGAACCAACCTTTGAATGTCATGAACATCTAGTTTGTTTCTCTCTTGAAAACTCTCCTACTAGGGAAGATATCATGGTGCACAAAAATGAGAACGTTGACATATGCATTTCAAACAATAGTAATGTGGATTCCTTACGTGAAGATGATGAAGTGACATTAGACCCCCCTTCACTAAGAGACCATGAAAAAAAGGACAATAATTTTTATGTTATGCACATTAGATATCCCTTGAAGTGATATCCCAAGCTTGAACTTATCATTTATCCACCCTCGCAACAACCTCAAGTTAAAAATGAACTCATGCTTATCTTAGAACCACCTAAGAGGCAACTTGATAATGATAATGTTTCGTAGCAACCAAGTTACAATACCGTTGCTCATACATATAACACTAGGAACAATCCACAACCAAGACAAATAACTCCAATGTCCCTCCCATTACCTCAAACTATAGACTTTGAAAATAAAGTGTATACAATCAAGGCCAAACTAGAACCTAAATTTTTTTTGAATGCCGAGAAAGAAAAAATAAAAGCATATTGAAGAAGTCACAAAGTTATTGGAAGATGCTTGGAGTTCCTTTGATTTCACACATACATTCAAGGGAGAATACAAGATCATAACAAAAGAGTCTGAAAAGGGAAAAGAAAAAGCATTAATGTCAATACAAAATTCAAAGCATCCACTTCAACCACTTTAGAAGAAAAGACAACATACATGACAAACTTTGATGAATTTGATTATGAACAACCACCGAATCCAAAAGAAATAAAAAAGATTTATGGAAGAGGTTATGAATTATGAAACAACTTGGGTATAGTGGAAAAGTATTTGATGCTAGAGAACAAGGTATCCATGTCCCTATAGAGCCTAACACGCAAGAAAATACTAATGGTCTTGGTTATTGTCCCTTGAAAGAAACAAACAATCCTTCACTCAATGTCAACGCTCTTACAAAAGATTCTTTCAAGACAACTTTAACTTTGGTGCATCCTACACTAATAGATACTACATGTGGGAATATCTCATTAGATATGCATCAAGTTGATACTTTTTTTACTCATCATAATAAATAAGAATAGTTGTTGCTCCTTGCCATCTAATAGTTGTAAGATCATAACATACTCACTATTGCATGTTTTACATTCATTGCAAATCATTTCCTTTTTGCAAGGAGTGGCATATCATTATTCATCTTGACTCATCCTTTTCATACACTTAGTGGGGGTAAGGGGTTAGTTAGCCTTGTCCTAGTTTTAGCACTTTCCATTGTCCCTTTGGCTAGTTGTCTGCCTTTTGTATATACTGATCGAGATTGGGATGCAAATGGACTACTATAGGTTGACTCGCATGTACCTTACTAGTATTTTTCTTTCTTTTTCATGTTTCTTTATGTTGATTGCATGTGTGTAATGTGATCCCCCATGTTGTTTCGTGTGATGTGTATCTCTCTCTTTTTGTGCATTCTTCTATATGTATATACATTCTTCTCTATGTCATAAACATTTTATCCTTTTTTTTGTTTGTCTTGTGTTTTCCTTTTGGGGATGACACAAGGTGTAGAGACATTTAGGTCTCTTCCATGTTGACCCAAAAGGATTTTTCTTTGCTTTCACTCTCTATGTGTCATTCTTCCTATTCTATGAGTATTTGGGGAATGATGATGTTTCCGAGCTCTATAATCACATTGTAGCAAAGATATACTGACCCCGAATCCATAGATCCCTTATGTATTTTTTGGGGCAACCCCTTATTCATGATGCAACTTTTTTTTAGAAACACATGACTTGGCATAGGGCTTTCAGAGTAAAGCTCTCATGTCTTAGGATTGAACATTGGCTACTTTTGTAACATGTCAACCATTCACTGAAGTAAATTTTCATAAGTTTTCACTTTGTGAGTAAATAAATTATGTAACAAGTCATTCCAACAAAAAATTTCTTTTCTTTATTGAGAGAAAATGAACATAGATGTCATAACAATAAACAACAATGATTCCATTCCAATATAACAAATTCTCGATTATAATATTTCCAAGAATGTTTAGAAAGACCTACATAGCTCAACTAATCTTTCAAAGCAATAGATATAGATATTCCAAGAACCTCCTTTCAAATCTTAGTCTTCTTGTCACCTGTTGAGGAGGAGAAGCATCACTCTAGCACTTTTTTGCCAACCACAGACTCATAGGTGGTCCCTCGCACATCTATCATTTGATAGATGGCCCTACCCTTCGATGAAGAGATTGGTGGAGTAACCTCGTAACGACAACCAATTGAGCTTAGTGTTGTGCCCTACATGACTAGAGCTTGTAAACCCACAATCTAGAACTAGCATGCAAATAAATGGATCACGGTGAATTGACAGTGGAGCCAAAGGAAATCACACTACTTTGGCCAAAGTGTTCTCACCCAATACTTTGAGTGATAGTAATCCTACTCATGTACACTACTTAAGCTTGATTTTACTTTAAGCCACTATACACTATGCATAGGTTTATTCTTCAATGGGTAGTCTTTAACCCTAGAGTCAAACTATTCCCTTATTCCATTACTTAATGATATATCTACTCATAAAGCATAAATACCAGTTACCCTCCCTTAAATGGATAATCAAACCATAGGTGTAACTTAGAAAGCTTCCAATTATAACCAAATAACAAGCTATCGATAACTCTTAAGCTATTCCTGCTTAATTATATCTAGTACATAAATACCTATGATAAACAACCTCTCCTATTATGGAGTAAATACAAGCACTTCGCAAAAAAGTATAAATTAGCTTCTTTTTCCTTTCTAAAGGAAACACTATATTTTCCTAATGTAAGTATATTAATGCAACCCAACAAAGCATAAAAAACTCAATCTTTCATAAACAAGAGAAATAAGAGAACTAGATCCTCATGCTTGTTTAACGCTTAATCCAATGGATTGTTTCATTGCACAACTTTTCCAACAGCAACACACTAGCTTCACTTAATTCTCCCAACTCAATACTTCACTATAGCTTCACTCTCAAGTTGGTAATATGCATACTAAAATTAATTCTCACACTATAACTCTTAGCTCATAGAATAAATAGCTCTCAAACTAAAATGCAACAAAATAAGTTTGCAAAGGAATGCATTCTAAATAAGAGAGCTTGATTCTCTATTTATAAAACAAAAAGAAGATATTGCAACCTAAAGAAGTGGCATACAAACTGACAGGTTATTCCATGCAAATTGACTCATTCAACTCATCTCAAAGGTGGTGAATAAACAAAGAGTGTACTTAGCATTAAATACCATAGATCGACCTCTATAGGTGATAGCAGTTTAAAACTATTTCAATTTGCACATGATCAAATGATGACAATCAAATTATTTCCAAAATGGTCTTCTACAGGGAATAGACCTTCATAATATGGTGCCAAGTATGCTTCCTCTTCCTATTTATATTGGCACAGTTATTCTGTTTGAAACAATCTACAACCATAATGCTACACATGCCCAAAGTTGACTTAGTCTAAGTTTTGCAGAAAACAGAGAGTAAAGAGTCACTTGTCTCATAAATGATATATTGACCAATTCCATGCATTGCTGTTACTTTCCCTATTAACACACATTTTACACTTATGTAGTCGGTGTATCATTCTATCAATTTCTTTCCTTCATCATATGCTTTTTGAGTTTGAATAAGTCGCAACTCATAAAGACAAAGACGCCTTTCATAGTATTGACATTATGGTTTATATCGATCTTTTATTGCTGTGAAATACTTCCACATAATTTGGATTTTATACAATGTTAACACATGCATTATTCGCCTTTAAATACTTTGCAATATCTCATATACAGATTGACCTATGGTAAATATATAAATCGGCCTCTAAGCATCATAAATATATATTAATATTTATACATACATACATATATATATATATATCTATATATGCCAACTAATCACATATATATTTATATATATGTATATATATATATATATATATATATTCATGTATATACACACCATGTCAATCAAGTAAGAGTACATTCAATATATGAATGAACACAAGCAAGTTAACATTCAAATAATAGCAACTATATCAACTATATAGACATATATATATATATGTATGTATGTATGTGTATATCCCTCTATGTACATGTATACGTACGTATACATGTGTTGATACATTCATATGGGCATGTCCGTTTGTGAATCATACATGTGTATTGATACATATATACATATGGATATATGTATATATCTTATATATATATATATATTTACACAATCGATTGCACACTCAAGCATATACATAATTACTATTGTATTGATAGGAAATGGACATGTGGTGTATTAATATGTATACACATTCATGTCGTATTGTCTGTTTGATAGTTCCATACTCACAAGCAACTCGATCATAAGCATGCATAGGAACATCTACCTATGTACTCTCATGTATGCATTCCTTCACGCGTATGGTCTATCGTCGACATGCATATGTATGCATCTACATATGTTTCCACATGTATTCACCTCATATATACAACATAGTAATATAAAGAAGAGCTCATAAGCTCTAAACTTATAAACATCACCCAAGCATGCATTCAATAGTAATCAAGACCCTTACTATTGCAAACACTCATACTAAGGATGACTACCAATTCTCAACATAATAACTTGAATCAACCATTCTATTGTGAGTGTGTGTAAGCTCAGATAGCTTACGTTACTGGTTACTTGACCAAGATCTTCTCCTGAGTGATACTCCCCCTCCACCTGGAGGATTGAACATGTACCTACATCAATTAACACATTCCAATGGTAGTCAGTTGTTCAACAAAATATGCATTACACATAATATATCTCCATAGTTTGAATATTCATCTCAATAACTATCCATTTCACATATATGCATTTCTTCACATATCATTTAAATGAAATAATATTCATTCATAAATCATGGATAACAAAGTGCAAGCACAATTTATTCTCATTCAGAATTCAAATTACATTCACATTTACCCTACATAGAAATAGTAAATAGTAAATACACAATTGGGGTGTAACAACCTTAAAAATATTGCTCACAACAATGGTGTTAGCGACTACTTTAAAGTGGGGGCATACATCGATAATATCTTTTGACATTTTTCATGTTTCATGGTGTGATTTTATTTTTTCTTGTGATGTGTCCTTTTCTTGGTGGTGTCATTAGGTTTAATGTCCTCCAAGTGTGCAATATTTCTTAGTGTACAACTTTCCTCTTAGTGGCACTAATGCGACACACTGCATTCCCTAAGTTGTGAAAATTTTACTCTTGACTTGTCCTCTCTTGGAGACATTAGGCACAATGATCCCTAATAATAAGACTTACATGAACAAAGCAATATCCCTTTGAACAAAAAAACCTTTACTAACATTATTATTCATAAGTGTTTGGCATAACACAACTTGCTAACCTTGTGAACCTCGAACCCTAATAAAGGCCACCAAGCATAGCACACCTTACTTGCCTATGGAGCCTTCCCCATGTTCATAGGTGCTAGTGTAATTAAATTAATTATTACACTAGCATAAGTTAACTTAGGTCTTGCATTTAATTAATTAAGTCCTAGGTTGCATTATTAGATTAATCATTTAGTAAATGAGATAATATTCCCTTGTTTGTAGGGATAAGATTCCTTCTAGAAGATGAGTTGTCCTTCTAGAACTTATCTCAACATTTAATAATTTCCTAGATAGGGTTCACATGTTGTCACATGTTGTCACATGTTGTTAGATCATGACACATGGCAACATCTCATGCATTTTAGGTTTTCTCTCATGCCTATATATTCAAGGCATTTTGTTCATTTGTAACATATCAATTGATCATATCATCAATATAGAATCTCTATTGTGCATGCCTAGTTGCAACACTTTCTGTGTGGTTGATTATCTTTCCTAGCAAAGGTCCTCCATTGAAGATTGTAGCTTCAGGGACTATGCATCCATAATCTCAACATGGTATCAGAGCTTGTCCAGTGAAATGTCAACCCTCGATCAAGAAATTTGGTGTGCGAGATTCTTTGCAGGCTTGAAGGTTTCCATTGAAGGCTACTTGACTCCACTCGGGGACCAAGCTGATTTCTGAAGCAGATAGAGTCAAATCCGAGCTTGCCATTGTCTTTAGAAGGCCTCAAAACCCTAGGATTGCCTGCCCATTCATCAAAATCAGATACATCAACCCGGGAGCCATCAAAGGAATTTGGGTTTCCAAAATCAATTGGTATGATCCGTACAAATTTGTAGTAAAAAAAAAATCCACCCCTAGATCAGTTGTCCTCTGAGGCAAATTTTTTTTAATCATAGGCCATTTTTTGTTTCAAAATCAGGGCATTTTCTATATATCATTGGCAAAAAAAAATACATTTGGCTATTTTTCTATAGTTTTCAAAAAAATATATTTGGGTGACTTCAATTTTAATCATGGTTGACATTTTATGAAATATTTTGGGGTTTAATTTTGTTTCTCCCTCGGCTTTATTTTCCACCCATCGGCATTTGAATTTCTGCAGATTATAATTATATTTTTTGTTGACATTTAAATTTTGAATTGCCATTCAAAGGCAATATTCAAAATTTGTTTTTCAAATCAATGATCTGCACAAAAATTTGGATGGCTGCATTTAAGCCTTGTAGGGAGGAGGTACCCCGTCCCATCACTGGGTCCACTATTGCCCGCGCTTTCCACCCAAACCACCGGAGCATCCTCTTGTTGACTAGTTCACAGTCACTGCCAGCCCGTTGGCATTCTCTCATCAACTGTTCGCTCCGTCCACCGGAGTTCTTCCGCCGGTGCCCTAGATTTCTAGTCCCATCAATAGAGGAAACAGTCACATCATAGACCGACGGCTCCGCTTCATCCAGTGGTGTCGTCCTAGCCGTTGCCTGACAACCACCCCACCGCCGCTTCGCTCGACGACATTTTTTTTGCCAGCGCTCACCCCACGGTCATATTAGCTACCGGGGGCCCATTTTTTTAAAGCCCGGGTGCTAATTTTTTGCACCAATTTAGCCTGCAGGTTGCCTAATATAGGCATTTTTTTTGTTTTATCATAACTTTCACCCAGGGTATCAAAATTTGGCAAACGAGATACCATCAAAAAGGTAATTTTGAGAAATTTCCAGTGGTGACATCCATTCTGTGAATTTTTTCTTGTATAAAATTCTACAAACAACTGAAGACAAAACCCTAATATGGACTCAGAGGCTCATATCTTCGCAACCGTTCATCGGATTTCAGTGATTCCAGTAGCATCAAGAAGATAATTCAAAGGATTTTTCATTAGTCTAGACCCCTTGATCAGTTTCAGCTCCAGGTACTCTTGCATGAGATTTTTTTTCAATTTGGTGCATTTGATCAATCATTTGGTTATTCTGAAGCTTGGGGAAAGATTTTTTGATTTGGGTAGCATCACTTCAGTTGCATATCATCCTTGGAAGCTTCTATTTTCTGTTGAAGGTAATTTGTCTTTGTGTTTTTTGGAGAAAGTTCATTATGGGGCTTGCATATACTCCTTTGGTTATGTTGCATAAGGGGAACTATAAGCAATGGCGAGATGGGATCAACCACCATCTCCAATCACTTGATCTATTGCCACATCTGTATGGTATAGTTCCTCATCCAAGTGAAGGTATTCATGAACTTTCTTGGAGTTACAGTAGGTACACTATCTTGGAGATCATTTCAATGCAAGTTGATTGTGATGTTTTGAGTTCTATTGATCATTATGATTGTCCTCATATTCTTTGGTCTAAGCTTTGGGAGTTATATGGAGATTCAGACACTCCACCATTCCCCGATGGTCATGATTCAGAATGTCTTTCTTCAGATCAAGTACCCTATGATGATATTGTTTTGCAGGAAGTTGATTTCCTTGAATCTTCTGAAGAGGTTTACAAGGTTCCTTCAGGTGCTTCTTCTCCATCAGAGACTATTGGTATCCCTTCACATTCAGTGATTCCTTGTCCAGATTCATTAATTGAGGCTTCCACTATCATCATTCATCAGGACACCTTCAGTTTTCCAGACTTGATATCACATGATGGCTTCATTTCAGGTATCACTGACTTGACTACTTCTACAGGTTTGGAGGACATTCTTGAGGGGGTATCACTCCTCTATTCAGAGATTTCATATCTGAGACTTCTTCCCTGTCATTCCATTAAGGACTTCAGGTTTCTTCAACATCTACCATTGTATTTGCTTTAAACTTCTTTCAATGGTTTTGAGGACACTTCATTCAGGGGGGGCTATCTAGTCTCCATCACATTCATCATCACACTGTCTTTGGTTATTGTTCAACATCAGTTTCTGCATCGTCCTAGTTTGTCACTCTCTTCATTAATTGTGTCATCTTCATGAGGCAAGGAGACACATGAGCAGCTTTCAAAGACATCATCTTCATCCATCTTCATCCTTCCTTCCTTCAATTCCTATCCGGAATGGGAAGCATCTCTGCACTTGCACTTGGTTCTGTTTCTTTCGAAAGGGAGACAAGTTGTTTGTCGACATTGGATCATGTTCTGTCTTCAGACACTTACCATCTTTGCAGGTGATCACATCTTTTGGGAGGGCTATATAGTCTCTCTCTTTCCCTCCTATGGGGGGGGCATTGATTGTATTGTATCCATGTGACAGATGGTGTACTTGGGGGGTATTTGGGAGTCCTCCATCCTTCCCATTCTCACATTTTTTTCCTTTTCATCTCCTTTTTGGAGAGGGGTTTTGTTCCCACTGGGTTTTCCCCTTTTCTCTGGTTGTGGGAGATTTTTTGCATCTTCATGTACATGGGTACCTAACATGGCCTCATAGCTGGGACCCATATTTTCATCATCTTGCATAATCATTGCATTTTCCTCCCTAAGTTGAACTTATGGGGGGGGGGTGTTAGTGTAATTAAATTAATTATTACACTAGCATAAGTTAACTTAGGTCTTACATTTAATTAATTAAGTCCTAGGTTGCATTATTAGATAAAATCATTTAGTAAATGGGATAATATTCCCTTCCTTGTTTGTAGGGATAAGATTCCTTCTAGAAGATGAGTTGTCCTTTTAGAACTTATCTCAACATTTAATAATTTTCTAGATAGGGTTCACATGTTGTCACATGTTGTTAGATCATGACACATGGCAACATCTCATGCATTTTAGGTTTTCTCTCATGCCTATATATTCAACGCATTTTGTTCATTTGCAACATATCAATCAATCATAGCATCAATATAGAATCTCTATTATGCATGCCTAGTTGCAACACTTTTTGTGTGGTTGATTATATTTCCTGGAAAAGGTCCTCCATTGAAGACTGTAGCTTCAGGGACTATGCATCCATAATCTTAACAATAGGTGTTTGGCATAATGCATCTTGTTAAGCTCTATGGAACTCAAAGCTATAATTCAAGGCCACCTAGCAAAACACACCTTGCTTTCTTGTGGAGCCTTTCCTAGCATTGTGGTGCCTTATTGAAGTTTTTAAAAGGATAGGTTTGATATGGTATGGGAGCCTAATATGATTCTCTTATTTTCCACCCCTTTGTCTTGTTTTGTGGCACCTTATTGATGTTATCATAGGGATAACTTTGGTATGGTTAGTATGATGAGAAGCCAAAACTGAGGCATGAATTTCTCATTGTACAATGAGAGAAACACAGAGGCGTGACTTTATCACTAAGCCACCCTATTGGAAGACTCACCTAGTGGACAACTTGAAGTTCCACTACTTTGGAGTGAGCACAAACTGATAGCTTAGATGTGTTCCATATCGCGTTGGACAATTTGGGCTTGATCTTCTTGGTCTTTGATGTTGTATGATTATGTATCTTTGTCATTGTTGCATAAATAAGTGTCTTGAATGTCTAATTTAGTGTGAGTTTGACATGGGGTCATACTCTCACTAAAGTGAGGGAAAAATTTAGCAACAAAAAAAATCCCTTTTTCACTTAATTTGGGAATAATTAATATTAAGATGAGCCTAATGTTGCCTTGATTTAGTGTTGTAGTGTGTTTTACACATTCACATTAAGTTTAGGGCCCTTGTAAACTAAATGGACTTAATTGTGCCTTATTTAGGGTATTGTAAGGTGTACCTTTACACTTTCACACTAATCTAGGGCTTTATTAATTAATTGACATTAATTTTCCTTAATTGGCCCCTTTAATTCAAATACAAGCCTAATTAATTACAAATTCTGAGGGATAAAACCCGACATTCATAAATTCCATTACACAACACTTAATTTTGGAAGGTGTGTGTCCTAGGTAGGTGACCTAGGACCCATTCACCACATGGCGAATGGGTCCTCACTAGGTCCTAGGACCCTGATTTTGCATAACATTTCACCTTGTCCGATGTGTGTCCTAGGTAAGTGGCCTAAGACCCATTCACCACATGGTGAATGGGTCCTCACTTAGACCTAGGACCCCTCTTTGAAATATTTTTTTGGTGGTATTTTAATGATTTGAAATCTATAATTCAATGTTGGCTTGTGATATTTGAATTTCAAGAATTAATGTTAAGATATGTACAAATACAAGGTTATTTCACTATGTTTCATAACTAAGATCTAATCTTCCATGTGTTCTAGTCCTAATAGAAAAATTATGATCAAGAGAGCATTCAAGAGAAATTTCTAAGGCATTCAAGGGTAGATTATTGAAGATTATTACAACAATCAAGATTTATTTCGTCATGTCAAAGATTTAGTGCATCATGCATGTTGTTGAGCTAATGTAGTGATGTACTATTAAAGATATATCAAGCATATCAAAGGCATTATCTCTAATCAAGTTTCATGATCAAGATCTAAATTCATTGAGGCCACTTCATGCTAGATTGTAGATTTATCCAAGGTTCAATTAAGGTGTGGTGACTTGTGACATTGCATTTGTTGATTCATCATTCCTTTCATGTTTCATTTCATTTCAAGATTTGATTACCAAAACGGGGTTTGACCAAGGCAAACCCCTATTCCCTAACAAAACAAAATTCTTCTCCTCTTTGATGTGTGATTGGAAGTTTTAGGTTGAAGATCAATTGTGGAGCAAAATTGGATTTTTTTTGCAAAGTTGTCATCTTTCTTGCAAAATCATGGAAACTAAGCTATAAGATTTATTTCTAGCTTTTTGATAGTGTCTGACTAGAATCTGGGAGTGCAGATTGAGAAGAATAGAACCTAGAAACTAATTTTCTAGAGCCCTAGCTGAGACCCATTCACCATAGGGAAAATGAGTCCTTAGTGAGGTTTGAAAAAGCACTTTTGGTGAAAGGTACACAACATTTGACCATTTCCAAATCTACCTTTTGATTGGTAGTTGGGTTATATTTAATTTTTATTACTCATTTACACATTATAACACACATATTGAATAAAACTAGGAGAAATAGGTTCATCATTAGTTTTCATTTTAGTTTACCTATTTTTTTATGTTTCAGTCATGTACATGTATCACACCACTATCATAAAAAAATAGTGGTGGTCGTATATTTTTCAATGTTTATACATAAAAAATAATGCTATACACTATATATATCATCGGTATAAAAATGACATAAAAAAATCAACTTCTAAGCTCTAGATGTGTGGCTCCTTGAGCCCTTTGGTCTTGGTGGTGAGCGGGGTCTGATGGAAGGGATGGAGCGAGATCTATGTGAGCATGAGACTGACATGATCACTTGTAATCCTTTGATCTCACCGCGCAACTTGGATATCTCCAACTCTACCCTCCTAAGGTCCTCTCATAGTTGTGGATCAACCATTAGTCTCACGGTTGCTACCTGTGCACTGAGGTCATTGAGTTGGCTTTGAAGAGTTTCACGTGCCCTCTCGACACTCTTTGTTCTCATCCTCACCTCATCTCTCTTATTCAAAAAAATCTATAGCTCCAATGACTGTTGATTCCTCCGTCCTATCAAGGTGGTGACATTGGTTTTCCTCTAGACCACCTCCACCCTTGACTCCTTGTATGTTGTCCTGAGGGCCACCATAGGCTCAAAAAGTTGGGCATATTGCCCTACTAAATCCAATCTGTAGGCACCCAAGATGATCCACTAGATTGGAATGGTTGGGACCACCTCTAAAATACACCGTATAATGAACATGGTCCACTTCTGTGTGCCCACTACAGCCATAGAATAAATAGATTCATCAATACCACATGATATATCAAAAAACACACACACACACACACACATATATGTATGAGATGAAATTGAAAGTACTGCAAAAGAAATAACATAAGTAACTCTAGTACTTGGGTCCCCAGCCTGTGAGTATGGACCAAGGGGAGGAGTGATGCTAGGACCTACAACTCCTACGTCTACTACTATTGTTGCTATATTAGGGATGATGAATGTTGTAGGTGGTGGTGGTGTCGTCATGACAAGGACAACAAGTGAAGGAGATGAGAGCCTTCACTTCCACGTCAGTCTCTGTGTCATTGCCTCTCCCTCTTGCTCTCCCTTTCTGCCTCCATCTCTTCCTCCTCCTCCTATTGGAAGTGCCTGCTCTTGGACACCAATGTTGCCTCTAGGGGCATATGTCAAGAAAATTGGAGAAGGACCATGCTGCAGCCACTAGGTCCTAAAGCCACACACAATCCCTACATCATCCACATGAAGCATCAGAGGTTGATATCAGTCCTCTGCCTCGTCGTCACTTAGAATGATGTCTATAATGGTAGGACACCTATGATCACCCAGCCTCACGACACTCCTAACTTCCTACACATATGATGGTGGTGTTGGTAGAATGGTCTGTATACTATCAAACTGTTGCATAACTCGTTGCCAATAGAAGGGAATGATCACAAAATTTGTGTGGCCTACCAATAATTTATCCTATTGCATGTTGCGGAGTTACCAATGGTCATCTTCCCATTGCATACCTCTATATGGTATCCATCTAACTTGGTCGGGCCGTAATGTATCAAACTGTAGTCTCCAAAATTGGAGGTCCCTGTACCTCTATTAGCATACTAACTCGTACATGTGTGCCATTAGCCTAATGGGGTCTATCCCCCGGGATTCCTGACTGGCCAAGTGCATGTGATATGAGAAAACACCCACACTTGTAATAGCATGTAGGTAGTGAGGCTCACATACTCGTAGTGCACAAACCTACCCAACTCCTGGTATGTTGAAAAATGAGGTGTTTTCTTAGCTTAAAACTCTGTAAAAATTCAAAATTGCTGTTCTAAGTAAGTCTTTTCTTTGTTACATATATTCTTTGTGGGTGATTATCTTGATTAATCCATTTTACTGTTGTAGAATGTAAAGAGAATTATTTAGAAGAACTAGACAGGATAATAGAAGGATCACACAAGATATACCGTGGAGAAACCCTTTCGGGAAAAAAATCCACCAAGAATTATTCTATTATTCAAACTCTAAATTACAATAGCTCCAATTCTTGCTTGAGAATGCTTCTTCTGTCTTTACCAATCTTCTTCACACCTGCAATAACCAACTCTCTAAACTCTATTCAACTTGATTGAGATAAATAGACAATATGCAACCTTGTAATCTCCAAATGGTGATAATTACAATGCACAAGCTCAAGCTCTTGAAAAGGTACGCCATATTGCTTCAAGTTGAGTTCTACCATGAAGACCAAAGCTTAGAACATGTGCTTTACCCATTTGGGCGTCCCAAACTAAAGCTACAACTCATCCTTCACTTCGGTGATAATTACAAAGCTCTTCCTCAAAGATGGCCCAAAAGAGGGTCCCACTTATGAGCCTTCAAAAATATCTTATCATGCATTGGAGTTAATTCCAAGAAAGCATCTTGGGTGCCCAAGTTGGCTCCAAGTGATTTCTTGTTAACAAACATTTACTCAACACCATTCCCAAAGAATGGTCATCCCTTGTTAACTGGAGGTAGTCCCTGTTATCTGTCATACAACTCAATGTTATTAGCCATGCATTCCAAGTTAACTGAAGCTAACTACATGCAACTCAAAATAACCAACATGCATGCAACATGCACTTGCATGCAATTGAAGATAAGCGACTGGCCCCGGTGAGGCTGAACCCGAGATTGAACTTAGCGCCCTGATCGAACTTCGTGAACTTAAGAACTTCAAGCATGCAAACATCAAATCCTAACTTCTAGGATCTTTACATGCATTCAGAAGTGTTAACTGTTACTCCGTATAGTTAACTGGACACAAGGTGAGTTTCACCTTACCATGTGTGCACCCACATGCTCCTATTATTTAGGAATAAATACAAATGTCAATTTCATGATTTATTTCATCCAAATATTAATCTCATCCTAATCTTAGTGTTGTTGAACACATTCCAAGAATCTAGGAGATACATGAAATAATTAATGTTTTAGGATTTGCAATTAAATGGCATCCTATTTCCAACATTCTCCCACTTGACATTATACATTGCAATTATTCTAAACAATGAATAATAAAACAAGTACAAGTCTCAAAGCCAATGGCCTTCTTGCACCAACTAATCAATCCATGCTAACTTCAAATGCAACCTGCATAATCATGAAGCTTCCAAGCAAATGATTAAAACCAAGAGGACTTATCTGTATGGTTTCATAAGATAATCCACAACATTTATTAAAGTGTTAACTTTTCTCAATTAATACCTTCCCATTATCAACCAAACCATTACCTTTCCCAAGCCTCTATAACCAAACCACCTCTTTAGAGGTATGCTAAACCACCGAGTGTGTTGAATTCACATTCAACCAAGGTGTAGACTCCTCGGTCTTTTCTATTGAAAATTTTTTCTTACAAGTAACCATTCCAACAAATGTCTCTTACCACAAGAGAATTCCAGCCTCACCTATTTCTCCAAGTATCCATGAGGACCTGTAACCAACCAATCCATGCCAAACTCCAAATGCAGAACAACACTTTCATGAAGTAATCAAGCAAATGATTAATGTACCCAAAACTTAAGAGAACTACACAAGATCATTGTCAAAGCTCCAATCATGAATCAGGAACTAAACATGACATCCACGATCTAACCATCTCCTCTTAGGAGATCACATGCATCATAATATACTTATACATCTTAGTCTCAAGAGAACCATGTAAATATGCCAAACTCTAAATGCATATCAAGAGTAAACCATGACATCCATAACAAATATACTCTAAACCAAGAAACCATATCTCTAATCACATGGAGATAACCTTACCAATGATGCATCCAAGTCACTGCCAACAACTCCCACTGAACCGTGATACCGAGTCATACATGGCATTGTGACTACCATCTTCTTCATGAAGATCACTAAATCCTACCAAACCTCCCACCGAACTGTGATACCGAGCTATACATGGCAACAAGATAAACATCAAACCATCACTGTCAAAAGTATATGGAATTTCAGATATTTCCTCATGATCATAATTATCATAACATGTATTATGCCACAACTCTAAACCACTAATCAAGAGTATACCATGACATAATAACAAAACCATTCCTACAACCAAGGATCCACATCATTGCCAAATGCTCCCATTGAACCGTGATACTGAGCAATCCCATGGCATCATGATGCACATAATCAAAACCCCATTTCTGTCATAAGCTCACACCAAACCTGTGAATCCAAGCTCTCAATGACCTCTGTAACAAACTTTTTTTTTTTCAAAATCAGCAATAGCAAAAATAATAAAAGCTCCCAATAAGCCCAAAAAACCTCAAATCTTTTAAGAGAAAGGCGTCCCAATACTCTACCCAACCTTAGCTCTGATACCAAATGTTGAAAAATGAGGTGTTTTCTTAGCTTAATACTCTGTAAAACTTCAAAATTGCTGTTCTAAGTAAGTATTTTCTTTGTTACATATATTATTTGTGGGTGATTATCTTTATTAATCCATTTTACTGTTGTAGAATGCAAAGAGAATTATTTAGAAGAACTAGACAGGATAATAGAAGGATCACACAAGATATACCGTGGAGAAACCCTTTCGGGAAAAAACTCCACCAAGAATTATTCTATTATTCAAACTCTGAATTACAATAGCTCCAATTCTTGCTTGAGAATGCTTCTTCTGTCTTTACCAATCTTCTTCACACCTGCAATAACCAACTCTCTAAACTCTATTCAACTTGATTGAGATAAATAGACAATATGGAACCTTGTAATCTCCAAATGGTGATGATTACAATGCACAAGCTCAAGCTCTTGAAAAGGTATGCCATATTGCTTCAAGTTGAGTTCTACCATGAAGACCAAAGCTTAGAACATGTGCTTTACCCATTTGGGCGTCCCAAACTAAAGCTACAACTCATCCTTCACTTCGGTGATAATTACAAAGCTCTTCCTCAAAGATGGTGCCCAAAAGAGGGTCCCACTTAATAGAGCCTTCAAAATATCTTATCATGCATTGGAGTTAATTCCAAGAAAGCATCTTGGGTGCCCAAGTTGGCTCCAAGTGATTTCTTGTTAACTGAAACATTTACTCAACACCATTCCCAAAGAATGGTCATCCCTGTTAACTGGAAGTAGTCCCTATTATCTGTCATACAACTCAATGTTATTAGCCATGTATTACAAGTTAACTGAAGCTAACTACATGCAACTCAAAATAACCAACATGCATGCAACATGCACTTGCATGCAATTGAAGATAACTGAGAGGCTGAGAGGCTGATTGAACTTAACTTAACTAAACTGAACTTTGAATTGTGATGATCTGGTAACTTACTGAACTTCAAGCATGCAAACATCAAATCCTAACTTCTAAGATCGTTACATGCATTCAAAAGTGTTAACTATTACTCCGTATAGTTAACTGGACACAAGGTGAGTTTCACCTTACCATGTGTGCACCCACATGCTCCTATTATTTAGGAATAAATACAAATGTCAATTTCATGATTTATTTCATCTAAATATTAATCTCATCCTAATCTTAGTGTTGTTGAACACATTCCAAGAATCTAGGAGATACATGAAATAATTAATGTTTTAGGATTTGCAATTAAATGGCATCCTATTTCCAACATGGTACAGGTGTGCGAGCATGTTGTTTCCGCACACAAAGATGGTTTGTTGCTCTTCCATGAGTCTAATAAAATGGATGAGGCCCCTATGAAGGTGAGAGCCCCGCCCATCTATGGTCACCTGCATGGTGTCCATCATGACCATCACCCTCTGAATAAGAGGGACCATCGTGCTATCGTGCTCATACTAGTGAATATAGACGTGGCTAGTCCCATCACCAAGGTCTGTATGGCCTATGTAGTATTGGATGCCATCGAATTTCTCCCGAGTTGAGTGTGCATGATCTAGTGCCACCCACCATACATGGATGGGGAGGCCGGTGATCTAGTAAATGTCCTCTAATGTGATGGTCATCTCACTTGTTGGAAGGTGGAAAGTTTAGGTGGTTGAATCACACAACTCCATTAGTGCCATGAGCATGCGGTCATGGTACAACATCTCAGGCATAGTGTAAGCCCACCACATGCCTACCTATTGAAGGTGCCCCTCCTCTTTAGGGGACATGCGATGTGTGTGATCTCGAAACATCCAAATCATGCATCCGTTGCCATGCTTCCACATCTCTGAATAATCTTACAAAATGGAAAAAGATTCAATTCAGATCCATCTACATCAAAAAATTCTAACCTCTACATCAAAATTTCTCTAAGTATGGCCTTTGGGATGCAGGCGTGCTGTGTAGACATTTGCGTGATGCATTATTGTCTAAGGTTTTCCTTTGGAGCTACTTAGATGGTAGTATGATTGGTAGACCCTAGCATGGCCAAAGGCCTCCAACACATGAGTGGGACGCCAACATGTTGGCAAGATGCATTCATGCCACCGAGATGCCTATACTTTGAATATTGAAAAAATTACTAAAATATGCAATCAAAGGCGTAAAAATGGTTTTTTCAAACTCACCTGGTTGACATCGTGTCCCTCAACAATTTCCCAACGTAGCTACTCAATTTGTGGCTCCTCAAACTCCCATCTACAAGGAATTTTGCTGGATTTTCTCTCACAAAATTCAACAAAACACTCATTGTGAATAGTGAAGATGACCCTTCTAGGGGCCCACCCGAGTATATATAGGCCCCTTGGGGCCCATTTTTCTTGGTGATTGTGGTCCCATCATTTTTCCTATTTCTACCCCACCAAGCTAGGGGAAAAACTAGGAGGGGGAATATACTCACCTCTTCATCATATTTTTCTTTTGAACCACCATATTTTTCTTGAGCAATCTTCTCGCCTTGGTAGCTTCTTCTAATTTTTGAGCTGACCTAAATTTGAGTTTTACAGAACAAAACTTCACATCAAATGTTGTGGTTTCTCACTAAGCTCAATCGATAGGGGTATCATCGATACCTACTTGCTCGAGCTTTGTGGCTTCTACAATATCCTTTTTTGGCATGCAAATCCATTAAAAAATTCAATTTTTTTGAGTTTGCGCTAACATTCTCTTTTCTACTTTATTGCAGTTGATTTTTTCCAAAGATCAACTCACTAAAGTGGGTGAAAAATGTAATGTCATAAAATTGCACCCCGTGGCAATTTCACATTTTCCCATTTGATCCTTGTATTTATGGTGCCTAACACATTTATGACAAGAACCTTATGGGTTAAAATTTCACAATTTTGACTCCATAAGGACCAATGATGAAGCAAAAATAGTCCACCACCTCATTTCTCATGAAATGATTAGTTGGACACCTGCGCAGTACATAAATGTCCACAAGGCGTGCTAGCATCCCTTTACTTTTATGAATTGAAATGAGGAATCTCAGAATCACCTATGACACGTGTCTCTATGGTAGATTTTTGAGAGTAATGACTCTTCCCACCCATGCAGTTGAACAAAACATTTCTTTTCACTCTCATTCTCATTCATTCTATCATTCTCGCATTCTAGCTTGCTTCTCTTGCTCTTCTCTTCTCTATCTCATTTTTACGACGAAGCTCTACCAGATTGAAGTCTCTCCAATAGCCAAACCTCTCTTGTAAGTGCTCAAAAATGTGTCTATCAAGCCAAGAGGGGGTCATGGACTGTTGGTAACACTCTCTTGATTCTCAAGTGTCTATTTGCTAGCATATTATCTATTGTGTCTTTATCTCATGATACGGGTTCTCCTCCTTGAGCGAGGTTTTCTTTTATCACTTTATGTCTACTTTACTTTGTTTCTATTATTCTCTCTATCTATTTGGTGGCCCATGGAGGTGGGAAGACCAAAACGAGGGTTTGACTACAACAAGCCCCAAAATCACCCCAATATTTTCCTTGTTTGCCTTGTGTGTAGGTTGATCATGCAGAGCTTTGTGGGAGGCTTCGAAGCATGGGACCACTTGTAAGTTGGCCCTTCATCTCCCTTGTCATTTATCAACATTCTCTATTCTCTGTTAAATCAATAGTTTAAACATACCTCAAATCTATAACAATTAGCAGGTCCTTTGAATTTCTATTTGGAGGTTTAGTGCTTTGTCTATATAGGAACCTAACATGCCTTTGGGACTTCAACGCACCATGTTGATGTCTCGCTCCCACGCTGCCATCCTCTGGTTGAGAGCTTTTCCTTTTGTCTTAAAAATCTTAGTGATTTTCTCTTTCAGTCCTCGAAGCTATTTGTCTATTACCACTCTTGAAACTTTTCTTTTGATCTATTTCTTGCAATCTCTTTTTTTCTTATTCAACACATTGGGTAGTCTAAGGTAGTTTAGGGTAGTTCATTCCCTAGGAATCTCTTGGTAAGCAAGAGACTCATGAGCAGCGAATCCCTCTTCTCTAGAACTATTATAAAAAATACTAAAGTACAATAACAATGTTCAATCTAAAATAAAAAACATAACATAATAATAAACTTATAAATATTATAATATAATAAGAGAAGATTATAAATATAATAATATATATAATAATATGATATTATAAATTAAACTTTATTATAATACAATAATTATAATATTAAACATATTATAATAAAACTATACAAATAATAATATTATAGAATCATAATATTATAATATAATATAATAATGATCTAATCATACTATATTTAAAACATAACACAATAATAATCTTATAAATATTGGGTCAGGGGACTTAGCTCGATTGGCTAAAGCATCTTGTTGTAGGCAAGAGGTCATGAGGTCTAGTCTCCCCCGTCCCCATGGTATCAGAGGGCGTATCACACCAACATCACTGCTCATGTGAAAAAAGTTTACTAGGTGCAATGCAATTTATAGGGGGCTACCTGATTCTTGCAGTCTAAATAATAATAATAATCTTATAAATATTATAATATAATAATGAGGAGATTACAAATATATAATAATATGATATTATAAATTAATCTTAATTATAATCACTACAACACAGTTAAAAAAAAAACAAAAAGTCTAAAAAGTGGACTCCCAGCAAAAAGTTAGAGATTAAATCAATATTTTAATATGGAATATAAAATTAAATTAATTATAATAATAAAAGAATAATAATATTTTGTTGCAACTCTGAACACACTTCAAGCTCACAAGAAACAATTCCAAAAATTGATTCAAACAATGTAACAATCAACAACAAGTAAGAATGCTTTTATTGCTCAAAGTCTCCTGTAACACATTGAATTATGACCAAAATGAAACTACAATATTTGCAGCCCTCTGGACTGATGAAAAACACCAAAAATCAGATTCAAAGGTCTAATACAAACTACAAATCATTCATAGGTAAGCATTCTTCAATCTCACTTCTTCTTGCAACGTCATTCTTCTCCTACCTGCAACCTTCTTCTAAAAAATCAATAGCACAATGTCCCTGCAATCTTTCAAAATTATTTGTTATAGTATTTCACCTCCAACCCGCAACAACAATGTCTCCACACCTCTCCCAAGAAAAGCTACACCCACCTTTCTCACACACCAAATTTTGAAAAATGAAATCAAAATAAAATTGCTAAAATCACCTATCCCCAACAACCACTATCTCCATCAATCTTGTATAATACCGTCTATTTCATATACTTGAAAAAAATGAATTTTACAAGGTATTTAATAAAAAATATATGTAACATTTTGAATTAGAAATTGGAAACTTATTCAAATTAGGCAAATCTTAAGCCTTAGAAAAAAATGATAATACCTTTCCAATGTCTAGATGGGAAAACATACCTTGATTCTTGAACTCATAATTCAAGATAGTCCAAACAAGAATGGCTAGATTCGAACATTAGGTGTATCTTTCATTTTAATTTTTGATCCTAAGGCAACTTATTGCTAAGTTAAATATGGTGGAATGAATATGCTTTTCACATTGTTATTATAATAATATTGGAGTTATTTTCTAATTTCAATTCACACTTGAATGCACTTTACTTATTTTAGTCTTACTTTACATTTTTAAATAAGTATTATTTTTGCTTTAGTATGTTCCATTGCAAGATGGTGTGTCCCTTGGTCTCCTTGGTGCAGCACAACGCTTAGGTTCATGACATGACTTAACCGCCTCCTGTGGATCTTGTATAAATCTGGCTTTGTATTGGGCATTAATAGGTCAATCTTTTGGTGCAATGACAACCACCAATGTAACATGTTCTTTATCATTTGAATAGGGAACAAATAAAGTCAAGATAGTGAGTGAAAATAATTTGTAGTGCATATATTAAAAGGGAGTAAACCTTGATTTATCTTAGGATCTTTTGGAGGGAACAACAAAATAGGATAGCTAAATGATGAGATGCCATCTTAAACGTGATGACATCAGTTTTAGTTTAACTTTAGAACTCAAATTTTCTTTAGGAATAGTTGCAAGTTGAAAATTTTGGGTAGTTATGTTTGTTTTAAGTTGGGAAAATTTTCAAGGCATTGACACAACCTAGGAAAAACCAATTAAAATTCATAAAATAAAATATTTAACTCTTCAATGCACAATTCTTCACTCCTCACAAATAAGAACCCAATTTGCAAATACTTTGCTAGCACAATATGGGGTGTCCAACTTCTGCTTGTAGCCATGAGGAAATTTAAATGAATTGTAATATTCTATATCTCCCTAGAAATCCCATGTCCCAAGTTGATTTTTTCCAATTTAAACATTTAAATTGCATTTCCAACACTATCTCCCATTAAATATTTTGCAACAACATTTGATCAATTATTTAAATTCAAATTTTTGGAATAAAATAACCAATTTATTTCATAAAACATTATCTAAACCATGCCATATCAAAAATTAAATCTTTTTAGTTGATGCAAGATTGCAAACAACCATAGATGCCCCTACGTCAGACACCCATGGTAGATTAAAGTGTTTCATGAGTGAAACTTAGAAACATTTGTAAATGTCATGCTCATTTTGAATCCATCTCTCTGTCTTAATTGCTTGAACATTCTTTCTCACCTTTCCCTGCAATTTGATATTTCTTCCATCTTTCATTCTTCCTCTCTTTCTCCCTTTTTTCACATAATCCAACTCCCACCAATATGCACTATAAAATTATAGAAAATCATAAACATAGTTTCCTCTTCTTCGATAAAATAATGAATCTCATGCATTACCTATTTCTTTGTTATTGCTCCAATAATATGTTCATCATCAACCTTGGTTTCAACATTGTGCTCCTCTTTATCTTTTCCTTCTAAAATATATATTTTAGCTGCAATCTCTTCATCCTCTACACTCACATCAATGTTAGAAACATAATCAAAAGATTCATCTTTCCCATCTTACAATAAACTATCAGTCATAAGATCTTCATTTGCAATAATCTCTTCATCAAACAACTCAACTTCTACTTGTTCATCTGCTTCCACACTTTCAATTGTAGCACCTTTATCTACCAATGCAATCATTGCTATAATATCCTCTTCAACACTAATCTTATCATGCTCAAATAAATCAGCTTCAACAAAATTTTCACAAAAATCAGATTTTACCTCTTCTTCCTCCACTAAAACTTTCACTCTACCTGTCTTGAATGCAATCAATGCTGTTGCAACTTGAATTAGCCAATCATAATCTTCATCCTCATCCTCTTTCACTAATTTTTTTAACTCCATTAACCAAACATTTTTCAGTGTCATTACATACCTTCTTCTTTCTTCAAAGGTTTCAACTTGCGAGCTTGATTCCATCCTTCATCAAGGAGTATGTATTGGCATACCCATCGTGCACTGCTTTCCTATCAAATTGCCAAGGTCTTCCCAATAACAAGTGACAAACACCCATAAACATTATAGCACACAAAAATTCATCATGATAATCACCATTCTTAAATCTTACCAAGCATTTTTCATTCACCAAAACCTTATGATTATCATGTAACTAGACAATCTGGTATGGATGCGGGTGCCTCCTCCTTTCCAATAGCTACTTATTCACCATTTCTTCAGAAACAATATTTTCAATACTTCCACCATCAATTTAAATACATTTCATACTTTACCTTCACAATTAAATCTTGTTTAGAACAATCTTTTCCTTTGATTTGGTTCTTTCCCCTCATTCATCAGGGCTCTTCTAGTGACTAGTGCTTCTCCTCTTTTGCTTCTTTAGAATGTGTTGAATTTGAATCTTCCTCATTCAAATTTGTTTCCCTTGATTTTTTTTGATCCTTTTATTGGTTCTTTCTTGATTATGAGGTAAATCATAAGCTTGATGTCCCTCTTCTCCACACTTGAAATGGGTTCCTTGAAAGCCTCCTCTTATGAATCCTCTACCCGATCTTCCTCTACCTCTAAAATTTTGCTCACGAGACTTGTTTGAACTCTCACCTCTTTAATCTTTGTTGTATTTAGTGTCTTTAATCTACTGTTCATCCTCTTTTTGCTACACATAAGCTCTACCCTTTCCTTTTTGTGTTTATTCTCAAATTTTCTATTCAATTTTTCCTCAACTTTCAAAGCAAATTGATAAGCTCCTTCCAAATTAAAAATTCTTACCAAACTTAGTTCTTCTTGAATGTTTGGCTTCAGTTCATTGATGTATCTTGCTACCTTCTCCTTGTGGGATTCAGAATGTCCCGTTCTAAACAAGATTTTGTGGAATTCTTCAGTATATTCTTTCATAGTTTTATTCCTTGTCTCATACTATGCATTTTCTTGAATAGCTCAAGTTCATAATCTATAGGAATAAATTGCCTCTTCATCTTTTCCACCATTCTATCCCAATTGGTGCTATTCTCCTTTCCTCTCCTACATCTTTCAATTTGCATTTCTTTCTATTGAATACTTTCATGTCCCTTTAATTTTGTCTTTGCAAACTTCACTCTAACAAGGTATTCAATCTCTTTGAATTCAAAGAATTCTTCCATGTCATTTATCCAGTCTATGAGCTCCTCTAGATTTAAGCTTCCATAAAATTTTGAGACCTCCATCTTTGGTCTCTTCCTAATCTTGGAAATAGCTCTAAGCAATCTAATTTCTCCAGGATCTATTTCATCTTGTGTTTCTTCTTCGAATGGCTCCTCATTCTCAACTTTATCTCCATTTTCATCTCTTTCCCTATGCACAACTCTTCTGTGTAGCTCTTCCTGTAATGTCTCTACTTTCCTTCTAAGGTATCTAAAATCATCCATACTAGGAGGGTTTCTACCTCCACCTCTACCACGATGGGCTACTCTAGGAGACATTTTCTCAACACCCACAACTCATAGGTCCTGCTACAAACTACCTCTCTTCGACGCTTTTCCTGCAGACTCAGGAACAACCCGCTCTGATACCATTGATGCAAGAGAGTTCCTGTAACTCTCAACACACTTCAAGCTCACAAGAAATAATTCTAAAAAATTTCAAATAATGAAAGAATCAACAAGTAAGAATGCTTTTATTGCTCAAAGTCTCCTATAACACATGAAATTATGACAAAAATGAAATTACAATATTAGCAGCCCTCTGGATTGATGGAAAACACCAAAAATCAGATTCACAGGTCTAATACAAACTGCAAAATCATTCACAGGTAAGTCTTCTTCAATCCCTCTTCTTCTTGCAACTTCATTCTTCTCCTAGGTCTACAACCTTCTTTTGAAAAATCAAGCATCCACTTTGAACTCACTTTCTCATTCAATTTGATCTCTCACATTCTAACACTCATTCTTGCAACTTCTCACTTCACTCCATCAATTCTTCCACTCCATTCTTGCTTTCATTCTCTCCACACCACTTTCTTGCAGGTTTCAAGTTATACATCATTCTTGCACGTTCGTCTTGCGCTCTTGAAGCTCTCGTCCTTCCTCTCAACTTCTTCAAGCTTATAGAAGGGAGGGTAACACTTTGTTACTTTTATTGCATGATCAATATTATAACTTTAGCATATAGATTGTCTTTGCTTTCTATATGTATTGTCTATCTCCTTTCTTTATCATCTTTTCTCTATTGTGGCCTATCTGACTATCCATAGAGGTGAAAACACCAAAGTGGGGGTTTGACTGAGGAACACTCCAAAACATAGCCCCAATATTTTCTCATCTCCATGTGTGTAGGTACCTTGTTCGTGTGGAGCTCGCAGGAGGCTGGACCTATTGTAAGTTGGATTTCTACTACTTTTCATTTGTCATTTCATTCATGTAGTTAATTTATCTTTTGTTTATAGTATTCTTCTTGTTGTACTAGTTATCTTATTACATATATTTAGCATTTTGTTATCTTTTGTTAAACTATTAGATTCCAACATTCGGGTTGTCAGCAAACTCCGAGTGTTTCAGATTATAGACTCTACTATTTTTCCGTACAAGACACCAACGAGTCCCTGAGATGACGACACATCATGCTGTCATTCGTCTCCCATGCTGTCATCTTCTAGTTGAGAGGCAGTTAGTCTGTCACTTGAGACCTCTGTGGTCTATTCATTTGATTCATGAAGTCCTCCAACTTGAAAACCTAGAAACACATATTAGCTTTTCCTTTGTTTGTCATTCTATCTTTTAATCCTTGTCATTGAGGTGACCGAGGGAAATTCTCTCCCTTTAGACCCTGTTTGTCTTAGGACTTGGGAGTAGTGAATCCCCTCCTTCACAATTTCAAACTTATTTGTTGTATTATTTCACTTCTAACCTACAATAACAATGTATCCACACCTCTCCCAAGAAAAGATACACCCACCTTCTCACACACCAAATTTTGGAAAATGAAATCAAAATAAAATTGCCAAAATCACCTCTCTCCAACAACCAAGTTATCTCCATCAATCTTGTAACTCCTCTTCCATGTCAAACTTGGGAAAAACCAATTAAAATTCATAAAATAAAATATTTAACTCTCCAATGCATGTGCAAATCACTCCTAGGAAGAAAGGACATCACTACTAGCATAATGATTCTCCACTCCTCACAAATAGGAGCCCAATTTGAAAATACTCGGCTAGCACAACATGGGCATCCAACTTCTACCTATAGATGATGAGGAAATTTAAATGAATTGCAACATTTTGTAACTCCCAAGAAATTCCATTCCCCAAGTTGATTTTTCCAATTTAAACATTAAAATTGCATTTCCAACACTATCTCCCATTACATCTTTTGCAACAAAATTTGTCCAATTATTTAAATTCTAATTTTTGGACTAAGATAACCAATTTATTTCATAAAATGTTATCCAAACCATGTCACATAAAAAATTAGATCTTTTTTATTGATGCAAGATTGCAAACAACCACAAATAATTTCAATATTAATATTAATAATAAAATAATATCAATAATTTAATATAAAAATATTTTATAAATATAAAAATAATAAGAATAATATAATAACAATATAATATTAAAATCATGATATTAACATAATATTTCTAATATTACTAATATAAATATATTAATTAAAATATATTAAGAATTTTTTCATATATAAAATAATACTAATATTAATAATAATATAATATTATTATATTATAATAAATTGATATAGTATTAAATAAGGTTTAATATATTAGATTTAATATATATTTTAATTGGTTACATTGCACAACCAACATTTTGTATATGTGCAAGCCTCACAACAATAGAGGATATTCAAAATGGAAATAATGAATCACTATTTGATGAAGAGGACAAAGTTATCAAATATAAAATAAATCCTTAAGGAAGAATAGGTTGAGTTCATTCAATCAACATAGCTTCAACCAATAGCTTGAAGTCTTCACAATTGATCAAACTATAACACAACTCAAAAAGTTGTGGGGCATCATATCATAGATCAATTAACAAACAAACCCTAGAAATGATGCATTTTTTTTTGGTGATTATGCCACAAAAAGATAAAGCCAACACCACATACATAATGATTTTGAATTTTAACACCTTGAGAATGACACCATTTTTTTTGTTGGTGTTGCCATTGGCATACAAGACAAAGAAAACACCACACACAAAATGTTTTTTAATTTTAATTTCTAGTAATGGTGCCATTTCATTCGTGGTGGTGTCATGTGAGACAAAGATAACACCTTACACATAATGATCTTCAAAATTAGATTGTTAGCAATTAACATCCTTGAGAACAACACCATTATTTTGGTGCTCCAAATCAAATCATGCAACCCTAATGAACACACGTGAGACCTAAACCTAGGGATCTATGTCAATTCAAAATAACAAGGAAAGACTCGTCATTACATTTCTTGATAATTATTGGCCAATTGATAAAAGTAGGCAACTCTTCTACAAGTAGGACCAAGGAGGGTATTCCTAAAGGTCTTACAAGACAATCACATATAAATAAAATAATAAATCAGGTCACACAACTTAGCCACAACCTATAAACAAGGATATCCCAATTATTTGTCAATAGATACCCCTCATTGGCTTATTGGTCTGACAAACCTAAATATCTCTTTTATAGTAGATCGACAACAAGTTACACATGCAACTAAAGATGTAAAATTGGTTTATTTCTTGAAGGATTAATTCTCTTATACTTTTCTTAATTCACGTGCAACATGGAAATTCAAATAAGCATAGTCTCTAAAAGTGTACCAAATTGGAGATCTCAAGGAATTTGGCACAAGTTTGTTCTATTGTGTTAAGCAATCTTTGATCTATACTATATAAACAAAATATGAAGACATTTTAATAAATAGTTTAATATTTTCAACAAAGAAGACTAATGTATTTGTTTATTGGTTGATAGAGTAAAAGTTTGAAGAAACATGCAAACATTCTTGTAAATCCAAAACAAATCCCATCAATCTAGTTGTATTTTCATCTAGATGCAATATAATGACTCAAGAAAGTTCACATGAGCAAATCAACTTTAATAATCCACAACTGCTTAAAGAAATGCCACATGCTATTTTGAAAAGAGTTTTTAAAAGATACTAGAAGTATTTTACAATTTCTATGATAATTAACTAATTAATAATAAGTTATCAAATATAACCTAGAGATGCTTTTCATTATGCTTTGAAAATTTCAATCACTTGTGGAGACATCTAAATTGTGGTGATGATCTTTAAGACATTACCTTCTTCGAGTTTGACAAACTATAAATGACATAGAGACTCAATATTAGACATACAACATTTGATGCTCAAGAATATACTAAACTAGACTAAACACTTGTAAAAATTTGGCCTAAGGCCAAGATATTATAAACAATCCAAAAAATGAAAAATGATACTTTTTAAGAAACTTAATTATGTCCTAGATCTTCTATGTTGACACTTGTTACAATTTGTAATGGGTATTTTCTATTAAATTTATTGCAATGACCTCTTTGCTAAGACAACTATTCTCTTGAATATTTCTTGAACTCAATTAAATAAATCATCCTCATATACACATGCAAGATTCATGACTTGCTAATAAAACATTGACAATATCATCCATTCTTCAAATATTTGGTGCCATCTTGATTTTTGAATAGAACATTAACACTACAAGATCTTCAATAACATCCCAACTACCATCTTTAGAATGCAAACAAGGCCCACTAGATTGAATTTCCCTCTCATTGATTGGACATTCAAAACATGAACCCTTACATAATGTTCTCCATATGCTTGCTCAACTTGTTTCTACACTATTCCCTTTGTTGTATTCACACCTTACCATTCTCTACTAACAAGTCGATATGACCATAAAACCTTTCAATCTTAGTAAGAAACAAATAACATTAGTTGATCACTTCAAGATCAATGTTCGATGATGAAATGAGCAAGAAGAATATGAAGGCTCCTACATCGTTTAGCCATAGTACACTAGAATAGGACATACCACTTGCTTTATATCATTAAGTAACTTTAGACACGTGGTTGAGCTTTCTCTCAAATAGACTAAATGGGCCCACCAAACATGCCACCTAAGACCCCTTGGCATTCTCCCATTCATTGCTGCTTAGGTGGACCCCTGTTTTGCACATTGCTATTTTGGCTAATATGAATTATTTATGCATTGCTAACTATATGTCACATTCCTTTTGAACCACCGCTTGTAAAACCAGAGTAAAAGGAGTGAAGCATATATGATTGGCCATTATCCTTTTGTCATTTTGTCGTAGCCAATAATAATTAAACATATGTCACATTCCTTTTGAACTACCACTTGTAAAACCAGAGTAAAAGGAGTGAAGCATATATGATTGGCCATTATCCTTTTGCCATTTTGTCGTAGCCAATAATAATTGAACACATGGCTTGCTTTCAACATCATTGTGAAGACAAGAAATAATGGCAAGCCTCTAGCAAGTAGATCAAAGGGGCCCATTACCTTTCTCTTTAATGATGGGTGGCTGCATTTTGTTTGCTCCTCACATTGAAGACCTATTGAAGCCAACAACCCATACCTACGTTTTAACATATGGCCCACAAACCCTTATGCCTTCATATAAAATGCATACGTGAGCATACATAATAAATACCAGAGACAACCTCATCATATTCTACCTTGTAGTACCACGTGGGATTCTTCCTTTAGTCCACATGCCATAGGCCCATATGAGTCATCCACACAACTCGCATTAAACTAATGAAGTCAGTACACATCAAAGCAAAATGCCCATTGAAGGCAGCCACTTCGTCTTTATTTTCACCATTGGGATCACTGACAACAATATAGATCAACCATCCCAAACTGAGCATGCAGGTCTTTTCCTCTGGCTATTTTGCCTTGGCAACATGAAAAAAAACTAACATTAGGCCTTTCAAATTGTCTTTAAAGGAATTGCACCAAGTAAGACTGGGCCCACCAAACACAAATTACTAGGCTACTTAGGAAACTATGATTGGTTCTTCATGCTGCAGCCCATTCAAGTGTCCGTGTACCTAGGTTCATCTAATGAATGTCAGACACATAAGCGTTATACCACACCCAAAGTGTGCACCTATAACTTTTCATAGAGAACACATGCAATCGCATATGGTAGGTGTGTGGAGATGAGTGTTGGTATCAATCTTATCACTAGAGACAGATAAAAGGTCCACTCAAGGGAGCGACAACTGCCTCTAGCAAGTCTAACGCTTAAATAAAACAAAAGCACAGGGATGAAGACAAAGGCTTTGGGCATTTTATACCTGGTCACCATGGCTGCAAACATGGAGTTGAACAAAGAGGAATTTACTTGGAGGCAAGGAATATAATCATGAAATTTAATAGAGGCACAAGATAGGGTCTTAAAATGTCTTAATTGGTTATTAGCATAAGTGAGACTTAAACAATAGAAAATCAGAATTAGGTCATTTCAAAATAGGTGCCCTTATATTATACAATAAAAAAACATATAATTGGTTATGATTTGACAATTCAATTTTACTTTGAGATACTGTCTTCAGCTCCAATTTTTAACAAAATCCAAAAATTTCAATGAAGAACATCATAGATGTTCATAGATTTACATTTCTTTAGAATTTAAATCCGCTTTTAAAATTCTGAAGATTTTAATAAAAAAATTAAATTGTGAATATGATAACATTGATATAAAATGTAGTTATAGTAATCTTTGTTGTGCTTGTTCAGATCAAGCTTGTGTGTCAAGATATAGATTCATAACAATTCTTCGAGTTTGTGAAAATGAATACGATGGTAAACAATTGTGTCTACTGCAGAATTGTGAAGTGTGGGAGATGGTAAAACTATGGACACTCAGGTCTTCAAATATCTTTTGAGCACTTTCCTAAACGCAATCATAAACGTTGATGAAAAAAACTCAAACACAATCAAAAATCCAGAAATTACAAAATCTTCAGGTTCAGATATGTTAAAAAAATAAGATAAAAGCCTTAGTATTTATGATATTGTCTACTATTTCCCACTAAATTGTGTCTTTGGATTTATATACATGGAAAGCATTACTACGAGCCTAAGGCAAATGACGATAGTGTGGAATATAAAGAAAAAAACACCTCTTAACCATTCCATGTTGATGTCTTTAACATCAAACGTAGAAGCATACGAAAGAACATCTCTATTTTAATGTACTTAACATCTATTAGAAATATACGTCTAGTCAAGGTTGCGTACATGCGATTTGCCTCAACAACTTGATCAAATCTAGTGAATCTTTAATGGTGAACCACGTCCCAATGGCCAGCGCTCAATTTTGTGCTGAAAATCAATGAAAAAACCTGATTAAATAGCGATTTCGCACTGTTATGGTTTCACAACGGGTTGCTTGGACAAATTTTTACATATTTTTTCGCAATTTTTCTGCGATTTAAACTCTTAAAAATTGTTGAAAATTACGACTGATTAAATCAGGATTTTTTGGAGAAAAAATTGTTTCGACCGAAATTTTTTTAAAATTGAGATTTTTGCGATTTTATAAGGATTTATGCTTCTATGGATTAAACTACTTGTTGATGCACATATCCCTGTTGTCGAAGCTGAATAACCTGTGAGTATTTATATCTACTCATTTGAAAGAGCAACGTGAAGTAAATATGTAGTTGGAAAGAAATAATATTGTATGCGTTCACAAAATGGCATGAACAAACATGTTGATTGTAGATGTCCTGCACATTATCAGACTTCAACGGAAAACGTTGCAAGTGAAGACAGTCAGGGTATAGAGCTCACGCAAGTATTGCGTTGTACAAATGGGTTTGGTACGAAAGGTTATAAAGTGGAATTTGAGAGCGACAATCAAGTATTCTTTTTTCTTCTTCTGTCTATCTATTTCAATTTCTGTTTGGAGTCTCTTGGTTGCCCGGGTTTGTGAACCTAACAGGGGATGCTTTATTTTATATTCTGAATTTGCTCATTTGGGTAATTTTGTATATATAATTTTTAACATTAGAAAAGAAATGACTCACCAGCTTGCCTGAGAGCAATCCATCTTTAAGCTCTGTTTTCTTCCTCCAAGTGTGCGAATGGTTTAATCTGATTCTTATGTATTCCAATACTCTGTTGTATTTTACTTGGGATAGAAGTATTCTGTTTTCTAAGTTGTTCCGTAGGAACTGTATTTTCGTTTTCGTTATGTTTTAGAATCTATTAACTTTATTTGGTGCAGATTCTTTAGAAAAATGTAGATCAATCCTTCTATTAACGAAAACGACCAATGGAACCTTCCATATTCTTTAAGTATTAGAAATTCCAACAGTTAGCATACAACAGGCGAATTCCCAAAAACAGTAATATACAAGTAGTCCAATAAACTCTGACATTACAGTTCCTTATCGATAGGAAACGGGAGAATCATCAAGGGCTATTTGTCCTTGCAGATTGTCTGCTTAGCATTACCAGTAATCCCCGCAAGAGCACACACCATTAATAAAATGATGGAAGCGGTTGGTATCTCTTAAAATAATTTTTCTCTTAGCAATCTTTGAAATGAACTTGGAAGCAGTGTGACAATCATTACACACACGAAGGTTTTTGAATATTCGAAGTGGTGTGCTAGATGGTGTGCTTATCAGCCCAAATGCGATAGCTAGCTTTTCACTATGGTGGCCAACAAGGTGTTCTGTCTGTTCCTCCCCCACATGATGAAACAGGGTGCTAGTGTTAAGAAGGAATCCAGATTCCTTCATCTGCAAAGCCAATCTCTCTAATGTTGCATATATCTTGTCTGTTTGTGGGTGTGATCTATCGCCAGAAAAGAATCTATATACTATCTTTTTGACTTCAATCCAGCTACACCCTGGTTCCTTTTTCACCCCTCTATCTCTCATAGTTTTCCTTACAATTGCTACATCATCCCATCTACCTTGTGCAGCATACATGCTGGACAACATCGCATATGATGCAGAGACTTTTGGTTCTAACTCAAAAAGATGTTTTGCAGCAAGCTCACCTAGCTCAATATTGCCATGAACTCTGCAGGCGCTTAACAAAGCTCCCCACACGGAAGCACCAGGTTTAAATGGCATTTTGTTAATAAAGTTGCATGCTTCACCCAGGTGCCCTGCACGTCCAAGAAGGTCAACCATGCAGGCATAATGCTCAGCTGTAGGGGTGATGGAGTACTCTCTACTCATAGAGTGAAACAAGTGCCATCCTTCATCCACTAGACCAGAATGGCTACATGCAGATAAAAGACCAAGATAGGTAATGTAATTTGGCTTAATGCCTGCGTGTTGCATCCTGTCAAAAATTAGGAGTGCTTCCTTTCCAATTCCATGTTTTCCATAACCTTGAATTATTGTATTCCAGGAAACCACATCTAATTCAGGCATTTCATCAAATATAGCACGTGCGTCCACTAGATTTCCACATTTAGCGTACATGTCCACAAGAGAATTCCCCAAAACAACATTAGGCTGAAACCCGCTTACAATTAAATGAGAATGAACCTGCTTGCCCAGTTCCAGGGCTGCTAAGCGTGCGCATGCACTGAGAACAGCAACAAGGGTAGATTCATTTGGACTAACACCTGAATGCCGCATGCTTACAAATGTATGGTAAGCATGTATGACCGTACCATACTTCCCGTACGCAGAAATCAATCCATTCCATGAAACAACATCTTGTTCAGGCATTTTGTCAAACACCTGGCGCGCATCATCCAAACTTTCAGACTTTGCGTACATATCAACAAGAGCGCTCCCTATAAAAACATCTCCTTCAAACGTGTTTTTAATAATTGAGGCATGGATTTGCTTACCCAGTTGTAATGCGGTTGATCCTATCCCCGCACAAGCCTTGAGAACACTAGTGAAGGTGGATTGATTTGGCTTCATGTTGCTGAACTGCATTCGGTTATAGACCTCCAAGGCTTCCCTTGCTTGACCTTGTTGAACATATCCGCTAATCATCACAGTCCAGGAGATTACATCTCTTTCACTCATTTCGTCAAATACTCGGCGTGCATCTGTCGTGCTCCCGCATTTGGCATACATGTCAACAAGGCTACTGTCCAGGCACAAATTGGCCATGGGTAGAGATATAATCCTGCTTTTAATCACACAGCCATGGAGTTGCTTACCCCATCCCAATGCCTTCGTCTTTGCAGAGGCACACGCCGTGAGCACGCTGGCAAAAGACAAATGATTTGGTTTGATGCCCGCCTGCTGCATTGCAATAAAAAGTGCAACTGCCTCTTCACCATGTCCATTTCGCGCACACACCCCAATCAAAGCTGTACATGAAACAACACTTGGTTCTGTCGTTTCGGCGAACGCTTGGTATGCATCTGCGAGAACACCACATTTTGCATACATAATCAGAATCTGTGTTTCCAAATCGATATCGGAGTGGCATCCTATCTTGATGAGGTGGGCATGGAGCTGTCTTCCCTGTGCTATGGCTTGCAAGGCAATGCATCGCTGCAACAGCCAAGCGAAATCTTTCTGTTTCTCTGCCGATTGAGCTTCAACTCTTCCTTTAACCCCTTCAATTCTTACGCCTCTGCTACTGGTACTTCTACTTTTATTTTGGGGAAGGCGGATGTGTGTCGTTCGTTGCTGAGAATTAAAATTAGGATGATATGGGAAATGCGTGACTGCCAGCGATCCCGAGGTATCTATGAGCATTGGCATTGCCATTATCAAAACCCAAGAGTTACTCTAGCTGCCAAATGCAGGCTACTGTAGCAAGCCATGTCTTCCAATTTTCCAGGAAACCATAATTTTTGGAGCATGTTTCAAATTTATTTTGAAATACGATAGAACCAACCAAAATCATTCGAAGAATAATTGTAGGGAAAAGAAAACCAAATCATCTAAACTATTAAACAATGAATAAGGGCAGGAAAAAAGAATGAATCAGATTTTGCTTACCGTTTAGTGTTTATTTTAGTTAATTCCATTTAGAGACGTAATGTTGTTCTTCTACTTTTGAAGATAGACTTATATTTATTTGCTTTGATTTATAAATATGAATTTATTTTATAAAAAAAAAAACTAAAATTAATGAAATAATAATCAACACTCTTAAATATTAGATAATTACATGTATATTATGATTCAATAAGTATTAGATATATGTATTAATAAGTATTAAAATAGTTACATCATGAATAAATATTAAGATCTGTTTTAAAAATAAATATACTTAACTTTAAATTTTGATATAGAATATTTTATGTTGAGAATTATATTAGGTAATTCTTGTTAGAGTCATAAATTCATTGTACTTTGTTCTCGGTCATTTTTATGTTATGGTAATGATCTTTGTACTTGTGGATTCAATCTTTGATCTATGGATTTGACTTTGTTTGTGAACTTTGTGAGGAAAAGGGTATTGTATATCTTTTACAAGAAAAAAATTGTATTAATTATGTAAAACAAATATTTATTTGTGGTGCATTTTTAGAGATGTGTTTAATAACATTAAATATTTATTTGTGTCAACTTAGTTGCAAGTAACATTAGTTAGATAGTTTATGTGTGGGTTGCATATTATAAAAGCATTTAATATTGAAAAAATTAGTACAAAAAAAAAGTTTCAGATCAATGGTTTTGTGCACTCATGGTTTTGAAACACTTGGTTTTGCCAAAACTAAAATTTGTATTTATGCGAGCTTGATATTATAAAAGAAAACACATGCTTAGTGGTTGGAGTTGGTTGGTTGGATATCATAATCTTTGAGGTTGGTTATCATTTGTATTGAGCTCTCTTGTAGAGTACATATTTGAAGTATGACATGGGATGTGTGGTTACACGATTACTTATTATTCTTGAAAACATGAAGGATGCATTGGAGGAGCTTAATGTTGCAAGAGTATTCATGAAGATTTTGTAAGTTTATTGTAATGTTTCATTGCTAAATAATACTATAGTGTTGAAAAATGTTGTCGTGTACATTTTCACACATAATTTGGGAATATTAATGATAAATTGGACTTGATATCACCTTGATCTAGTGTTGTGATGTGTTTTACACTTCCACATTAAGTTTTGGGCCCTTCTAAGCTAAATAAACTTAACTTTAACCTTATTTAGTGTTGTAAAGTGTATTTATTGACACCTTCACATTAAATTTAGGAGGCTTGTAAACTAAATGGACCTAATCTAATGTTGTAATGGGTTGTACACATTCACATGGGATTTTGGGCCTCTTTTAGCTAAATAGATCCAATTTTGCTTTAATTTAATGTTGTAAAATGTATTTATTTGCACTTTCACATTGAATTTTGGGCCCTCTTACATTTATGGCCTTAATATCATCATTAATAAGCCCCTAAGATCCTATATTGTGTATTCCAAGGCATATTTCAATAAAAAACCCAACAATATCAACAAATAAGCTTAATTTACACACTCCTTGACACTTTAGCAATCAAAATAGGCCATGTGGGACCCATTTGCTCAACTTGGAAAATGAGTCCCATTTGGCCTATTTTCAAGGTTTTGAGCGGGAAAATTTAGGTTTTAAGTTCAAATCTTATGTATGTTGGCCTTTGGGATCTAATACATGAGATATTAGATGGATTGCCTATATAAATGAGTTTTTAAATCATTTTTTCACATAAGTCTATGTATGTTATCAAGTCAAGCACTCAGGTGATGCCACAAATTTGGTTTACAATTTTTGGGAGGAACTGATTTTTGCTGAAATCACATATTTTTAGAAATTATAATGATTTAAGCCTTAAAAATTTCCATTTAAAGCATTCCAATTGAATATGGTTTGATCAAACTACCTTAGATCAAACCCCCTTGGATAGAACCCCGCTAGTTTTAAACCATACCTATAACGGAGTCTCCTTTACACCTATCAAAATGCTGATTAAAAAACACTTTTGATTTAACTTTTGGGGGATCAAATGAATTTACTTAAAATTTATATTTTGTAAGTATGTAGTCCTTATTATAAGCTTCCCAAAAAGTATAAATTTAATTTAATTATTATATTTATTTTTTATTTCTTGTGAATGTAGATTTTTCACCAAAAATCAAGCTCTCTATTCTACACATGTGGAAAAATAGCAGATTATCAAAAAAAATAAAAAAAATGAGTGCACCAAATATTGAGGTCCTCCAACACCAATTTTTTTTTGAATTTTGATACATACAAAAAATGTTACGCGTTATACGGTCGCATTATGTCTGAATTGTAATTGGTTTGACTTTGAAACTTGATTAAAGAAAAAATATTCAATAAAAAACTATCTAACCAAGTGGAAGCACTAGATATCAGAGTTACAAATCTAAATTTGAAAGAATTAGAATTTTATCCTTCATGGAAAAAAAGGTTATGCATTATACGGTGAAAGTCACTTTTTAAAAATGTTGTTTTTGAAAAAAACTAGTTTTTGAGGGAGATGGAAAAAGAAGTGCAATCTGATTCCAAAATTTTTGAAAAAAATATATTTAGAATCTACAAACAAAATTTCACAAAACTCTAATTTTCATCATCTTCAAATTCCTCATGGTTTAGCCATTATAGGTGCTCGAAAGTGAAGATTTAGTTAAAAAATTTATTTAAGTGTCCAGTTTGGCCAAAAATTGTAAACTACTATTGTGGGATCACCCACTCAAGAGTTTTCCAAGAATTTACAAGATCATCAAGAGAGCATTCAAGGTCATTTCTAAGGTGTTCAAGAGAATTTTTTTTTCATCAATTGTTGTAGCAATTCAAGATCCATCATCATGTCAAGGACATCAAGCATCAAGCATGTCATTGAGCTAGTGTTGTGATGTAGCATTGAAGATCCAAGATCAAGCATTATTCTACACCTATTGTCAAGATCAAGATCTACATCCTTCATGGCCATTTCATGTTGAGTTTCAGACTTACAAGACATCATTTACAAGGCATCGTTCAAGGTATCATTGTTCATGTTTCATATCCTATGTCTCATGTTTCATGTCCTTATTTCATTGTTTCATCATTTGGTTTGATTACCTAAAAGGGGTTTGACCAAGGCAAACCCCTATTCACTAACAATCAACAAGTTTTCTCCTCTTTACATGTGTGATTGCAGATCTAGGTGTCTTGGAGCTTGAAAGATCATTGAAGATTATGTTACAAGCTTGGAGAAAGTTATTGGAGTTGTCCCCTAATTTCCAAGGTTGTAATGTTCATAAAAAGGTCACCTACAACCTTAAAGTCAGAGTTTCAGATTCAGAGAGAAAGTGAAACAAAAAGAGAAAACATTGAAGACCAGTTTCAGGCTTTGAAATTTTAGAAAATCCTAACTGGACTCATTCACCTAGATTGGCGAATGAGTCCCAGTTTAGGTCATTTTTAATATTTTTATAGCTTTAGATACCCTTTTTCCAGAAACATGTTCTTGTGTAGAAACCCTAATCTAGGATTGATTCACCCACAATGGTGAATGAATCCCAGTAGGCCTAAATTTTGGGTTATTTAGCTTTTCTAGTCTCCATTCAAGTCTCTACAAGTTTCCAAGTGCACACTTATGATTTTATAGCTTTTTGTTATGATTTATTTGCATTTATAGTTCATTTAGTGAAGTTTCTTGCATCATTGAGTTCAATCATTAGATCTTGCATTTCATGCATTTTTCCAAGCCTTAGCTTGGTGGTGAACCCCTCATTAGTTTACATTTCAGCCTCTAGGACAACCGTATTGCAAGATCTCTTTATCCTTTGCATTAAGATCTCTAGCATCATACTTGAATGAGAGTGAAAATTGTCATTCTAGGTCCTAAACCCGAGAAAAACATACAATTTTCCACCTTTTAAACACATTGAATGTTGATGCTTTTCCTAAGGTATACCTTGTGTAATCTTGTGATATGTCCTTGATCTTTGCATTGTGGTGATTATGTAAGCTTGTACACACTCTCTTCTCCAATATAATTATGTAGGAATTGTTTGATCAACCTTGTATTTTTTCAATAAATTCAACCTAGATGTACATTCAATATTAAAAATCTTATCTACAAGGTTATTTGAATATGATGGTATTGGCAGATATCCTTAGAGTTTGCTAGGAAAGGGGTTTAACCTTATTCAATCCCCTTAATAGATTCATCAATGTGTACAAATGCATTAACATGCTAAGTAATCATTCAATATGCCTAATATATGTTGGAAAATCAAGGTGAAACTTGAAGCAATAGAACTTAAGAAAGTGGTTTGCAAATGTAGTGTAGAAAAATATATCCCTTTACATTTTCACACTTGTTTGGGCCCTCTTTGCTAAAATTGGGCTTCTTTATTCCTTATTTTGTCCTATTTTGTATCCACAAGCCTTATTTAATGCATCTTTTCGAGGATAATCTTGAAACATATCTCATGAACAATCATAATTTAATGTTTTTGGATTGTATGGCCCATATTTAGTGATTTGGTGCACTCATACGCCACCCTGGGTGTATGGGTCCCACTTGAGTTTTAGGGTCTAGATCTAAAATTGGCATAGAACTTAACATTTCTTGAAAATTATGTCCCAAGGTTAGCCTACTAGGACTCATATGCCCTAACTAGCGTATGAGTCCTGCTTATCTTCGACCTATTTTGAATTCAAATTCTTGGCGGGATTTATTCTCCTAGATTTGATGTCGACTTGTTGTGTTGTAATTTTGAGAAATTTGGCATAAACAAGTATAAATACAAAGTTATTTCACATATTTTCTCCTAGCAAGTTTACAAGTCACCTAGCAATTTTCATGTGCAAGTGTGATCTAAGTATTCAAGCATTTTAGCAATTTAAGTGTTCAAGAGCATTCAAGAGTTGATTATTAAGCATTTTGAAGCCATCTTCAAGATTCAAGCATCATGTCAAAGTCATCATGCATCATGTTTGTTTTTGAGCTAACATTTGTGATGTAGGTACCTTATGATTCAAACAAGCATTCAAGTCAAGATATACAACATACAATCAAGAGTCAAGATCTACATTCATGCTAGCCATTACATAAAAGATTGTAACCTTTATTTCAAGGGTTTGGTGAGTTGCAACATAGCTTATTTGTTCATTCATCATTCCTCATTTTATTTTATTTCATTTCAAGGTTTGATTACCAAAATGGGGTTTGACCAAGGAAAACCCCCACTCCCTAAAAAAACAACACTTTTCTCTCTCTTTGTGTGATTTGCAGATTTTGGTTGAAGATCCATTGAAGAGCAATATTGGAGAAAGTTGTCAAAGTTACAAAGTTTTCATCTACCTTGCAAGATCACGAAAAGTCACCTACATAGTAGAATTTAGTGTTTCAGACTTAGATATTAGAAGGGAGAGAATCTACAAAAGATCACTAGATGATTCCAAAATTTTAGATCAACCCTGATACTAGGAATAAATCACCACTTGTGGCATATGAGTCCTAGTATACTAGATTTCAACCATTTTCTATAGATCCTAGTTTAGCAGTTCTAGATTTTGGATTTAGCTTGAAACCCTAAACTAGGACTAAATCACCCCTACTAGCATATGAGTCCTAGTGTGCATTAAAAGTCAATTTTTTAGGATTTCAGATCTTGTTTCAAGTATCTTCAATTTTCTAAGTGCCCCTTTGTCCTTTCTCAGTTCATTATTTTGATTTTCAGTTTCATATCTTAGGTTACATTGTTAGGTTTGCATATCGTTTGCATCTTCTTCTTTCCAAGCCTTTGCTTGGTGGTGAACCCCCTTTTATCTCTAATCACACCCATACGACACCTTATTGTAGATATCTTTCCATCATTCCATCCCTAGATTGAGATCTCTAAGGTTTCCTTGAATGAAATATAAGGAAATAGGTGGAGGAAGGTCCTAAACCCTTTTTGTGATCCATCTCCTAAAAGGTGGAACCCCTATTTTCTTTATTTCATTTTGGTGAAACTAGCCTTTAGAACACCTTATTTTCTGATTTGGAGTGCATCATAGGCCTATATCTAGCTTACATTAACTTTGCATTAGGTTTTTCATTAATTAATTTGCATCTAGGGTTTCTAAATCTTGCATTAGTGAAAGTGCATATAGGTTGCATTTTTTCATCTTGCATCATTAAATTTCATTTGAAATTTGTAATTTCACATAGCTTAGACATCATACAAACCATAAAAATTAACATTCACTCATAATTTATTGAAATTAGTGTCAAAACCCTCATCTGGGACTCATTCACCCCTTTGGGCAATTTAGTCTTGGTGTAGGTTGTTTTACCTGATTTTCAGGAATTCTGTGTCGATCGTTTTACAACATTTGAACCCTTGAAAAACCCTAACTGGGATTGATACACACCTTTGGGCGATTTAGTCCTGTGTCATACCTAAAATTGCATTTTATAGAATTAAAAACCTTGTTTTTGTGCTTCTGCTTGATGTTGTTAGATTCTTGTTTCAGTTTACTGAGTTTTCATTTCATGCATTTCATTAGATCTAGCTTAAATTGCTTTCATTTCAAGTACATGTTTCAACTATGGATAAAATTATATTACTACACTTTTGTTTCATTTCTAGCATTAGTTAATAAGTTTCATAAGATTAGATTACATTTTTCATTCATTAGAAAACAAAAAGAAAAACCAAAAAAATCAAAAGAAACAAACAAAAAATGGTTAACCTTGGAGAAAGCATATCATTCAAACCCTTTAGTAGTGATGTCTTTGACATGTTAGATGAATCCCTTGACAACTTCATCTCCCCTAGATCATCCACTAAAGCTTTGATACAAGAGAATGCTAGCATCGACAATCATGACAATCATAATTGTTCTTCTCCTGATACCTCTCCTATTAGTGACAAAGGTATTTTGGTGAAATAAGATATAATCATTAAGAATCATGAAAGTCTTGTTTATCCTTCTCCTCCTCCCCCTTGGGAATATATTATGACACAAGAAGATGATACCATTGCAACTACATTACCTAGTCTTCATTCATCTCCCAACACCTCCCCTACTTGTGAGAATGCTTTACTGAAAGAGGATACAATCGTGAATGATCATGAAAAACACATTTGTGTGGATAATATGCTGATATTAAGAGATCCAATAATTGAGAGCTATGGCATTCCTACCTCTCCTACTTGGGAAGACATTATAGGACATGGCCCAGATGTAATTGTAGATAACCATGACAATCAAATTTGGCCTTCTCCTAATATCTCATCTAGGTACAAAGAATATAGTTTCATGTACTTAGAAGATACACTTATTGAGAGTCATGAGAATCTTGTTCCTCCCTTCCCTAATGATCCTACTATTTGGAAAGATCTATTTGAATGAAAGGACCCGATCATTGGCAAGCATGAAAATCATAGTTGTCCTTCTCTTGATGCCTCCCCTATGTGTGATGAAGATACTTTACAAAATATAACTATGGAATATGATGAGCCTCTTGTTTGTCACTTTCCTAAAATTTCTCCTATTACGGTAGATATTATGACACAAGAGAATGAGACCTTAAAGAAAAAGGATGAAATTATGGACAGCAATAAAATTTGGCCCTCTCCTAATATCTCTCCTATTTGTGAAGAGGATCTTTTGGTGTTAGAAGATGAGAGTCATGAGAATCCTATTTGTCTCTTTTCCCCTAGGGAAAACATTATTGAACAAGAAAATGCCATCATTAATAAGCAAAAAATCCAACCATTGATGAGTCTCCTACTTGTTATGAAGTCATTTTAGAAGAACCAACATTTGAATGTCATGAACATCTAGTTTGTAGCTCTCCTAAAATATCTCTTCTTAAGGAAGGTATCATGGTACAAGAAAATGACAACATTAACAAATTTCTTTCAAACAATAGTAATATGGCTTCCTTATATGAAGATGATGATGTGAAATTAGAGTTCTCTTCACTAAGAGATCATGAAAATAAGGATAAGTCTTTTGAAGTTATGCACATCAGATATCTCTTGACACCAACCACACATGCAAAACCCATACAAGAAAAAGAAAAAGAAAAGCATATTGAAGAAGTTCAAAATTATTGGAAGATGCTTAGAGTTCCTTTGATTTCATACCTACATTCACGGGAGAATACAAGATAATAACAAAAGAATCTAAAAATGGAAAAGAGAAATCAATAATGTCAATACAAAATTCAAAAACATCCACTTCAACCACTTTAGAAGAAAAGACAACATACAAGACAAACTTTGATGAAGTTGAACAACCACAAAATCTGAAAGAAATGAAACAACTTTATGGAAGAGGTTATGAACTTATGATACAACTTGGGTATAATGGAAAAGGATAGAAAAAGGTATCCATGTCCCTATCAAGCCTAACCCGAAAGAAACAACTGGTGGTCTTGGTTATTGTCTTTTGAAAGAAATGAAAACATCAAACAAGCCTTCAATCAATATCAATACTCTTATAAAAGATTCTCCTAAGCCAACTTTAACTTTGGTACATCCTAAATTGATAGATACCACATGTGGGAATATCTCATTAGATATTCATCAATAACAATAGGTACATTGCTTCTTGCCATGTAATAGTTGTAGGATCATAGTATACTCACTATTGCATAATTTACATTCATTGCAAATCATTTCCTTCTTGCAAGGAGTGGCATATCATCATTCATCTTGGCTCATCCTTGTCCTGCACTTAGCAGTCACAAGAATTAGATAGCATTGTCCTATTATTACATTTTTGGTTGTCCCTTTGGCTAGTTGCCCGCCTTCTGTATATGATGAACATGATTGGGATGCAAACAACCCAATAATAGGTTGAATCACATGTGCCTTACTATTCTTTAGCTTTGTTTTCCTTTTTCATGCTATGTGTGTGATTGCATGTGCGTAATATGATCTCCCATACCATTATGTTTGATGTATCTCTCTCTCTTTGTGACATTCTTCTATTTGTATCGACATTCTTTTCTATGTCGTAATCATTTTGTCTTTTCTTTGTCTTGTGTTTTCCTTTTTGGGATGATGCAAGGCCTAGATACATTTAGGTCTCTTCCATGTTGACCCAAAAGATTTTCCTTTTATCTTCTTTTTTTGTCTTGTGTTTTCCTTTTGGGGATGACACAGGGTGTAGAGACATTTAGGTCTCTTCCATGTTGACCCGAAAGTTTTTCATTGTTTTTCACTCTCTTTGTGTCATTCTTCATGTTCCATGAGTATTTTGGGAATGATGATAGAACTTTTGAGCTCTCAAAACATTGTATCAAAGACATACTGACCCCAAATCCATGGATCCCTTATGTGATTTTGGGATTTCATTTTGGGGGCAACCCCTTTTTTCATGATGTAGATTTATTTGGAAACATCTAACTTGGAATAGGGCTTTCCAAGTAATCTCACATGTCCTCTTTATTTTTAGCATATTTCATTTTCTACTTTAAAGTAATTGCTCATAACATGGTGTTTAGCAATTTCTTTAAAGTGGGGGCATACATTAGCATTATTATTTTTGCATTTTTCATGTTTCATCATGTAGTCTTCTTACTTCATGCGACACGTCTTTCTCTTTGTGGTGACATTGGGTGTGATGTCCCTCAAGATCATGATCTCTCTTAGCATATTATATTCCTCTTAGTGTCTTGATGTGACACACTGCATCCCCTAATTTGTGAATCTTCTATTCTTCGATTGGTCTTCTCTTGGAGACATTAGGCACAATGTTCCCTAAGTTAAGACCTTACATGAACTAAGTAAAACTCCTTTGAATGTACCTTACACTATTTTTTATTTACAATATATGTTATATGGCCACCTTGCATAACACACTTTTCTTGCTTGCAGAGCCATCTTGTTTGTTCATGGGTGCCAAGCATACAAAGTTTTGCTTGCCTCATGAATTCCTGTTGTTGTGTTGTGTGGCACCTTATCAAAGTTATCAAGAGGTATAACTTTGGTATGGTTACTGTATGGGAGCCGAACTTAGGCATGAATTTCCCATGACCACTTGCTTGTCTGTGTGAGCACATACTGGCCATGTGCGTATGTGTCTCACTGGGGGTTCACCTAGTGGACGACTTGAGGTTCCACTAGCTCTTGTGAGCATGCATTTGGTTTGCATAGTGGACATCGTGTTCCACTTGTAAAATTTTTGGACAAACATCTTATATCTAATCCACAACATTCGAGACAAATGGTTGAGGGTTGATCCATCCCTTTTGTTTTTATTTTTCTTTGTCTTTGTCTTTGGAAATGTATGCTTGTTCCTTGTTGTTTCTCCTTACATCATTTTCATGTGTGTTATTTTGTGCCTATGTTGGTTTTCCATAGGATCTTGATCCTGGGGGCTTGCGTAACCCTCTTGATTGTTGTCATCCTATCTCACTAGCATTGGTACATTTGAACTCCTCTTGATGCGATTTTGCCTACTTTAGTGTGAGTTTGAAGCAAGTTCCTCCTCTCACTAAAGTAGGGGATAAATTTAGTGTAGAAATATGTATCCCTTTACATTTTCACACTTGTTTGGGCCCTCCCTGCTAAAATTGGGCTTCTTTATGCCTTATTTGGTCCTATTTTGCATCCACAAGCCTTATTTAATGCATCTTTCCAAGGATAATCTCAAAAAATATCTCATGACCAAGCATAATTTAATTTTTTTGGATTGTATGACCTAGATTTAGTGATTTGGGACTCATACACCACATTGGGTGTATGGGTCCCACCTAAGTTTCAAGGCTTGGATCTGAAATTGGCATAGAACTTAACATTTCTTGAAAATTGTGTCCCAAGCTTAGCTTATTGGGACTCATACGCCCCAACTAGCGTATGAGTCCCACTTAGTTTGGACCTATTTTGAATTCAAATTCTTGGCAGGATTTTATTCTCCTAGATCTGATGTTGGCTCAAGTAGTGCTACAATTTTGGGAAATTTGGCATAAACAAGTATAAATACAAAGTTATTTCACATATTTTCTCTTTGCAATTTTTGTGATCAAGTATCCTAGCAAGTTTACAAGTCACCTAGAAATTTTCATGAGCAAGTGTGATCTAAGCATTCAAGCATTCTAGCAATTTAAGTGTTCAAGAGCATTCAAGAGTTGATTATGAAGCATTTTGGAGCCATCTTCAAGATTCAAGCATCATGTCAAAGTCATCATGCATCATGTTTGTATGTGAGCTAACATTTGTGATGTAGGTTCTTATGATTCAAACAAGCATTCAAGTCAAGATATAAAACATACAATCAAGAGTCAAGATCTACATTCATGCTAGCCATTACGTACAAGATTGCAACCTTTATTTCAAGGGTTTGGTGAGTTGCAACATAGCTTATTTGTTCATTCATCATTCCTCCATTTTATTTTATTTCATTTCAAGGTTTGATTACCAAAATGGGGTTTGACCAAGGCAAACCACCATTCCCTAACAAAACAACACTCTTCTCTCTCTTTGTGTGATTTGCAAATTTAGGTTGAAGATCCATTGGAGAGCAAGATTAGAGAAAGTTGTCAAAGTTGCAAAGTCGTCAAAGTTGTCATCTACCTTGCAAGATCACATAAAGTCACCTATATAGTAGAATTTAGTGTTTTAGACTTGGAGATCGGAAGGGAGAGAAGCTACAAAAGATCAATAGAGGATTCCAAAATTTCAAATCAACCCTAATACTAGAACTAAATCTCCACTTGTGGCATATGAGTCCCAGTATACCAAATTTCAAGCATTTTTTGTAGATCCTGGTTTAGCATTTCCAGATTCTGGATTCAACCCGAAACCCTAAATTGGGATTAAATTTCCCCTACTGGTGTATGAGTCCCAGTGTGCATTAAAAGTTAGATTTTCAGGATTTCAGACGTTATTTCAAGTATCTTTAGTTTTCTAGGTGCCCCTCTGTCCTTTCTCAGTTCATTATTCTGATTTTCAGTTTCATATCTTAGGTTACATAGTTAGGTTTGCATATCATTTGCATCTTCTTCTTTCCAAGCCTTTGCTTGGTAGTGAAACCCCTTTTGTCTCTAATAACACCCCTAGGACACCTTATTTTAGTTCTCTTTCCCTCATTCCATCCCTATATTGATATCTCTAAGGTTTCCTTGAATGAAATATAAGGAAATAGGTGGAGGAAGGTCCTAAACCCTTTTTGTGTTCCATCTCCTAAAAGGTGGAACCCCTATTTTCTTTATTTCAGAAAATCTAAAATTATATATCCAAGATTACAATAAAGAGATTATGTGATTAACAATTCAACAATGAAAGAAACATCAACAATACCATGAGTTTCCAAACACAAGTGACACAAGATATACGTGGAGAACCCTTGTGGGAAAAAACTCCACACCCAAAGAGATCTAATGTTTGTATGAATATTCAAATGAGATACACCAATACAACACTCCTCTCTAAATACTAATAACACTTTATCACTATAAAAACTTGTAAACAAACTCTACAAACTACCATCTCAAGCTCCAATATATAGAAGTTTGTGGGAGAGAATACCATAGATGGCATCCCAAAACAACAAGAAAAACCACCTGAAAAAAAAACATGCCCCCCTTAGTGGAAAACCCATAAACATGGTGCATAAAATATTAAATAATCACATGGCCTTCATATAGGCACCTAACCCACAACCAATCATAATTAGTCAATACTGACAGCTCCATAACTCTCTGATGGCCCTGATGGCTTCATGCAAGAGCATGCACCAACATGCAAACCTAGGTGCCCAACTATGCAAGAGCATGCAAAATATGCAAATAATACGTAAGGAAATGCACACCAAAATGGTACCCACTCACAAAGTTGGACACCCAAGAGGAATATTCTTCCGGTATACCTTGTAACCATCATCGTAGAGGGTCCACCTCTTTTAATGCAATTACAATTTGTCATAGGAAAATAAATAATAAATATTTTGTCTCTCATGTCCCCTAGAACACCTTCTAAAAAATGTGGAGAAACATAAACCAACTTACGATATCCATTATAATGTCACTTATCCTAACATTCTCCCACTTGACATTATACATTACAATTACGTCCCTGAGATACAAATAAAAAATATAATCAAGATGTAAGGATCAAAGACCATGGCCTTCTTGCACCAAGAGAACTTATCTGTGGTCATTGCATTCATGAGAGAATCTACAACATTATCCAAAGTTTCAACCTTCTCAATCAAAATCTTACCATTCTCAACCATTTCTTGTAGAAAAAGTGATACTACAGATCAACATGCTTAGTATGAGCATGATACATAGGATTTTTAGCTAAACATATGACACTCTGACTGTCGCATCCAATACTCACAGTAATTTGCAATCAAAACCAACACCTTTACCAAGTCTCTGTAACCAAACTGCCTCCTTAGAGGCATGTGTATCAACCATAAACTTTACTTTGATGGTGGACAATGCAACTGTAGGCTATCCCTTACTCATCCAACTTACTACACCTCCAAACAAAGTAAAAACATAGCCACTACTAGACCTTTGACTATCCAAATCACCTGCCCAATCTACATCAACAAAACCCTATATGTCTAATGAATTAACCACATTATTATTACCATGATTAACCAAATAGTAATTTGAAGTACCACACAAATATCTAAACACCCTCTTAACAAAATTCCAATGCTCTCTACCAGGGTTAGACATAAACCTGCTTAAAACTCCCACTTCTTGGGCTATATCTAGTCTAGTGCAAACCATTACATACATGAAACTACCAATGATACTAGCATAAGGAATGTTAGACATCTCTTCAAAATCATCATCAAAATTAGGAGACATTTCTAAACTCATCTTAGTACCAACCGAAGATGGACTATTTACTAGTTTATAGTCATGCATATTTAACCTGTGCAAAATGGTATCAACATACTTACTCTGACTTAACCAAATCTTTTTATGAACCCGATCTCTAATGATCTCCATCCTAAGGGTATATTTTGTAGCCCCCAAATCCTTCATATCAAACATGCCAGAAAGTTGAGTCTTAAGCTTCCTAATCATCACCTTGCTATTACCCATAAACATGTCATCAACATACAAGACAATGATTAGTATTTAATCATCAATAACCTTAGTGTAAACAAAATGATCCTCCTCACTCCTAACAAATCCAAACTTCAATGCAAAAGAATCAAAATTTTGGTACCACATCCTAGGTGATTGTTTCAAGCCATATAAAGATCTCTTTAACCTACAAACCAAGTGTTCTTTTCCTTTCACAACAAAACTATCAGATTGTCGCATATAAATTTCTTCCTCAAGATCCCTAGGCAAGAAAGAAGTTTGAAAATCCATTTTCTCTATTTCAAAATCATAAGCAACAACAATAAATAATAGGAATCTAATAGAAGTTAACTTAGCAAAAAAAGAGTAAATTTCAATGTGTAGTGTAGAAAAATGTATCCCTTTACATTTTCACACTTGTTTGGGCCCTCCCTACTAAAATTAGGCTTATTTATGCCTTATTTGGTCCTATTCTGCATCCACAATCCTAATTAAATTCATTTTTTCGAGGATAATCTTGACACTTAACAAATGACCAATCATAATTTATGATTTTGGGTTGTGTGTTCTAGATTTAGTGATTTGTGACTCATACGCCACCTTGGGCATATGGGTCTAACCTAGAAATCTTGAGGCCTAATCTTGAATTTGGAATAGAACTTAGCATTTCTTGAAATTTGTGTCCTAAGCTTAGGCTACTAGGAATCATATTCCCCAACTGGTGTATGAGTTCTTTTGATGCTAAAAAACAACACAACATTAAACAAAATATCTCTATTCCATTTCTCCTAAAAAAGAAAGATAACATATGGTAATCTAACTCCCAAGGTCTTAGTAGTTGGTTCTCAAATGTGCTGATATTGCTCAATGGTCAATGCAACTATAATGTTCAAGGGGCCTTTGCTAGTAATAAGGAACAAAATTGCATTAGATCAATTAACCTACATTGGGGGGGTGTAAATAAATGAAAAAGATAGATTAGTGCTTAAAACAGTAGAATATGAATAACACTTCTTAATATCTAGACATGCACATTAATAATGAGTGTTTCTCTATCTAGCCAAAACCACAACATGATGCAATCCATAGAATAATCTACACCATTGCATACATTCATAGTGCTAATTAAATGATCACAACCATTCACTAAAACCTTTACTTTAAGATTCAAAAATAGATCATTCACTCATCATTAAAACATAGATCAAAAAGACATAACATCAATTTCATTCACAAATAATTCAATGAGATAATATTGAATCTAGTTTCCTTTATTGATTTGCATCAAATAGAAAAAAATTAGGCACAACAACTCACTGGCATACAAATTGATTATGATTCATTAATCTTATCAAAGAGGTCCAAACTTAACAACATGTAAATTGTATAAAAACTATAAAAATGTATCCAAGTTCAACTGAACTTTCAAAGTATCTTGCTAACAATTCATGAAATCCTAAGACTATGATTCCTATCTGCTATCATTAGGTGGCTAATTTTTCTTCAATGAGCTGATCTTTACAAAATAGAGCTCAAAAGTACATATAGACATGCCATGTGTAAGTTTTTCTCAATTAGAAACATAGATCCACAAATTAAGGAACCATGACTGTATGAAGGAACTAGACTGCTGATCTTTAGTTACAAGGTTGATTGCTTTGTTATACAAAATTCTGATGCCTAAGAAGAAGGTAGAACTGGTGGATGAAAGCTTCAGTTCAACTTATGTTAAAACCCTGTAAAATAGGAGAGAAGAGGAAGATGTGTCAAGAAGAGAATATTCTACTTCCAGCTCACTCCAACATTGCTTGATCAAGGAAATACTCATCATAACTTGAAAATATTTGTTAAAGGATGTCCATATCAGGCCCATCTAACCAATTGTCCTCAACAACTTTGAATTTAGCCTCAAGGGCTTCTTTTTCTCTTCTTTGAGCAGATTTTTCCTCCTTTAGATCGTGAATTTTTTGCAGCATAGCCAATTTGTCTCTTTCCTCCTTAATTTTGATCTCTTTCTCTCTTTGCTGCTGCTACTTAGCCAATTCATCAACTTTGGCTTTAGCCTCCAACTCTTGTTGTTTTATCAATGCATCAGCTTGTGCCTTATCATGAATTTCCTTTTGTTTAGCTAGTGCCTTAGCTTATGCCTTGGCATCTGCTTCCCTTTTGGAATCATAAAAAAACTTCCATTGGTCTTCCTCAGTAAAAACATGCTCAGTCCTTGCATCCTCAGTTACATCAAGAGATGTAACCACATGAGCCTCCTTGTCAGATGGGGTAGCCTCAAAATCTGTGTCAATGTCATGAATTTCTATTTCAAGCTCCTTCTCCTTCAAGGCTTCAACTTCTTTATGGAGAGTTCCCATAAGAATTTCTCCACTTGGATGCTCTGTGCTAAGGGGCTAAGTTGATGCTTCCCCTGCAACAAATGTTGAGGCAGTAGGTTTAATTGTGGCCTCTTCTCCATGTGCTTCAGCAGGTTCAATTTCTTCCCTAGAATTGGGAGGGAAAAACTCTAAGAGATTTTTAGGAGCCAACCTTCTCTTTGTTCTTTTGTACCCTTGAGTGGTACATGATGCCTTTCTTTACTTGGAGGTCTGAGCTTCTAGCTCCTTGATTTTCATGACAACCCAATGTATGCTTCTATCCAAAACTGGTCTTGCAATCTGCTTAATGTCAATAGATTCTTCTTTATTCGAGTCCACTAGATCAAGGTCCTTGGTACCTATATTTTCTGCATCATATTGGGCATCCAAAGTTACCCCATCATTTGATAAATTTTTAGGGATATCTTCCTTTATCTCATACTTAACCATGAGTGGGATAGTCAAATTTTCATAGTTTCTTCTTTTGAGATCATATTCATCTTGTAGATCCATCCAAAAGTCCTCTAGCAGATTGAAGTGTTTGTCAAAGACAGTAGGAAGCATAGCTTGCATCTTATGTTTGGGATCAAAATGCTTCCTTGAAGTGTACAAACCCAACCTTAAGTGGATTAACTCATCATAAATTTCCTTAGTTGCCACATTGTGTGCACAACTATATTCACCCAGCTTCATCATGAATTTGTGGCAACCAGTCTTGTGTTTATTTGCAAATTTAAGGTTAACTGCTATAGCTTGGTAGATGAATTCCATCAAGACAATCTTGTTGCTACAACACCTAGGGAGTAGATGAAGTTGGCCATCAAAACCAGCCAACCTGAAGTAAGTAAATCTAGGGTATTGGATATACCAATGTCCCCACTTTGCAATAAAGGCCATAACATCCTTGCTCAACTTGTAACCTACATCTCTTGTTAACTGGTTAATGATGACATACAAAAATACATCATTAACCCTCCTATAGTGTGACTCAAAGATTTGCAAGGTGAGTTGATCATAATGATTCGACACCCTTTTTTGTCCTTGGGCTTCTCTCAATATGCCCATTGCATTCAACCCAAGAAAGATGCCCCTTCTGGTTGCTACATAGATCACATAAGAGGTCATAAAAAAACTCTTGGTTTCTCTCACTTTGTGGATTTGGTTGCGAATAAATTCTGATACAATCATAGGCCAATCAAAATGTTGCCTACCATCCAAGATGGTTTGGATGAAAGGAAAGATCCACTCTTTGAACTAGGAGGCATATCTCTTCCCAAATACTCTAGAGAGCATCATTATTATATCTGTAATCTCCTTGTAAAAGTTTTCCCTTTTAGGCTAGTTAGGAAGCTTGGATAAGTACTTCTTTTTGACCCTCATCCGGTACTTGTTTATGCGAGTCCTGCTAGTCTCCTTCTATTTTCTATAGAGTTTTAGGGCTTTAGCCTCATTGAGCTACCTAGGGTCCTATGGAGTAGGTGCATTGAACATAAACCTGATCATTTGTGGGGTTAATTCAATGATAACATTTCCTTGCAAATCCACACACTGTCTAGTAGCAGGATTGTAAGCTCCAACTGTAGTGAGTATCAATTCTGGGCATTGGAAAAACAAAGGGAAGAGGGCAACATATGCCAAACTAGACTGAACAATCCTTTGTGTCCTTCCTGAGACATCTTCACTAAATGTTTCCTCATGCAACTCTTCATAGTTGAAGGAACCCAAGTTTGTGTCAGTGATATCAGCCCAATCTGAGTCCACCTTGTTGGCTGTGATGGTAGGACTTTGATGTTTGTACCTTAGAGTATATGGGAGCTGTTCCTCCTTGATCTTCTTTAGCTTGGCTCCTTGATTTGAACTTTTTGTAGGTTGGCTCCTTTGAGAAGCCTCTTCTGATGCTCTTGAAATATTTTATCCCTGCAATAAAATCCTGTATTAGATGAACAAAAGCATAAGAAAAAATACACCATCTAATACCTTTCTTTACTTCCTCAGGACAACCTTCATACTTAGCTAAATTTCATATTCATCGAAAGCGAAGTTACAGAAGAATCAAGAACAAGAAACGACTTCGACACAAAGTGGGATTGGGACCGGAGTTGGGATCAATACCAGAACTAGGATTGGAACATAAACTGAACTTGAAACCAATCAATAGTTCCAAGTTTGAACTCCACTCCGGTTCTACTTTTGTAAAGAGAAAGTGAAGAAAAAAATCAACAGTAATCAAAAGCGAGACTATTTTGGGGATGAACCTCAATGCAAACATCCACGGGATGAGTTCATTCTCGATTTTGATTTTGCTAGTTTATTATTCAAAACAAAGCAATTTTCTCGAGGATGTGGTCACATCAAATTAAGGACCTAGGTCACATGGGATTATAAGGAAATCAAAATAAACGGGCCTAACCTCACCCCTTAATCACACAAAGACCAATTTTAACCCTAGGGCTAGATATTTTGTAAAGGTCATCGAGCGAACCCTAGTTTGCATGACACATCCACTCAAAAACTTAGGGAATCACAAACCCAACATAGAAATCATAGAATCAAAACAAAAGATTGATTAGAGGTGTCTCCAAATAGATTCTAACACATTTAAAGCACAAAGAACCCCATCAAATGGAACCTTGATTAGAAACTAGAGCACGACAAAACAAACCTGCCACAAAAGTGACAATAGAACGAAAAATAAAAAAATGGAAAGACAGAAAAGCAAACAAAAAATAGAAAAGACGAGACAAAACCAAAAATACACAGAAGAACAAGTGAAGATTCATAGAAAAATAGAATCCCATTAACATGCAAGAACACGAAAAGAAAGCAACAAAGCAAACAGAAAAATAGCGAGAAAAGACCCTACCTCAAAATGTCGACAATAGAGGTTGAAATCAGATACGAATTCACCCACCACGTGCCTCGGCAATGAAATTGTGCTCCTCTCGTAGTTACCTTGGGTTTGGTTCACTAAAACGACTTAGACAATAATCATAATGAGCTAGTTAACCTTGATTAAGTTTTAGAAGCCATTTCGCATGTGTGAGGAGGCTGCAATTAATGCCATAAATGGGGTCGATCAGGGGCAAAGGAAACAATTTAAACAAAAAATTAACTTATGTGGAAATCAAAGGTAGGGCAGAAGTGGACCCAGATCCAAAATAGAACAAGAAAACCTTTAACAAGTCTCTTAGCCAATTCTACACCTAGTTTTGGGTCTCGTGGTAAGGACAAACAACAAAGGAAGACGGGGGCAGAATCGAGACTAAAATCGGCACTGGAACTTTTGCAAAGTTCAAATTTTGGTTCCAGTTTTGGTTTCGCTCTCGACAAAGGAACAAAAATTGAGATAAGGAAAATGAAACGATGGGAAGCGAGACCAAAACGAAAACGAGACCCGACCTAGAAATAGACAACAACAAAAGAAAAAGCCAACGAGCGGGAGTGGGATTGGAACAAAAAACCAAATTTAGAACTTTGTAAAATTTTCAATTTTAATTCTCATTTTGGTTCCACTTTCGCTAGAGAAAAAACAAAACAAAAGGAAATGACAAACAACTCAAGGGAGAAATAGACCCAAGAGCACAAGACCAACCAACAAATAACGAAAAGAACATGAAACAAGGGCGGGACCGGAACAGGGACCGAATATGGATTTGGGACCTTACAAAAGTTCCAAGTTTAGCTTCCATTTCGACTCCGGTTCCCCCAAACCAAAAGAAACAATGAATTAGGAGGAAAGTGAACAACTCCTAAGACCCAAAGAAAATAACAAGGACAAAACAAAACCAAGGGGGACCCATTTTGTTCCAAACTAAAATGGGGTGGTTATGCAAGGCATAATAAATGGCGACTTGGCTGGGGAAAATGGTTTACCCATTTTCAAGACATTGAAGAATTCAGTCACCCAGAACCTCTAGTTTATAAACATTGTAACTCAAGTAAGATCAGATATATTGAGCAAGGTTGAGCTGGAATCTCAAATGTAAATCAACATGAATTATTTCAAATCTGATTGTGTGTGCATATATGGTGTATCCTTCTTCATAAAAAATTTCTTCATCTCCGAACCATTATATCTAAGATTCAAGCTACATAGGTTGAGTCCTTTAATTGTCGTGCAATAAAATCCTAGGCATTGCTCCGTTGCTAATCAACATTCATAGCCCCGATAGAGATACCTCTAATTATCTCAAAGCATTTCTCTATTTGCAAGCATGCATCCATAGCCCTAATAGAGATACTTGAATCACCCATTTGATATTGAGTTTGCCTTTTTTTTTTCAATGGTTCTCTTTTCTTTCTTTTCATAGGCTTTACTTGTAAGAATTCTTCATTAAATTTTCTCAATACCCAGATATGATTAATCTGACATGTGGGTTGAGAATTACAATGGACTTTATGATAGTATTGGGAATCAGATTTTTCACTTGAAGCAAAGAGACAACCTTGAGATAAATAGGAATTTTACATAGGTAGATGTTTTATCTATTTTTTGACAGATTTTGATCATGGTTCATGAGATTGTTTACAATATACCTTATTCACAATAACTTTTCAAACCATTATTTAAAAATGATCATAAGACAATAGTTTAAAATGAAATCTCTTAATAGACATGTCTGAAAATACCTAAACCAATTTCACTCCTAGTATCCATAGTATTATGTGAATAACAACCCCTTCATTTCAAAATGGACAAAAATGAAGGTCCCCAAAGACCAAGACAAAACAAAAAAATAATGGAAGGAAACAAAAGAAAAAAGAAGAAGAAGAAAACACCTAAAATAAAAGAACAACTAATTACATATAATACATCCAATTTAGAAAATCAGACACTCATGGGCCAAAGTAATGCTTAAGAAATTGACCATTGATGGGCAATGGAACAGGTTCTCCTATTAGGGTGCTCAAGTGAAAAGTGTTCTCACCTAGGATCTCTGCTATTTGGTATAGACCCAACCAGAGTTTGTCAAATTTCTGGTGATCTCCCTTTTTCTCTTTAGCTTTATCCCACAACAACACGAGATTTGATATCCTGAAAGCCTTTATTTTGGCCCTTTTGTCAAATCAATGTTTGACAATAGCCTGGTGTTTAAAGAACTGCTGTAAAGCAGTGTCTCTCCGTTCTTCCATGTTTAGAAGATTATTTAGCCTTACCTCAATCTGATCATCCTTTGAATAAAATTCTTGCATAAACCTGAGGACATGGATATGCAAATGTATGGGGAAGACCGACTCTTGGCCATAGACTAACTTAAATGGGGAATTTCCTAGAGCAACTTTAATATGGGTTCGATTTCCCATAAGGAAAATTTCAGCTAGGTATGCCAGTCCCTAGGATTATTCTCTAACAATTTTTTTATCACTTCCAATAGGTTCTTGTTGGTAGATTCCGCTACTCCATTTCCCTGAGGGTAGTAATTAGATGAATACTTCAAAATAATTTTATGTTCATAGGCCCATTGTATGAACTCAATAGACGACAAAGTAGGGCCATTGTCACATACCAAGGTGAAGGGTACTCCAAACCTAGTTATGATGCTTTCATTGAGAAATCTGATAACCACCTTTGTGGTGCTATTTTTGTAGGGCTGAGCCTTGGTCCAACACGTGCAATAGTTAATTGCTGTCAAGATGAACTTATGACCTGCATAAGAGTTTGGATTAATAACCTTTATGAAATCCAATGCCCATTAGGTGAATGGTCTTACCTTGTAGACCGGTTGTAAAGGCATCACAGGATTACGTTCGTTGGGTGTAGAGGTCTGGCATGTGTGACATGTTCTGACATGTTGATGTGCATCCCTAAACATGTGGGGCCAATAATAGCCTGATTTGAGAATTTTATGGGCTAAGGAATCTTCAGATCGATGCCCTATGCCATGTCTACCATGAAATTCAACAATAGCATGCTTGGCTTCTTGCTGATCCAAACAACGCAAGCAAACTCCTTCATAATTTCTTCTGTATAGGGATCCTCGTTTGAGCATGTAATGAGCACTCTTCATCCTCAATGCTCTCCTTTGAGTAGCATTCATCCCCTCTAGGCATTTGTTATTAAGGAGGAAGAAGATCAGATCTGTGTACCAAGGATCCTTTGTGAACGACTGCACTATGTACTGCTGGCAAGTAATACTCCTGTAAACATCCTCCATAGCCTTTGGTAAGCGCTATCCTTAGATGAGCTTCATTGGATGGATTTGTAGATCAAACTCTTAAAAAATATCCATCCACTTTCCTCTTCTCTCCCCTAATTCACTCTACATAAGGAGAGACTTCAATCTTGGATCAAGAACTATGCCGACAAATTGACTCCGAAGAATGTAGTGCCTAAATTTTTTTACTGCTCACACTAGTGCAAAGGCTTGCTTCTTAAGGGGCAAATACTTGAATTCTGCATTTTTAAATGGGGAGCTCATGAAAGCAATTGGCCTTTCATCTCCCTCACTTCTTCGTTGCATTAAAATAGCTGTACATGAATGGTCAGATGCAAAAGAATAGATATAGAAGGGCTTTAAATAATCTGGGCTAGTCAAGATTGGTGCCTGTTAGCTCTCAAAAACACAGGCTGAATGCCTCAAGAGGCTGCCAATCTCTTGATACACTTTAGGGTAATAGACAAGGCCAAGAGAACTCAACCTTCTACTCTTTAGGTGTTGCTAAACCCAGGCGGGTGTACCTTTTGAATTGAGCAGACTTATCTTATGATTAGCCTTCTGAAATGATTTGTCCACAATGGAAGATGACAGTGAACAAATGAAATCAAACTTGATAGCAATCTTCTGATCTAAATCCTAAAAATGCTTAATAAACAGATATAAAGAAAATGAATGAATTCAAATGATGAAATTGCAGAGATAAGTGCCTTATTGGGTATGCGAAGTTAGATGAAATAGAAGTTGGCAACTTATTCTAGTAGAAAATCAAATTGTAGGCATATGATCTGTTCATAACTTGTATAAACAATGCAGGATTATGACTACTAAGCTCTAATTTAATAATCCAGATGAATCTCCCTGATTACTGTGATCAACAAAAAGGATTTAATATTTTCTTGAAAGAACCAATTGATTAATCACACAAATACATCAAATGTGCATTGATAAACTGAACATAAACTTGTTATGTCAATTTAAACAACCAGAAAGAATCAAATTGGAGACAGCTTCAACAATACTTTTCAATAAGTTCAACATACAATTGACACCAGAAACAATCTGCCACACCAGCTGATCTTCATTGAATTTGCCATTTTAGAACATGCACATAGTCTCCAAAATGAGAACTTTATTTTATTGTGCCCATTCCTAATCTACTCTATGTGATCTCAAATCTCCTCCCCTTCAAATACAATCCGGGTGCATACATATACAACAGCATTAGAAATCATATCGTTTCAAATTCATGTCGTCCCAACACCAAATTCAGGCTCCAATTGAGCTGGTAAGCAATGGTCATCCAAGTAGAAACATGTCGACCCAACATTTTGAAATTCTATTTTTTACTAGTGAATAGTTGGCGAGACATCCGTATCGTCATGCCGAAGGCAATTCATTCGTTACATCCCCTACACTTGTATTTCACTCTCTCATTCGTTGTAGCAACCTGCAAGTCATACCGAAGCCACATAGTATTCCATTGTTCCCACTGTGCTTCGCTATAACACACAAATATCACAGAGACCGAGCACATAGACTGTTTTAAGTTTCACTGAAAGCCTCCCACCTAACCTCATGTCGGTGTGACCTGAAGATTCTCTCACCGACGAGTGCCGATCATGTTTGTTACTGTAGCACCCAATGATCAGAGAGACCTCTTGTAGATTATCCAATGTTTCACCGAAGGTCTTCAATCATCCCCGCATCGCCGAGACTGAGAGAAAGTCCTATCGAAGCAACCCATATATGAAGTCGGCGAGACACATTGAACTCACTGTGACATGATGCCGATAACCCATACTCATACCGAAAGGTTCCCTGAAAACGCCGGTCGGTGTGACAAGATGATATCGCCAAGACCCTTCACCGAATCCACCACAGTCTTACTAAAAACATATTCAAAGCAAATCCAAGAGTAAGGTTGGTGAGACCAAAGGTCACTCGCCAAGACCTTACAGCGAAAACCATGACTCCTCCCGATATGCATCCAAACTCGCCGGTTGGCGTGACAAAATGAAGTCGCCATGACATTGCACCGAAACAATATGTTGGGCCGATAAGAAACCATTGTGTTCAAGTTGGTAAGACAAATGATATTCGGTAAGACACCACCCTGAAAGCCATAACACATGCCGATATGAGCCTCCATGGTCACCGAAACAACATGGATGCAATGCCGATAACTGCCAATAGATAAATGCCAGTCTCCACAACAGAGAACATGTCATGCCGATACACCTGAAACAAAATATTTTAGCAATAAAAACATAATGGGTTGGGGAGACCCAAATAAACTTATGCCGATAATGACCAAAGTGTGAGAAATGCAGACATGGACGAATCCTATGGGGCAGTATGGGCAGAATGTGGATAAAGTACCATGAAAATGGGGAAATGTGGCAAAGGTAAACCTTACATGGAGACTCAGGGGGTATAAAAATATGCAAAAATCATTAGATTTTAATAGTTCCAACAGTGCCTAAAATATTGACTATTTAATCTATGAGAAATCAGATTTAGCCTCATTGCTCCATTCTACTTTTGCATCTTTTCTCATCGTTTCGTTAAGAGGTTTGACAATTTATGCAAACCCTATTATAAATTTTCTCATAAAATTGATCCTTTTGAAGAAGGATCTCATCTCCTTTTTACTTCTTGGTATTATTAGTTTCAAGATGGCTTCAACTTTGTCAGGGTCTAGATGGATATCCCTTTTTCTGATATTACATGGCCTAAAAGTTTCCCTTTAGAAACTCTAAACACACATTTTTTTGGATTTAGGGACACACCATAGCTTATACATCTCTTAAGGATTTTTGCTAAATTTGCAACATGGTCCTTTATGTTCTTAGAGAAGATAGTTAAGTCATCTACATAAATAATGATACACTTACCTATTAATTCCTTGAATGCTATGTCCATTGCACGCTGAAAGGTAGCTCCAGTATTGATAAGGATGAACAACATTCTCTGATAAGAAAATGTCCCCCACTTGGTAGTGGAGGTAGTTTTCATTTTGTGCTCATGATTGACAAGTACTTGATTATACCCAGAATAGCCATCCAAGAATGACATCATCTGAGATCCATTGAAAATTTGTAATACCTCATCAAGAGAAGGAAGTGGATAGTTATCCTTCTCGGAAGCCTTATTTAGGTTCCTGAAATCAACACACAATCTGATCTCACCATTTTTCTTATGCACAGGAACCAAGTTTGCAACCCAAGTGGAATGTCGTACTAGGAAGATTAACAATTTTTTTTGCACTTCCTTCTGAATTAATGGCTCAATCAAAGCATTCACTGGGCGCTACTTTTGATGGAAGGGCTTTGCTTCTGGATTTAGAGGTATGGTATGCATGATCACCGAAGTGTCAAAGGTCTTTAAATATTCATAAATCCAAGCAATTACTACAATGTCTTCTTTCAACACCTTAATTATTTTACCTTTGATATCTTTAGGGCATGTTTTTCCTATATAGACATTTATTTTAGGACTTGAATCAACTAGATTAATAGGTTCGTACTTCCCTCCATCACTTTCTGTTGGCACCCTTTCACAAGCCTGAGGATCAGAGTCAAATATTCTTTCCAAAGCTACCGTCCCCTTGGGAATGCTATTGCTTTTCAAATTCATTATCCCCTTTGCGTCACAACTCTTAGGATCCCAATCTCCTTGGTCTCTTTTTGGCTCATCAATTATTTGTCCTTCGAAGACATCTGAACTTTCCAAGAAGGCTAGTATGTGTTGGTCATCATCAAAGACCTAAAAATTCCAAACATTATCCGGGACACCTGGGATTGAGACTAGTTCAACTAAAAATATTTTCAACTTGGAGTCTTGCATAGGCTCCAAAGTGCTAGCAGTGATGACAAGGGCATCTACAACCTGATTGTGTTCCCTAGGAATCAAAGTGATTCCATAAGTGCCAAAATACTCAATCAGATTCCAAACTCTATTTCTGTATGCGACCAATCTTTTGTTGTGACAAGTATATTGGTTGCAGACTTGTTTGACAATCACTTCAAAATCTCCCATAACCATGAGAGTTGTTACCTTCTTCTGATGAGAAAACATTATTCCTCAAGCAAGTTCTTCATATTCCACCATGTTGTTTGTGCAGCCAAACTGCAACCTGTAAGATGCAAATTACGTCTTCCCTTTTGGGTTGGTTAATTCAATTCCTGCTCCACTACTTGATTTGGACTTAGAGCCATCAAATTTAAGAATACATAGTTGGTCTGGAGCTATAATTTCCTTCTTCCTTGGGATTACAGGTGATGGCTTACTTGAAGTGTGTGGTGGCTCAGATTGGTGCTGATCATCAAGATTTAAAGGTAACGACGAACTAGGTCTATGAGAAGATTCTCCTATATTCAAAACCTATTCAGGAACTACTTCCTGAACCTTTTCTTTGATCATATCACAATTTAGTACATTTTTCATCAATGGATTAGGAATTGGAAGGGTATCCGAGGATGGTGTAACAGATGAAGACTGAGATTCCTTAGTCTCTCTTTGGAACTTAGAGCATAGAACTTGAGTCTGCTCAACTTGGGAAGGATCTTCCTCTTGAGCTAGATTGGTTCTCGTAAGAATGGTAGCATCCTTACCATCAAATGGAAATTTATTGGTGAGTGCTTTGGGTTGGCATTCACAAGATTGCTCATCCTGGCAAACATGGTTTAAGATATCTACATAGGGTTGACATGTCAACTCATAATGATTCTAATAATGAATCCTACACCAATTAGGAAGCAACAAACTCCACAAATCAACCTCCTCTCCCAATACCGGCCTATCTTGTTGCAATTTTTTGATTAGGACTTGTTGGTTGACCATGGTCATTGGGTCACTTTGTTCTAGAGGCAGTGTATCATCAGGATTGAGCATTGAGAATGCCATGATCTACTGCCTCTTGTAAACTCCTATCTCAGTTTCGAAGTAAGCTACTTCATTGGGAGAATCATATTTAGTAATCATATGTTTGAGCCTAGGCTCACTCTCAATTTTGATTTGTGATGCTATCCCTTTCTAGGGTAGCCACATGTGTGAGAAGTCCAAGGAAAAATATTCCCCAATGCTTTTCATTAAATCTCTACTCAAAAGCATGCCATATGTTTTTGGGATATCAGCTACTTGGATGTCCATCTAAGTTTGGATCCTTGGGTTAGATCCAACCTATACATGAATATTCTTCAGTTCTCCTACCACATTGACTTTTGTTTTATCCAATTGAATGACCTTTTTGTTCGTCTGAAGGGGAATCAAACCTAAATTCCTACAAATTGAGAATGGCATGACATTTCTTGATGCCCCAAAATCTAGTAAACAATTGTGTAGATTCTTTTCAAAAATTCTTAAACTTAAAAGGAAAGGTGGGGTGCCCATCTTACCTTTATAGAGGGCTACATTCATCTTGTTTGTTGGAGTTGCCTTATCTTTACCTTTTGATCGGTCTGCTTCCTCCAGGGCCTTCATCACAATCTCTCTTTGGGTCGGGCACCACTTCATGATGTCAAAGAAAGACAAGGAAGTCTTTTGCCTCTACATCTCTACAATGAAATGAAACTCCGAATCATTCCTTAACTGATACTTAGGAAAAGCAGGTGGGTTAACTTTATTCTGAGATTCAAATGGCCCCTTTGGTGGTGGTGGGTTGTTATCTGCATTCTAATTTGGTGGGACCATGTTGTTAGGAGGGGAAGATGTAGTAAATGGGCCCTTATTCTCATTTCTTAAGAAATGACCTCCCTTGGTTTGGAAGGCCTGGGCATTGTATACATCTTCCACTATTTCATTCTCTTTCTGGCTAGGAAATGGAAGTTCCTCATCGAAGATGTCATAGGCCATGGTAGTATCCATTGATCCACCAGATTTTTTGGATGCACCTTGTAATGGAGCATTAGCCTGTGCAATTTTGACCATTTTTTCCATTTCTGGGCAGTTAACCTCAGAATGAGCTACAATATCGTGCAACCTACACCAATTCATAATAAATTTGAGATTTTCCACATTTGTAGTGTGTGGCTTTTCATCACCTGCCTAATAATTATGGGAAACTCCCCCCATTATTAGGCCCAATATTCCATGGTCTATTATTGTTAGACCTCTGATTATATCCCCTATTCTAGTTTTGATAATTCTGGTTAGAGGAATTTTTGTTCTGGAAGTTCCTATTGGTGTTCTAGTTCGAATTCTGATTAGGGTAACTACCTTGATTGTTATACCCTCCTTGATTTTGGTAACTTTGGTTTTGGTTTTGAGGGGGGTTCTATCTAAGTTGGGCCATATCATTAGACATCTGAGATAGAGTCTTCTTGATATTTTCCATTTCATTAGTCAATTAGGTTGTTCGTTCACTCTCTGCAGTCTTCACAATAGATGGCTGATTAACAAGATTTCAACCTCTAGCTTGATTATGGTAGTTTTGTGATTGTTGGGAGGAGTCCTGAGCACCATTAGTGAAAAATGGTAAGGGAGGTGGGGCTTGTAACTTAGACATGGGTCCATATTGGGAATAAGACATCCCTGGGACCATATTGAATAGAGGAGTTAGATTAGGCATATGATATCCTATGGGAGGAAGAACTCCTCCTAGACTCCCTGATTGTAAACTTATCTATTGTTGCAATTTGATGGCTAGGTGATAAACTTTAGACAAAGAATCAATTTCATTAGCATTATATGTCCTCTGCAAGAATAAGCCAATCAAAGGATCCATGACCCTTAAATATGCCAAGATGGTGATATTCTCAACCACCAAGTAAGGATCCTGTAACCTTCGGTACATTCTCTAGAACCTTGTGTTGAATAGTGGCAATGGTTCATGAGGTTCCTTTCTTATGGTTGCAAACTGGTGATATAAAATGGTAGGGTCTACATAGACCCAAAATTTATTAATAAAGGAATTTTCCAAGTTTGTCCAACTCAGAATAGACCCTTGGGGTAAATTTAAATACTAGTTGTATGCCATTTCACCCAAAGAATAGGGGAACGACCTACACACAACATCATGATGGGCTACCTGAGCATGAGTACATGCATCCTTAAATGCCTATATGTGCTCTTTAGCACTTCTTGATTCTCCATGCATATACTTGGGACAAAATCTCTTTCGATTCTTGGGAAGATCATGTATATCCCCAAGGATAGTCCCTAGTGGAGAGGGGTTATTCACAAAGAAAGCCATGGGTGGTGGTGGGACTGGTTGTGGAATAGGTGAGTTTGGCCTATGAGGTGGTGGGAGTGGATTTGGTGGAAACCCAAGTGGAGTAATTGGTGGTGACAATGGTGGAATTAGGACTCTATGAGCCTAGGGCCTATACCTGATAGGGGTTTGGAGTTCAACCAAAGGTTCAGTATTTTGAGAAGATCTAAGAACTCTCTCGTACCTATCTGGTGAGAATGACCTAATTTGAGCCAGTTTGTTCCTCAGGCCCTCCTTCTAGCACTAGATCTGTTGATGGTAAAAAACAACACAACATTAAGCATAATATCTCTATTGTATTTCTCCTAAAAAAGAAAGATAACATATAGTAATCTAACTCCCAAGGTCCTTATAGTTGGTTCTCAACTATGCTGATATTGCTCAATGGCCAATGTAACTATAATGTTTGAGGGGCCTTTGTTGGGAATGAGGAACAAAACTGCATTAGATCAATTAACCTACGTTGGGTGGGGGTTTAAATAAATGAAAAAGATAGATCAGGGCTTAAAACAATATAATATGAATACTTCTTAATATCTAGACATGCACATTAATAATGAGTGTTTCTTTATCCAGCCAAAACCATAACATGATGCAATCCATAGAATAATCTACACCACTGCATACATTCATAGTGCTAATTCAATGATCACAACCATTCACTAAAACCTTTACTTTAAGATTCAAAAATAGATCATTCACTCATCATTAAAGCACAAATGAAATAGACATAACAACAATTTCATTCACAGAAAATTCAATGGGATAATCTTGAATCCAGTTGCCTCTATTGATTTTCATCAAATAGAAAACATTTAGGCACAACAACTCATTGGCATAAAAATTGATTATGATTCAATAATCTTATCAAGGAGGTCCAAACTTAACATGTAAACTGTATAAAAACTATAAAAATGTATCCAAGTTCAACTGAACTTTAAAGTATCTTGCTAACAATTCATGAAATCCTAAGACTATGATTCCTATCTGCTATTATCAGGTGGCTAATCTTTCTTTAATGAGCAGACCTTTACAAAATAGAGCTCAAAAGTACATATAGACATGCCATGCATAAGTTTTTCTCAATTATAAACTTAGATCCACAAATTAAGGAACCATGACTGTATGAAGGAAATAGACTGCTAATCTTTAGTTACAAGGTTGATTGCTTTGTTATACAAAATTCTGATTCCAAACAAGAAGGTAGAACTGGTGGATGAAAGCTTTAGTTCAACTTATGTTAAAACCCTACAAAATAGGAGAGGAGAGGAAGATGTGTCAAGAAGAGAGTATTCTGCTGCCAGCTCACTCCTGCATTACTTGATCAAGGAGATAGTCATCATAACTTGAAAAGATTTGTTGAAGGATGTCCATATCAGGCCCATCTAACCAATTTTCATCAAACTTGATTCTCTTTAACTCTACTAAGGCAAATTCCCACATATCTCTTAATTTGATCAATTCCCTCCTAGAAACTTTCACCTCTTCTTTAACATCCATTAGCTTGTCCAACAACAAATCTTCTCCATCATCCTCCTTTTTCATTACTTCCTCGAATCTACTACTCCACTTCTCCTTCAACTTGTCCAAAGGAAGACCCTCTTTGAATGGGATGTCTAGATTGACTAGAATGGAAGCTATTGCCTCCAATTCATTAATCTGATCGTTCAAGTCTTTGCTTACTTCTTGAACCTCACTCTTATGCTCATAAATAAACTTGGATCTAAATTGGATTATGTTCAAGGTCTTTTCAATGAAATCAACATTATCCTCTTCAAGAATTGACTACTCCAGGAGAGTGGACTTAGGCACTTTGCTTATGTCCTTCAATTTCATGTCATATTCTCTAAATTCCTCATCTTGCTTTTCTAGGTTTTCAACATGTTGACTTATCTCTTCTACCAACTCAAGTGCCCCTTTATGAACTTTAAAAATATCAACCAATACTTCACCAACCTCCTAATTCAACTTATCAATCCACCTATCAAGCATTCCCACTTTAATCCTCATCTACACTAAATCATTAGCTTCCTTTTTGCTTAGGAGGATTGGGGTTTCTAGAGCAACAAATTATTGAGAAACTGGAGTGGAGACATCCTTTAAGAACTTGTACAACTGATCCAATTGGGCCTGAAGCTCATATTTATTTTTCTTTTCTTTAATCATTCTGGATTTGGTGGAGGAAGCTACAATATCAATGAGATTCATTTGCTGGTTCCTTGTAGGTCTCCCCAAATTCATAGTGCCTAATTGGTAATTAGTTATTTGCATATCATCCCTATCCTTATCCAACTGGAATTGCACACTCAACAACAATTTCTCCTACATCCATGAGATTGGTGGAGTGAAGAAATTTGGCCTTCTTTTTAGGTGTTTCCTTTTCAATATCCTTCATCATCTCATCCCAGTTGAGAGGCTGAGGTTGAACTATCTATTTCTTCTCTAAATCAAGTTTCAACCATGTAGGAGGAGTAGGAGTAGTGACCACTTGTGTTGAAGAAGAAACTTAGCAGTGGCAGAAGATAAAGGTTGCAATATAGTGTTCTTAGGTTGAGAGTCAACCTCTTGCACATTCTTCTATTCCCTTTGTGTATCTTCTTGTGCAAGTCTCTCAACTTCCACCTTATCCTTTTGCTCTTGCAATATTTTTGCTTCCAACTCCTTTTTCAGACATTGTTCTTCTAGCTTCTTCTCCCTATGCATCTGGTACCTTTTCTTTCCCAGTTACTTTACATAGTCCCATGCCTCTTTAGATTTTTGTTCATGCAGAGCAAGCTCTTTAGCCTCCTCTCTCTCTCTCTCTAGGCGTTCTTTCTCTTTTCTTTTTCTGTGGGCCTCCTCAACAACTTTGAATTTAGCCTCAAGGGCTTCTTTTTCTCTTCTTTGAGTAGCCTTTTCCTCCTCCAAATCATGAATTTTCTGTAGCATAGCCAATTTGTCTCTTTCCTCCTTAATTTTGATCTCTTGCTCTCTTTACTGCTACTACTTAATCAATTCATCAACTGTCTTTAGCCTCCAACTCTTGCTATTTTATCAATTCATCAACTTGTGCCTTATCATTAATTTCCTTTTGTTTAGCCAATGCCTTAGCTTGTGCCTTGGCATCTGCTTCCCTTTTGGCATCCTCAAACAACTTCCATTGGTCTTCCTTAGTCAAAAAATGCTCAGTCCCTGCATACATAGTTACATCAAGAGATGTAACCACATGATCCTCCTTGTCAGATGGGGTAGCCTCAGAATCTATCAATGTCATGCATTTCTATTTCAAGCTCCTTCTCCTTCAAGGATTTATCTTCTTTATGGAGTGTTCCCATAGGAATTTCTCCACTTGGCTACTCTATGCTAAGGGGCTGAGTTGATTCTTCCCCTGCAACAGATGTTGAGGCATTAGGTTCAATTGTGGCCTCTTCTCCATGTGCTTCAACAGGTTCAATTTCTTCCCCAGAATTGGGAGGGAAAAAATATGAGGGCTCTTTAGGAGCCAACCTTCTCTTTGTTCTTTTGTACCCTTGAGTGGTACCTGCTTCCTTTCTCTTCTTGGATGTTTGAGCTTCTGAATCCTTGATTCCCATGACAACCCAATGTATGCTTCTATCCAAAACTGGTCTTGCAATCTGCTTATGTCAATAGATTCTTCTGCATTCCAGTCCACTGGATCAAGGTCCTTTTTACCTATATTTTCTGCATCATATTGGGGATCCAAAGTTACCCCATCATCTAATAAAGTTTCAGGGATGTCTTCCTTTATCCCATACTCAACCATGAGTGGGATAGGCGGTCTTTCATAGTTTCTTCTTTTGAGATCATATTCATCTTGTAGATCCATCCAAAAGTCCTCTAGCAGATTGAATTGTTTGTCAAAGACAATAGGAATCAGAGCCTACATCTTATGTTTGGGATGCAAATTCTTCCTTGAAGTGTACAAACCCAACCTTAAGTGGATTAACTCATCACAAATTGCCTTAGTTTCCACATTGTGTGCAGAACCATATTCACCCAACTTCATGGTGAATTTGTGGCAACCAGTCTTGTGTTTATTTGTAAATTTATGGTTAACTACTATAGCTTGATAGATGAATTCTAGCAAGACAATCCTATTGCTGCAACACCTAGGGAGTAGATGAGGGTGGCCATCAAAACCATCCAGCCTGAAGTAAGTAAATCTAGGGTATTGGATATACCAATGTCCCCACTCTGCAATAAAGGACATATCATCCCTGCTCCACCTGTAACCTACATCTCTTGTTAACTGATTAATGATGCCATACAAAAATGCATCATTAACCCTCTTGTAGTGTGACTCATAGATTTGTAAGGTGAGTTGATCATAATGATCCCACACCCTTTTTTGTCCTTGGGCTTCTCCCAATATGCCCACTGCATTCAACCCAATAAAGATGCCCCTTCTGGTTGCTGCATAGATCACATAAGAGGTCATAAAGAAACCCTTGGTTTCTCTCACTCTAAGCATTTGGTTGTGAATACATTCTGATACAATAATAGGCCATTTAAACTACTTCCTACCATCCAGGATGGTTTGGATGAAAGGAAACATCCACTCTTTGAACTAGGAGGCATCTCTCTTCCCAAATACTCTGGAGAGAATCATTATTGTATCTGCAATCTCCTTGTAGAATTCTGCCCTTTTAGACTGGTTAGGAAGCTTGGCTAAGGACTTCTTTTCAAACCTCATCCAGTGCTTGTTTATGTGAGTCTTGCTAGTCTCCTTCTATTTGCTATAGAGTTGCAGGGCTTCAGCCTCATTAAGCCACTTATGGTTTTGTGGAGCAGGTGCATTGAACATAAACTTGATCATTTGTGGCGTTAAGTCAATGATAAAATTTTCCTGCAAAACCACACACTATCTAGTAGTAGGATTGAAAGCTCCAGCTATAGTGATTATCAATCCTGGGCATTGTATAGAAAAAGGGAAGAGGGCAACATGTGCCAAACCAGATTGAACAATCCTCTGTGTCCTTCCTGAGATATCTTCACTAAATTTTTCCTCATGCAACTCTTTAGAGCTGAAGGAACCTAAGTTTATGTCAGTGATATCAGCCCAATTTGAGCCCACCTTGATGGCTATGATGGTAGGACTTTGATGTTTGTACCTCAGAGTATATGGGAGCTATTCCACATTGATCTTCTTCAGCTTGGCTCTTTGCTTTGAACTTTCTACAAGTTGGCTCCTTTGAGAAGCCTCTTTTGATGTTCCTAACATTTTTTATCCCTGCAATAAAACCCTGTATTAGATGAACAAAAGCATAAGAAACAATACACCATCTAATACCTTTCTTTACTTCCTCAGGACAACCTTCATACTTAGCCAAATTTCATATTCATTGGAAGCCGAGTCATAGAAGAATTAGGAATAGTAAATAACTTCAACATAAAGCGAGATTGGGACTAGAGTTAGGATCAATACCAGAATCGGGATCAAAATGGAAACTAAACCTGAAACCAATCAACAGTTTCAAGTTCGAACTCCACTTTGGTTTTGCTTCCACAAAGAGAAAGTGAAGACCAAAATCAATAGTAATTGGAAGCGAGACTATTTTGGGGATGAACCTCAATGCAAACATCCACAAGACGAGTTTGTTCCTGATTTCGCTTTTGCTAGTTTACTATTCAAAATAGAGCAATTTTCTCGAGGATGTGGTCACATCAAATTGAGGACTTAGGTTACATGGGATTATAAGGAAATCAAAATAAAGGGGCTTAACCTCACCCTGTAACTGCACAAAGGCCAATTTTAACCCTAGGGCTAGATATTTTGTAAAGGTCATCGAGAAAACTCTAGTTTGCATGACGCGTCAACTCAGAAAATTAGGGCATCACAAACCCAACATGGAAATCACATAATCAACATAGATGATTGATCAAAGGGGTCTCTAGACAGATTCTAACACATTTAAAGCATAAAGAACTGCATCAAACAGAACCCTAATTAGAAACTAGGGCGCAACAAAATGGACCTACCATGAAAGTGACAATAGAATGAAAAACAAACAAACGAAAAGATAGAAAAGCAAAAAAAAAATAGAAAAGATGAGACAAAACCAAAAAGACACAAAAGAACAAGCGAAGATTCACAAAAAAATAGAATCTTGTGAGCATGCAAGAACATGAGAAGAAAGCAACAAAGAAAACAAAAAAAGAGCGAAAAAAGACCCTACCTCAAAATGCCAACAATAGAGGTTGAAATCAAATAAGAATTTTCCCACCATGCACCTCCGTAATCAAATCATGCTCCTCTCATAGTTACCTTGGGTCTGGTTTGCTAAAATGACTTAGACAATAATGATAATGATCCATTTAACCTTGATTAAGGTTTAAAAACCATTTCGTGCATGTGGGGAGGCTGCAATTAATGCCATAAATGTGGTTGGTCAGGGGCAGAGGAAATAATGTAAATGAACAGTTAACTTATGTGGAAATCAAAGGCAGGGAGGAAGCGGACCCGGATTGGGAACAAAACAAGAAAACCTTTAACAAGTTTCTTACCCAATTCCACACCTGGTTCCGTGTATCATGGCAATCACATACAACAAAGGAAGAAAGGGGCGGAATCAAGACTAAAACTGACACTGGAACTTTTGCAAAGTTCAAAGTTTAGTTCCGGTTCTGGTTCCGCTCCTGACAAAGGAAGAGAAATCGAGACAAGGATAATGAAACGATGGGAAGCAAGACCAAAATGAAAACTGGACTCGCCCAAACATAGACAACAACAAAAGACAAAGCCAATGAGCGGGAGTGGGATCAAAACAAAAAAAATTGAATTTAGAACTTTGCAAAAGTTCTAAGTTCAATTCCCATTCCGGTTCAACTTCCACTAGAGAAAAAACAAAAAACAAGGAAATGACAAACAACTCAAGGGAGAAACAGACCCAAGAGCACAAGACCAATTGACAGACAACAAAAAGAACACGAAACAAGGGCGAGACCAAAATGGGGACCAAATCCAGATTTGGAACCTTACAAAATCTCCAAGTTCAACTTCCATTCTGACTCCAGTTCTGCCATACCAAAATAAACAAAGACTTAGGAGAAAAACAAACAACCCCTAAGACCTAAAGAAAATAAGGAAAAAACAAAACTAAGGGGGACCCATTTTGTTCCAAAATAAAATGGGGTGGTTATGCAAGGCATAACAATTTCCACTTTAGCTTGAAACTATTTTGAATTCAATTCTTGGTGGGATTTTATTCTCCTAGATTTGATGTCAACTTGTAGTATTGTAATTTTGGGAAATTTTGCATAAACAAGTATAAATAAAAGGTTATTTCACTTAGTTTTCACCTAGCAAGCTTACAAGTCATCAAGTTATCATAAGAGCACTTTCAAGAGAGCATTCAAGAGCTGATTATCAAGCATTTTGGAGCTATATTCAAGATTCAAGCATCATGTCAAAGTCATCATGCATCATGTGTGTTTTCGAGCTAACATTTGTGATGTAGGTTTTCATGATTGAAGCAAGCATTCAAGTCAAGATCCATAGCATTCACTCAAGAGTCAAGATCTACATTCATGCTAGCCATTTCATACAATATTGTAGCCTTCATATCAAGGGTTTGGTGAGTTTCAATATTACATATTATTCATTCATCATTCCTTCATTCTATTTCATTTCATTTAAAGGTTTGATTACCAAAATAGGGTTTGACCAAGGAAAACCCCTATCCACTAACAAATCAACTTTTTTCTCCCTCTACATGTGTGATTGTAGATCTAGGTGCTTTTTAGTTTGAAAATACTTTGAAGAAAAAAGTACAAGATTAAAGAAAGTTGTCAATGTTGTCATCTTCACAGAAAGTCACCTACATGCCAAAATTCAAATTTTCAGACTCAGAGATTAGATGGGAGAGAAGCTATAGAAGATCACTAGAGGATACCAGATTTTCAAAAAAACCCTAATACTGGGACTAAATCACCACCTTGGGCATATGAGTCCCAGTATACTATTTTTTCAGTTATTTTCTATAGGTCTTGGTTTACTAGTTGTAGATTCCAAATTTAGCCCAAAACCCTAAACTGGGACTAAATCACCCAGTTTGGCATATGAGTCCCAGTTCACATCAAAAGTCATAATTTTAGGATTGTAGACCTTGTTTCAGGCATCTCTAGTCTTCCAGGTTCCCCTTTGTTCATTCTCAATTTCTTATTCTGATTTCAAGGTTATTTTCTAGGTCATATATTTAGGTTTTTCATATTTCTTTCATCCCCTTCTTTCTAAGAATTAGCTTAGTGGTGAACCCCCTTGTTAATCACACCCAAGGAGACCTTGTAGAAATATATTTTCCTAATTTAATCATTACGTTGAGATCTCTAGGGTTTCCTTGAATGAAATAAGAGTGAAATAGGAAGAGGACCCCACTCTTTATGTGTTCCATCTCCTAAAAGGTGGAGCAACCTATTTCCTTTAGTTCATTTTGGTGAACCTAACTCTCAAACCCTTTATTTCTAATTTGGAGTGCATTAAAGTCCTATATCTAGCTTACATTAGCTTTGTATTAGGTCTTGCATTAGTTAATTTACATTTAGGGCTTCTAAATCTTGCATTAGTGAAAGTGCATATAGGTTGCATTTTTGCATATTGCATCATTTAATTTCATTTTAAATCTATAATTGCACATAGTCTAGTCAACATAAAAGTTAGAAACCTTAGAATCAACTCAAAATTTGCTGAGTTTAGTGTCAAAACCCTCATCTAGGACTCATTCGCCCCTCTAGGCGATTTAGTTCTAGTATAAGTTGTTTTACCTAATTTTTGGGAATTATGTGTTGTGTGTTTTTTACTGTTTGAGCCTTCTAAAAACCCTAATTAGGAATCATATGCCCCTTTGGGCGATTTAGTCCCGTATTAGACCTAAACCTACATTTTACAACATTAAAAACCTTGTTTCTGTGCTTCCATTTTTCCTTGTTAGCTCTCTATTGCAGATTACTGATTTTCTGTTTCATTCATTTCATTAGAGCTAGCTTAATTTGGTTTCATTTCAAGTGCATTTGTAAACAAAAGAATTGGAATTAAAGCATATAATTTATCTTGTGTTCATTGCATTTATCTTGCATTCATTGATTGTCCCTTGCATGAGCTTTACAACTTGGTGTCCTATTGCTAATACTATAGTGATATGTAGTTCAAGACTCATGACATCCTGTGATAGCACATTTGTCCCAGATCTTGGGCTATCTAGCTCTTTCACTCATAGTGTTGACACTAGCTCACTAGGTATGGACCATACCCTTGACAAATCTTTACCTTCAAGTAACATGACAAGTGTTGAAACAATGGTTGCTAGCATCCCTCAAGAAAACATAATCCAATTCCATGAAGAGTTAGCAAACCTACAACATCAAGTGAGTATTGAAAACATTTCCAACACTGCTATTCCTACCATAGATAACATACTCCATATGCTTGAAAGTGAATAAGGAATAGAAATTGGACGTAACTTAGCTCAGATTTTTGGAAAACATCTTACCTCAACCACTAGTTTTGCTCAACCTTCAAACAATGTCTAAAGTCAAGGAGGAACCCAAATCCCTCCTCCTACAACTATTGCCTCTATTCCCCCCTATACCAATCCTCAAGTTACAACAATGATGCAACCTACAAGTAATGTCTTTCCTACCTTGGGTATTTCCACTAGCAATCCTAGTACCTTTGTGGCATCTCACATCATATCTCCTACCACTTTACCTCACATAAGCATTCCATTCACTTCCCCCCCAAACACATATACACCTCCACCATATTCATCTCCATCTCAAAATATAACTAATGACACCATCCTTAACCAACTCTTGCAAAATGTTTCATCCCTTCAAAAGAAAATTTTGACCATAAACCAAAATCAAAGTGGCCAAACATCATACTATGTCAAAAGCAATCCCTTATCCTTGGAGATATTAAGAACGTCGATACCAAAAGGTATAGAGATTCCTAGTTTTGAGGAATATGGAGGAAAAGGAGATCCTTCTAACCATGTTTCTGCTTATACCACCTTATGCAATGAATTTTTCCTTGAGGATAAGCTCTTGGCTAAGATTTTCCTAGGTCCTTGAAAGATACTGCTCTAGAATAGTTTTCCTCATTACCAAATAACTCAATTTGTTCATTCAATGAACTTGTTGAGGCCTTTATTAACCATTTCCAAGTGCACATTACTCCTACTATGAATTTAGCTAATTTGATGAGATGTAAGCAAAAGGATGATGAAAAGGTTACTTAATCCATTTCATGCTACCAATCACTTTATTCCCAAATTGACATAAAGATTCTTGATCCTCACCTTCAATGAATGTTCATTGAAAACTTACAAACTAAGATACAAGATAATCTTGGCATGATGAAATTCCCTTCCTTTGTACACTTGTGTACTACCCTTCGTGATTATCAAAACTTGGTTAGTAGTCGTGAAACAAAACCCACCTCTAGCCATCCTGAGAAGTCTAAATCTACAAATCAAAACAATTACCAACCTTTTAGGATACAAAATAAAGGCTTTCTTCAACTAAATCCCCCTCAACCAACCCAACATGTTGATACCCAAGTGGCTGCTATAAAGAAGAAAAATCCTTTTACATTTGGGGATCTGGCTAGAAAATTTACTCCCTTATCCGATACCCTCCATATCACAATATTACAACTTCTAGAACATAAAATGATCTCCTTACCTCTTGTTAAAACACCCGATCCTAATAAGCCTTTACCTCTGAACTTTTATTCATATTGCCATTATCACCAACAAAATGGACATGATACATAACATTGTAAGCATCTTAAACATCTTGTGCAATACCTCATTGATTCTAGTCGACTTCAAATGGGTGTTAATGATCAAGGAAATAAGTCTATTGTCCCTCCTAACCAAAAGTTGCAAATTTTTACCAACCCCATGCCAAATCATAACATTTCATTTGTCAAAGCTAGTGAAACTAAGAAGAATGATGTGATGAATGTTGACATGGATACTATTGAACAAGGTCCTATGGATACTATTGAACAAAGTCCCATGGACGATATGGTTGGATTGATCAAAATCCTACCTCATAAGGGCCAAACTAAAAAACCTCTTGACATTGCTTTCTCATCTAAAGATATCATTAGAAATGCACCTGGTGGTCCTCTTTACATAGTTGACTGAATCAATGACAAGCCCACTAATGGGATATTAATTGATCCCGTCTGTGGAGAGAATGTGATCACTAAAGAATTCTTACTTGTGCATGAACTTTATCAAGAAACATATGACAAACCGAAAGCATGGATAAAAACACATAATGGTTTTTCTTTCCCTACGACGGGATTGATCACTCTTCCTTTAAAAATCAGACTGAAATAATTAGATGTCTCATTGTCCATCATCTAGACATTGGATCAATTTCGTGTGAAGCTTGGTTATCCATGGCTACTCTCCATGGAAGCCATCCCATCGGTTGTGCATAAATGTTTAAAGTTTCCCTTTGACAATGAGATCTTTATTGTGCAACATAGTGGCTTTAATCTTGTGTCTTCTCGTGGGAATTTCTCATTGGATTCCTTTTGGCTTGAGCCTATGGAACCTATTAGACCTTGTGAGGACTTCTTTTTCAAATGCTATAAATTTTTTAAGGAAAAATGCATAGAAAACTATCCCTTAGAAACATGAATCAACCCATGATTGAGCCTCCTATCCTTGAAGAAACCGTGATTGAACCAAAACACCTTCCAAGTAACCATGACCAACCTAAAACCGATCCTTTTCCTATATCCTACAAATGACCAAGAGATAACCAAAACAATCTTGTCACGCCTTCTAAGATAAAACAAGTTTACAAAGATAAAGAGAAGATGGTTGAACAACCTCCTATGGTTTATTATGTTCCTCCCCTTAGGGAAGAAAAGAAACCTATGGTTGATAAAAAATCTCCTACACTGTAAACATAACTTGCAAATCATACTAAGAGAAACTTAAATTATAGAGAGCGTAGGTGTAGATGTCGTGCTATTGCTCGAAGGTTAAATGAAGAAAAAATAAAAGAAAATCAACATCCAAACTTGAGTGAAGAAATACATGACGAGTCTCCCTCTTTGTTGCAAGGAAAAGATCCTATATCGCAACCACAACAAGAGCTTAATTCCTCTTTACACATTACAATTCGACCTCCCACTGTGATTAACTTAGACGATGATGATGAGATTGCTAAAATTGATGAGGAAGTGCATAATGAATTGAATACATTGTTTTCCTTTTCTATGAGCTTAAATGATAGTGTTGAACTTGGTAATGCCCCTATTTCAGAACTTTTTGTTGTCCCTTTGGCTAGTTGTTCACCTTTCGTATATGATGAACAAGATTGGTATGCAAACAACTTGCTAATTGGTTGACTTGCATGTTCCTTACTAGTATTTTGCATTGTTTTATTTTTCATGTTATGTTTGTGGTTGCATGTACGTAATGTGATCTCCCAGTACGGTTCTGTTTGATGTACCTCTCTTTTTGTGACATTCCTCTCTTTTTGTATCTACATTCTCCTCTATGTCGCAAATATTTTCCTCTATCTTTTCTTTGTCTTGTGTTTTAATTTTGTGGATGACACAAGGCGTCGAGACATTTAGGTCTCTTCCATGTTGACCCAACATATTTTCCTTTATCTTTTCTTTGTCTTGTGTTTTCCTTTTAGGGGATGATAAAAGGAATCAAGACATTTAGGTCTCTTCCATGTTGACCCAAAATATTTTACTATATCTTTTCTTTGTCTTGTGTATTCCTTTTGGGGATGATGCAAGGCATTGAAACATTTAGGTCTTTTCCATGTTGACCCAAAATATTTTTCTTTATTTTCACTCTCTTTGTGTCATTCTTCCTATTCCATGAGTATTTGGGGAATGATGATAGTTTCAAGCTCTATAACAACATTTTAGCAAAGACATACTAACCCTAAATCCATGGATCCCTTGTGTGTTATTTTTGGGATTTCATTTTAGGGGAAACCCCTTTTTCATGATGTAGCTTTATTTTGAAACATATGACTTGGCATAGGGATTTCCAAATAAGCTCTCATGTCCTCTTTATTGTTAGCATTTATCATTTCCTACTTTAAAGTAATTGCTCACAACGTGGTATTTAGTGATTTCTTTAAAGTGGGGGCTTACATTGACATTATTCTTTTGCATTTCAACTCATGTTTCATTGTGTAGTCTTCTTACTTCATGCAATGCATCTTTCTCTTTGTGGTGACATTGGGTGTGATGTCCCTTAAGAGCATGATCTCTCTTAGCATTTTATATTCCTCTTAGTGGCTTGATGCGACATATAAGTTGCAAATATTCTATTCTTTGATTGGTCCTCTCTTGGAGACATTAGGCACAATGTTCCCTAAGTTAAGACCTTACATGAACTAAGCAAAACTCATTTGAACATTCCTTACACTATTTTTCATTTACAATAGCTGCTATATGGCCATCTTGCGTAACACACTTTGCTTGCCTTTGGAGCCATCCTGTTTGTTCATGGGTGTCAAGCATACAAAGTTTTGCTTGCCTCATGAATCCTACTATTCGTGTTGTATGGCACCTTATCAAAGTTATTAGGAGGTATAGCTTTGGTATGGTCAGTGTATGGGAGCCAAACTTAGGCGTGAATTTCCCATGGCTGTTTGCTTGTCTGTGTGAGTGCATACCATCTGTGTGCATGTCTCCGGGGGCTCACCTAGTGGATGACCTGAGGTTTCACTAGCCTTTGTGAGTGTACATTTGGTTTATATAGTGGACATCATGTTCCACTTGTAAATTTTTTTGGACAAACAACTTAGATATGATCTACATCGCATTGGACAAACGGTCGAGGCTTGATCCACCCCTTTTGTTTATATTTTTCTTTCCTTGTTATGTCTTTGGTAGTGTATGCTTGTACCTTGTTGTTGCTTCTTACATTATTCACATGCGTGTTATTTTGTGTCTATGTTGGTTTTCCATAGGATCTTGATCCTTGGGGCTTGCACAACCCTCTTGATCGTTGTCATCCTATCTCACTAGCATTGGTGTATTTGGACCCCTCTTGATGCAAGTTTTTCTACTTTAGTGTGAGTTTTAAGTAAGTTCCTCCTGTCACTAAAGTGGGGGCTAAATGTAATGTAGAAAAATGCATCCCTTTACATTTTCACACTTATTTGGGCCCTCCCTACCAAAATTGGGCTTCTTTATGCCTTATTTGGTCCTATTTTGTATCCACAAGCCTAATTAAATGCATTTTTTTGAGGATAATCCCAACACTAAATAAATGACCAATCATAATTCATGATTTTGGGTTGTGTGTTCTGGATTTAGTGATTTGGGACTCATATGCATCCTTGGGCGTATGGGTCCCACCTAAGTCTCAGGGCTTGATCTTCAATTTGGCATAGAACTTAGCATTTCTTGAAATTTCTGTCCCAAGCTTAGGCTACTAGGACTCATACACCCCAACTAGAATATGAGTCCCACTTTATCTTAGACCTATTTTAAATTCAATTCTTGGTGGGATTTTATTCTCCTAGATTTGATGTCATCTTGCAGTGTTGTAATTTTGGAAAATTTGGCATAAACAAGTATAAATACAATATTATTTCACTTAGTTTTGACCTAGCAAGATTAAAAGTCATCAAGTTATCATAAGAGCACCTTCAAGAGAGAATTCAAGAGCTGATTATCAAGCATTTTGGAGCTATATTCAAGATTCAAGCATCATGTAAAAGTCATCATGCATCATTTGTGTTTTTGAGCTAACATTTGTGATGTAGGTTTTCATGATTGAAGCAAGCATTCAAGTCAAGATGTATAGCATTCAATCAAGAGTCAAGATCTACATTCATGCTAGCCATTTCATACAAGATTGTGGCCTTCATATCAAGGGTTTGGTGAGTTGCAACATTACATATTGTTCATTCATCATTCCTTCATTCTATTTCATTTCATTTCAAGGTTTGATTACCAAAATGAGTTTTGACCAAGGCAAACCCCTATCCACTAACAAATCAACTTTTTTCTCCCTCTACATGTGTGATTAAAAATCTAGGTGTTTTTGAGTTTGAAAATACTTTCAAGTCAAAAGTGCAAGATTAAATAAAGTTGTCAAAGTTTTCAAGAAGTTGTCATCTTCACAGAAAATCACCTACTGGCTAGAATTCAAACTTTTAGACTTAGAGATTAGATGAGAGAGAAGCTACAAAAGATCACTAGAGGATACTAGAGTTTCAGAAAAAACCCTAATACTGGGACTAAATCACCACCTTGGGCATATGAGTCCTAGTTTACCACTTTTCAGTCATTTTATGTAGATCCTGGTTTACCAGTTGTAGATTCTAGATTCAACCCGAAACTCTAAACTAGGAATAAATTTCCTAGTCTGGTGTATGGATCCTAGTTCACATCAAAAGTTATAATTTTGGGATTTTAGACCTTTTTTTAGGCATCTCCAATCTTCTAGGTGCTCCTCTATTCGTTCTTAGTTTCTTATTCTAATTTCAAGTTTATTTTCTAGGTCATATAGTTAGTTTTTGCATATTGCTTTCATCCCCTTCTTTCTAAGAATTTTCTTAGTGGTGAACCCCCTTGTTAATCACACCTAAGGAGACCTTGTAGCAATCTCTTTCCTAATTTAATCATTAGGTTGAGATATCTAGGGTTTACTTGAATGAACTAAGAGCAAAATAGGAGGAGGACCTCACTCTTTATGTGTTCCATATCCTAAAAGGTGGAACACCCTATTTCCTTCAGTTCACACTAAAATCAACTCCCTCTCTCTGGGAGTAGCCCTTGGCCACCAATCTATCCTTATATCACTCTAACCATCCATCTACACCAATTATTTTTTAAATACCCACTTGCAACCAATGGGATTCCTTCCTTTGGGAAAACTCATAAGATCATAGGTATCACAACTATCCAAAGCCATCATCCCCTCCTTCATGGCCTGTATCCAAGACTCAATTTCTTCTAAAAAAGAGCCTCCCTAGGTAGGATCTAGGTTCATCATCAATACTCAACAAAGAAAATACACAATAGAAATTGGATGGGCTATACTTGTCAACTAGATTTAATTTTCTTGTGGATCTTCTCAAGGTAGGAGTAAGGGTTCTTGCTACTCTTCTTCTTCTACATGCTAATCTTGGACATCATCTGAACTCTTTGAACCCTCTTCTTCTTATCCATCCTCTAATTCATCTGGTTGTTCTTCCACATGTGCATCTTCCTACTTTTCAATCTTTGTATCAAAGTGCATTTTTTTTCTTATCGTTCTCCTTTGGTTTTCCTTCACTCGAGTAAGATCTAAATTCCCTAAAAATCACATCTCTAGAGAAAACCATTTTACGGGTTAGTGGATTACAAAGATTGTAACCTTTTACATTCTCACAATATCCAACAAAGATGCATTTTTGTTCTTTTGGATCCAATTTAGAATGCTTATCTTGAGGTACATGAATAAAATCCTCACAACCAAAGACCCCTAAATGTGAAACAAAAGGATTTCTACCTATCCACACTTCATAAGGAGTTTTATCAACAAGAGTTGAACAAGGAGATTTATTAACCAAATAACTTGCAATACTTACAACTTCTACCCAAAAGCATAAAGCTTAGCACCAATCAACATAATCCTATCTCTTTCCATCGAGGTTTGATCCATTCTTTCTGCTACCCCATTTTGTTGGGGTGTATATGGAGTAGTCTTTTGTCAAACAATAACTACATGCTTGTATAACTCATAAAATTCCCTAGAAAAATATTCACCCCCATTGTCAGATCTCAACACCCTTGTCTTATAATCCATTTTCTTCTCAACTAAGGCTTTAAATTCCTTAAAATTAGTGAAAACCTCAGATTTTGCATGTATAAAATAAATCCAAGTGTATGTTGAGACAACATCAATGAAAGTAACATAATAACAAGATTTTCCAAAAGAGTCAACATCCACTAGTCCAAACACATTTGAATGAATGATCTCTAATAATCTCTTACATTTATTAGTCCCATTAGGAAAAGATGATCTATTATATTTACCAAACATACAATGCTCGCAAAAATCATTTTTTCCAATAGAATAATAAAAAATACTGTCAACCAACTTTTTATTCAAAATGGTCTTAAGACCCTTTCACTTGTGTGACCCAATCTATGGTGCCACAACATACATGCATTTTCAATGCTAGTTGCATTGGTAGAGTTACAAAAAGTGGAAGCATTAAGCCTAAACAAAGTCCCAATCCAAGATCCTTTAGCTATCACAAAACTCCCCCTTACCAATCTGCAACCAAACTTGTCAAATGTCACATGCATTCCATAATCATTCAACTTGGATACTAAAAGTAAATTTCTTACAAGTCCTGGAATATGTAAAACATGATCAAGTGTTTTAACCCTTCCATCACTGAAACACAACTTTACCTTTCCCTTACTAACAATTTTTTTCGTGTTGTTATCACCAAGGAAAACTTCTCCACCATCATAAGCTGAATATGAAGTAAACTGCCCCTTGTGAGGAGTCATATGGTAGGAGAAACCTAAATCAATAAGCCAAGCATCATCACTAATAGTGTTAGCATAAATAAACAAAGCATAAGAATCACTATCTTTTGAGGACATTTTCGTGGAAGTATCTGAACTCTTTTTCTCATTTTTGCACTTCTTCACATGCCCTCTCTTACCACAATTACAACACTTTACTATGATTTTCTTAGGGGTTTTTGAACGTCCTTTAGAATTGTATCGAGATTTTTGTCCCCTTTAGGCCCTCCTTTTTCTTTGGACCTTCCTTGCACATGCAAGGCATCTTGGGAGCCCACATTCATGGACTTTCTCCTCATCTCTTCTGAAAGAAGTATAGAAATGAGACTATCCATCTTCGGTTCTATACCACCACCACTTATGAAAAAAAATAAAATTTCCTAAGATTCGGGTAAAGAACAAAGCAAAAAAATACATTTATCTTCTTCTATCTTAAGATCTATAGATGCAAGCTAACTTATAATCATATTAAAAGTATTTACATATTCTACAATAGAATCACCATCTTTCATTTTCAAAGAATACTAACATCTTTTGAGATACAATTTATTAGTTATACTTTTAGTTTGATAGATTTCACCTATCCTCCTTCACAACTTGAATGTGGTAGATTCTTCTTAAACATTTAGGAGGACAAAATCTTCAAGACACAAATGAATGGTTTCTCATGCCCTCTTGTCAATTTTCTTCCAATCTTCATCAGATGTTGATTCTGGTTTATTTTCACTTGAAACTGCCAACCAATGATCTCTCTCTTCAAGGAGATCCTCCGTCTTCAACTTCCACATCTCATAACCAGTGCCATTGAACTTCTCAATATCTAGATAAGAGGTAGAAGCCATAGTTTTCAATCTTCTTAAATCTGCAAAACCCACAGTGCACAAGCTCCTAGTGTAACAAAAAAACATTCAACACTTAAAAGAAAGGCGTCCCTCTCTCAACATAACCATTAGCTCTGATACAAAATTTTAGAAAATCAAGGTGAAACTTGAAACAATAGAACTTTAAAAAGTGGTTTGCAAATTTGAAATTATGTATCCAAGATTACAATAAAGATATTATGTGATTAACAACTCAACAATGAAATAAAAATTAGTAATACCGTAAACACAAGATATAAGTGGAGAAACTCTTGCGGGAAAAAAAATCCACACCCAAAGAGATCCAATGTTTGTATTAATATTCAAATGAGATACACCAATACAACACCCCTCTTTGAATTTTGGCATCACTTCGTTGCTTTGATAGCCTACAAACAAACTCTACAAACCACCATCTCAAGGCTCCAATATATAGAAGTTTGTGGGAGAGAATACCACAAATAGTATCCCAAAACAACAAGCAAAACCACTTGGAAAACCCCACGCCCCCTTTAGTGGACAACCCATAAACTTGGCATAAAATATTGAATAATCACATAGCCTTCACATGGGTGCCTAACCCACCACCAATTAGAATTGGTTAATGCCAAGTGCTCCGTAACTCTATGATGGCTTCGACGGCTTCAATGGATTCATTCAAGAGCATGCACCATCATGAAAACCTGAGTACCCAACTATGCAAGAGCATGCAAAACATACAAATAACATCCAAGGACATGCACACCAAAGTGGTCCCCACTCACAAAGTTGGATGCCTAGAGGAATGTTCTTTTTGGATGCCTCGTAACTGTCACCCTAGAGGGTTCACCTCTTTGAATGCAATTACAGTTTGTCATAGGAAAATAAATAATAAATATTTTATCCCTTCTATCCCCAAGAACACTTTCCAAAGAATGTGGAGACACATAAACCAACTTAGGATAGCAATGATAATGTCACCTATCCTAAAAATATATTCTTATCAATGTGGATGTTGATGTTATGTCCTAGGATATAATCTATAGATGTGTCAACATGTGATCATGTGGTCCTTGGTAATAGATTCCTAGATAGTGGATGATTGATATTTTCTAGGTGCTCAAAATAAATTAGGGTTTATCTTTTTATACAACATCTTAGCATGTAATTTCAGTGTTATATGTTTAAGTTGGAAAGTAATGACTAGTAGTAAGGGGGTTGGATTAGGGTGATCCGACAATAATGGGTTACACTTTTTGGCCAAACTTGACATTTAAATCAATATTTTTCACCAGATCTTCACTTTCTTACACCTATAGCAGCTAAACCATTAAGAATTTGAAGATGAAGCAAACTAGTGATTTGTGATATTTTGTGTAGATTCTAATTATATATTTTAAAAAATATTTTAAAAAAATTGTGAATCCTTTTATGTAGTTTTTAATAACTTATTTTTCTATTAAACAATTTTTAAAAAAAGTGATGTTTACTTTGATACAACACAACTTCTTTTTTATGGAAATGATACAATTCTAATTTTTAAAATATAGACTTGTCACACCAATATCTAGTGCATGGACATTTTTTCATAAATTTTTGTTGCATATTTTTTTAATTAATTTTCTAAGTCAGAGTAATTATAATTTGGATAGAGGTGTACTTCACAACACATAAATTTTTGGTATGCATTTGAATTAGCTTATTCTTTTTTTGTTGGAATAGGGACATCAATACTTAGTGAACTTGTATTTTGTAGAATTATTTTCTCTATTTTTCTATTTTTTTATACATGTGAAACAAAGACCTTGATGCTTGGATGCTTTCTCTTTTAGTGGGGGTGTTTTCTATTGTCATGGCTCTGGATCATGTTTTTGCATTCAGTGTGTGGTCTAGTTTTTTTGTGGTTGGGAGGCTTGTGGAGAGTGTCTGGCTATCCTTTGACTCTGGCTGGCATGTTAGGTTTATTGTTGAGCTTAATTGTTTTGCCTACTCTCTACTCCCTTTCTGGGTGGGCTTTCCTTGCTTGTTGCTGTGTGTGTGGTTTTCATCCCTCTGATTGTGGGGTTGCTTGCTGTTGTTGTGGCTTTGGTGCATTTTTTCCCCATGGACTTTTTTTAGGATTTTTGTGTGTAGACTGATATGCCTATGGTTGGGAGGTTTGTGGAGAGTTTTTGGCTATCTTGTGACCCTGGCTGGCATGTCAGGTCTGATGTTGAGCTTATTTGTTCTGCCTACTCTCTACTCCCTTTCTGTGTGAGCTTTTCTTTGCTGTGTGTGGGTGCCTCTACTTTGGTGCTTGGGTTTTTGGTTTGCTCAGTACCTTCATTCCCTTTGTGGTTTGTTGGTGGGCGGTTCTAGTGGTGTGTGTATTTCTAAGCCTCGAGGGGGTGTAAAAGTACAAAGTTGTGTCACACTTTATAAAGGAAACAACCAACACTGATCCAACTTTTAAACTTGTATCACTAAAAAGTGGCATTATATGTTTTAAAATTTAAAATTATGTAAGGGTGATCCCACAATACTAGTTTACAACTTTTGGCCAAACTAGACACTGAATTGATTTTTTCTAACTAAATCTTCATTTTCGGGCACCTATAGCGACTAAACCGTGAGGAATTTGAAGATGATGCAAACTAGTAATTTGTGACATTTTTTCTATAGATTCTAAATATATTTTTTTCAAAATTTTTGGAATCAGATTGCACTTCTTTTTCCATCTCCTTCAAAAACTAGTTTTTATCAATAAAAACCATTTTTAAGGAGTGATGCTCACTGTACATGACATAATTTTTTTCTATGAAGGATAAAATTCTTTTTTTTTTTTTGAATTTAGATTTGTTACTATGATATATAACTAGTTCATTTAGTTTCATAGTGTTTTATTGAATATTTTTTCCTTAATCAAGTTTCAAAGTCAAACCAATTACAATTCAGACATAGGCGAACTGTATACACCATAATTTTTTTTGTATGTATTAAATTTTTTTTTTTACTAGATCAAGGAAATCAATACCTAGCCTGAACATATTTTTCAAAATTTTATTTTGATAATTTGCTATTTTTCCACGTGTGTAGAACATAGAGCATGATTTTCAATGAAAAACCTATGTTTAATTAAACTAAAAAAACAAATACATAATAAAACCAAAACATATTAAAATTATATTTGATAGATAGCTCGCTTCGAGGACTACCATCATCTGGTTGGGTCTATGAAGTCTCCTCCATTTTCATCCTCAACTTGAGATTTGAAGGGAAAAATTCTACAAAAAATTGGTGCCAGAGGGGGAGAAGGCAGGGAGAAGGGGGGAAAGGGGGTTTCAAATGAACCTAGGTTCGATTGAACCTCCTCTTTTCCACTATCTTCGTCATTAAAAAATGCAAAAAAAGTGAGTCCCATCATTTAATATGGTTCACTCAAACTAGGGTCCATTTGAACCCCTTTTGGGTCCATTCGAATACCCTAGTTTGTGTGAACCCCTAAAAAGCATTTTTTTTTTCATAGGAGCGTTTTTGCAATTTTCCTTCCTCACTGGAATTGTAAACTAGTTTTGTGGGTTTACCCGTAAACTAGTAAAATATGCATTTTTTTATTATATTTTATGTTTGTATTTTAATTTAAAAAAAAAAAAGTTATTTAAAACTAGTTTTTAATAAATTAACACTAAAATTTAGTTGCTAATAAAATGCTGAAAAATGAAGTTGAATGAGACGTCAAACTTTTTGTAGTAAATTTTATTTTTGTTCTTTCAAATTCTGTGTGTATTTATAACTTGAAACTTTAGTGCATGGATATATTTTTTTCCAATTTTGATAAATATATTTTTAAATAAATATTAAAGTGTGCATGAATAAAAAAATAGTTCTTTCCATCAGACGCCAACTTTCATATTAAATATTTATCTAAAATGATTTTTTTTATACCATCTTGAAATAGATTCTTTTATCTAGTGCATCATATTTTTAATTTTTTTTTTAATAAGTTTTATTATTTTTCCTTGGCATGGTAATCAACCTAATATTTTATGTTGATAACCTACTTTTAGTAAAAACAAAAATATATATAAATACTAATTAAACTATTAAAATAAATATATTTTTGAAAACTACACTTATGGATCTACAAAAGGGTATTTTTATATTTAAAAAAAATATTATTTACATTAGTAGGAGTTATTGAAACTTCAAGTTTTTCAAATAATTTTATTTTTTTGGTAAATTGGACTCAAAGTGGTGCTCCATATATTTTTAGCCAACAATTTTAGTTGAAAAAGTTGTGGAAGTATCTAGCTTAGCTAAAATGAATCTTACTAGATCATATGTTTGACCAAAATTGATTTTTAGTTAGAAAAACTTAAACTCAGTTATGCTGATAAGTTGGCTAAAAGTGTGACACATCTTTATGCTTTTACCCGTGGGTTTCTCTTCAAGGGTATCTTTATATGGATACTGTTGTGGTTTGGGTTCTTGCCCTCTCTGCTATTGTGTGGGGTGTTTTCCCTTCCTCGGTGTGGCTCTTTGAGGGATTTTTCCTCTAGACTAGGTTATCTCCTCTGATAACTTAGGTATTTTTGTTTATTATGATAGCTTCTTTATCCTCTTCTTGGTTCATGATGCTACTTTGGCTTGAGGGGGAAGTTATTTTTTATTGGATGATGGCTCTCTACAGTTGGTGGTGTGTGGTGGGACTCTATAGGCGTGTTCCTATTTGTGGCTGCGATGGTCTTATCATGGGCTTTTTTGGAGCTTTGTTCTCTCAGAGAGTTACATTTGGTGCAACACTATTTCTGTTTTGTTCTAGGAGAGGAATGGTGCTTTCTTCCTCTTGCTTGCTTTTTTTGATTTTTCATTGACCTGGTTTGCCAAAGGATGGTGTGTATGCCCGTTCTTCTGAAGTGTTGGCTCTCTTCCACATTCCTCTAGTTGCATCTTCTATTGAGGTGGATCCTGAGGTTGCTGAAGATTTGTGGCTTTGGCAGAATGGGTGTTCATATCTTGCTCTCTAATGGAGGGGAGCTCTTTCCTCTTGAGGTGGATTGTGAGTTGGCTTGCTAGATTGGTTGGAGTTTAAAGGTGGATCCTATTTTCCTGGTGATTTCTTTAGGAGTCTTGTTTTGGGTGATGTGGATTTTCTGCATCATGGTTTTTTTTTGGATGGTGTTCTTGGCTCTGTTTTATTCTTCCTGAGCGACTAGTTCACTGCTGCCTAGTTGATGCAGAAGAAGCCTAAGGGTTTATGGTCCCTGCCAAAAATTGGTTATAAAGGGTTCAAGTCCCTTTCAAATTCTTTGGGTTTAAGGTCCCCATAAATACTTGGTTTTATTTTTGACAGCCTATTTTTCTCTTGGTTTGGGTTGTCCTTGGTGTAGATCTGGGTAGTCATGTTATTCATTTAGTGATTTGTTGGTTTTCTGCTGTTTGTCTTTGTTGTATTCGTAAGCAGCTTGGTATTCCTTGTGTGGGTTTCGGGTCCCCGTCAAAACCTTTTTGTTAATGGTTTTGAGTCCATTCAAAACCTGTTGTTAGTGGTTTTGAGTCCATTCAAAACCTATTTTTCCCTTGTAATCAAAACAAAGACCTTGATGTTCATTGAAAAACCTACATTCATAAAATATAAAAAATAAATATAATAATCAAATTAAATATATTTTTAAATTATACTTTTTGGGAAGCTTATAATAAGGGCTACATACTTACAAAACATAAAATTTAAATGAATTCATTTGATCCCTTGAGAGGTAAATCAAAAGTGATTTTTTATTAGCATTTTGATAGGTGTAGAGGAGACTCCATTATAGGTATAGTTTAAAACTAGCAGGATTCTATCCAAGGGGGGTTGATCAAACCCTCTTTAATTAAAATCCTTTAAATGAAACCTTTGAAGGCTTAAATCATTATGTTTTCTAAAAATATGTGATTTCAAGAAAATATCAGGATGTCCCAGAAAGTGTAACCCATTATTGTGGCAACACCCCTCAAGTAGATAATTAAGAAAAATAGTTAATTTACATATTTGGTGCAAAACCTTGGGATGTATGAAGGTAGATTTTGGTTAATTCACTAACTTTCATGCAAAAAATTCACTCATACACTAAGGGCCTTGTAATTCCCACACCATGTGTAGAAATCAATATGAAACAAATTCCTCAAGACTTGGATGGTATTGTAAGAATTTATTTGGCACTATAAATTAATGGAATTAAGTTCTTATAGGAACCTTATGTGTATATATGAAAAGGTTTTTCTCCATTGTTTCATGGTAAATATGATCTAACATTGTCTTGTGATACATAATGACACAAGTATTCAACACATTTTTCCTTAGGTAATATATTTATTCCCTATAACTAGATTTTATATTATTTGGTCTACGGTGAATTGAATGCCTATTTACAATAAGTGTAGAAAATAAATTGGTTTAGAAAGAGGTTGTTACAATAGATTTATTGATAAATGGAGTACTTGAAGAAGGATACAATTCCTAGCACATAAAATTAGGATAGATGGAAGATGTGTGACATTTTTAGGGAATAATTAGTAAATTATAAATATTTTTATTGATAAAGTCAAGATTAGACAATTTTGTGTCAAAATGAACTAAGTGTGTCTTCTAGTGTTTTTCAGATCCCACACATCATCCACTTCCATAGGGGTTGACTATGGGATAAAAAAAATTAAAATAAAGAATAAGGGAATGAATTATGGAGGGAGACAACTTGTATTAAAGGAGAGAGGGAATATGTATCTAGGTGCGCATGGGTGAAGGGGGGGTGTCTATTTCATTAAGAGGCATGGAATCCTAGTTCCATGAGCCTTCTCAATGGTATGATGCATGGAAAAATGTGCAATAAAATTTTTAAATCCTCACAACCCCCTTAATTGCTCGTTCAAGATTGGTTTAGAAGGAAGATAATGATAATACGTGGGTGATGGAATGCAAAGAATGATGTGGAAGAAAGAGCATGAAGAAGGTGAGGATTAAGTCAAGAGTCCACAACCATTTCTATTGTTCTCCCTGCTTGATCCAAAATGAGAGATTTGGAACATTGTTATGGATGCCCATCAAATCACAATGAATAGAATATTTTCACCATAGGAGATTGATAGTGGGAGGATGGTGCATAGAGGGATGATTGATCCATGAACCCCCTTAAAGATGAGATTTTAGGAAATATGAGGTACATATAATCCTTATCACATTAGAATTAGGGGCTAAAATGGAAGTAGGAATCGTTTATGGAAGGGGTCTGGATGCTGAGCATGGATATATTTGACACAAATGAGGGCATAGTGGTTCTATTACAAATATTATATTGCTAAGGAAATGATATCTATTTTAATCCATGAGCCTCAAAAGGATCCCAATAAACTACAATAGATAAGTGTACAATAGAAAAATGGATCAATGACATTTTCATGGTCTTTTAGGTCTTTCTCTCATGATGCTTGGTCTTTTTTGCTTTGATTTAATGTTGCAACGTAACTTCTACATTCACATTAGGTCCTAAATATTTAAATTATGACGTCATGTGAAGGTGTTGTGAAGTGTTGTAACACATTTCTACACTCTTCTAGACTCTTCTCATTACAATTCACCTAAAAATCACCTTTTCATCACTTATCAAGTCCTATTCTAAAGTGTTGTAAAGTCTTGTAACAAGATTTCATGCTTTTCTAGTCTTGTTATCACTCTTTACACCTTTCTTATGCTTTATTTGACCCCTTTATGCACTCGTAAGACTTAAATAAGTGTATTTTTGAATGTAAACCTGACAAACAACATTAAATGTGACTTAATTCCCAACACCTACTTACAAGCCCAAGGTGGGACCCATTCACCATGGGTGGTGAATGAGTCCCTCTTGGCTCCAAATTCAAAATAATTCAAAATTTCTTTCGGGTTTTTATTCAAAAAGACCTTATGTTAGCCTGTGATGAGGTATTATTGGGTTATTAGGGCATAAATGTGTATAAATAAGTGTTTTTCTCCTCATTTCAACCCCCATTCACTTGCATTCACTCATTCAACATCAATTATAATTCTTGCATCCAATCCATCAAATCATCATTTAATCAAACAATCAATCAAGCATCTTGGAGCAACCATTGAAATATCTTTAGATTTCTTCAACAAGGTTGGCGAATTTAGGACACTTGCATGTTGTTTATTTATCATTCCTTGTTCATTTCATTCCATTTCTTTATCAAGGGTTTGATTACTAAAGTGGGATTTGACCAAGGAAAATCCCTATACTCTAACCCTTAACCGTTTTCCCCCTTTTGTATGTGTGTTTGTAGAATTTTGTATGCAGATTTGTCAAGCAAATAGGTGTAGAAAGGTGGTCAAGAAGTCAAAAAAATGTTTCAAGTCAGCTAAACCCTATTTCAAGCTTGGAGATAACCTATAGTCTATTTTCTACAGATTTGACTCCGTCAACCCGACAAGAAGACAAGTGTAGATCTAGAGTTACAGAATTGACCTTTGATTTCACAAAGTTTTGGAGGAAGACTGATTCACCATTAATGGCGAATGAGTCCCACCTTAAGCCTGAAAAAGTTGATTTTTTTAGATTCCAGTTCCCAACAGTCAGAAAGTAGTTTAAGGTGTTTTTGTTAGTAGTAGGATTGATTCGCCATCAGTGGCGAATGAGTCCCATTGGTGATTTACAATGATTTCTACCAATTTTTGGAGCCTTCCAGATTCAACATTCATTTCCCAGGTGCACTTTGTTTAGCCTCTTTCAATTCTGTTTATGTTTGTTCATGTTTTAGTTCATTCTTGCATACCTCATTGTGTTTTCAAACATTACATATTTCATTAGTTTTGCGTTAATAATCAGTCAATTTATTAACTTAGTTGCACTTCTAGATCATTGCATTTAGTCATAATTCCATCTTGCATTCCTTTATTTGAGTGAACCACCTTCAATTTTAGGGTTCTATCTCTCTCTCCTTTTAGGTGAAAGATCCTAAGAGTGCAAGAGAAGTCAATAGAACCACAAAAAATGTTGGTCCCCTATTGATAATACTTTAGTGAGACGAAGTTCTAGACTCATGGCTTCTCGCAATAACACTTTCGTTGTGGACCTTGGGATCTCAAGAGCTCCTACTCCTAGTATGGACAATGTTGCATTAGGAATGGATACTACCACTAATACACCTTTACCTTCACATCCCATGAATGTTGTCACACAAAATAGTTCCATTCTGCAAGATAAATTCATTAGTATTCATGAGGATTTTGCACACTTACAACAAGATTTATCCCTTGAAAACATTTCCACCACTGCCATCCTGCCATAGAAAACCTTCATCATTTGATTAAAAGTGACGATGGCTTACAAGTTATGAAAAGAATAGTTGATATATACAACAAAAATGTTCCTTCCACATCCCAATCAACAAACATTATTGTGAGCCAAGGAGGATCTCACATTCCTCCCCCTTCAACCATAGCATCCGTACCCACCTATACGACTCCTCAAATTACAACAACCATGCAACAGGTTAGGCATGTGAATCCTTCTTTCACTATTCCAACTAGAATTCCTTGTTCTTTTGTGGCATCAAATGTTCCCTCTTCCACCTTCACCCCTCTTAGTGTTCCCTTTACTTCTCCTAACATTACATACACTCCATCACCATTTTCCCTTCCCCCTCATACCACTTATACCAACCCCATCATTACACAACTCTTTAACACTGCTTCATCTATGCAACAACAAATATCCACCATTAGCCAAAGTCAAAATGCTCCACTCACATATCATGTCCATAGTAGCCCATTATCCTTAGAAATTTTACGAACACAAATGCCACAAGGAATTGAGATGCCTAGGTTTGAGAAGTATGGAGGTAAAGGAGACCCTACTAATCATGTTAATGCCTATACAAAATTGTGTAGTGATTTTGTCCTTGACGATAAATTATTAGCCAAACTTTTTCCTAGGACCTTGAAGGACACTGCATTGGAGTGGTTTTCCAACCTACCCAATTATTCAATCTGATCATTTAGTGAGCATGTGGATGCCTTTATAAGTCATTTCCAAGTCCATATGACTCCCAAAAAGACAATGGATGATTTAATGAGATGTAAACAAAGTGTAGATGAAAAAGTAACTGATTTCATTTCATGTTATCAATCATTGTATGCTCAAATTGATGTCAAGATTCCTGATTCACATCTCCAAAATATGTTTATTGAAAACTTGCACACTCACCTTCAGGATAAGTTGACTATGATGAAATTTCCTTCGTTCATGCATTTATGACGACCCTTTGTGACTATCACAACTAGATTACTAGTTGTGATTCAAAGTCCACTTCTAACAGAGCTGAGAAGTCTGAACAAAACAACCAAAAGAACGCACAAAACTTTAGAAAACCAAATTGAGGCTTCTTATAGTTCAATCCCCTTTCTTTGCAACCAACCCAACCTATTTAGAGTCAAGCAGAAGTTGTTAAAGCAGTGGTTCCCTTTACCTAGATGGGGACTTGAAGAGATAATTTACTCCCTTACCTGATACTCTCCATAACACAATGAATCAACTACTCCAACAACAGATGATCACTTTGCCTATCGTTAAACCACTTGATACCACCAAGAATTTACCACCCACCTTTAAACCAAATGCTTGTTGTCATTTTCATCACCAAAAAGGAAATGACACCGAACAATGTAAGCGTCTCAAACACTTAGTTCAAGACCTCATTAATTCTGGTTGTTTGTCCATTGCAGGTGTCAATGATCAAGGAAATAAGTCCGTTGCACCCCCTAATCAGAATTTACAAATCTTTACCAACCCTATGCCTAAACACAATGTTTCATTTGTCAAAGCTAGTGAACCTTCAAACACTCATGTGTGATGAACATTGACACAAATAATGAGCAACCTAATATTACTCCAAATGTTACCCAAGTTAATCCTATGGATGAACTTGTGGGTACAATAGAAGTTCTCCCTCGTAAAATCCCAACCAACAAATCTCTTAATATTAATTTTTCTTCTCTTGATATACTTAAAAAGCTTCCTGATGGTCCTCTTTACATAGCTGGCCACATCCATGATAAGCCCACCAATGGGATATTAATAGATCCCGCCTATGGCGAGAATGTGATCACAAAGGAATTTCTAGTATTACATGATCTCTATCAAGATGATTATGATAAACCAATAGCATGGATTAAAACACATACTAGTTTTATGTGTCCTACAATTAGATCGATCATACTCCCATTACAGATAGGACCCAAAACTTTGGATGTAACATTATCTATTATTCCACAATCAGATTAGTTTCATTTGTGGCTAGGTCATCGTTGGCTTCACTTGATGAAAGCAGTCCCTTCAGTTGTTCACAAATGTTTGAAGTTTCTGCATGGCAACGAGATATTTTCCATACACCATAGTGACTTTAATCCATTGTCTTCTAAAGGAAATTTCTCCTTATAAGCCTTTTGGCCTGAACCTATGGAACCCATAACCCCTCAAAAAGACTTCTTTTTCATTACCTATGAAAAGTTCAAAGCCAAACGAATAGCCAATTTTTCTCTTTGCTCGATATCCCCATCCACTTCCGCTACTGCCATCATAGATGAGACAATGCTTCAAATTGAGTCCAAAAATAAACAAACAATACAACCCCATGAGCAACCAATCATAGACCCTTCCTTGTTTAAATGCCCAATAGATAATGAAACCAATCCCGTCATTCCTCCTCGCATCAAACAAGTGTACAAAGCTAAAGAGAAAGTGATTAACCCATCTTCTTTGGTTTCTTCCATTCTACCCCCTCTAGAAGAAAAGGAAGCTATGGTGGATCAACCTGCTCTTACACCTCAACAACTTCAAAATAAAATTAAAAGAAACTACAATGCTAGGGAACGTAGGCATCATCATCGTTTCCTTTCTTGTAAAATGCAGACTGAAAATAACAAATAAAATCAACCTCCACCTTTGACAGAAGGAATAAATGATCACCCTCTTCCTCTTGACCTGCCACAAGATAGTACAATACAAGAATCCCAAAAAAATGATCCGATACAACAACCACAACTTCTAATACACCCTTTCTTGGAAATTACTCTCCGTCCTCCTGTCGTGATTAATCTAGATGATGATGATGATGAGGAAATCACTAAAATAGATGAAGAAGTGCATAGCTATATAAAATCTTTATTTTCATCTACCATGAGCTTAAATGATAAATCTGCTCCACCAAGTGAAGAACTTGGCACTTCCCCTAGTTTGGCACTTGCAATTCTCCCTTTGGACAATCAACCGCCCTCACAATATATTGAACATGACTGGGAGGTGGATGACTTGTTAGATGGTTGACTTGACTTTGCCTTGCTAGAATTTTTACATTTTCCTTTTTATTTTCTTTGGTTTGATTGCATATGTGTATTGTGTTCCCCTATAATGTGCGTTTGATGTTCTCTCTCTCTTTGTACACTTCTTCTATTTGTACCTCTATTCTTCTATATGTCATACTTTATCCTTTTCTTTTTCACTTTTGTTTTGTGTTTTCCTTTTGGGGATGACGCAAAGCGTTGAGACACCCTATGTCTCTTCCATGTTGATCCAAATGGTCTCTTTTTCCTTTTTACTTTATCTTTTTCTTGTGTTTTTCCTTTTGGGGAAGATGCAAGGCATTGAGACTGAAATGTCTCCTTCATGTTGACCCAAAAGCTTTTTCTTTTTTGTTTTCTTTTTGATTGTGTTTTCCTTTTGGGGATGATGCAAAGTGTTGAGATTGCAATGTCTCTTCCATGTTGACCCAAAATAGACTTTATTTTTCTTTATTTTTCACTCTCTTTGTGTCATTCTTCCAGTTCTATGTGCTTTGGGGAATTATGACAGTTCTGAGCTCTTTCATAAAAACATTGCAGCAACGAACATATTGACCCCAAATCCATAGATCCCTTATGTGTTTGGTGTGTTCCTTTCTTGGGGGAAACCCTCCTTTCTTTTGTTTTCTTTTTTGTTTACATGACACATCCTTACTTGGAAACATATGACTTGGCATAGGGGCTTTCCAAGTTGGCTCTCATGTCTTGGTTTTCTTTTTGCATCTTTCCTTTGCTACTTTAAAGTAATTGCTCACATAATGGTGTGTAGCAATTCCTTTAAAGTGGGGGGCATACATTAGCATCATTTCATTTGCATTCTTGGTTCTTAGTGCAGCCTTGTCACTTCATACGATGCATTTGTCACTTTGTAGATGATATTGGGTGTGATGTCCTTCATAAGTGTGATCTATCTTAGCATATTACATTCCTCTTAGTGGCCTGATGTGACGCACTGCATCCCCTAAGTAGAAAATATTCTATTCTTTGATTGGTCCTCTCTGAGACATTAGACACAATTTTCCCTAAGTAATAGACCTTGTATGAACTCAACAAGCTTCCTTTGAACATCTTTTGCATCTTACATTTTTGCAGTTTACATTTTATATCTTTTCCACCTTGCATAGCGCAACTTACATGCCTGTGGTACCTTCCTCTTTTTTCATGAGTTCTAAGCATACAAAACTTTGCTTGTCCCATGAAGCACGAACCAACATTTCCCTTTATGGCACCTTATTAAAGTTATTAGGAAGTATAAATTTAGTATGGTTGAGCGGGAAGACCATTCACCATCATGACTTTCCCCATAGCCACCTATGTGTTTGTGAGTGCATACCAACTAGCGTATGCATTTCACCTTTTAGGTCTTCTCACCCGGAAGACCACCATGAGTTCTGTTGCCCCAGAGTGAGTATGCATTCTCCCTTTCAGATAAACAACCTAGATCTGATTCAAAACTAGCTGAACAAACTATCAAAGCTTGATCTAACTTTTCCTTTTTCTTCTCCCTTCTTTAATTATCTTTCACACACATGTGTTCCTTTGTTCTTATGTTTATTTTTCCATGGAATCTTCATCTTGGGGGCTTGATCATCCCTCTTGATCGTTGTTATTCCATCTTGCTAGCATAAGTGCATTATGACCTCTCTCTCGATATGCATGGCTACTTTAGTGTGAGTCTGAAGCAAGTTCATCCTCTCACTAAAGTGGGGGATAAATGTACCATAGAAAAATGGATCATTGAAATTTTTATGGTCTTTAAGGTCTTTCTCTCATGATGCTTGGTCTATTTTGCTATGATTTAATGTTGCAATGTAACTTCTGCATTCACATTAGGTCCTAAATATTCAAATTAAGACATCTTGTGAAGGTGTTGTAACACATTTCTACACTCTTCTAGACTCTTCTCATTACAATTCACCTAGAAATCACCTTTTCATCACTTATCAAGTCCTATTCTAAAGTGTTATAAAGTCTTGTAACAAGATTTCACACTTTTGTAGCCTTGTTATCACTATTTACACCTTTCTTATGCTTTATTTGACCCCTTTATGCACTCATAAGACTTAATTAAGTGTATTTTTGAATATAAACCCAAAAAATAACATTAAATGTGACTTAATTCTCAACACCCACTTACAAGCCCAAGGTGGGACCCATTCGCCATGGGTGGTGAATGAGTCCCTCTCGGCTCCAAATTCAAAATAATTCAAATTTTCTTTTGGGTCTTTATTCAAAAAGACTTTATGTCGGCCTGTGATGAGGTATTATTGGGATATTATGGCATAAATGTGTGTAAATAAGTGTTTTTCTCCTCATTTTAACCCCCATTCATTTGCATTCACTCATTCAACATCAATTAGAATTCTTGCATCCAATCCATCAAAGCATCATTCAATCTTGAAGCAATCAATCAAGCATCTTGGAGCAACCATTGAAATATCCTCAGATTTCTTCAACAAGGTTGGTGAATTTAGGACATTTGCATGCTGTTTATTTATCATTCCTTGTTCATTTCATTCCATTTCTTTATTAAGGGTTTGATTACCAAAGTGGGATTTGACCAAGGAAAATCCCTATACTCTAACCCTTAACCATTTCCCTCCTTTTGCATGCACGTGTTTGTAGAATTTTGTATGAAAATTTGTCAAGAAAATAGGTGTTGAAAGGTGGTCAAGAAGTAAACAAAGTGTTTCAAGTAAGCTAAACCCTATTTCAAGTTTGGAGACAACCTACAGTCCATTTTTTGTAGATTTGACTCCGTCAACCTAAGAAGAAGACAAGTGCAGATCTGGAGTTACAAAATTGACCTTTGATTTCACAGAATTTTGGAGGAATGATTGGTCATCAGTGGCAAATGAGTCCCACCTTAAGGTTGAAAAAGATGATTTTTTCAGATTCCAGTTCTTGACAGTCTGAAAGTAGTTTCAGGTGTTTTTGTCAGTAGCAAGACTAATTCACCATAAGTGGCGAATGAATCCCATTGGTGATTTACAGTGATTTATGCTAGTTTTCAGAGCCTTCCAGATTCAACATTCATTTCCCAGGTGTACTTTGTTTAGCCTCTTTTAATTCTATTTATGTTTGTTCATGTTTTAGTTCATTATTGCATACCTCACTTTGTTTTCAAACATTGCATATTTCATTAATTTTGCATTAATAATCAATCAATTTCTTAACTTAAAGTTGCGCTTAGATCATTGCATTTAGTCATAATTTCATCTTGCATTCCTTTATTTGAGTGAACCACCTTCAATTTTAGTGTTCTATCTCTATCCTTTTAGGTGAAAGATCCTAAGAGTGCAAGAGAAGTCAATAGAACCACAAAAATAGTTGGTTCAATAAGGAAGACTTGGTTCTTTCATTTTTCCTTATATACAAGTATTGCGAGTTGGCTACTTGAAGTTTAGTCTTTCCCAACTATTATTAAACAAGAAATTTATATTATGTGTGAATCATTACATTGTCATTTCTTTCCATACATATAGAGAACCTAATCTACATTATATTATCTCTATTGATTTTATGTTATCATTATGATTTTTTCCCACTTACTTGATGTTGGAATGCACCATCAAACCAATTATACTAGTTGGTTTGGAAGCCATATCAAAGGGATATTTAGTCTATAAATTTTTTCCTAGTTTTTATAACTATTGGATGGTGTGAATTAATGTGCCTACACTATTGTAGAGAGAATTTCTAATATTTTTGATAAATTTTTAGCCACATAATCCTCATGGGAGGAATATAGAAATTAATCATTTGGTGGCCAAAATGCTTCTCCTAATCAATATTTCATGTTATTTCAACCTTAGAAAAAATAGAATTTTATTTTGATCAAAGTTGGACTGAGTCAAGTTTGGATTATTATCCTCCAAATTTAAAGCTTATAAAATTTATAGGCCTCATTTGGTAATAGAGATTCAAAAAATCACCTACCCTTAAAAAATAGAATTTAGTAATACCTCTATATAAGATTTGATACTTTCATATATAAAAAGTAATTTGGAAATATTTTTAGTTAAGATTAATTTATAATTATTTAATGAATTATATTTTGTTATGAAGGTTTATATGAATTAAGAAGAGATTTTTTTGTGGACATGGCCCTAGAAGGACATGTAGAAAAAGGGAATTAAAATTATTTTTTTAGAATAATTATTATAATATCTTGTTAGTCTTGCAACAAAATGAAACACTAAAATTTTAATCACTATATGGAAGATCATTCTAATATTGATATGTATTATTATTAATCATGAAGGTGACAATTTAATTATTTTATATAAGGTCCTCAAGTATGATAGAATGCTCAAGGGTAGTATTGTGGTCCTCAATCATTAATAAGGATAAGTCAAGTAATAAAATCTTCAGTCTAGGGTGCAATAACATGACACTATTTTTCTTAATGGTTTATCATTTTGTATCTAAGCATTGGATTGCATGGAAACTTGTGCCTATGTATATTTGGATCTCCATGGGGGAGAGATATCATGGATAATAGTATTATTGACGAAACCTAGCTAGACTATATTCTCTAGCAGGTGAGAAAATATAATGATAAATAAGTAAGATTTTATGTCTAACCATAGTTCAATACATATAGATAAATATATTATCACTATGTAGGGAGTCATGATAATGTTTGACACCTTTGTGCTTGGTACTAAAAGCATTGAATATTTGTATGAAATACCGAGTCTTGGCATTTGATCACATTTAGACATAAAAATGAGAAGTCCTAAATATAAAAATATAAACTGTTTGTGCAAGAAGGATGCTCTAATATGCTATAGAGGGAGCTTGGTAATAGTATTCCAACCATTATTTCCCTATACTCTATTATTAGTGGATTGATTTTTTATTAAGTTGTTGTACACACATTCCTAAGTATCGATTGGATTCTTACAATACTCGTTATAAGACACTATTATAGTCTATAGTGTATGGTTTAAGTTAATAATATGCTTATGCTTACCTCAGTATATAGATGGTTGATAATTGGTACCATCCTATGTGGAGGTAACTAAATAACCTTGTTTACAGGGCTATTACTAGCAAGCTGGATGAGATGGAAGCTAAAGGGCTATCCCAAAATTCTACCAAGGTTTTGTGGATTGTGGAAGAGAAGAGGTCAATGGTCGAGTGCCTTCAAAGAACTGTTGAGCGCACAAACAAGATGAAGAAGGAAAACAAGATTAAGGTTAAGCATCTGGAAGGGGAAATTGGAAAAATTAGGGAAACTATGAAAACCATCATGGAGCATAACCACAAAGTTGTGAAACAAAGTGCTACTATTTTGAGCACAATTGTGGAGAAACTGGAAAATACCCATCAGGGGTCGCTGTGTGTGGACTTGGAAGCTGACAAGGATAAAAGCAAGAAAGAGGATTCTTGCCCTTCGAAGAGGACTAGAGCCAACCTGAAGAGAAAAGCAGATTTTTTCCTCAAGAGATCCAGGATTTGAAAAAGGTGACCTAGGAGATGTGCAACCTTGAAGTTGAGGTTGCTGAGACTTTAAAGTCCTTAGGTTAGCTTTGGTTGTGCTTGGTGCTAGCTTCGTGCTGGCTTTTTGCTGGTTCTTGGTTGGTGGCTTCTGTCCTTTTTTGTTTTTTTTTGTTTTGTAACCTTCCTTTCTTTGGGTACTCTGATGGCTCATTTTTCTCTGGTTTGTAAACTCTGTGGTTTCGGGTCCTTGTAAAACCCATTTTTTCCTTTATCAAAAAACTAAAGAACCTTGTTCTTAGTAATGTATCACCTTAGCATGTTGAATTGATTCATTTGGGTAAAATCATATACCATTATGATTTATTTTATCTACATGATTGTCCTTGTTTAAGCTAGTCCCTAAATCCTTTAAGAAAACTATATGTCAAAGTTGGCAATCCTATAGAAGAATGCTTCCTTATAGTTGAATAAGACACTACAATTAAGAAGACTATTCTAATAACTACATTAATAGTCCATTACCATGATCATTAGAAATTGTTATAGGACAATGCCATGTATATTTTATTCTACCAAGTTACCCGCACACATGAGTGTTCAAGGGGTTTCTTATTCTATATAATATAACTTGGCCTTCAAGATATCAAGAACCAATATACTTGTGATATCTAAGATCACCAAATCATGTTCTAATCCTAAATAAAGCCACACATTATAAACTATTATCTAGGTACTAAACATTATACAATATCCTTGATAGGTAATTGTAAAGGTTTTGGGATGCTCACACTGAATTAGGATCAATATTAATGGGAGATCAAGTTGAGATATGTATGACCTTGTTGGAAGTTCCTCACTATAGGTTTACTATATTGTGAGCTAAGTTAAAATTTTTCTTACTTGTTATCAATAATTAATAATTGAAGGGAATACTTAATGAAACTTGGGTAATGGGAACCTGTGTGTTAGTCCTTTGAGAGATCTTGTAAGGAGAACTACACATGACTTCGATTCCATTTGGAAATGGGTATGTAGGTAGTCCTTTTGTGAAGGATGCCCTAGTGACCTCAAGTCCTTAGGGGGGATTTAGAGGGGGTTAACTCTAAGGTATGGGGTTATTCCTAACTTGTTTGACCTTCCCCCTTTAGTAGGCTTCCCTTTGAGGATAAAATGGGTATTAGATGGTTATGAATGAGTCAAGGAAACATAATAGCTTGTATTTAATACATAATATTATTTTAAATAGTAAATGAAACAAATTGAATGGATTTGAATACTTTATAGTCTGTATTTATATATATGCATTTATTGAGTGCAAGCCATCTTGTGTTGGTTCACTATGATTTTCATGTGTTTGTGGAATTCAACTACAAACCTAGAGGAATCTATGTACATGCTCTTGAATAAGTTAATTGTAATATACTCCAATGCTTGTGACTCCTATTGTGAAAGTTCCAAGCTAGAGATGACCCAAGTGTGAACCTTTAAGATATTTGAGCAGTGAAAAATAATCATTGGAATATACTATTGATTGATGTTTGGGATATTATTAAGGATTAGTCATTATTTGTGCTTGGTCCACAAAGGTGAAGGTACTGGGATACTCTAGTTATGATGTGCTAATGGTTGCATAGGTAGTTACCCTACTATGCAAGTAATGGTAACCAAAGCTAATTGTTGTATTAGGAGGGTTCATTGATAGTCACCTATAGCACAAGGGTGACTGATACCAAGTATTACTTGGGTTGAGAAGAAGGTAACTAGTAATATCACTAATTTCACAAGGTGGTATTTGTCAAAATCTACTTCTTCTTGGGTGGGCACACTCATTGCTGGTGGCCTATATAGGTGGTTGAAGTTAGAATCCAATGGGCTATGGTAGGTTCACTACTTGTGGAAATATTCGGGTTGAGAATAGAACCTTGGTATAGTATGGGATGCACCAAATTCTTTTCCTAGTTGTTTGATGGTGAAAATACTAGGGAAGGATTGAACCATGGTGTAACATGTAATGAACCAAAGTTCCTTTTCTATCTAGGATGCAATATGGATAGGTGTTAGTCATTCATTGTGTATATATGTTAGTTACTCATTGTGTAAATGGTCTAAGGTTTTGTGTACATTGTTATTGATTCCCTCGCTAGTGATGATATCAAGTAGCATTTACTACTTGATTGTTGTCATAGATGGTAGTGGATTGGGAAAAGGATGGGACCCATAGTGTATGTAGTATGAGATGTGCCAATATTCCTTTTCTAAGTGAAATCTACTTACAAGCTTTTGTGTTTATGATTCAAGTAGCGGGATGAGGAATACAATAGGTTGTATCCATTTCCACTTTACTAGTTGTTCTTTGTGTAAACATGTGATGTATGTGTGGATTGTTTACACTAGATATATATGTGCTATAGGTTAGATCCAGTCACTATGGTATATGTGATGAGCGTATGAACTAGTCATTATTTTACTTTTGATTTACATATGAGCTAGTCAGTATTGTACTTGTGATGTGCAAATGAGCCAGTCACTATTGTACTTTTGATATGCATACGAGCTAGTCACTATTGTACTTGTTATGTACATATGATCTAGTCATGGTTGTACTTGTGGTGTATGAGCTAGTCATATTGTATATATTTGATGTTTGCTCGAGATAGTCACTATGTATGTGATCTTGGGATTATGGTATGATATGAACCTTGTGTATTTGTTTATGTTTGTATGGATCAAACACTTGATGGAAAAATTAATATTCCCCTACTATAATTGGACTAAGTTAATAACTTACGCTTATTGTGTCTAGTCATGATTTAAAGGTGAGATTAAAGATCTCATGCAAGAGGAGAGGATGAACTCCCTCTAATCTTGGTGTGTGAACTACAAAACCTATGATTTCCCAAAGGGGATATGTAGGTAGGATCATCATGAATAATCCCTCAAGGTCTAAGTCTCGATCTAGGGATGAATCTAACCTTGGAAGCTTACCACTTTCATGTGTAAGCATATAAGAGGTGATTTTGAGTTGACACCACCATGGTGAATGAATGAGTTAAGAAGTCAACACTTCTAAGCTAGATGGAAAATGCTTATCTAGTTAAGTTGGTAGTTGTTGTGAATTGATTTAATAAAAAAAATTGTAGTGGTCAAGGGGTAGATTTTATAGTCTTGTGTATTTGTGGACTTCAATATTTTAATTTAGTTTTAAATTTTAGTATCTGTCATGTATGTAAATTATTGAGAAGGTGTTTGTATACATAAAGTCCTCTCCATGATTTGAATGTCTCCATTGTTGTCTAAGAATTTCAAGAGCTAATAGTATATTTTTAGGGATACATTTGCTAATCTATTATTGTATTTTTATTAATTGACTATCACAAAAAATATAATTTTTTCTTAGTCTTCAAGAACTCTTTTCATAATGGCACATTGGGTTTCTTTAATTAATTATGGGTTTCTAAATTAGATTTAAGAAAGAGATATATAAATTAATTAAATGAAAATCAGATTGTAACTCAAACTAAGAATATACCAATTTAATATTCCATTCAAAATCTGGGTGGGAATCACATGGATTATACAATATTTTTGATTGATGTTTGGCGGTTGCTTCGACTTGAAGAAATGGATTAGATTCCATCGAATAAAAACAAAGCAATAAATGCAATTTACCAAATCCAATTTTTCCGAGTTTCACTGAAAACCGAGTATTGGCGAACGTGAACTATTGAATGAGGTCGATTATAACTAAACTAATTTTCTATTCATTCTAATTGCATCTGCAGAGGATTTCCACCTCACCTTTCGGAGTGTTTTGCATAATTAAGTCTGTTTTATCCATTATAACATTTCGTATTGCTATGAATAATGTAATAGTGGAAGAGTATTAGGTGAACACCAGCACTTTTTAAGGTAAAGACAAGTTAGGCACGGAATTCATTATTTGTTTAGTGATGAATGAAATAGAGTGGTTGTGGTACTGAACAATTTGTTCATGACACTACAAAGTCCTGGATTTGCCATTCTATAGTAGTCCTTGAGTTCTTAAATTTGCAAAAGATTCACTCTGTATATTGAAGAGTTAGTTAGAGCTTCAAACCCACAGAATTTGTTGAGCTTGAAACCCTAATTAGGGCTGGAAATGGGACGTACGCCTTGCTGTTCGAAACTGGGTCTCAACAGAGGGCCCTGGACTCCCCAGGAAGATGGGCTTCTCACACAGTACGTACAACAACACGGTGAAGGCGGTTGGAGAACACTTCCTAAGAAAGCAGGTTTGATACCCATTTAGAAGAAAAGCTAAAAACAATTTATTTTTTCAATGTTTTGGTTGGACTGCGTTGTAATTATTTCCCTGGTAATATTGTTTTTAAAGGTTTGCAGCGATGTGGAAAGAGCTGCAGATTGCGATGGATGAATTACCTGCGCCCCGATGTAAAAAGAGGCCAAATTTTGCCCGATGAAGAAGATCTCATTCTCCGATTGCACCGTCTTCTGGGTAACAGGTATGCCTAATACATCACAGCTCACGTCTGAGTTTGAAAAAAATAGATCTAAAATGAATCAGTGTATACCATGGGTTTTCAGGTGGTCTTTGATTGCGGGACGTATACCTGGGCGCACTGATAATGAGATCAAGAACTTCTGGAATACCCATCTTAGCAAGAAACTTATTAGTCAGGGCATTGATCCTCGAACCCACAAACCCCTTTCTGAACCACAACCTGATAACCATGATGATAATGATTTAGATAGGGATTCTGAAAATAAGCTGAGCCCAGAAGCCTGTCATTCTTCTCAAGGAAAATCTCAAGAAACTACTGTTATAGATGAAAATACTGAAGCTACCTGTATTCTTTCTGATAACCTCCATTCCCCACAGCTCATCAGTAATGGTGATGATCCAGAAACTCAAGAAACAAGTAGTCTTGATCATGCTTTCATGTTTCAGGCCAGGCAATATCCCACTGATACTAATAACATGAATCCAAACTTGAATCCTTATTCTAATGCTACTCCAAAAACCGGCTTACATGATCATGATGCTTCTCTTTATATGAGGAAAAACTCAATCACGAATAGCTATTTTGTGGCACCTGCAATGCCAGATTCAGACCTAGAAAGCATACCGAGCTTCCCAGGTAATGTCAATGAAAGTTCCTCAACTGAAGAATTTCCAATGAATTTGGAACAACGTCAAGTGCCTGAAGAATTTTGCATGGACACCAATCTCATCTCCCCAAGTCCTGCCACTGAAGATTGCGAAGCAGATATATTCTCTTACTTTCTAGAATCCTTCATTGACGATGATCAGTTGTATAAAAGTGATGAAATCGACACAAATGCTGCATCTTCTCTTTCAGACAACAGACAACACTTCTTGGATGCTGAAACACCAAACCAGCATGGGTATGGCAGATGGTCTACAATGCCCTCATCATCATCTAGTTTTATTGAATGCAACAAGTTTTATTGAATGACTCTAAAAAGTAACATATTGGTGAGTCTATTTGATAGTTATTATTATTATTGGTAAATTTAATGCTATATGTATCAGTTTTACCCTTGTTTGGGACATGTTCAAAGACAATGGATCTTAAGGTGAACATATTATTGAAGACCAATTGTAATGGATGCCTTGAAATCAAATAAATATTATTATATTAAACTGAATTTCTCACATAGGTTTACTTTCTGTGAACTTCCTTAACTTGGAAGAAATCAGTTAACCATCCCATGGTCCTACTCATTTCATACAAGCAATGCACTTTCATTTTGTCTTACGTGAAAGAAAGTTCAAAGTTCTTATATTATTCTCTAAACAATCCAATTCACATTCATAGAAATATTTCTTTTATGAAAATGCTTCTCAAATGAAATCCAGTGAAATGAAGTTGTCGCTGAGTCTGTATACCATCCCAGATTCATACTCCAAACAAAGATTTGCAATATGAAATAACCCAAAGAAACTTTATGGCTTGAACAATACCAATCATCCAAACTGCATACTTATCTACATCTTTAAATATATGCCTTACTGTTTTACAAAGATGGAGAGCTGCTTCATAAATAGACGAGGTAAAAAATAATTATCCACCTTTTAAGTACACAATTTCTTCCCTGTCAGTCATTTCATTATTCAATAAACAAACATTGAAGTGATCTACTTGGTGGCTATTAACTGTGTGGACAAGTCAGCCATTCAGTTCACATTGTATTTCATTAACAATCATGAACTATTACTAACTTCTTTAAAATAGAAATTGGAATGTTATAACACATAAATTCTTTTTCTTATACTCCTTATCATTATTCATTAATGCAACTTTTTATGATCAAACTCAATATACAGTGTATATTCCAGAAAACTTCTTGCTTTCAACAGACTACTTCAGCGTAGAACAGCTGCTTAAATCAGTCTAGTTAGAAGAAATTCCAATGGAAAGTGTTACAGGATGATACTATAATTTATCAGTGAGCTATATTCTATGATAACTGTAAAAATTGATTTGCATTTTAAGCCCACTGCAATAACATCATTCAAAAGCCTTACATTTTAGATGAACTCTTTTAAGAATTCCTTCCATCGGCAGTACTAACCATTGTACATTGTCAACTTATCTAAAGTCCAAGTACAATGGTTCAACGATCTACTCATGCGTTTGAACTCTTCTGAATCAACTGCTCCTTTCTTTTTCTTAAGCTATACATAAACAATATACACTGTAAGAACGAAGGAATTATCAGTAAGACTAGAAAAGTAGATACAGTAATTTACAAGAAACATAACGTAGTCTGCAAAATTCGTTTGCTTCATAAATGTAGTCTGCATAATTTGTTTGCCTCATAAATGTAGTCTGAATAGTATTTTTTATGTGTCGTTTGGAAAGAAAATTGTTTGGTTGTTCATTAGCTGAATGTTTTAGTGAATTTATGATGTTTCAGATTTTAATCACTTTTTAAGAACGATTGAGATATTGTTTAAGTTTTGGAATACAATGACAACTGGGAAGATAAATGGTAAAGGAGGACAATTCTTAGTGATGTTTCCAGTCTATAATATTTCATATTTGAACTTTTTTTCAAATTTGTAGAAAAAGGTCGAGGAATGAAGATAAAGTACACAAAAATTTCAAAGAGAGTTTGAAAATATCAAAATAAAGGATAATGAGAAAATAATTTCTTTTGTTAACATTTACAAAATAATATATTCATTACTTTTATCATTGAAATAGAATTTAATTGATTTTACATTAAGAAAAACAAGGGTCAAACTAAATTAAAATTAGATTACTTAATGAAAGTAAATTATAGAGATACATTTATAATTTTTTTTAATAAAAAATGAAGTTAAAGAAGAGACAACACACTACTATCAAGGTCATCAAATTAGTCATCAAGAGAAAGAAGGAAAGAAAGATGCCATAGATATTATAATATAGATAAGAGACATATGTAATATTATTATAGTAATAGATAGTCATTTTGAACAATAGATAAGAGACATATTTAATATCAATATAGTAATAGATAGTCATTTTGAAAGCAATTTTAAGATTAAACAAAGGAAAATTTCATCTATAATGAAGGATACATTTTAAATTTAATATAATTTTTTAAAGTTCATATGGGAAAAATATACAAATTATGTTCAATTGATTTTTCTATTCTAATTCCTCCAATTGTATGAAAAGAAACAAAGATTTATTTGTGAAAATTATTGAAACAATAAAAATCAAGTGATTTTTGGACATGATAAATTAATTCAAATTATGTTAAACATATGCCAATTGTACAAACGAAGAAATGTGATGTAAAAATATTCCAAATAAATTATTAGTATTTTAGTCTTAACAACAACCTTTTAAATTTAACATGTAATATTTTGTTTTTTTTAACAATCTTACAATTTTTTAAAATAAAAATAATTGTCTAAAATTAGAGCTTGTGATTCCAATAGTAGATAAAAAAATATTTCCAACAAAAATGAATCCAAAAACATTGAGTATTCTTTATCTATGACATAGGTATTATATTCATTTAAGCTTCCAAAGGTTGATTAAGGACATGGTTAAAAGATTATGGAATATAGATGCAAAGGATGAAGTTTTCCTTTTTGTATTAAGAAATAAACATAGATTCACTCTTTAATTAGAAAACCATTAAGAGAGTCATAATCATCACTATTTATGTCTTCATATAAATATTCACTATTATCAATATATATTTTTTGTTAATACATATAGATGATTATTTTAAAAAGAATTAGTTCTATTTATTAAAAATAAAAGTGAAAAGTTTCATTAGGTTTCACTTAGAATAAATCCTAAAAAATTTTGAGTTCAAAAATTTGAAAACTAATTATATCAAAACAATGTCGCATTTGATGAAAGAGGGGTGTGGAGAGAAGGTGTGCAATAGAAAAAAACTAATAATTATGGGAATAACATCATCAAAATATGGGAATGAACTTCTTCCTAGAAATAAAACTCTCTTCATAGTGAAATTTCACAATGAAGAGCTTCTTTGTCTATTTTGATTATAATTTGAAATGAAACCTCAAGTTTATATCCTTAAAAAAAAAAATTATAAGAAAAATTTATCAAAATAATATTACAAATCAAGATGTTCTTGATTTAGTTTTCATATTCAAGCTTAACTAAGTCATTATGAAGTTTTATTGAGGTATAGAATTTGGCACAGGGCAATGGAAGATAAAGTGAAAGAAATTTAGACTTTTATGAAACTTGAAGTTTGGTTGAACTTTTAAAAGGTTTTAAAATTAAAAGGAATAAGAAAATATTAGTCTCCAAAAGATACATACAAGTTATTAGAATTGACATAAAATAAATAATACGTTGACTTCTTATTAAGATGCAATATCTAAATGCTATTAATATTGGTAGTCCATTAAAATAATAAATTAAAGAAAATGATGTGAAGTTAACATTCTAAATTGTATCATTAAAAAGAATTTTATGTGCAACAACCATTATGGTTTGAAGAAGAAAGAAAATAAAAAATTATCTATAAATTGAAGGAGTTGTATGGTTTGAAATAAGCTCATAGAGATCAATCTTCTATAATTAATATTTATTTATTAGAAGTCAAAATGAATCTATATTGCATGTAAACTAATAAAATGGAAAAATTTAAATCATCTATCTCCATGGAAATAACTTTATATTTATCATGAATAATAATTTAACTATGAAGCATAAATTCAAACAAGTAATTATAGAGTTTGGATAAATGATTTTGGATTTATGCATTAATTAATTAGAAATGAGGAATACCAATCATTTGATGGTATATTTATTCATTACTATAGCCTACATTTATTGAGGAGATTTAAGTGAATATTTATTCATTACTTGAGGAGATTTAGAATTGATGCATGCAAAGAATTGATAAATTCATTAGTACAATGTGAATAGATGAACAAGAATGATAATATAAGTAAAATTGATGAAACACATTTTATAATGATATTTATTTTGAAATATCTTATCGTTATTAGAATAGATATTTATTTTGTAATAAGTTTTGTTTCTAAATTATTAATGGATCCACATAACATTCATATGAGAGAAGCAAATAGAATATTATAATATATATCTAAGAAATAATTGATAATGAAATTTAATATTACTGAAAAATGTTAAAATTTCGCATAATGGCATTATCTGATAATTAAATTATCAGAAAGAAGTTAAAATTTCAGAAGTTAAATGGAGTTTCACCACAACCATTGGGACTCTAAAAGAACGATTTTAGTTTATAGTGTTGATAGGGTTTGACATGCAATATACTTGTCTAATTAGGTTTACATGACTATGCTTCTCACACATTTTAACTATTCCTTATTTCTAGTTGATACGAGGCCATGTCCTCCTCCATAAGCCCTCACACATCCATTTCACAGAGCTTTAGCATTGAGTTCTTATAAGATCTACCAAACTATATAAGTTGCAAACCAAAAATATTCGTCTAGCATGGTGCAAAATCAGTAGGTTTCGATTTCTCAAATCTCTTGATGAGAAAAAGAAAACGTTTCTTTCATAAGAATGCAGAGAAACTCCCGAAAGCAACCTTCTTTCTTACAAAAATTGGAAGACAACATATGATTTCTTAAGGAGTGTGCCATTATCTCTTTCTTCTTAGGCTCATTACAATGTAAAAAAACTCTAAAACCTTAGATCTGAAAAAATCAGAAATTGTCGATATTTATGAAATCCATAATTCAAAGAGGATAATTAATGGTTATTTATGCATCAAAACAAAATAAATATTGTATTTTATAGGGTGAATCATGACTACTCAAAAGAGGGTTATTCGTTAATTATTGGGTATCTTCCTTTAATTCTATAGAGGGTGTTTTTAGTGTTATTTTTAATTAAGACGGTTCTTATTCACAACATATGGTAGAAAACATAACTTATCATGATTACAAGTTAAAATAATAGAGTACATACATGTCAAAGTTCTATTACACTAATTTATTCAATAATTAGTATCAAAATGAATTTGTACAATCCTCTTTCAGACCAAATTATTATAGATCTAGAGAGGATAATATAGAAACAATTATTAAGTAAGGATAAAATCTTATTCAAATTTTAATTTGTCATGAATATGGATATAGATGGATAGAAATATCTTTCAAATCCAACTTAACACCACAAAGAAGTTCCAAGAAACTAAGATATTAGAGAAAATATTAAAAATTTAAAAGCAATTTTGAATTCAAATAATTCAAAGAGAAAATGAACATTAAAAATAGTAATAAGTATATAATGTATATTATAGAGAAATTGAAAATACCAAGATCATAGAGATTCTTATCTAGATACAAAATATCTTATTTATATCATTAAATAATTTGGTGATCTAGATTAGGATATATAATAATTGAGCATGTATACAACCCAAGAGCTAGTTTGTATATATATATTATTTCTATTTAAAATAAACGATAATCATTTCAAATACTAATATACAGTTACAGATTATGAATAATAAGGGTTACAAGAAAAAACATTAAGGTTAATAAAAATAATAATCCTAGATCCAAACATAAAATAATATAGAAATAACAACAAAAACTAACTCACTACATTATCTTTGATTTTCAAACAATAAGGAAATCATAGTAATATAAAGAAAAGTTACAAAGCTAGTTGCCTAAGATTATTTGGTGGTATCTTAGGTGACTAGATTTTATATTCCCAATTGATCTTATCATCACTTCCTTATTGTCTAAAAGTCAAAGGAATTCTTTAGGAAATAACCAAATGATGTAGGAGCATCCGGGTCTACAAGCATTGCCTAAAAACATTTATTTTCTTTTCATGTTTAATTTTTGCATTTTGGTGTGGGTTAGAGCTTCAAGAGAATCTTTTGGAGTGTTTTAAGTTTAAAATATTCATTTACCAATACTTGGATTTTCATTTCAAACATTAGAGGCAAACAATGTGTTTAGTGTGATTTTAAAATTATTGTATTTTCAAAGCTTGAAGGGTTTAAGGGGTCTATTGACATGTTAGAGGGAAATTGAAAATAAGAATTAATATTTATTTTATCAAAATTTTTTCCTATAATTTTTTCGTAAGGTAAGTGACCTTTGACATTCCAATTTTGTCTTATTGGGTGCTTAAAATGGAGGGAAAAGATAGTGATTTTTGGAAAAATAATAAACGACTCTTCAATTACCAAAGGAGCACGACTTGGTTTTGTATTTTAGTCATTTTATAAAGGAATATATAGAAGCAAGGTATTTGATATGGTGAATCAATATTAACAACACATTTTGGAAGCAAAACTATGTCTTTATTTCATTCTTTGTGAAGGAGTTTTAGAGGTCAAGTTGAGGGAAATGAAAGGGCTGATTTGGGTGCTACTTTTTGGTGCTTTCAAGGGTTGTAAGAATATATAAAATATATCCTTTAATGGTGTAAAAAGGCAGAAATCAACAACAAAGTTGGAGAAAGAACTTTCAGGTTTCTTGTGAGAGTTGCATAAGAAAGAATGTAGGAAATCAACTTGTGAAGAGGAGAGGAATAAAAGAGAAGAATAAAGTTGCAGCTGTGTTTTATGTGTTCAACTTGAATCCATGAGAGTTGTAGGATGAAGGGAAACATCATATTTACAAATAGTATTGAATACAAGAAGGTTTGAAGACATGGGGATTTGAATACTTGTAGACAAGATGTGTCTAGAAAAACTTGTAAAAATTTCTGAATTTTATTCAATGTTGAATCCTCCAAATATGTAATTAATCTTGAGAAATTTTTATGTATGAATGTGTATGAACATTACAATGAAGATATGTTTTAGATTAATTTTCCATTATATGTTAATGTGGATTGGATGACATGTTAAGGCTGCAAGAATAGGTAGTTTAATAAGATCCCCCAATCTCGTCCACATCACCAAATAATGCTCCATGAAAAAAAAGTTCACTATCCTACGCGGGATTAAAATATTACATTTCTACTCTTTACATAAATTTTTAACACTATTGTATCTTATAAGGTCTATATCTATATCCCACACTACCCAAAGTGGAAAGTTTTAGGTATTTTCTTCTCCATAATCTATATAATACGCATTACTACATCAAAATGTTTACACATCACTATAGAGAACAATGTGATCTCTATGCAAGGGAAAAATAGATCTAGATTATTTCCAACCTATATGTCAGTATCATTTTTATGGGATATTTTAAGTCCAGTAAAGTACTAAGGAAGAAAATGATTTCGTATATTTCACAAAAGTAATGATATTTTTATTATTCCTAATTTCCTCTCTAAGGTTGATATATAGAATATGTGTACATTTATTATACCTAGTTGAAGAGAAGAATGGTATTACAAAATATTGCTGAAAAATTTGTTATATTCCTCTTTTTCTATTATATATATGAAATAATGAGAAAATCATTAGCTTAATACAAACTATAACACTATTAAATAATTAGCCTATTTGTCTGAACATATGTCCCAAAATTTTAAAGATAAAATTTGAATTCTATTTTGAGAGATTCATGGATAAAAATTATAAGTTCTGATAGAATTTTGTTTTCATGCAATTAAGGCTCAACTCTCTATTGTCACATGCTTCTTAAAATTCAGCAAGAAAAAAGGGAGTTTGATGTAAGAGAATCTTAGGGCTAGGGAAATCTTACCTTATGCCCCCCACCCACCCCCAAAAAAAAAAAAAAAACTAGTTTTCTTTGTGTTTATGTGTGTTTTATATGTTTTTGAAGTTCTATTCATAGTTTGAGGTTGCAATTATAGTGGTATTTTTTCATGGATATTAAATAAGATCCTACATTAAGATGGGAACTTTTATATAAGAATTTGTTAACACACAAATAATAGAGTTTGAATCATAGTTTCAACTTATACAATAATGCTAGAGATTGAATTGTTCATTTGAAAGCATCAAACATCATAGTATAATATCCATTAGGTTTGTGAAGGGAAAACCTATTTTTTTGTGTGTTGAAATTTTTCAAGGAATTTTAAGTCTAATGTGGTAGATACTATAACACCCATTGGATGTGACTTTACTTTCATATTGAGTGAGTATATAATTTTTGTGTCTAAAAGACGAGTCTTGAATTTGGAGGTATTGAAATCATTCACATGGTGCATTAAATTAATTTTCACTAGGTGACTTAGAATTTCATTACCAAGTATGTAAATGGTCAATGATAGCTATATATTGCTAGATCATCACCTTCTCAATTTCTAAGGAAAAACAAGGGGGAATTCTTCCGATTCTCTAATTTCCTCTCAAACCTTAATTTTTATTATTATGAGTGAGATATTTTTCTTACTTATAATAAATCAAAACATCAAAGCAACAATCTAGGGGCACTCACATATATGGAGTGAGAAAAGATAATCTTGTTTGTAATTTTTCTCCTAGTACTATTTTGAATCAAACATAATTAAGTATGAATTTAATCCTAAGATCAAGCCTACTTAGCTTGCAAATGAGGTAGCAAGTAGATATTTTATCAAATGTTTAATTGTAAAAATTTGTACTCAACTTCATTGGCCTATATTTAATGAGTAGTAGCTCACAAGAATCTACTCTCACGAGTATGAATGGTCTAATTAGCACTCATTGTATTAGACAATGTTTAAAGGGGTAAATCATCAATAATTCTTAGAAAATCACCCATCCCAGTACTATTTTGACTCAATCATGCTTAACTATGGATTTTCCCCCAAGATCAAGCCTACTTAGCTTGCAAATGAGGTAGCAAGCTAAGTGGACTTGATGGGGAAATTCTATGACTAATTTTGGTTGAGTCAAAGTAGTATTAAGATAGGTGACCTCCCAATAAGTTTAGATTTTTCACCATTATGAGCATTACCTACATACAGTGAGTGCTAAATAGACTAGTTGAGCTCCTAAGAGACAAATTGTTGTGAACAACTACTAATAAGAGATGAATTTGTATAAATTATAGTTCTTGAAATATATGAATCAAAAATTACATAATTAAAATTTGATAAAACATCATATAAATATTCTAATCAAAATATAGTTTCTTTGATTCAATAAATTTTGACCCCCTTTTTATTAAAAAATATATATAAGTTTCTATACTTATTAAAATGTATAGTTATATATACCAATGCTCCTTGTACAAATGAAGTGATTATTTTATTCATCGAAATTCATTTTCACTTTTAAGTTGAATTTTCCAACTGTATATCTACAAAATTGACATACTAACTTCCAAAAATCAAATGTCATAATACTGAGATTTCTATCCACTTAGTCCTATAAAATATTGTTGAATTTTACATCATTTCTACTATGTAAATGATGGTCTTGCTTTACCTACTTAGAATTTGTTGAGCTTGACCCTTTAAATGTTCTTTCATCTTCATTCTAGACACTTTGTAGACATGCCTCTTTATCACCCTTCTTTTTTGAATAATATTGTACTATCATTTTATCAATAAAATTAAATAAAAACTATTCATCAAGAATAAAAAAAAATATCATCGAGAATAAATAACTAAACATTAAGTTTTGCTAATCTAAAATAAGTTTTTGGGGTTCAAGACCTTCCATTGATTGTTAGTATCCTTCCTATCTATAGCTGGTATTCCCATTGCTCTATGTCATATTATAAGCATTAAGAGAGATTTGGTGAGCAAATTTCAATGAACAATCACCAACATTTGGGAGAAATTTTGAAAGAAAAAACCGGCCGATTTTATAATATGAAAAGAGATTTTTAAAGTATAATGCGACTTGTACTACCCAACTACAGGAGCATACTGTAGATTAAGAGTGGAGAAAGGTAACCCACTTTGATTTTAAGTATGACAAAGACTTCTTACATTGAATATTGAAAGCGAGAAAGAAATTTGGAGAAATGGACAAGGCTACCAACTGTAGCGAAACAGAAAAACAGAAGCTTTAAAAAAGTGGCAGTGTCATAAATTACATCCCTGCGTTAACTTGACGTTCTGTATGGGATTGACTATTAGGTTTGGAGAGGTAGATGTTAGGTGAGATATCGCCATCTTAAACACCATCCACACTACTTATGTTTTCCAGCCCTAAAAACGTGATTTGAGACGTATTACGCCAAGCCAATAAGTTTCGCTCAATGTTGTAAATAATAGTTATGTAATTTCTCTTTTACATTCTGTACATTGGATGAAGGAAAATATGGATGTAATGTTGAAAATTCAGCCTCGTATTAGTCTAATTGGTTCTGATGTTTAACACTCACACGATACCCAAAAACAACTTAAATTTGTCAAACCAAATGTTAATAGAAGCACCAAAAGCATATGATTACTCAAATTTTGGACATATTTTTTATTTGTCATACAAGTTAAAAACTAAATAAAAGAAAAGTTTTTTTTGTTTTGTTTGAGTTCTTTCTATTTTCCATTTTTGTATGATATATTGTATAAGATTTTTTTTTTTTTCATAAACTGTTTGGGCTTGACTTCATTATATTTGTTATATTAATTAGGAGACTTTTAATACACTTTTCTTGTAATACATCTACCATTCTTAAATCTCCAACATATTTAGTGAGATAACTCCTGTCACAACATGCTGCAATCTAAACTCTGCTTGCATATCTTCAACATATTCAGCAGGATAAATGTTACCACAATTGATTGCAATTTAATGTCACATCTTCCAGCACTATCTGATTGTATATTTCCTAATTTTTTTGCGCTACTTCGCCTTACAATTGGTTAAATGTTCCTGCAGAGAGTCAATCTTTTGTCTCCACTGCAAATACCAAGAGGCCCAACAACTTAACCACACCTTCCTTGACACCCACTGGTTATAAATTAGTATTATAATATTTTTATAATTTAATATAAGCGAACACTTATTCACAAAAATAAAAGATCCCTCCCATAAAATACATTATAACTCATTTTATTACCTCACTTACTCCTCTTTTAACACAAATACACGCTTATCATATACGAAACATTCTTGAAAGTTTTGACAAATTTTTATCATTATATTTAATTCAGAACTCAAAACTGAATATTTATGAATCTATGTTTTTCAATTGTTACTTGTAATTCTAAGCAACACAAGAAGCAATACACATTTAAAAGCCATAGAAGTGCTCTAAAAGAAAACTTCTTTTTATCGTTATACTCAACTTTATCTTCAGTTATTTCTAAACATTAGTTATAATTTTAATTTCAATTTCAATTTCCAAAACCATAATATATAACACACAAATTTCACATATATTTCTTTCAGGTAAAAGAGATTTCGGCATACCTTTCAAAGCATAACAGCCGACATTTCTGTTTAAACTTCAACATATAACTGCAGGATTTTATTCATATTGCTGGTTACACGCAAAACATTTATTTTGTCAAGAAAAAATGGTATTACCAGAAAAAGCAGAAGAATAAAATGTAGAAACAAGAATACATGCACGTTAGAATACACTCACCTCTTTACAAGTCTCAAATTTGCACAGACGATATACATAAAATTTGTGAGCAGGATAACCCATTCCAAATTTTTAAGAAAGAAGGCGCCTGAATTACATATTTCTGTTCTTCTGGGTATCAAGAATTACATAGAAAATGGCCGTTCTATTTCAAATATAAAGTCAATATAGATGGCCAGTCTGTCAAGATATAAATCACGGGAAACTAGCCTCTCTGTATTATATTGAAGAATTCAATGTAGCTAACCCTTAATAACATTGCATAGGCTTGAGCTCTGATATATGTGATTTACCTGCAGAGTGGAAGAATTTTAGGTAGGCGACCGCAGACGTTTGAGAAGTCATTGCAATTGGTTTTGAAAATTTGACTGTCAGACGGGACTGAAATTTTCTTACCTGCCTTTACGAGAGCAAGAATGGTTGGCAGCATATATTAAAACTTATTTCTTTACCGTGTATTTGAATGGTAGGGGTGAACAGCAACTACCACATATCCAAAAACATATCGTCCTTTTCGATTGACTGGTAGTTACAGATATAAACTCCAACTAGTGGAGAGTTTTGTGTAGCGTAATATTATGGTTTGTACCCTATTCTAATTGATAACCATCTCCTATGTAAATTGAGAGGTTTTTTATTTATTTATATGATGGAAACGTATTTATTATACTCTTTTTATAAAAGAGATAAATTATATCAATTTATGGAAAAGTAGGTAGATTGGAATTATATTTTTAAAATATAAATAGGTGAAGTTTTAAATAAATTAAAATAAAAAATATAATTTTGGTTAAATTATTATGCAATAAGAGTTATAAAATGATTAGGAGGAGGTGATAAATCATAGTCGATAGGTTTTTCCAACCATATATTAACATTTTATTTATTTTGTTCCTCATTGGATTACATGTCATTCCTCACAAGAGATATAACCAAACTCAATCAAGGGACCTTGCCATTGTTTGACCAATTAAAGCACCCTTACCATGTGGCCAAGAAGTAATAGAAGGCACATGTGTCTGCTAAGGCCATCTATGTTCTTAGTGTTGAGGAGAGACATGCGTGCCATGAAAATTATGCTTTGTATGGTCATTGTGATTATGGCCAAATCTATGCCCTTGAGGAGGAGATGGGAACCTAGGATAAAGGAAAAGTGGCATACATGAAACAATAGAAGGAGTATTAACTAAATATTTAATAAAATCCTACAAATGGGAAATATCCAAGGCAACCTAATTAGTTTGCACCTAAATATGTAGAAGAAAATTATAAGAAATTATAGAACAGTGTAATTGAAACACGAGAGTTAACAAAATTTCACCCCAAAAATTTGGGTTTTAATCTTCCCAAATGTTGAACAAAATCTTTAATCTAAAATCATGCCAAACTTGGGTGAACTTTGTTGGCATTTATGGCTAGTCACTTAGAAGAATTCCATGTGCTAAGAAGAAAGGTTAGGTCTTATAGGCCTAAGTAAATGATATATCTAGATCCAAGTAACTTGAGCTTGTGAAAAAAATTAGAAGATGTGCATCAGTGCTTCCAGATGAACATAAAAAGGAAAAACTGGATTAGAAATGCCTAGATGGATTGAATGAGAACAAATCAAGTGACCCTAATAAATAATACATCAAGAAAAACAAGCAAACTTGGGTTCCAAAAATGGTTGATGAAACTACATGAAATATTCAATGCCAAATAGAGGTTGTGCATTGTATAACTAGTCTGCTATTGAGCTTTTAAAATATAGGAAAATATGGAGACATACATGAGTAGTCTTTAAAAAGCTTGGAATTGTAGAAATTGGTATTAGGATACCAAATAAAATCTTTCCATTAAGGTTTAGTTCATCTAACCCTAATCTTGTGAAGTATTTTTAGATGAAACAACTCTAATGATGTAAAAGAACTCAAAATCCTAGTTGAAAATCCTATAATTCACCTCAAATTTAGCCACAAACAACTGATTTCTATTAGATCTAGGAAATAAGCTTAAAATGGATTACATCCCTCTATTTTTTTTAAAAGTATGATTCCATGTGGCTCTAGGTAAAGGTTAATCTTGGAAATTGATCATTAGAGTTCACCAAAAAGAGTATTGGTCAATAAAAATACCATTTTTTAAATTATTCTCGTTCTAGATTAACTAGGGTTTAATAGCCTCCTAATATTTTTGTATGTGTAATGTTGCAAAATTGCACTAGGGGAAATTTCACATTTTAGCACTTTTCCTAGCATTTATGACACCTAAACCCATTAATGGCAAGAACCCCATGGGTCAAAATTTCATGATTCTAACTCCATGTGGTCCAATGGTGAAGCAACAACAACCCGACGACCTGTTTCAGGAAAACTTGTGCCTTGGACACCTGTCCGACGCGCAAACATCTACACGGTGCGCTAGTGTCCTGAATTTTTTTTTAGTTTGAAATGAGGAATCTCGAATCTTGGTTCTTGACATGTGTCTCTGCAACCAAGCTTTCAGGTGTAATGACTCTTTGTTGCCCTTGCATGCAACAAAACCCCTCTTTTGCTCTCATTTTGGGGGTTCTTTCACTCATTCAAGGCTCTCTCTTCAACTTGACACCACTTCTCAATCTCTTCTACTCTTGGCAACAACACTTCTACAAGTGAAGCTCTATTGGATTGAGGCCCCTCTAACAATCAAAGCTCTCTAGCAAGCATTCAACGGTGCATCCATGTGCTCAAGAGGGGGCTGAGGCCTGTTGGTAACACTCTCTCACTCTTTTTTATTTGTATATAGATTAGATCCTTTTGTTCATTTACTACTCAGTGGTGTGGGTTTTCCTCCTAAAGCGAGGATTGCTTTCACCACCCCCTTTTTTGTCCATTTTGGTTACTCTCTCTCTCTCTCTCTATCTAGTTGTCCGTGGAGGTGGGAACACCAAAGCAGGGGTTTGACTATGAGGAACCCCTATACAAACCCAACATATTTCCTCATTCGTCTTGTGTGTAGGTTGTTAAAGTGGAGCTCAGAGTGAAGATTCAAATGTCTGGTTGTTCATAAGCTCCCTCTTAGCTCTCCTTGTTTTTTCTTTTAGTTTCTATGCTTTACCTTATCATTCTATTAAACAGATCTAGAATATGGGTTAGAAAGTGAAACTTTGGTCTGCTTGCTTGAGTCCTTGACCTTGCTATTGCTTAGGATGCCAACATGTCATTTGGACTTCAATGCGTCACGTTGGCATCCTGAATTTGTGTTGTAGTATTTTAGCTGAGAGCTCTTCTTTTGGAGGTAGAAATCTAGAGGTTTTTCTCTCTCAAGTTCTGAAGCAGTCTTTCGTGGTGATTAATCTAGATATAATTTCTTTGCAATTTATTCATTCAACTTGTATTGAGGTAGATAAGGGCAGTTCGTTCCCTGGGATTCTCTTGAGAACGAAGAGAATCGTGAGCAACAAATCCCCCTTATCTCACATTTTGGTGAACCCGATGTGAAACATGTCAGATCTATTTCTACAATGTTTTAATGTCTATGATAATTCTTTCTTTAAGGAAGATTTTGATATGTTGGATGATGCTCTCTAAGATGATTTCTTAGAAGTGTCATTCCCTATCTGTAATCTTTTGAGAAAACTTCTTCTCCGCAATCTGAAGAGTCAGTAAACATTGTGGTGGTCTCTGTGGCTTCTCCAAGCCCTCAAAAGCCCATCATTTACTTGACTTCGGCCAACCCTTCTCCTAAGAAGGATCATTATGTTTGTGGAATTTCATATCATGATGATTTGTCAGATTTGTATTCAAGGTTCATAAAAGCCACAAACTCTACTTCTTATAATGCTATTGGTAACACATATAATACAAGAAGAAAAAAATAGAATTTGGACCAACAACCTTCTATTCCTACATCTCAACTTGCTCAAACTCCCACTTCTTTATCACCCTCTCAATCAAGTCTTCCTCCAGCACCTAAACTTGTAACTAAAGCACCTGGTGATTATGATCTCGTCGAGCAACTTCATGTTACTTTGGCTAAGATCTCACTTTGGGATTTGCTAAATAGACTGCTCTAGTTTATCAGGATATTCTTTAGGAAGCCTTGCAAAATATTCTCTTTCCTGCCTCCGCTAGGCCAACAGATGTTAATGCGTTGATGGCTCATATTTGTGTGGATTCACCAAATATCAAGTTCTATTTGTAGGAACTCCCACCTCTGGATGTGCAAAAACAAGTAGATCTTTTAATAATTATAGTTAATGTTAATACTATTGGTATCAGGTGTACCCTCATTGACACCAGTTCGGCCCTCAACATTTGTGGTGTCTATCTACTAACCAAGATTAAAGTTGATTCTTCTTCTTTGGCAACTTCTTTTTTGTATATTTGTGGGTTTGATAATGTTGGCCGATAGGCTCTAGGCACGCTAATATTGCCTTTGTAGCTAGGCCCTGTTACCTTACCCACTATGGTTTATTTGATGCTTGGTCCTTTTCCTTATGATATTCTTTTAGGGTGACCCTGGATTAATGCTATGGGTGTCGTATCTTCTACTCTGCATCATTTTCTTAAGTTGCAAATAATTGAGTAGTCATAGTTAAGGCTAACCCAAAAGTTGTTCACCTTTGTGAACTAGCGGCTACTAGTTGGGCTTTGGTTGTCTCCACTCTTAAGAATTGTATTCTATCCCTAACTTCTGATGCGATGGAAAGTTCCTCAACGATACCCTCTATGGAGGTTGTCCCTGAAGTGAACACTGCTAAAGAAGAACCACCTAAAGCAGGAAGTCCTAAGTCCTCCCCATCTACTTCTACCTCTAAATCTAATGTGTTTCTTGGTGATGATTGGGGGTCCTTGGATTTCTCTAAATTCTTTATTGGGGAATATAAAGTGAATCCTACTCATCTAAAACTTTCAATAACCTCAAATACCTTTGATGAAGAAGTGAATAGCACTCCCATTGGGAAAGAAAGCTGTGATCCTATTTAGGAGACTAGTCACTCCCCTACTAAAGAGGATAGTCCTGCTCTTGCTAATGAGGTTAATATTTGTGAATCAAGTAAAGGAGAAGGTTTTTCTCTCATGGATGCATTCGATGTCCATTGGTGGAACAATGCTATCTATGTGGAACCATTGCCTTCCAAAGTTTTGCAAACCTGTTATGGTTTTGGATATAGACTCGCTTCTTAGTATGGCTATGGGAAAAAAGGCCTTGGGGGTGATCCCACAATATTGGTTTACAATTTTTGGCCAAATTGGACATTGAAATATTTTTTTCTAACTAAATCTTCACTTTTGGGCACCTATAGTAGCTAAACTGTGAAGAATTTGAAGATGATGCAAACTAGTGATTTTTGACATTTTTTCTATGGATTATAGATATATTTTTTTCAACTTTTTTGGAATCAAATTGCACTGAGCTTTTTCCATCTCCTTCGAAAACTAGTTTTTTTTAGTAAACAACATTTTTAAGGAGTGACGCTCATTGTATAATGCATAATTTTTTTTCCATGAAGGATAAAATTCTATTTTTTTGAATTTAGATTTGTAACTATGATATCTAGTGCTTCCAATTAGTTTCATAGTGTTTTATTGAATATTTTTCCTTAATCAAGTTTCAAATTCAAACCAATTACAATTTAGACATAGGCAGACCGTATAATGTGTAACTTTTTTTGTATGTATAAAAATTCATTTTTTTTTTGTTGGATCAAGGACTTCAATATCTAGTGCACTCATATTTTTCAACTATTTTTTTGATAATCTGCTATTTTTCCACATGTGCAGAATAGAGAGCTTGATTTTTGGTGAAAAATTTATGTTTAATAAAACTAAAAAAATAAATACATAATAAAATCAAAACATATTAAAATTATATTTGTTGGATAGCTCGTTTCGAGGAATACCATTATCTAGTTGGGTTTGTGAAGTCTCCTCCATTTTCATCCTCAACCCGAGCTTCGAAGCATAAAATTTTGGACTTTTTTGGTGCCAGAGGGTGAGAAGGTGGGAAAAGGGGGGTTCAAGCAAACCAAGGGGGGTTCCCGTGAACTCCTAGGGGTTCACTCGAACCCTGGTTTGGGTGAACCCCTTTTCAAAAAATATTTTCTCTGTGTTTTTTGGCGAGAATGGTGGGACCTTGCATTTAATTGGTTCGCTCAAACCAAGTTTCTATCAAACCCTCTTTTGGTTCGCTCGAACCAGGGTTCTATCAAACCCTCTTTTGGTTCACTCGAACCAAAAAGTTCGTTCGAACCCCCAAAACCAATTTTTTTTGCATGGGGTCATTTTTTGCAACTTTTCCTTCCTCACTCAAATTGTAAACCACTTTTGTGGGTTTAACCTTGGATGTATTGAGAAATGAATCCAAGTCCCTATCCAGTTTAAGCCTCATAAGTGCTATCTAGGTTTGGGTTGCTCTATTGAACAATCTAAGCAGAAAACTTGGTGGAGTGTTAATATGATTTTGGTTGAACCACTTAGTCTGGTCCATCCCAAATTAATAGAGGATGGGGTGTGGACCGAAGAAGTCCCTTTAGCTATTTTCTCTTTGGGTGAAGCACTTGAGGAATTCTTAGGTGCCTACTCCTCTTTGCCTCCTTTTCATCATAAGAGGTGATTCCAATATCACCTGAGTAAATATGAATATTCTGGGGAATCTGTCTTGAGTATTGATGAGGAGGACCCTCTAGCTAATGCTGATAATGGTGTTCCAATACCACATCTTGAAGATTGTAGTTCTCTCCTCAAAGGAGATACTATTGAATTCTCTATGGAACCTAAATCTTATGAAAAGGTGATTAAGATTGGGAAGTGCCTTTCTTTTGAAGAAGCTAAGGAGCACTATGATCTTCTACATTCCCACCTTGATATCTTTTCTTGGACGTATGAGGACATGCCTGATATTGATGAGTTTATAGTCATTCACAATATCATTTTATGTCCCAACGCCAAGCTGGTTAAGAAGATTATCTAAAAGATCAATCCCAAGGTTACATTGTTGGTTAAGATTGAGATAGAGAAGCTATTGAAAGTAGGATTTATCCATCCAATCAACTACTCTCCTTGGCTCTCAAATATTGTTTCCATTAGCAAACTTGATGGTCGTATTTGTATATGCATTGAATTTCATGATCTTAATAAGGCTTCTCTTAAGGATTATTTTCCATTACCTAATATAGATATGATTATGGACTCTAATGTAGGCCATGCCTTATTATCTTTCATGGATGGCTTCTTTGACTACAATCAGATCCGTATTAACTTGGAAGATCAATACAAGACAACCTTCACTACCCCTTGGGGTACCTTCTGTTATGTGGTCATGCCCTTTGGATTAAAGAATGTAGGAGCAACTTACCAACGGGAAATGACCTTAATATTTCATGATTTCATTCATAAAATTATAGAAGACTATGTTGATGATATCTTGGAAAAATTTATAGCCCATTATGATCACGTGGAAAGCCTTCATCTTATTTTTGAAAGGCTTCAACTCTATAAGATGAGGCTAAATCCTATTAAGTGTGTCTTCGGTGTAGATGCGGGAAAAATTCTAGGATTTATAGTCTCTCATCATGGAATTGAGGTTGATACAAATAATATCAATGCAATTGTTAACATGCCTCCACCTAGGAAGATTACCAAGCTGCAAAGTTTACAAGGGAAGATTTAGACAATTCACAGATTCATATCTCGGTTGGCTAATCACACCCTTCCTTTTACTCATTTTTTTAAGAAAGGTGTTCGCTTTGTATGGGATGAAGAGTGCCAGAAGGATTTTGAGTTAATCAAAATTTATTTGGCCAATCCTCCCGTACTAATGTCGACTATGTAGGGTAGACCCTTTTTGCTTTACCTTGGCGCATCACCATATGCTTTGGTAGCCTTTCTCCCTCAGTATGACGATGCCGAGAAAGAGAGAGCGGTCTACTACATTAGTCGTGTCCTAGTTGATTATGAAACCTATTATTCATCCATGGAGAAACAATGTCTTGCTCTCATGTTTACAATGCATAAGCTGAGACACTATCTTCTTCATGCTGAAACACATGTTATTGTAAAAAGTGATCTTCTGAAACATTTGTTTTCTAGTTCTGACCTTGTTGGAAGATTAGCAAAATGGGTACTATTGATTTTTGAGTTTTACATAAAGTTTGTTACTTAGAAGTTGATAAAGGGTCAAGCAATTGTTGATCAATTGGTAGACACTCCCTCATCTTGCTCCTTCTCGGGTTTGGACTTATTCCCTTATCAGAATGTGTTGTGATTGTAGACACTTAAAAATGTCTTGAATAATATCATGCACTTGAATAAGATATAATAACATCATTTCCTCCTAAAATCCATCCTCTTTTCACTTAATTAATTAAATTTTCCTAGCTATTTAATTAATTACATCATATAAATCTATTAATCTAATTACTTTAATTGGGTTAATTCACCCCCTTTCATGCTAACATTTCATCTTATTAAATAAAATAAATAAAATAATTTAATTTAATCCCTAAAGTCCTCTTATTTAATTAAATAACCCTAAGTTATTTAATTAAATATCACATTCCTTCCCCTTTTCATTAAATAAATTAATTATTTAATGAATACCTTAATTCCCCTAATTTGAAAAATTAAAACCTTATTTAATTATCAAATTACCTAATTAAATCTAATCCCCCCACACTTTCAAGGGAATATTCCTCCTTTACACATTCCTCCAAAAGGAATATTCCCATGGAACATTCCTTCCCCTTTTGCACATTAAAAATTTGTTTTAATTTGCTAAATATCTATTTCCCTCACCATGAGAATATTCTCTTTCCTCACTCATTTGGAAAGAAAGGAATATTCTTCCTTGTAACAAACTTACAAGACTTCATGTGCAATTTAACTTACAATATTTCTTGTGCAAGTTTTGAGTGTGTTTGTTTGGAAGAATATGAGCCCTTGATTCTTTCCTTGATCCATGTGATCATTGATTCTCATCCATTGATGAGAATCCATGATCCATGTTTCATTCTTCCTCCATCCTTGACCATTGATTAACCTTTTTGATCTCAATCCTTCAGTTCTCATTTTTCCTCCTATAAATAGGTTACTATTTGGAGACAAATGGATCCATCTTTTAACAACAAACTTATGTTGTTAAAATCATTTGCACTTGCACTCACATTTAACATCATTTTAGCTTAATTTTTACTTGCATATTAGCTTAGCTTCCATTAATGACTTACATGATAACATAGATGCATACATTTAGCTTATTGGTTAATTAGGGTTTGAATCTTTTTAGCTTAAAATCCATTTAGATTAGATTTGCACTCACCCATATCAATCATTTTAGCATGCATCATGTTAAAATAGCTTGCATCATGTTAATTTAGCATTTATATCATGTTTCGTCACACATCTATCATTAGTTTCATCAATTATCTTCAATAGAATCGATTGGAACATGCTCATTTATCCACCGGATTGGGAAAGGGTCGCCATTCCACATCAATGTGAAACCACTCCCCCAATAGGATAAGTTTCAATGGATTAAAATAGGTGTTTGTAAAGCTTTCATAGTTTAATAGGTTAAGTTTTAATGGATTCCTAGTTTTGTGTTTATTGATTGATCTTATTGAGATTTATGTTTAGTGGCTTCATTATGCTTCGTATCCTCATGGATCAAGTGTAGTCGCCCATACTAATCTGTCGGTCACATTTTGGCGCTAGAAGGAGGGCACAAACTAACTATTCTGATGATTTTCTTGTCAAATCTATGTTTTCCTTATGTTTATTGGTACAACGACACTATTGATTATCAATTGATGCATTTGATGATGCGTCGCTCTACAACGATGCACTTGAATTTTCAATTGATTGACACATAATTAAAATAGCGACACATAATTAATTTTGTCACTAAAAATTAATCTAGTGGTGCTAATTTTATTTTTTAACGTAGAATGATTTATTTTTTAGCGATGCTATCGATTTGGTGACACAATTGAATTCACTATTTGCTGCAGAGGGCCACTATCATTTTTTCAATATGGTGATGCATATCCTATACAATGACGCTATTCATGGCTTTCAACATCACCAATTACTGGTAACAAAACAAAGCTTTTTTTTTGACATATGTTTGAAATTTTTAGTTTTATCTGATCACTAATATGTCTCTGACTTCTTGTTTTGGTTTTTTAGACTAATTGGTTTTGCATGTTTGGATGATAAAATTTGAAGTGAAGGAGCATTCTTGTCATTAAATCTTGTAATTGTAACAAGTGTTTCGACACTTTTGGGGCAATTATAACCCATTTAAGATTCTTTTTTTATTTTCACGCTTTAGGACCAAACTAAATTTCTTTTGGGATTTAAAATGAACATTAAAATTGGTTAAAACTGAACCCTCACATCATTTTGTTTGTTGGATTAAAATTGAACAATATAAATTTTACACTTCAAATTAGTGTTTAAAATGAACTCATTTTGCTATGATGGACCAAAATGAACATGCATTTGATTTGTCTATGTATTCTTGTTGTGCGTATCCAATCCCCTTATGCTTCATGCAATCTTGGGTGAAGAGAAGTTACACACAAGTCTACTTTTCTACTTGGAAGTGCTTATCCTCTCCCCTTGTGCCTATTGGCAATCTTGGGTGACAATTTTTTTTTTATGCTTCAAACTTGTGTCACCTTTAGAAAGGGCCTGCCTCCCAACTTGTGAGAGGGAATGACTCAAAGCATTTCTTTCATTACGACTCGCTATATAAGCAAAATTGGTTGTGATGAAGGTCATTGACTGAGTTGGTTGTGGTTTTCCCATACCAACGAATGTCTCCCTTAGTATCCTTGTGATGCGTTAAAACCCTTAGATATTTCTAAGGGCTATGAGGCATCTTAATTGAGTCAAATCACCACATGTATGACACCAGTTTATCCCATATATGGTCATTAAAATCCTTGTTTGTAGTGGCTAACCAAGTCCAATTCTGAAGTCTATTTCAAGGTAGTGCATGAGAGTAGCACCGCATCTAGAAGTTACTTACCATGTCCAATTTTTTATTAAGGCATAAAGAAAATGGGGAATGGACTCCTTTTCTTGGTGTGTCAAGATGTTACATTTCCTTGACATAGCATATTTTTCCACTTCATCTTCATGGATTAATCATCTCTTCCAAAGATGGTAAGCCTACCAAAAAATATGTACCTGATCTATCTAGGATTGCAAATGTTTGAGAGTTAGTTTAACACTTGATTGATTCCCATAACAATTGAAAAAAAAAATCAACAAAGTCTATTCAAAAATTCAAACCCTTTGGTCTAAGTATGGATACCCTTTGACAAAAAAATGATATTGATGCTTGTCCTAAGAATTTATTCTTAGAATTTTGAATATTTTGGTTTACATATCAATCCACACTTCCCAAAGTTGACCTAAGTAACTATGGCCTTGACTTCATCCTTTTCAAAAAATAGAATTTGTGGAATTGATGATGTTTTTGGCATAGACATTTAGTTTGAACTTAAGAAAGACAAGTGTTTTTGGTAAAAAGAAACTCATTTAAGCAAGATAACTTGACAAATTGAACCCAACATGACCATTTGGCATCCGATCATGCCAGTTGAACAACCCGGCCTTACGCTCGCTATCATTCAACCAAACTTTGAACTCATTAAAGGAGAACAAACCAATGTAATAAGTAGTCTGAGAAGCTTTACTTTTAAAACAAAAGAAACACCAATCTAGTGGGGAAATGCAACATACATCATAGAAAAGAAGAGGAACAAGCTGATATTGTGGCTAGAAGGCCCATATTACCACCCCCCACATGGAAATAAATATCCTCTTTTCTTCCATGAACTTGAACTTTTCTAAATTATCTCATGCAAAATCAAAATTCCCAAGAGAAGGTCTACATGTCATCACTTCAAACTTAGGAATCATAGGCCAAAAGCTATCAAACAACACCTTGTGGCACTCTACCAATATAGGACTAGGTTGGTAAGGAATTTTTATATATGTGTTTCAAGGAATAATCCAGAATTGTATGCTCTATTTGAAAGTCAAAACATTGGTCTTTTCCATGATCTTGAAATTCTCTAAATGATCTCACACAAAATCAAAATCCCTAAGAGAAGGTCTACATGCTGTTATTTCAAACTTAGACATCATAGTTCAAAGTACATTAGAAGACGTATCCTAAGATAGTACCACAATAGGAATAAGTTGGTAAGGAGGTTTTATAGATGTATTTTGTTGAATAATCTAGAAATGTATGCTCAATATGAACCCCTCATTTAAGCCAAAATTGGTCTTTTGGATTTGAACAGTTTAGAGGTCTAGCATGTTTCTCACCACCTTGGTATTGGAAAACAAAGGTTCACTCTAGGTCAAGATTGGGTAAAACATTTCATCCACCCCTTTATCAAAATCCAAACTTCAGTTCACCAAAATTTGCAAAATTTTTGAATACACCAACACTTTGTACTTAAACATCTATCAAACCAACCACTAACTTAGCTACTTTGTATGTGAAATGAATCCTTTTCCATGCATTTGGTTAAGTTATCATCTTTAAAATAGCTTATCTTGAAGGTCAAAAGTCTACCCTGAAGATTCACAAGTTCATAAACATCCTTTATCTAAACATCAAAACATCAAACCTAAGTCAAAAGTGTTGTCCCAAAATGTTTGCAAAGATCACTTCCCACATCATCCACCTTTTCATCTGTCATTATCATCATTGCTCCAAAAATACTTAGAGTGTCCCTTCTACCTAGATTTGAGTCAACTAGATAGTTCAAACATTACAAATCTCAACACAACTCTCCCATAGGTGACCCAAAATTTATGGTAAAAAAAAGATCACAAAACAAGAGAATAATGGAGAAAAACAAAGTCAAATTCAAATCAAGTGATCCAAATCCTCAAGAATTTGATCCAAGAAGTCAAGTTACCCCATCACAACAACCCTCATCTCCGTCAAGACCATATGAGATTGAAGATGTTACAAATAACCCATTTGAACTTACTAGGGAAGAAATCATGGAATGTAAATCTGTAGAAAATGTTGCTCCAATTTCCCCATATTTTGTTGTGCAAGCATTGGAACAAGGCTTGAACTCATCCACCTTGCAAACAACTCCATTTCTAGGGCTAAATCAAACATCCACTCCTAGTCTTGCAGCTAGTCTTGCTAAAGACTTTGGCCATATTCTTCCATTTGAAAGCAACACACTTGTGGGGAAGCTCAACACCAATCCACCTCAAAACACCACTTGGACACCAAAATTTGGTGCTTCTACCATTCCTGAACACCCTTTAAATCAACATAAACCACTTACACTTTATGAATCCATGACAACCTCAACATATCAAGGGTACCCATCTTCATCCATACCCATGAGTACCATAAGTGTGCCCAACATCACACAAAGTAGTGTGGACCAAGTGTCACAAGTAGACCCAAAAGGGAAAGGGAATACCCTCATGCAAAATCAACCTTTAACACAACATGGAACATCTTCATCTAATCTTCCCATTGATACATCAAACTTGATGGTTTCCCAAAACACATCTATCGCATCCATCATTAACCCATATCAAAACAATCCCTTGATCACAAACCCCATCAACCAAGGAAATACCTTGACCACATCCCAAGCACAAGGAAATCCCCAAAGCATTGGTCAAGGGAATCCTTTCAATCAATGGACTCAAGGTCCTAATGTGCCCTTAACATCATAGTACTTAATGACGCCACCATCTTTACCATTTGTCCCCCAAGTCATGCAAAATCAAATGGGACCTCAAACTTACATTCCTCCACCTCAATCCATTATCTTTCAAGGAATGTTAAACCAAACGAACCCCCAACCTATCATCAACAATCTACAACTGCATAAAACATCAACACCCAAAACGCAACACATATATCCCAACCATTGATTGATCCTACATTGCAAGCACATGCCCTAGCTTTACAACAAGCACAATAGGCTTATCAGCAAGTAATACAATACTAAAAATAATAATAAGCAGCCTTACTAGCACAACAACAACAACATCAAGAAGCCTTAGTAGCAAAACAACAACAACAAGCATAACAAGAAGCCTTAGTAGCACAACAACAACAACAAGCATAGCAAGCAACCTTTGTAACACAATAACAATAGCAAGCACAACAAGTAGCCCTAGTTGCACAAAAACAAAAACAACAACAAGAAGCAACCTTATCAACACAACAAAAATAGCAAGCACAACAACAAGTAGCCCTAACAACACAACAAAAATAACATCAAGAAACCTTAGTAGCAAAACAAGAAGCCTTAGTAGCTCAACAACAACAACAATCCCAACAACAACAACAAGCTCAATAATATTCCCAACAATAGCAATTGCTTGCACAACAACAACAACAAGGTTTATACTATATAACCCTCAACAAAACATCGTCAAACCAAACACGTTAGGAACATATATGCCTACACCATAATCACCTTATCCTACACCACCATACACACCATACAACACCTCATCATATCAGAATACCACATAGACTTCATCCACCATCCCAAAATATGCAACATATGTTCCTCCACCAAGTCCACAAGACGATATGGCATCACAACTCAAGGAATTAACACAAGAAATATAGGATATCTAGATGGGAAAATGAAGAACCCCATACACAAAACTTATGCCCCTATCCATTCAATTGAAACATTGCAATGGTACCGTTTCCTCCCAGTTTTGAAATCGCCAAATTTGATAAATACAAAGGGAGAGGATGTCCTATGGACCATATCAAAGAGTTTAATGTTATGTGTATGGAGGTTTCCTATAATGAGTCCTATTTGATGTGCCTCTTCCCATGAAGTTTAATAGGTACTACCATAGATTCATTTTCTCAATTGCCTCTAGGTATCAAAAATTTCCAAGAAATCATTGAAAAACTCATAGATCACTTCTCCTTTAATCTTGACATGGACATAAGCTTAGAAGAGTTATATATTCTCAAACAAAGTAAAGGAGAATCTTTCACCAATTTCTTACAATGATGGAGATAAAGAGCTAGTAAGAGTAAGTGGCCAATTCCTAATGAACAAGTGGGGATCATCATAGAAAATTTAGATCCAGATCTATCCTTCCACTTGAAAATGCAGTGTATCACATCTTATGACAAGCTTGTCCCTAGAGCCCTTAACATCAAGAGAGCTCTAATCTCACAGGGAAATACTTGAGCCTACAAAGAAAATTTCCCATCAACTAGTTCAAACGACAAGCCTCGTGTATGGGCTAAGAATAAGAACATAATGAATGATGGCATGGTAGATGCTAAGGTGGTCCTCAATGCTTCTAGGCCAAATAATAATCAAATAGCTAATGTTCAAGCAACTATTCAACAAACAACATCACCACATAATAATCATATCAACACTGAAACACAACAATGACGAACACCCAACAAGAACAACTATTTGAAATGAAAGTACACACAATTTTTAGAACCTATTGAGACTATCATGAAGAAATTGGTAGAGTCAAACCTGATAACTCTTCCCAATTTTGAAAAATACTAAGAACCAAAGGATAAACCACCTTGGTGTAGTGTAGAAAATTGTACACTCTTGAAAGTGATGAAATTTCACACTTAATTTGGACCTATTTTGGCACCTTTGCATTAAATACCCTTTAAAATCATCATTAATAGGACCCTAAGACCCATTATTTTGAATCTCAAGGCTTATTTCAATTAAAAACTTGACAAAATCATCAAAAACATCAAACATTCCAAAAATCCACCTCAAAAATCTAGGGTGGGACTCATTCGCTACCTTGGGCGAATGAGTCCCCCTCGGTGGAACCCATACACCAAAGGTGGCGTATGATTACCATTTGGGGATTTTTTAGGGTTTGAGCAAGAAAATCACCATTTTAATTAAAATTTTTGGTTGATGTCGGCTTTTAAGGTTTGAATAACGGTAAATTAGGTGTTAATTCCAATATAAGAAAGCTTCTAAGTCATTTTTTCATCTAAGCAAGCATTTTCAAGAGAAATTTCAAGATCCAAGCATTCAAAGTCTTCAAGCATTCTTTCACAAGGGAATTCAAGTTTCAAAAGAAAGAAAATTTGAAGTCTTGGAGCAACATTAAAGTGTTTTTGCAGGTCTTCAAACTCGCTTTCATTCAAGATCTAGCATTTTCAAGGGTTGATCATGGTTGTCTATGGTGAATCATGATGGATTATAGGTTGGGGAGATGCAACTAGCCATCAATCCAAGCCTAATGAATTATTTTCTAAGTGATTTCATCCTCCATTGTCACTCTACATTCAACCTAAGGAAGGTACAAGCATTACAACTGCTCAATTTGGGTGATTAGAGATCTCTCAAAGTGAGTTATTCATCTTCATTTGCATCTTATTCTTGCACAATAGAATAGGGTTGCATTGCATTTCATATTTCCTAATCTTAGACACACTTAAGGTTAGGATTTACAATCCTATTTACATGTACAATTCATTATTTCTATCAAGGTTTAATTACCAAACTAGGGGTTTGACCGAGGCAAACCCCCCATAAGAAAATCAAGTCTATATTCTATTTTACAGGTCTATTTGCATATTCGGATCCAAAAATTAGTTTGTAAGGGAAGGAAAAATATTGGAGCACAAATCTAAACTTTAAATTCTTGAAAAAGTGAAATAGGACTGATACACTAGAAGTGGCATATCAATCCCACTATAGGTGTTTTTCAGGGTTTTTGTAGATTCAAATACCCTTTTTCCATAAACCTATTCCTATGGAAACCTAGATCTGGGACTGATTCACCCAGATTGGCATATGACTCCCAATAGGCCAAAATTTTAGGATTTTTAGTGTTTCAGAGCTTACTCCCGCCTCCTTCAGGTTTCCAAGTAGATACTTCTGAGATCTCACCTTGTTTTTTTTTCATGCATTTTTAGGTCATCGAGCTAAAGATTGCATCAAATTAGGGTTAAGCATTACACCTTGCATAGCATTTTTCTTTCCAAGCCCTAGCTTGGTGGTGAACCCCTCATTAGTTTATAAATAGCCCCTAGGACAACCCTATTGTAAGATCTCTTTCTCCTTTGCATTGAGATCCCTAGGGTTATCCTTAAATGAGAGAGTGTAAAGGTTGTTATTCTAGGTCCTAAACCCTAGAACCCAAACAATTTCCCCCCACCCTTCATTTTAGTGAACCTTCATTTAGAACATTATAATTCTAATTTGAAGTGCATCATCATCCTAGATCTTGCTTGCATTAACATTGTATTAGGGTTTGCATTAGTTGGCATCCTAGTGTTTTTAATTTTGCATTAGTGAAAGTGCATATAGCTTGCATATTTTCATCTCAAATAATTAAAATTCATAAAAAATCTAAATTTGCACTTAGGTTATATATTATACAACATAAAAAGCATAAAAATCAATTGATTTTTTTTGAAAATTTTGAAAAAAAGGTTCACTGGGACTCATACGCTCCTCTGGGTGAATCAGTCCTAGTGCAGATTCTACATTGCATTTTCTAGAATTTAAAACCCTATCTTTGTGCTTCTGTTTTCTATTAAAATATTTCTATTTTAGTTTGCATAGCTTATGTTACATTCAAATCATTAGAATTAGCATAATTTACATTCATTGCAATTGTGGATAGAATTAGATTCTTTCATTTTTCAATTTCAGCATTATTTCATAGTATAATTAGATTAGATTACATTTTTCATTCATTAGAAAACAAAAACAAAAAGTCTTATAAACCGATGAACCATTTGGACAAAGTATAGTTATTTGACTATGTGGTTTACACTTTCTGGGAGATCCTATTTTTGCTGAAATCGTATATTTCTAGAAAATATAATGATTTAAGCCTTGAAATTTTTCATTTAAAGGATTCCAATTTAATAGGGTTTGATCAAACCACCTTAGAACAATCCCCCTTGGATAGAACCCCGCTAGTTTTAAACCATACTTATAACAGAGTCTCCTTTACACCTACCAAAATGCTGATAAAAGACCACTTTTGATTAACCTTTTGGGGGATCAAATGAATTCATTTAATTTAATTTTTTGTAAGTATATATTCCTTATTATAAGCTTCTAAAAAAGTATAATTTTAATTAAATTAAATTAAATTATTATATTTATTTTTTATTTCTTGTGAATGTAGATTTTTCACCAAAAAACAAGCTCTATGTTCTACACATGTGGAAAAATAGAAGATTATGATTTTTTTTTTGAAAAATATGAGTGCACCAGATATTGGAGTCAATGATCCAACAAAAATAAATAAATTGAATTTTGATACATACAAAAAAAGTTACGCGTTATACGGTCACACTATGTCTAAATTGTAATTGGTTTGACTTTGAAACATGATTAAAGAAAAAATATTCAATAAAAAACTATCTAACCAAGTGGAAGCACTAGATATTGGAGTTGCAAATCTAAATTCAAAAGAATTAGAATTTTATCCTTCATAGAAAAAAATTTATGCATTGTACGATGAGCATCACTTTTTAAAAATTATGTTTTCTGAAAAAAAACTAGTTTTTGAGGGATATGGAAAAAGAAGTGCAATATGATTCCAAAAATTTTGAAAAAAATATATTGAGAATCTATAGACAAAATTTCACGAAACTCTAGTTTAGATCATCTTCAAATTCCTCACGGTTTAGCCGCTATAGATGCCCGAAAGTGAAGATTTAGTGAAAAAAAATTATTTCAATGTCTAGTTTGGCCAAAAATTGTAAACCACTATTGTGGGATCACAGAGGTTAATGTAACCCTCAAGCCTTTTAATAGTGATGACTGTAACATGTTAGATGAATCCCTTGAGGAATTCATCTCACAAGGTTCATCCACTAAAGCTTGTTATGATAAACCAAAACCAAGAGAAATTAACGTGATTCAACCTCAACTTATCCTTTACCCACCTTCACACAAACCTCAACCTAAAAAAAGCCTGAATTTACTCTTTACCACCTAAGAACAATGTTTTGCAGCAATAAAGTAATAATACCATTTCTCATATATACAACACTTGAAACAATCCACAACTAAAACAACCAACACCAACAACCTTATTGTCACCTAATCCCATTTTTTCTAGTGCTCCTTGTTTAACTTCGCATAATGGGGAGGAGTATGATCTTGTTGAACAACTTAAAAATACTCCTGTAGAGATATCCCTATGGGACCTAATTCAGAATTCACCTAATTATCACACTGTGCTTTAAATAGCTTTACAACAAGTAGTGGTTCCCCTTGGTACAAATGCAAATGAGGTGGAAACTCTAATACAAGGAATGGATACAGTTAATGTTGACATTACCTTCCGTCAACATGAGTTACCTCCTTTGGAATTGAGAAAGAAAAATGATTCCTTCTTGATAATAGCCATCTACAACAAATTAGGAATAAAGAGAACCCTTATTGACAATGGTTCCTGTCTTAATGTGTGTAGTATCACACTTTTGGATAAACTTTGTGTGGATAAGTCAAAAATTCAACCTGATTCCTTGTCAATTCCTTTTGATAACATAGGAAAGCAACCGCTGGGTGTGATTACTTTACCTATTACAGTTGGAAAAGCTACCTTGTAGACCCCTATTCATGTAATGCTCGATAATATTTCATATAATATTCTTTTAGGGTGTCCTTAGATTCATGAAATGCATGCAGTCCCTTCAACCCTTCATCATATAATGAAGAATGTTTACAACAATAAGGTATATCAAATTGAAATAGACCTTGAGCTTGAAAGTTGTCTGCAAGTTGAAAAAGGAACGAAAGGTCCTCTAAACACATTGATTCCAACATCAAACATAGAACCTATGGAAGAAGACAAATAAGAAACGAAAACGGTGTCAAAGTTATTAGACAATGATTGGGATTCCTTGGAGTTCACACCTTTGTTTATGGGAGAATGCATAATCACAAGAAAAGAATATGAAAAACATAAGCAACCAATGGTTATATCAATGCAGAACTCAAAAGAAAAATCACAAGCATCTACCTCATCTACCCTTGAAGAAATACAAGCTACACAAAAAACTTCGATGAGATAGATTATCAACAACTGCCAAACTTGAAAGAAATGGAAAGAATTTATGGGAGAGGTTATGAACTTATGAAGCAATTGGGTTATAGTGGAAAAGGATGTGAACATAAAGAATAAGGAATATTTGTTCCTGTGGAACCTAACATGCAAGAAACAAAAAGTGATTTGGGATATTGTCCTTCTAGGATAAGACAAGAAAACAAGAGACCTTTGTTAAACATCAACACCTTTATGTTTAAACCTAAAATCAATCTCACCTTGAAGCATCCTGGATTGCTTGATATGAGTTTTAAACCATCGTGGGAATACTTTGAAGACGATGAAGCTTTGAATAAAATGCTAGGAGTTTATGATAAACCATCTACTCCTCAAAAGAATTTTTTTACATGCGCTATGATTAGCACCAAACAAAATTATGGAGAAAAGGAAAGTAGTGAGATGGACATGAGTAAAGAAGAATACAACCCTGAATTTCCAAAACCAAGTGCACTTCCTCTAGGAGATAATTGTAATAGACATACCAATGGATATCAATGATAAGGAGAAAGTAATTAAGATAGGAAAGTTCCTTGATGATGAAGAAAAAGATCACACAATTTTACTCCATGAATTTCTTTAAATTTTTGCTTAGAATTATTCGGATATGCCAGGAATCGATGCTAAGATAGTGACACACAACATAGTCCTTGCTGAAAATGCTAAACCAGTTAGAAAAAAGATACAAAAGATGAATCCTAAGATAGCCTTGCTAGTTAAGGGAGAAATTGAAAAATTCCTTGAGGCTGGTTTCATAAGATCTATAAATTATTCTCCTTGGATCTTGAACATTGTCGTAGTCATAAAACCTGACAATCATATTAGGATGTGTATGAATTTTTGTGATTTGAATAAGGAATCTTTAAAAGATGAATTTCCCCTTCCTAATATTGACATGATAGTAGATTCAACTGCGGGACATTCTTTGTTGTCATTCATGGATGGATTTTCTGGGTACAATCAAATGTTTATCAACCCTCAAGATCAATACAAAACAACATTTACAACAATTTCAAAAAAAATTTGTTGGGTCATGATTCCTTTTGGATTAAATAATGTGGGAGCGACATATCAATGAGCTATGACATTAATATTTCATGATTACATACATAATATTTTGGAAGACTATGTTGACGATATTCTAGCCAAATATTTAACTAGACAAGACAATGTAAATATCCTCTAGAAGGTCTTTGAGCGAATGCAAAAATAAAACATGAGATTGAATCCAAAAAAGTGTGTCTTTGGTGTACATAGTGGAATATTTTTAGGTTTTATCATATCTCACAGAGGCATCAAGGTAGAAAAAGAAAATTGATCGTATAGTTAACATACCACCTCCTAGAAACATCTCTCAATTGCACACCTTACATGGAAGAATTTAAGCTATCCATCATTTTGTAGTATCTTTAGTGGATTGAACATTACCATTTACACATCTCCTCAAGAAAGATGTGCATTTTGATTGGAACAAGGATTGTAAACAGGCTTTTGAGAGTTTGAAGGATTATCTTTCCACTCCACCTATTTTAAAACCTGCTATGCAAAAAAAACCATTCATCCTTTACATAGTAGCATCAACCCATGCTCTCATAGCATTATTGGCTCAACAAGATGAAAATGGTAAAGAGCATCTTGTTTATTACATTAGCCAAACTTTGATTGATTATGAGAAATGATACACAATGGCAGAAAAATAATGTTTGGCTCTGGTATTCGCTACAAGTAAACTAGAAGAAATTACTTACTAAATTTTGAAATACATCTGATGATGAAATTTGGTCCTCTAAAACATCTTTCCAGTAAAATAGATTTATCAAGATGCTTAGCTAAATGGGTTATGTTGTTAACAGAGTTTAAGCTTAAGCTTGTTTCACAAAGAACAATCAAAGGACAAGCCTTAACCAACCACTTAGTGGATGCTCCGTCACCCTTGGCATTACCTAATGTAGAAATGTTCCTTTATGAGAATGTGTGGACTATTTAGAAAGATGAAGACACATGGGAATTATACTTTGATGGATCTAAGTGTAGAACAGGCTCCAATGTCGGGGTTATAATAGTCCCACCCACAGGAAATCCTATTCCCTTATCCTATCGATTAAACTTCCTATGGACCAAAAACACAGTGGAATATGAAGCATTAATTACTGGTTTGCATACTATTTTAGCTTTGGGAGTTCAAAATATTAAGATATTCGGTGATTCACAATTAGTAATTAAGCAAATAAATGGGACATATCAAGCAAAGCATGAAAAATTATTGAAATACAAGGATCTCACAATGAATTTGTTAGATAAGTTTAAATCATTTACCATTGATAACATCCCACGAAAGGATAATCGACATGCGGATGCAATGGCAAGTGCAACCTCTCTTATATCCCCTCAAGATCCTTCAAAGGATTTCACAATTATGTTTCATACAATTATGAAACCATCAATCAAACCCAAAGCTGAAGAAGTATTATAAACAACTATGGAAAGCTCTAGTGAATGTTATACACCGATATTTAATTATTTAAAAGAAGGTACCTTTCCTAAGCCAACAACTAAGAATACTCGAGATTGTCTTCGAAACTAGTATCTAAGTATATAATTCTCACTGACGTGTTATAACAAATATCCTTTAACAAACTTTTACTTAGATGCCTTAGACAATCGAAAATCCCCATAGCACTTGAAGAGGCTCATGCGGGTCCCTGTGGAGGTCATTTTGGAGGTAGATCATTAGTCCAAAAACTCGTTTGCATGGGATACTACTGGACACATACATAAAAATATTGCTTTGAGTATGTTAAGAGATGTCACAAATGTTAGGAACATAGAAATTTGATTCATGCTCCTGCTTCTGAGCTTCGGGCCCAAATTCCTATTTGGCCATTCTCAGTGTGAGGACTGGATTTGATTGGAAAAATTTCACCACCTTCCTCCACCAGACATACATTTATAATCACCATGACAAATTATTTCACAAAATGGGTAGAAGCTATTCCTCTTCGATCAACAACTACTGATGTGATATGTCATTTCATATTGGAACACATTATTGCTCACTTTGGACTTCTTTCAACATTGGTTTTAGACAATGAGATACAATTTAAGAATAATGGCGTGAAGAAGTTCCTAGAAATATTTAACATCCAACATTGGTTTTCAACACCTTACTACCCGCAATCTAATGGTCAAGTTGAATCAACTAATAAGATCATGGAGAAAATCCTAAGGAAGACAGTAAACAAACATAATAAGGATTAACACACATAGTTGACGTATGCATTATGGGCTTATCATAAAAGTATCAGAAAATGGACCGAGACAACTCCTTATAACCTTGTCTATGGTACCAAGGTGATTATGCTCTTTGAGTTATAAATCCCTACATTATGGATTTATCTTCAAGGAATTATTGATGACAACACTTATAAAGAACAATGATTGCATCAGTTTGTGATGCCTGATGAACAACGCATTAAAGCTCTTGAACATCTCCAAGCTTATGCTAGAAAATTGCAGCGTAGTTACAACAATCATGTCACCCCATGTATTCAATAAAGGTGATTTGGTGTTATTCAAAAATCAACGTAACATTAATGCCGACCTAACTGAAAAATGAAAATTTAGTCCTAATTGGTTAGGACCTTATATAATTAATGAAATTTGTGGGGTTCAAAGCATATACATTAACAAAAATGGATGGCACACCACTTAAGGATCCTATAAATGCCATTGTTCTGTGCTGGTATTATCTCTAACCTACTTGAATAGTATGCATGATAAATCAGTGATGTTAGAGTTAATAGATAACATTATATGTGCTCTCGCATTGCTTCATTCTTGAAAAACAATTATTTTTGTGTCTTGAATACTAAAGTAGTTATTTAAATTAACTTTTAGATGGTTACTTTAGATTTCATGCTATTCAAGATAATCTTGTATGTTGTGTTAGATTAGATCCTTATATGCATTTAATGTTCTTTAATTAGATCATATGTGCATTTAATTTAACATAGCATACTTAATCACAATGTTGCATCTAAAAGAAACAAGAATAAGTTTTAATTAGATCACATAAAACATGTTAGATCATGGAGACATTCATTAAATAGTCTTACAAATATTATTTGATCAATCACATTGCCATTTAACATTTAACACATAAACACAAGTAACAAAACATCAAATGATCATATGTATATATCAAAGTTTTGTGTACATGTCATCAATATATATAATGCTAATGTGGTTTGTGACTACCAGATCCCTCGAGATCTAGTGCTCACATTTGTCTAGAGGTGGTTCGTCAGGAGATGGTGGTATGCGATCATGATCATGAGCCACCTGTACCTGTCCAAGGGCCTCCTGGTGATCCTTTTCTAGAAGATCTCTCTCTTCCTATAGTCTGGATACCTCTGACTGAAGTCTCTCAACCTCTACTAGGCATCGAGATGACAAGGAATCCTGGGAAGCCTCAACTTGGTGGGCACGCCTCCTAAAACTCTCATACACTACCAATAGTCTAAAATACAACTTAAACAACTCTGGGTCGTGCTCCATACTGGGTGGGAGCATAGTCTATATCAGCAGCCTCCTCATAGATTGATGGGGGCACTATCTTGGCAACCACCCAATGATAGAGATCATGAAGGTCTCTCACAACTCCTGCAAGATAGAAATCATAAATATAATCAATACACATCATGATAGATATATATGAACATAAAATTAAAGCATAAAGCATGATAGTAAATAAAATATCATCAATTCATCACCTAGTTCTTTGGATAGTTGTGTGAAGACAACCTCATCATGTGTAGGAGGCATGGAGGATGTGCTAGCCTCTCCATGACTGTAGGTATTGGTGCCTACTGCAGCTAGTGAGCATGATCTAGTCACATGAGTAGGAGCTAGCTCTCTCCACTCATGGCCCATTGGATCCTCATTTGCTTGCTCATCACCTTCACTCATCAATTTATTCTCGTCCTCATTCTCGTCCTCATCCTGCTCCTCCTGGCCATCATAATTAGGATCTTTAGCCTTGTCATACTCCTTATCTATCACATCTATGAATATGTTTGTAGCCCTAAAGCATGCCTCCTTAGCTCTATCTTCCTCCTTGTCTCCTTGATCTGGGAGTGGCTCTATATCACCTATCAGCTCATCTATCAGGAATACAGGAGCCGACCGTGCTGTTACCCACCACTCCTCATAGGCATCTGTGGTACCAACACCATCAATGTCAGAGATCAGAGGCATATCATGAACCTCGTAATCAGAGTCACTGTAGATGACATCATCATCATTGAACCATCTAGTATCACTGGGGCTCCGGGCACATCGTATTGATCTCCTAAAGAAGGGTTGTGCCATGGGTGGTACTTGGACTTGTACAAACTATTGCATGAAATGATCATAGTTGAAAGGTTGTACTATGTAATCATGTTTTCCTATCAAAAATTTGTCCATCTATAATCTCCTCATCTGATAGGTCTCATCTAAACACTGTGGTATAAGTTGGTAAGGTCTCCACATGATCTCCTTCTCATCCATTCGGTCAAATAAAACTCTCCAAAAATGTAAATACTCATACTACCACAGTTGATGCAATGGATAGTTGAATGTGCGAGGATACCCTAGTGTTGACGCATAGGGAAATCCTATCGAACTAGTGCACATGATATGCTCTAGGAACAACACCTGTAGCAACATACATTGTACCATATTGTTGACCTCATGAAATGAAAATCACCCAAGATCCTAATATAAGTGTGCAAGGATGCTACACTCCCAAGTGTACACGGTCCTGTGCTCTGCCATCCCTCATATCATATGTACTAGTCCTCCCTCTAAATGTGCTCCCCGACCATCAGGGATGAGTACTAGTGCTACAGTGAACATCATAATCCATGCAACAAATGGGGCCTGCGAATATAGTAGCATGGCTAGATTGATCTGTGGCCTCATGATACTATCATGAACTAGACCTCCAAGACAATACTGCTTATCATATTTCATCTCCCAAAATGATCGATCTACTAGAAAATGTACCCTCTCACCCTGAATTGGAACTCAAAGTATGTGATGGATGTCCTCTAATGTGATGTTCATCTCACTTGTGGGAAGATGAAACATGCATGTGTCTGCATCCCACTGCTCTACCGGTGCCATCAACATAGCATAATGGTACCTCATGGGGGGCATGAGGTACGCCCAATATAATCTTGTGGTCTATAATATCTCTTTATCCTATGCTGAAAGTGTCAGAGCTAGGTCTCAGTGGTGAATGATCCATCGACCACCAAGATGTTATCACAAATGGGGAGGAGTCTAACAAAAAAGCAAAAATATGTCCTATAAGCATTCTAAAATCTTAAATCTATACATCAACAATAAAAAGGTGTATTAAAGTTGTTCTAGTGTACTCTTCTAAGGGTTTTAGACACTTTAGACCCCTTTTGGGACAATTTGTGAAGAAATGAGACACTTTGCGACAAAAAAGGGACACTTTGCGATGAAAGGGGACACTTTGCAAAAAAAAGGGGACACTTTGCGTAAAAAAAGGACATCTGCTTTGTGAATTTTTTTTCCAAGGTCCTAAATCAACCTAGAAATACATACAAAACATAAAATAAATGCATAAGGACAAAGCTAAGGCAGAAAAATCAACTCACATGATAATGATTCTCGTAGCGGGCTACCTGATCTCATAAGACATCCAATCTTGGAGGCTCATAATCTCGTCGGGTCGACATCTTCAATCACTCTTCACCAAACTCAAGCTAGAAGAAGGTAAAAGAAAAAATATTTAGAAACCACTTCACTACTCTTATATATGTTAAAAATTAGGGTTTTTACTATATTAGGTTTAAAAAGTGCCTTCCACTCAAATCAACATAACGGGTGCTAGAGAGCTCCATTTTTTATGCTATTTGTTGCATTGGAATCGTGATTCTGCTCCCTTCCTCATCAAATGTCTATCATCTTGTGGTATGGTACTTGGAAATAGCCTATGATATGACTTAAGTTATTTGTTGTGGTTAGATTACTACCTTGATTCCACCTTTGTAAATAAAGCGGGGGCATATAACTACCCTTGAATTTTATCTCTAGAAGAAGTTAGATGAGAGGATTTTTGGACAACTACCAAATTTGTGTTGCAGGATGTGGTTCCTAAAATTGTAGTTTTGCAAATGGCTATAGTGGGGGCTTCATTCTCCCATGTTATGAATGAACTTATATGTATATAATTGTATGAAACATAAATTATTTTTGATTCCTTTAGCTTGCATATGCACATAGAGTCATATGGGTGCTAAAGTGGGGCATAATGTAGTGTAGAAATTTGTATTCTCTTAAAAGTTATGCAATTTCACACTTAATTTAGACCTATTTTGGCACCCTTTCATTAAATACCCTTTAAAATATCATTAATAGGCCCTTAAGACACATTTTTTTGGATCTCAAGGCTTATTTCAACTAAAAACTTGACAAAATCATCAAGAAAATAAAAAATTTCAAAAACCCACCCCAAAAATCTAGGGTGGGACTCATTTGCCACCTTGGGCGAATGAGTCCCCCTTGGTTGGACCCATACACCAAAGGTGGCATATGAGTCCCATTTGGGGATTTTTTAGGGTTTGAGCTAGAAAATCACCTTTTTAATTCAATTTTTTTGTTGATGTCAGCTTTTGAGGTTTGAATAATGGTAAATTAGGTGTTAATGCTTATATAAGAAAGATTCTAAGTCATTTTTTCATCTAAGCAAGCATTTTCAAGAGCAATTTCAAGATCCAAGCATTCAAAGTCTTCAAGCATTCTTTCACAAGAGCATTCAAGTTTCAAAAGAAAGAAAAGTTGAGGTCTTGGAGCAGCATTAAAGTGTTTTGCAGGTCTTCAAGATTGCTTTCATTCAAGATCTAGCATTTTCAAGGGTTGATCATGGTTGTCTATGGTGAATCATGATGGATTCTAGGTTGGGGATATGCAACTAGCCATCAAGCCAAGCCTAATGTCTTGTTTTCTAAGTGATCCATCCTCCATTGTCACTCTAAATTCAGCCTAAGGAAGGTACAAGCATTACAACTGCTCAATTTGGGTGATTAGAGATCTCTCAAAGTGAGTTATTCATCTCCATATTTCATTCTTGCACATTAGAATAGGGTTGCATTGTATTTCATATTTCATAATCTTAGACACACTTAAGGTTAGGATTTACATTCCTATTTACATACATAATTCATTATTTCTATCAAGGTTTAATTACCAAACTATGGATTTGACTGAGGCAAACCCCCCCATAAGAAAATAAAGTCTATATTCTATTTTATAGGTCTTTTCGTAGATTCAAATCCAAAAAATCATTTTGTGAGGGAAGGACAAATATTGGAGCATAGATCTAAACTTTAAATTCTTGAAAAAGCAGAATGGGATTGATATGCCAGAAGTGGCGTACGAGTCCCACTACAGGTGTTTTCAAGGTTTTTGTAGATTCATATACCCTTTTTCTAGAAACCTATTCCTATGCAGAAACCCAAATCTGGGACTGATTCTTCTAGACTGGCATATGAGTTCCAGTAGGCAAATTTTTTTAGGATTTTCAATGTTTTAGAGCTTATTCTTTCCCTCTTCAAATTTCCAATTACATACTTTTGAGATCTCACCTTATTGTTATGTTTTTCATGCATTTTTAGGTCATCTAGCTAAAGATTGCATCAAATTATGGTTAAGTATTACACCTTGCATAGCATTTTTCTTTCCAAGCCCTAGCTTGGTGGTGAACCCCTCATTAGTTTATAATCAACCCCTAGTACGACCCTATTGTGAGATCTCTTTCTCCTTTGCATTGAGATCTCTAGGGTTATCCTTGAATGAGAGAGTGTGAAGATTGTTATTCTAGGTCCTAAACCCTAGAACCTAAGCAATTTCCCCCCCTTTACCCGATATAATGAAAAAGATCTTTACGACTTTCACAAAATCAAAGGGCATAAAACAACGAACTACAGGTGGCTCAAAAATATTATCCAAGATCTCATAGAGAGCAAAGTGATATCTATTGAAGTTGTACGAACCCTAGTCCTAGTACCTGCAAAACAAAGAGAATAAACACATTAAACGAGAGATTGCAAGCTAAAACAAGGATTCCCCATGAAATCCATTTACAACACTCAAATTAGGAAGAAAATAGTGAAGAACACAATGGAAATGACAAAAGAAAGATTGAATCCTAATTAGAATAGAAAACACATGATCCCATGGTGGAATTGGTGCCAATTTGATGTGAAAATTGGCCCTTTTCCAATTCCTAAGATGCAAGCTTGATATGTTGATGATGATTGATCCACTTTGGTGGTGAAAGATGAGAACTCCAAGCCAAAATTTGCAAAAACCTAGCTAAGAACTCAAGATTGATGGATGAAAATGGCTAAATATTTTAGCATAATAACCTTGCATAATTTTTTCGATCCCTAAATGAGGATATGAGCTCTTTATTTATAGAATTCCAAGATGGATGAATGTCCAAATTTGAGCAATGTGGGACTAACATTCATCCAATGGTATGATGCCACTTGTTAGTCTATGAATGGATGGAAGATGTGCAAGATTTGAGAATTGTGCCAATAAATGCATATTTTTGAATTTCAAATTTGTTGAAATGACTTGCAAGAGGGAAGAGAAATTGCAATAAATTTCACTTGGCTCAAGACAAAGGACATGTAAGATGAAGTTATTGCCTTGTTGGATGTACATGTTGACTTGGAATTTTTGAATTCAAATTTGGAGAATATTCCAAAAGATGCCTTGTGAGGAAAATAGAGATTTAATAAATGAATTAAATCTATTTTCATGTGCAACTTGCAAGATCTAGAGGATGGGACATGAGATGAGATTAAATTAATCAAGGGTTAACTAATTTAATGAGAGAGGTTAGATGATGCGACCTATTTGACTCAAATTTATGGATTTATTTAAATCAGATAAGGGAGGAATAGGACAAGAGATTAATTAAATAAGGATTTTGATTTATTTAATTAAAAGAGATTGTGTTAGATTAAATCAAATAAGGTTTTAATTTATTTAATTTAATGGATAGACTTTAGAGATTTAATCAAATAAATTTAATTATTTAATTAAATAGGGATAATTAGATCAGATGGATTGATTTAATTAACAAAAGAGATTGAATTAGATAAAATGATTTATTCAATTAAGAGAGGAATATTGATGAATTTAGTCAAATAAGGAAATTTGATTAAATGGTTAGACCGAAGGATGATTTAGGATGAAATGGTGTTAGTAGTCAGGATCAGATGCACAATGTCAATTGGTATATTTTACGGGTCTATAGAAGTACCAACTAGAGATCAAGATCTTAAGATATACAAGAACCCTATGCCAGATCATAGCAAAGGAAACAACATTGGAAAAGCTAAGGATTACACAAACGTGCAACATACCTATTCCAATGTAATCGCTTCTTGTGATAGTGTTGTAACCGTTGTCACCATCAAAGGGCCTAGTGTAGAGTGTGGAGTCACCACACGACATGGAAAAGTCACCATCCAAGAAGTCCCATCTCAATCTAGGGAACAACCTACTTTTCCAACATCAAATCCCAACAAGTATAATCTCCTAGATCAACTTAAGAAGACCACCACATAGATATCAATCTTGGAACTATTGAGGCTATCTCTCGCACACAGAGAAATCCTAGAGAATGTGTTGTCTTCATCAATTTTCATCTGAGGATATTGATACAAAACAATTTCAATCTATGGTAGGGAATATCACCGATCATCTTCTCACCTTCTTGGAACAAGACCTACCATTGTATCCATCTCATAACCATGCCCTATACCTTAAGTTCATTGTTCATAAGAAAAAGGTTAAACAAGTCTTAGTAGATGGAGGTGCTGGTATGAACATTTGTACCCTTCAGTTGATCAAGAATATGGGCTATTCAGAGGGTACTATTGAGAAAGCAAACAATGCCACCAATAGAGCATATGACGACCAAGAGCGAGAATTACAAGGCATCATTGCACTACCCATCCAAGTGGGACCCATCATTGTAGAGACTATTTGCCAATGTTAGACCTTGATCTCCCCTACAACATCCTTCTTGGCCGACCATGGATTCATGCCTTAAAAGTTGTAGCCTTGACCTATCATCAATGTGTAAAGTTTCCTTTTGAGGGCAGAAAAGTTACCATCCATGGAGATCCTAAGCCCTTTTATTACTGCAAGAACCTTGAGGCTAAGTTTTACAAAATACCCAAGATCCCTAAAAATGATGAAGGGCCTAGAACATAGATTTTTGGCACCCACTTGCTTTCTATCTCTCCTAGGGTTTTCACCTAGAAGGAGAAAGATGGGCCAAAGATGCTTATGTTACATTCAAATTTAATGCAATAATGGATGGGAAATGGATGCAAAATTCCTATATGTAATGCTTGAATGCAAGAAAATACTAAGATTGATTAACTAATGAATAAAAACTAGAGAAATATGAAATGTTTGAAAACACATTGTGTAATGTAACAATGAACTAGAAATGAATGCAAAACTTAACAAAAATGAACCAAACTGAAAGTGTGCACCTGGAATCTTGATGAAGGGTGGAAATTAATTTTGGAATGCTGTTGTTGCTGATTTTTAGGCCTAGAGGGACTCATTCACCATTCTAGGTGAATCAGTCCCAGTTCTGCAAAACTGAACTAGAGCCCGTTTTAGACAAAAGGGTATCTAAAAATGTAGAAAACCAAAAACTGACCTTGGAGTGAGACTCATTCACCACCCATGGTGAATGAGTCCACTTTGGGTGGTGAATGAGTCCAATTTTGAATTTTTGAATATTCAAAAGTGGAATCCGGAGCTTTTGGTCTGCACTTTGATTTTCTACAGGTGTCCACTTCTGAAACTCTGATTTCTGAGCATGTAAGTGGATTTTTGTTGATATTTTGACTTGGATAAAGATGAGAAGACTTGAATAACCTTTCAACTTGATCTTCAATGATTTCCAAGCTTCCAAGAGATCCAAACCTGCAAACACACAAGAAGAGAAGAAGAAATGGTGAATGTTAGAGCATGGGGGTTTTCCTTGGTCAAACCCCTTTTAGGTAATTAAACCAAAATGATGAAAGAAAGGAATGAATCATGCAAAAATGGAATAAATTACCTTTCCATGATGAATGATCTTGAAAGTATGCAACAAAACATGAAGATTCAGCCCTTGAATGTCTTAGGAAGCTAACTTGATGAAAGCCCCAACTTGCTTGACTTGAGATGAAATATTGGTGGATGAATAATGAAGAATGGATGTGAATTGAGTTAATGAATGTAAAAATGAGTTAAGAGAGGTTATTTTATAGGAAATTCACCTTATTTTACCATTAATTGGATCCGTAAGGCTAACATGGAGAAAAATTAACTTAAAACCTAATTTTTCCCTCTCAAAACCCTGAAAATGGCTCAAATGGGACTCATTCACCACTAATGGAAAATGGGTCCCACCTAGATGGGACTAATTTGCCACTAATGGTGAATGGGTCCCACAAGGACCATTTTTGCTAGCTGGAATGCCAAGAAGTAAGAAAATTAGGCTTATATGATGACTATACTGGTTATTTGATCAAATTATGCCTTGAGATCCACAATATGGGTTAATAGGGACCTATGAGAGATGATGAAAATGTTAAAGAGGGATTGGGACACATAAATCAATGTGAAAGTGCAATTAAATACAATTTACAACACTACAATTAGGTCCACATAGCCTAGAAAGGCACAAAAACCAATGTGAATGTGCAAGACACATTACAACACTAGTTTATCATTAAGTTTACATTAAGAACCTTCTAGATTGATGTAATAATGTTATTAAACACATTTTATAATGTTTAATTAGGGAGAAATATTTTTATTAAGTCTAGAAAAGTGTGAAAGTATCTTGCAACACTTTACAACACCTTTACAAGACATCATTAAAAGCATTCTATTTGATTTGCAAGGGTCCAAGACCTAGTGTGGATGCATAAAATGACTCAAAACACTAGATTAAGACCTCATTAAGTCCATTTTATCATTAATTAATCCCATGTAAAGCAAAGGGTCCTTTTTTCTATGGCACAGGGCCTACACCATCCTCCTCATTTGCTGACCCATCATCCCTTGCATCTATCTCATAACTGAAAACACCCATTGTGCAGAACATACCTCAAATCAATGAAGTGATCTAGGATAATGGTTGTGGAAACTATAAGCTATCAAAGGATACTTTTGTGTTGGGAGAGCTACCTCTTTCTCCCAAGTCTCATGGGAAAACCACACCTAGCACCAAAAAAGTCTTTGAAACTATCAAGATGGTGGCTACTACCTTCACCAAGTTAGGGGATTTGAGCCAAGAAGATGTTAATGAGGAGGATGTCTCTAAACTCCTCTATCAGGATGAACGATATGTCCCCATTCTTCCCATGGAAGATGAAAATAAAGGCTTGCAGCTAATGAAGGGATGGGGCTATAACAAGAATAAGAAATTAGGACTGAACGATAATGGTTTGCTAGAACTCATCGTCCTTGAGAAATTCCTAAAGAATATTGGCTTAGGTTATACCACTAGCAAGGTCACCCTTATTGGCAAAGGTACTTCTGCTAAATGAGCTGAGGCTTCCTCTTGGTTACCAATATCACATGATATGACCTTAGATGACTTCCACCTAGATGTTGCTGACCTATTTGAGAATAGCTCCCTCTTCATGATATCTACATCATCCATTACCCCAAGCAACCAACCAAATGAAATATGCCTAGTATACCCACAAAGCATTGACTCGAACCAACGAGGACCACTGATTCTAGTTTTTTTTTAAAATGATGAAGCGATCTAAAAATTCATGGGACTTTGTGACAACCTACCATGCGTAGATCACAAAGTAGGTTTTGACATAGATTTTGACACAAGGGCATACTATGGGGAGATGATTGAATCCTTCAGTTGTAAAATTAAGGACATACAACTAACATGCAGATCTTTGAGTGAAAACCACACTATGGCACTTTTTGATCCTAAAATAGTAAAAATAATGGATGCATCTGAGGGTTAAAACCTCTCTGAGGTGCCCAAGGATGAGGGATTCAATCTTCCCCTTAGTGTGATGCATCCAGGGAAGTCAACATTTCTAGCAGAAAAGGCCACCCCAGTCAATGTGGGAACCACTGAGGCACTAATGATCACTTTATATGTACAGAATCCTTGTTGGATGAAGAACATAAGAATCTAGAAACATTCCTAAAAGAGAGAAGAGCTAAATTTTCATGGTCATACATAGATATTCTAGGGCTCAATCCAGAAGTGGTTGTGCATCACTTAGCAGTTTATCTTGATGCCAAGCCAGTGAAGTAGAAATTACAGAAGATGCACCCTCAAATAACACTCTTGGTGAAACTTGAGTTACAAAAGCTTCTTGATGTTGGATTCATCTAACAAATTGATTATCCTGAGTGGGTTTCCAACCTGGTATCAGTCTCCAAACCCACTGGGGGCATCAAAATATGCATGAATTTCAGAGACTTAAATAAGGCATGCCCAAAGGATGATTTCCCTCTTCTTAACATCAACCTCTTCATGGACTTAATAGCAGGGCATGGAATGCTATCACTCATGGATGGTTTTTCAGGCTATAATTAAATCATGATCACCAAGGAGGATCAACACAAAATTTCATTCACTTGTCCATGGGGGACATATTGCTGGAACATGATGCCATTCGGGCTAAAGAACACATGAGCAACCTATCAAAGAGAAATGACCCTCATCTTTCATGATATGATCCACAAAATAGTTGAAGATTATGTGGATGATATTTTAGAAAAATATAAGAAAAGGAGTGAGCATATAGAAGTCTTAGGAACCATCTTTGACAGACTTGAAGAGTACAAGGTACGACTGAATCCAAAAATGTGTGTCTTCGAGGTTACATTAGGGAAGCTTCTTGGCTATATTGTCTCACAAAGAGGGATAGAAATTGATTCAACAAAGGTGAAATCCATCCTAGACATGGAACCACCACAAACATTGAAGCAAATGAGAGGGTTACAAGGAAGGTTGCAATCCATCAGAAGGTTCATAACATAGTTATCAGACAAGATCCACCCTTTCTCGCATATTCTACATAAAGTAATAACTTACAAATGCGATGAGAAGTGTGATAAAGTTTTCTAGTAGAGATCAAGGAATATGTATTGACACCTCCAGTGCTCATGCCATTGATACCAAACAAACCATTGATCTTGTATATCTTAGCAACATCAACAGCACTAGGTGCCCTTCTGGCACAACATGATGAATATGGAAAAGAAAGAGCTATCCATTACAATAGTAGGACCTTGGTGAGCTATGAAATGAACTATTCATCCATTGAGAAAGCATGCTTGGTAGTGGTTTTTGCTTCAAAAAAATTCAGACATTACATTCTATGACATCAAGTCAAGCTTATTGCAAAGATCAACCCATTGAAATACCTATTATTCAAAGCTACTCTTATTGGGAGAATGGAGAAATGGGTGATGATCTTGAATAAATTTGACGTAGAGTACATGGAGGGAAAGGAAATACAAGGACAAGTGATCATAGACCAATTGGAAGAGGCACCCATCTATATAGAGAATCCGTTGATATTTGAATTCCTTGATGAATCAATATTCCTTATCAATGCAGTAGATCAATGGAAAATGTTCTTTGAAAAATTGTTTACCCAACATGGATAAGGGGAATGTATTCTCTTTATCTCCACTCAAGGTGATTGCATTCCAAATTCATACTAGCTATTGTTTCCATGTACTAAAAATATTGTGGAGTATGAAGCTTTGATCATAGGTCTAAGGATAACAGTTCAATGGAAAATACTAGAGCTGAAAGTCTACGAAGATTCATAGTTGGTTATCAATCAAGTCAATGATGACTACCAAAACAAGGATGACAAGCTCACTCCTTACAAGAAGATGGTAGAAAATCTCAAGGACCTTTTCATTAATATAACTTTTGAGTAGATTCCTCACATGAACAACCAAGAAACATACATTATGGCAACAATTGGATCATTGTTAGACATGCCACATGATGTCCTTCAATGTGAATTATTGGTAGAAAAAATTCTCGTATTGAATTTCAAAATCTCTGAATCCAAATTTGCATGTTTCATCATTGGTCTTGGATCCCCATGGTATCATGACAAATTCACCTACCTAAGTACAAGAACCCTCTCATTTGATATCAGCTCCAACCTTAGAAAGACCTTTGTAAAGAAGGCATCCTGATTCATGATGCTAGGTGACACCTTATACCACTGAAGCATCAAGGGGACATTACTACGATGTCTTAACCAAGAGGAAGCCTTGAAAACTTTAAAAAAAAGTTCATGATGGCATATGTGGTTCCCATTCTACTGGTATGACTTTAGTTAAGAAACTATTGAGGATGGGGTACTACTGGCCGACCATGGAAAGAGAAGCCCATTAGTATGTGAAAAAGTGTGTCTAGTGTCAACATGGAGATCTGATTCATGCTCTAGCTCAGGAGTTACAACCAATGGTCACACCTTGGCCTTTCTCGCAGTGGGGGATTGACCTCATAGGAAAAATCACTCCAATCTCATATAATGATCGCAAGTTTATCATAACAACCACTAAGTACTTTACCAAGTTGGTCGAAGCCAATCCTATGACCTACATAACGGGAAATAAAATTTACAAGTTTATCCTTGAACCATAGATTTTAATAGTTAGGAATGCTATGTCTCTTTTGCTCAATTATAGTCTTTCACCTAATGGAAAGAGATAGATTCCACACCAAAAATCTAGGTGATTCACTCAAACTAAGGAATGTATGATATAATTATGACCAAATGTGATGATATAAATGCAACTAACTGATAAAATTGATTGATTAATGAATGGAAACTAAGGAAATGAAGAGTGTTTGAAAACATAGTGTGATATGTAGAAAACACCTAGAAATGAATGTAAATTACAACAAAAGTGTATGCAATTGAAAGTGTGCACCTAGGATCTTGAAGGAGGCTAGAAATGAATTCTGGAATGCTGTTGATCCTAATTTTTTAGGCCTAGTGGGACTCATTTTCCATTCTAGATGAATTAGTCCTAGTTTTGTGAAACTATTCTGGAGCCCGTTTTAGACAAATGGGTATTCAAAAATGTAGAAAACCAAAATCAGTCCTAGAAGTGGAAATAATTTTCCACCCATGGAAAATGATTCCACTCTTGAATTTCTAAAGATTCAAAGGTGGAAACAAGATCCTTTGGTATGTACTTTCTACTTCTCCAGTTGTCTGGTTCTAAAACTATCAAATTTGGGTCTGAAGGTGACTTTTTATGAGTATATTGACTTATCCAATGAAGAGATGACTTGAAAAAATTATCAATGCAATATTAAATGATTTCCAAGCCTCCAAGATGCCTAAATCGGCAAACACACAAGAAGAGAAAGATAAACGTTGGATGTTAGGACATGTGGGTTTGCCTTGGTCAAACCCCTTTTTAGGTAATTAAACCAAAATGATGAAAGAATGTAATGAAGCTTGCAATAAGGGAGTAAATACCTTACCATGATGTTTGATCTTGAATTCCTATAGCAATGGAGGAAGATTCTTCCCTTGAATTTCTTTTGAAGCTTTCTTGATGACCTAGAGTGATAAAACCCTAACTTGCTTGACTTGAAGTGGAAGAAAAATGATAAATGAGTGATAAGAGATGTGTGAATGAGTTAAGAGATTATAATTTAGGGATTAGAAGGTTTTATCTATAGGAAATTCATCTTATTTTCCCATAAATTGGATCCCCAAGGTCGACATGAAGAAAAACTAAACTTAAAACCTAATTTTTCCCGCTCAAAATTAAAAAATGGCCCAAATGGGACTCATTCGCCACCTTGGGTGAATCAATCCCACCTGGTAGGGAATGATTCACCATAGATGGTGAATTAGTCCCAGAGGGCCCATTTTCTAGCTAGGTTGCTAGGAAGTAAGGAAATAAGGTTTGTATGGTGACTTTGTCAGTTATTTGATCAATTTATGCCTCAAGATGCACAATATGGGGTAATAGGGGCCTATTAATGATGATGTGAAGGTCAATTATGGCTTGGGACACAAAATTCAATGTGAAAGTGTGATTAAATACACTTTACAACACTAAAATGAGGTCCACTTAGCCTAGGAAGGCACAACATCCAATGTGAATGTGTTAGACACATTACAACACTAGATTAGCATTAAGTTTATTTTACAAGCCTTCTAGATTGATGTGAAAATTCAATTAAATATATTTTATAATGTTGAATTAAGGGAGAATGGGATTATTAAGTCTAGAAAAGTGTGAAAGTCTTTTACAACACTTTACAACACCTTTACAAGACATTGTTAAATGTATTTGAAAGGGTCCAAGAGCTAGTGTGGATGTGAAAAATACCTCACAACACCAAATCGAGGCCTTATTAAGTCCAGTTTATCATCAATTGTTCCCAAATCAAGAAAGTTGCCTTTTTTCAATGATACAATCCTAAATTACCTCATCTGCTATTATGGTGTTCCACAAGCCCTTATCTCAGATTTAATGGAACACCCTTCAAGAATCAGGATGTGAAAGAGCTATGTTAAAGATTTAACATCCAACACTGATTTTCTACCCCATATTACCCCTAGGGAAATGATCAAGCTGAGGATACAAACAAGACTATTCTAAAATTCTTAAAGAAAATGGTCAATGAAGTTGGCCATGAATGGAATCTATATTTGAATCCCGCTCGATGGGCCTATCGAACCAGTATGCACATGCCTAAAAGCGTAACCCCGTTATCCTTGGTATACAGATCATAAGGAATCTTACCTATTGAGGTCAAGCTTCCATCACTACAAGTGTCACTACAAAACTTAATCACTAATGAAGAATACAAAGTATCTTGGCTAAATGAGCTAAAATTTTTAGATGAGCCCCATCTTGATTCTCTTAATCATTTGCAAGTATATCAAAAATGACTGAAACAAAGTTATAACAAGAAGATAAAATGTAGGTCTTTCTAGGTAGGGGATCTTGTCCTAAAGTAAAATCTAAAGAATCTTCCAAATCAAGACAGTAAATGAAAGTTTGAGCCTAACTGGTTAGGTCCCTTTGTCATCACAACAAGCTATGGATCAGGAGCATATCAATTGTCAACACTTGAAGGTGAACCCTTGTAGAAACTGTAGATGCATAAAATTGATCATATTTGATTAATCCTGGAATTTAATTAAATATTTATTATTTAATTAATTTCTCTAAAGTTTTCTACATATAATTAAATTTAATTAATTTAATTATATTGTTCATTCAGTTTATTCTTCTATCATGATTAAATAAATTAATTTTATTTAATTGTTTCACATTCAAATGTCCACTTGATTAATTAAATAAATAAACTTTATTTATTTAATTAATTATCACTTTTTGAATTTAATTAAGTCTTTTTTATTTAATCAAATTTAAATATTTCTTTTCAAATCTTTCTTCTAATTAATTAAATATCTTATTTAATTAATTTCATTTACATACCATTTCTTAAAATTTTAACTAAATATCTTTATTTAATTGAATATCTTCCATATCTTTTCAGAATCATAATTAAATATTCTATTTAATTATGAAATCTTCTATTATTCTTGAAAATTGGGGTAAATATTCTATTTTAAGAAAAATATCCATGTCACTCATAAATAAATAATTGAATTTAATAATTCATTATTTATCTTCTTCAAAATCTTTCCATAATCTCACAAAAGGATGATTTTTTACAATTCATCTTTATCATCTGATCTTACCTCTTTTACAGAAAAGAAAACAAAATTTTGCTTTCTATTTTCTTTTGTTTTTCTTCACTCTCATCCATCCTCAACCATTCGATCTGCCAGGAATTTTCACAGTCATTGATCATATCAGCCAATCAACAGCGTTTGAAAACTCTATAAATAGCACTGCCAATCCAAGCAATGGGGACAACACACAATAGATGAATTAGAAATTAATTGCATTCTAGCATTATTATTATAGTGTTATTATTCATAACATCATCATAATATTTCATTTTAGCAATCATGTTTAGCATCAGAATAATCATGTCTTAGCATTGCATGCATTTCATATTCAAGTCTCGTTCTCTAGGAAAACTGTTTGTTGAGCCTAGCATACAATCTAAGAGCCAGCTGGAATCAATGAAAATATTAGAGATAGAGGACAATAGGATGACATCAATAACAAGATATTGAGTTTGCAATATTTATTATTTTAATATTCTATTTTTGATATAATGTCTTATTGGCGTGTTTGATTCATTTATTTTTACATATTTAACACGCGTAAAAATCGACCACACATTTTTGGCACCCATCATGGGGCCTTGCCCCATTTTTAATATTTATCTGTAGGTTTTCTAATAGGATTTCACATTTTGGAATTCAAATTTTTGACAAAATTTTTTGTTTTAGCGCATACAAGGATTTTCGAAGCTCATCCATAGGTTTTTAAAGCACATATGTGGTTTCTTTCAATGCTCTTGCAGGTACTTCGATGCATCCAGGAACTGTTTCAGTGCATTTAAGGAACATAACGACACATCTATAGGACAAAATGGCGCATATACCTGACTTAGTTTGTTAAAAATTTCTGAAAAACAAAAAAAGAAATTTAGTTGCATTATGTTTTTGCACATTTAGGAGTTTTTGTAGCGTATTTGGGACTTTCTATAGCGCATTTAGGATCTGTTTTGGTGCATTAACTTGTTTTTGTTGCACATACAAGTGATCTTCTGGTAGATGCAGGTTGTAACTAAACAGGTTTCTGAGTCTGACACCTTTTGTAAACATAACTTTTTTCTGGCTTAAAAATAACCAATCTAGGATAGTCACAACTAGTTTTAAAAAGAAGCAACCCTAGGATAGACATGGATTTAAATGAAGCAATCTAGGATAGTCACCACACACTGATTTTGCAGTTAAAATGAATCCCATGCTTTTTGTGAAGCAACATCTTCACATAGTTTAGATCATTATCATTTGGGTTTTAAAAACAAACAGTGTCTACTGTGTTTGTGGCAATAGGTCTATGCTCTCCCCTTAACTGGGTGACTAGAATACCAGACTTTCCTTTTACATTCATGCAATTTTACTGCTTTATTACATCCTGTAGAGGGCCTGCTCTTGTGGGAAAAAGTACTCACCCAAGAGGAACAACTCAAGTGGGTTCAAGCCAAAGCTAGGCTATTCCACCCCACTATAAAATTTAAAGAAAATTAGGGGAAATATTCTTTTTCCGATAGTGTGCAAGATAACCATCCCCAAAGCCTTTGTTCTAAAGGTTGGGAGGTCTCCTGACGGAGTTTATTATTGCCACACCGAATGGAAACCCTTACTACGAGCCTAGTGTGGTATCCAGCCGAAGTTAGTTTTTGAACATCATAATAATCACAGTGCAAGGGGAGGGAAGAATCTGCCCCCAAGATACTCACCATATAACTGCCAAGGACCATTTGCTTAGGGGATCTGGTATCCACTTCCGTCACTCTGAGTACGCACCTAGAAAAGAAAAAAACATGGGTGCCCCTTCGGGGGTGACACGACTATGTGAGTTGACGCAGTTCTAAGATGTGGGCTGTTGATTATTATGATGATCTATTTGAGTACTAAGAGTGAGTCTACTTAAACTATCTGTCATGTGTAAAACCTGTGAAAACACTTTCTGAAAAACATTTTTTGAAACATAGACTTGATGTTTAGTATAAGACTTAAAAAAACTATTTTCAGAGTGTTTACTGTGCTTTCCATAACACTAATTCAAATAAAAGATCATCCAAAATGAACATGTCAAATTTTAGCTAAAATTGCTCACAAACTGTTCGAAAAGATTACCTTGGAAAAACTGTTTTAGTGCATATAGAGTATATTCTAGCACATATGAGGTCTGTTCTAGTGCATTCACTAGTTAATTCAATGCTTTTTGGGTATGTTTTAGCGCATTGAGTCTTTTGGCGCATACGCTGTCTTTTCTAAAAAAAAAACTTTTTGGTCAATGTCAACATTTTTCCCGCAGTGCATATAGGATATAGAGTAGTGCATCTGGGACATATTGAAGCACATTTGACTAGTTCTCTAGCACATATCCCTGTTTCTGCAGCGCATATAACCAACATAAAAGTGCATCTGTCACTTTTCCTGAATCATTGTTTTTGACAAATTTGAGTTTATAGCATTCTCGGTTTGAAGTAACATATCAAAATTTTCTCTCATGCTTAGGGAGTGGAAATCTACCAAGTTTGTCAAGAAGTCAATTTCCAATAGGATTAGGAAACCCAAGAAACCCCTAAGTTACAAAAAAACCTTACAATGAAGGAAGTTTTTATACAAGAGTTGAAACGTCTTGCTCCATTATCACAAATTTCTCCATAGGTACCAGATTTTGTTAGAGGATTTACTAACGAATACGTTGTGGACCGTCTAGATTCACGAGCCTATTTTCAAAGAAGGTCCCTCTCTCAATGACATAATCACAATTGGCCTCTTGATTTCAACTACATACCACAACCTTCTATTGAATATTTGACACATCCTAGTCAAATACTTCAGTGAGTTGAAATAGGCTATTTGATATACGGATCATTCTTTGAAAACAAGGATCAAATCTTACAAGTGCACCTTTCATCACAAACTTCTATATTCTTGGTTCAACTTCTCCCAATAGGATTCTGACATCCTTTATCATTGGAAGCCACAACCATGAATTAGGAAACATAATTTTGATCATATCATAAGATTTTCATCTTATTAAATTAAAACATCATCATTGATTGCACTCATCAAACTATGATCTAAGTTTAGGAGAACATCTTGAAATCAAATGCCTATTTTTACACGATCACAATACAATAAACTGAAGGAAGATATTTTGAAACAAGAAGATCATACCTCAACAACTCAAAAGGAAGGTGAAAATAGTGATCCCCTTTATAGTGTGAGTCGAAATCCCCTATTTGAAGACAACATGGCCGAAGGAGCAAAAGATCCGTTTACTTTCGACAGTGATATGAGAAAAACCATTGAGGATAGTGAGGATGAACAAGAAGAAGAACGTCACCTTAAAGAAGCCGAACAAGATCCTATATTTCTCAAAGTAGTAGAAAAGATCTTAGCATGCGACAAACAAAAATATTTCCTATATCTAGCCGACAAAGGAGCTAAATTGCTTCATGATTTTAATACTGAGAACATAAAGAGTAATCCTGATGAAACACCCTTATCTGATCTTAGTGCCTTGAATCAACATGTTAAAACATTAGAAGGACAAATTAAAGATCTACAATGGGGAGCCATAACAAAGACATACACTCTTGATGATATCTATCCATATCCTTTTGATCGATGTCTCAACATGATCCTATTTCCTAAGCATTGTGAAATTTGAAAGTTTGATCATTATAACAGGAAATCAAATCCCATTGACCATATTAGAGACTTCTGAAACATGAATTTAGAATTCACTCATGAGGATACATACTTAATGTGGTTGTTCCCACAAAGTCTTGGAGGCCAATCTATGGAATGGTTATCAAAAATCACACTTCCTATCAAAAAATTTGAGAAATTGATCAACGAGTTCATCTCACAATATTCCTATAACATACAACACCAAATAACCATGATTGATCTATGCAAGGCTAATCAAAAACCTGGTGAAACTTTGATCACATTTCTTCAGAGATGGAGAAGATTGTTCACCAGATATCCACATCATGTTCCTAAAAAGGAAAAGATCACTACATTTATAAACAACTTAGATCAAGAGATGAGTTATCGTCTAAATATTCATTGTCCTCCCTCTTTTCAAAAAATGATTGAAAATGAAATCACAATTGAAAGTGCATTGGTCTAGAGGGGGATAATAAAACTTGATAGATACAATCCTAGCCCCTCAAATCACCACAATGACAAATCTAAGTTTTGGACTCGCAACAAGAATGTGGTGAATGATGGTGTTGTGGATGCACATCATGTCTCCCCTAAGCTAGTTGTTCTTTGTATTCCTTGCAACAACAACTATAACAATGTCAACTCAGTTACGAATCAAGGAAATGATCCCCCTCCTCTGAGGAATAGCCAAAATCCAACTTTTGTTCAAAACCAAAATAATACCAACAACCAAGGGTATCGTGGAAATAACAATGCCTTAGGAAATACATCAAACACGAATCCACAATGATCTTCATTTTTTTCCAACAGAAGAACTTTTACTCCGTTGGGACAATCTTTAGAATCTTCGTTAAAGACTTGATGGCAAAGAACATTATTAACTTACCACCTCAATGTAAATTTGAACCCATTGTGAAGCCACCATCGTGGAATGATACATAATATTGTGAATATCATAGATGTAAAGGTTGTTATACGAATAATTTCCAAGCCTTAAAGAATGCTATTGAAGATTTAATCAACAAAGACATTGTCACAATAGAAGGGAACCAACAATCAAACGAAGACCACCAAGCATTTCGAAATCCCTTTCCCAACTATCAAAAGGTTGAGTCTTCTAGAAAAAATGTGAATCATATAAATGAGCATATAATCAATCATATCTACACTAATGACAAGCGGGTTAATTTTATAAAATTCAAAGAGAAAGTGGAATATGGAGAAGTTAACGTAACAAGGGAATAAGATAAATTTGTCCTAAAGGGTGCTCCTTCAAAATCCATTGTGCCACCACCTCAACATCAATATGATTTAATCAATCAACTTGGAAAAACTTCTGCCCAGATCTCTATTTTGGAACTTTTGAAGATTTCCCCAGCGCATAAGGAAATTCTAGACAAAGCCCTCATTGAAACAACTGTATTTGATGATCTGAGTGTGGATCAATTTCAAGCCATGGTGGGACATTTTTCCTCACCCACATGTCGTTCATTTTCTAAAAAAGATGATGTTTCCATGACTCATCCCCATAATTCATCATTATACTTAGAAGTCATGGTCCACAATTTTTGTGTTAGACATGTATTAATAGATGGAGGTGCTGGTTTAAACATATGTACCATGAAATTAATTTAGGCTTTAGGATTTTCTAAGGATTCCATTGATCCCAGAAGAAAGATTACTATTAAAGCCTATGATGATGAGGAAAGAGCATCCAAGGGTTTAATCATGTTACCAATCAGAGTGGGGCCTGTTATCAAAAATACTTTCTGTCAAGTGTTAGATCATGATCTAGCCTACAACATCTTGTTGGGTCATCCTTGGATCTACAAAATGCAAGCTGTACTGTCCACATATCATCAATGTCTTAAGTTTCCCTATGATGGACATGAGGTCATGATATCAGTTAATAATTCTCATAGTCAAACTTGTGCCAACATCAAAGCTAGTCAAGACACTTTGGTTCCCAACAATCGAGAAGCGCCTGCTAATACTTCTCTCAAAGCTAATATGCAAATCAGTTAGTTAACCAAAAGCTTTGAAAAACAATTATGGTTCAAGGACAATGGAGTAGGAGAATATTCTCTCTGTCTGGCTAATCTTCCTACGCTTCCTCAGTTGCATGGACAACCTTCTATCATGCAACATTAGATATCTGTAGTGTCAACATCAACACAGTCACCAATAGGGCCAAATACAAAGTTTAATGGATGTTTTATCAAAGAAAAATGCCCCATGGAAGACCTTGAGGATAGAGATATTCTAAGTTGGCTCTATAAAGATGAAGATGAATCAATTCTCAATATCAAGTTACCAAATGATAAATATGGTAAGGGATTTTCGATCATGCAAAAAATGGGCTATGATGGTAATGGTCCTATCAAAAAAAGAAAAGAAGGGGTAGTTGAGCCTATTGATCCTCTAGGGCTGGCTGCAAAAGATAAAACATGACTAGGCTATGATACTAGCTCAAAAGAAACATCCAAACAATTGAATGTTACTATACTTATATTGCAAGAAAGTTCTGATCCAAGGGAAGCATGCTTGACAACAATTCAAAATTTCATCGATAATAACTCTGACATAGACTCTAGAGAATATGAATGGGATACCATCCATAATGATGAATCTGGAGGGACAAATAGGTTGATGTGATACAAAAGTATACGCCTACTCTAATCAAAGGAGAAGGTTCAGGGACCCAACCACAAGAATCTAAACTACAACGCAACTATGATTCTAGTGATACCGAGTCAGATTTAATCGAACAAGACTATCATGAGGACAGTACCATCATTGATCTACCTTATACCTCGGATCCTATAGACACCTCCGTTATGACCATAACCATGGCTGATTTTATGCAACCTAATGACCTGTTACTGCTAATACATCTTGATCTCATTTACTGGGATCTATCTGAACCTCTTGATATACCTATGTTTCCAACCGATGAATCTATAGTAAACTTCCTTTCCTCAGATGATGTAAATGATTGTTCCATTGGTGATTTTCTGCATGAGATCCTTAGTCAGGAGAGTGTCAAGTTTCCTAGCTGTAAAAATAAAAATAAAAAAGAAAGATCTAATGGTGAAAACTAGAATCTGGCAGTATTAGATCAAACAAAAGATAAAAAAAGAGGGTATCAGACGGTGAAAACCTTTTTAAGGCACCAGATGATGGGATGCTTGAAAATATCCCAAAACACTATCATGAGTGATCGCCTATCTTGATTGAGCCTACAAAATTAGTTAATCTTGAAACTGTAGAGAAACCAAGGATTCTATAGTTAGCTACATCAATGAAAAATAAAGAAGTACTTGAGTTCATGGAATTTCTTAGAGAAAATCAAGTCAACTTTGCTTGGTCTTATGTAGACATGCTAGGTGTTGATCCTGATCTAATAATGCATCACTTTTCCATTAAACCAGGAGTAAAACCTGTGAAACAAAAACATAGAAAGATGCATCCTCATGTGGCACTACTAGTTAAAGAAGAACTTAAGAAACTCATTGATGTGGGATTTATAAGATCAATTGACTATGCAGAATGGATCTCCAACATAGTTCCTGTATCAAAGCACGACAAAAGTGTTAGGGTGTGCACAAATTTCAGAGATCTTAATAAGGCATGTCCTAAGGGTGTTTTTCCTCTTCCAAGCATTGATACTATAGTTGATCTGACGGCTGGCCATTCCATGTATTCACTAATGGATGGTTTTTCTGGTTATAACCAAATCAAGATTACACCTGAAGACCAGGAAAAAACAACTTTCACATGTCCCTAGGAAACTTACTGTTCGAATGTCATGCCTTTCAGTTTAAAGAATGTTGGGGCTACATATCAAAGAGCTATGACTACAATTTTTCATGACATTATGCACACATTCATGGAAGATTATGTCTATGACATAATGGAAAAATCATATACAAGAGAAGGACATCTTGAGATATTATCCAAAATATTTGCAAGGTTGGAAAAGTTCAAAGTTCACCTCAACCCTAAGAAATGTGTTTTCAGAGTCACATCTAGAAAACTCTTGGGATACATAGTTTCAACAAAAGGAATTGAAGTAGATCCTGCCAAAGTACAAGCAATCATGGAAATTCCTCCACCAAGGAATATCAGTTAGTTGAGATCACTATAGGGATAACTCTGATCTATACGAAGATTCATTGCAAAACTAGCAGATAAATGTCTACCTTTCACAAATCTACTAGATAAGAATGTTCCTTTCAAATGGGATGATAAGTGTGAAATGGCCTTTCAACAAATCAAGCAGTATTTAATGAACCCACCAATTCTGATACCACCAAATCTGAACAAACCACTCATCTTATACATTGTTGCCACAAAGATGTCCTTGGGGGCATTGTTAGCATAAGAAGACTCTACAGGAAAAGAACATGCAATCTATTATATCAGTCGAACATTAACAGGTCATGAACTCAACTACATTTTCATCAAGAAGGCTTTCCTAGCAGTGGTCTTTGCCTTGCAAAAGTTTCAACACTACATGTTAACTCATACAATCAATCTTGTTGCAAAGATTGATCCACTCAAATATTTGTTAAGCAAGGCCACATTAACAGGAAGATTACCAAAATGGGTCATGATCTTAAGTGAGTTCGATATTCATTATATTGATCACAAAGCAATCAAAGGAAAAGTTATTGCTGACCAAGTGGCTAAAGTACCCCTACAAGCAGAGCATCCCACGCACATTGAATTTCTAGATGCTGATGTCTTCATAGCGGAATCAAAGCAACCTTGGTCATTATATTTTGATGGCTCATTTACTCAACATGGATCAAGGGAAGGCATACTCTTTGTCACCCCTCAAGGAAATACCATTCCTCGGTCATATCGGCTAATGTTTCCATGCACTAATAACATAGTTGAATATGAAGCTTTAATCAATGGACTCAAAATAGCATTGGAATGGAGAATCACAAAATTACAATTCTACGGTGACTCACAGTTAGTCATTAACCAAATCAATGATGACTATCAAACCAAAGATGACAAATTGTTGCCATATAAGAAAATGGTTGATGATTCCAAGAAATACTTTGTAGACATCAAGTTCATACAAATTCCAAGGCTTGATAACAAGGCAGCTGATGCTATGGCCACAATCGCTTCATTGTTACAACTCCCAAAAACTCAGGCTTGCTACAAATTTCTGGTGGAATAATCATTTACGCCTTCCTATGAGACACCTGAAAGCCAAATCATTTGCCACTTAGTAGGATCTAACTCACCTTGGTATGGAAAAATTTATACCTACCTAAAAGATGATATCTTATCATTTGACTTATCCCATAACCAAAAGCACAACTTTATCCGCCAATCCTCTCACTATACCCTTATCGCTGACACTCTCTATTTTCACGGTCTTGATGGTACTTTACTTCGATGTCTTGAACATGACGAATCCGATAAGGCTTTACAAGAAGTTCATGGTGGAATTTGTGGTACTCATTCAAGTGGACTAACCTTATCCAAGAAATTGATTCAAATGGCTTACTATTGGCCTACAATGGAGAGGGAATCATTCACTTTTGTAACAAAGTGCTCTAAATGTCAGATACATGGAAATCTCATTCATGCACCAGCATAGGAACTACAATCATTTGTATCAACCTGGCCATTCTCTCAATGGGGGTTGGATTTAGTTGGCAAGATTCATCCTTTATCCTCGAATGGACACAAGTTCATCAACACAGTGACAAAGTATTTTACCAAGTGGATTGAGGCAGTCCCTCTCACTAAGGTCATTGGCAAACAAATCTCATCATTCATACTCAATTATCTCATTTGTCGGTATGGAATTCCCAACTCCATCATCATAGATAATGGACAACCATTCAAGAATCAGGATGTTGACAAACTTTGTGAGAGATTCCATATTCAACATAGATACTCAACACCATATTATCCACAAGGGAATGGCCAAGTAGAGGCCTCAAACAAAACAATACTAAAAATATTGAAGAAGACTATGAATGATGTAGGGAAAGATTGGCACATTCAACTTAATCCCACATTATGGGCCTACCGAACTAGTATCTGAACGCCAATAGGAGCAACACCATTTTCTCTTGTCTATGGAGTAGAAGCCATTTTTCCACTAGAAGTTGAGATCCCATCACTTAGAGTATCATTGAAAGGTCTCATAACAGATGATGAATACAGAGTTTCTCGACTCCAAGAATTGGAACTTCTTGATGAAAAGAGATAAGAAGCTGATCATTTGAAAGCATATCAATAAATGATGTCTCGCAACTATAATCACAAAGTCAAACTGTGTACTTTTCAGGTTGGTGATCTTATTCTAAAAGAGAACCCACACAATCAGCAAGACAAAGAGAAGAAATGAAAGTTTGAACCTAATTGGCTAGGTCCATACGTGGTCATAGCAGTATATGGTTTAGGAGCATACAAGCTATCAATGCCAGAAGGGGACCTGTTTGATGAACCCATCAGTAGCATGCACCTGAGAAAGTATTATGTCTGAAGTAGTTATCATCATCTATAAAAGTCTTGAAAAAATACAAGAAAAACATCAGAAAAAATTCTTGAAAAAATATAAAAAAAACATCAGAAAAAGTCCTAAAAAAATACAAAAGTCCTAAAAAAATACAAAAAGAAAAGAAAAGTCCTAAAAATACCAAAAAACAGAAAAAGTCCCGAAGAAATACAAAACAAGAAAAAGTCCTAAAAAATACAAAAAACATAAGAAAAAGTCATGAAAAAATACAAAAAAACATTAGAAAAAGTCATGAAAAAATGCAAAAACATAAGAAAAAGTCCTAAAAAATACAAAAAAAACATCATAAAAAGTCTTGAAAAAATACAAAAAAACATCAGAAAAGGTCCTGAAAAAATACAGAAAAGCATCAGAAAAGTCCTGAAGAAATATAAAAACATCAGAAAAAGTCCCAAAGAAATACAAAAACATCAAAAAAAGTCCTGAAAGAAATACAAAAACAACATAAAAGGTCCTGAAAAAATGGTTACCCTAGTGAAAACCTGGCAAACAGGCATCTCAGTAATGCCAAAAAAAAAAAAAAGTGAAAATTTGGAAAACAGACACTATTTGTAGCTCTCCATCTATTAGTTCATATTTTGCACTTGGCTTCTCAGCCTTCATTTCATGCATCCTTCCATCATCTTAGGGTCATACCAGCATCATGTTGCCATCATTTGCCTAGAGCGATAACGTCTTACCATGGCTTGATTATTGTACATATTTATCTTAGCAAGTTGTGTCAAATACTGGTGGCAAACGTTCACATACTCTAGGGCAACCAACTTTTAGGTTCTACCACAACAACTCAACAACGATATTGAAATCGGTCATGCGAACAAACAATCAAATCACATGAACAACTATCCAACCATTGATCCATATCACACCGTTTTTTCAACAAAATACCATATTATGACTCATATCTGGATGATCTAAAATCTAAATAATGATTGGAATATCAGTTTTACATTTTGAACAATGGTTGTTTGATTTTTCGATATCATCTCACTGGAGCACACTCAATGATGTACTGAACTAGAGTGGCAAGGAAGGAGGATGATTTTTCTTTGTCTGTTGTCTTGAGGTTAACTATCGATTTGGTGCAAATAGGTCATGAGACATGATTTCCAAAGCATATCATTGATGATAGTTGCACATTTGCATCAGAAGGTGGTTAGTCTTTGTCTGTTTATGCAATAAATGCTCAGGTCATCTCGGTTCAATTGTACCTCGACGCTTGTGTTCGCTTGCTATATCAAAAATCATGAAAGTTGTACTCAGGTCATCATTGGTGCTAATCTCCCCTCTAATGCTTGTACATACTTCCAACATTTTATACGGCTCTATGATGATTCAAGAAAGCTACCTATCAACTCAACAAACAGTTGGTTTTATTTAGTTGCATTTCATTTAGATCAATGTATATATTTGCATATTGGATTCACATTAGAGTTTTGCAAAGGCTGAACTGATAAATAAACAGTTGTCAGGTCTCTTTGGACTATATGTGGAAGACATTTGGACATTTGTTTCATCCTTATTTCATTATCATTTCATCTAGGTTTTGTGCACATCATATAATTTAACATTCATCATTTAGATCCTTTCTCAATTATTTATCCTTCATGATGCATTATCATTTCATATTTCATATCATTTCATTGCATATCATGGGACATTCTCATTTTTATCATGTTGGTTTCATTCTCATATCATTCTGATCCTTTATCATTTCGTATCATTCATTTATTCATTTAACCATTTTTCATTATTATCCTATCCATCATTTTCATTTTCATTTCATCATCTCATATCATTTCATTTAAATCATATCATTCAATTTCATTTTATTTTATCATTCCATCTGATTACGTTTTATATCATATCATTATTTAATCATTTTTCATATTCATCAAAATTTTCTCCTCATTATCATTTTCATATCCTTATTATTCACATAATTATCATTTATCATCATCTCATCAGCTCATATCATTTTACATTTCATTTCATCTCATAATTTATTTTATTTTACCATTACATTTCATCATCTCATTTCCATTCCATATCATTATATTTCATTTCATATCATTACATTTCATTTCATCTCATTACATTTCATTCTCCATATCATTATATTTCATTTCATATCATTACATTTCATTTTATCTCATTACATCTCATTTTCATATCATCTCATTTTCATTTCATCTCATTACATTTCAATTCATATCATTACATTTCATTCCATCTCATTTCATTTCACCATTTCATATAATTACATTTCATTTCATCTCATTTTATTTCATCATTCCATATCATTACATTTCATTTTATATCATTAAATTCCATTTCATTCCATTTCATTTTATCATATCATCAATCTTTTTCGTATTCATTACATTTTATATCATATATTTCATCATTATTAATTCTTTCACCTCATTTTTCATTCACATCTTTTCTCATTTTCCATACCATTTTATTTATCCTTTTTCATACCACATTTGATTCATATTACATATCATGTTACAAATTCATGATGCACTTCATAAACATAACATCCATCACATCATCATCATTTATAACATTTTGGAAAATCAAAACACAAGAATTTCATACAAACATTACATTTCCACATCATTAACAATTCATATCATATCATATCATCTCGACACATTGCATTTTTACCATCATCATCCACCTGCATGAGATCATTAGCACACATCATATCATTATCATATCACATCATCCTACAAATCATGTTAGTCAGTAAATCATCAAAACTATATATCAAACTCAATATCACATAAACATGGAAATAAATGAATATCCATCTCATATCATCATATCAAATTCCACACATCATCAAAAATCATCAGCGATGCATATCATCGCTCATAAAAAACACATACAAATGTCCAACAGTCCAATGACATAGAAAAGTCTAGAAAGATACATGAGATATGATCAAAAATTAATATACATGCTCCAATAATATGAGATACGTCACATAAATGTTGCATATATCAAGCAAGGCTGGCTGGTGGAACCCCTTGATGGAGTTGGTCTCGAGGATGGTGGCCTGCCACTGGTCCCTACATTTGGATCTTGTCAAGGCCTTGTAACCCCCATGCTTTGTGTAGCTATCTGTATCCTACTCTTGGTCGTACTGTGGGACCATGGGAAAGGCTCTCTGCACTTAGGACGGAATAACTCCTCATATCAAACTTGATATTACTCAACCTCTTTGGCCATCTCGAAGCCCTCTGCAATGGCCTCTCACAATGATGCACTCTCCACGGTGCCCATGAGTCTTTGCGCAACACCCTTTGCCTCCACTGCCCTCCATCTAAATGCATCCCTCTCCATAATCAACTGGGCTACCTGTGGATCTAGGACAGGAGGATGTGCCTGTTCCTATGCCATACTCTGTTCCTATGACTGGGACTATGCCAGCTGTGCCTATAACTGTGCGACCAAACCATGTGCCTGAACCAACTGGCTCTGCAACTACACCTATTGTCCCAGCAAGGTCTATACTTGGGCCTGCAGAGTATCTATTTGTCCCTGCTATGAGGTGGAGGCAACCTTGATCATTGTCCTCCACCCAATCCCCATCCTTGGCCTCCGCATAATCTAAACACTGCCCAAAATGTCTGGCCTCGATCTCATTGGAACCTGTCCCTCATCTCCGTCATCATTTCCATCACTCCCATCTAAGCTCTCCTCCTCTCCACTCTTCTCATCCTCTCTGCCAACCATTGCCTCCACACCACCTACCACATCCTCCTATCTCCCTACCCCTGGCTGCGGTAGCACCAAAATGGGTGCTGGCTCATCAGGACATGTCAATCATGGAAATGGATGTGTATGAAAATAAACAGAGTACTTCTCAGACATCCCAACATCAACAATATCCCGCTTGTCATCCCATGCCTTGGGTGCTAAAGCAGCATACTCTATATAGGCTATCTGGTATGAAATGCCAGGTCCCCATCCTACCTCATCCTTTCTCTGTGCATAGTGAGTAATAGCCCGAGGCATGCCCTGTGTGAATCCAAACTGTCACTACACCCGCAAAGCCAAAAACCTCTCAAGGATGAATGGGGTCCTCCCTATCAAAAATTGAGGAATACCTATGAATGGAATCTAAAGGTGATCTGTATCCCATGGCTCGCAATCTAGGTATGACCGCCATATCACTACATCCATATCGTCAAGACACCGTCTCCAGTAATCCAACTTTCCCAGCTTAGGCTAGACAAGAAACATCAAATAGGCATATACATATGGTCAGTCTGGTGGCCTCACTCTGGGACAGGCTGGTCTCATCAGGAAAATATGCTCCCACACCCAGATCTGGAGCAATGTCACACAACATGATATACTCGATGAACCTTTGTACACCACCTGATGAAGGTCATGATACAAATGCACCAACATGCAACTCCCCCAGACATATCTCCATGGCTATACAAGCATCTGCTCCAAGATCCTCCCCCATCCCACTGATAGTCCCTTTGACCAACGATCTAGAAAAAGGAGACCTCCAATGAATGCACACAAAACTATAGGTAAGGCCGGATACCCCTTGAAATCAGCCCATGGCACCCAATACCTTGCTATCTGCGCATCGCCATATACTCTCCTCATAGCATCTGTACCCCCTATCTCTTTGTGATCATAGAACACAAGGGCGCCAACCATAAGAATACCCAATATCCTATACACATCCTTAGGAGTCACAGTCACCTCACCTGTCAAAAAATGAAAGGTGTTGTGCTCTTAATGCCACCTCTGCCAGCACAGTCAATAATCCCCTGTTGACCTGAATCGGAGGCATAGTCAACAATGATCTTAATCCACATGTCCCTATCAATGCTACATCATCTGGTGTCAGCTTGGGTATCCTATCCCACCCCGCCGAGTGATGCTCCCTAATCTGGAGGTTTTTGAAAACCTATTTTTAGTTATCACACAGACAATCAATCATCATCAAATCAATGATTCAATCTCAATTACACAAAATCAATCTGACTCATGACTATCTATCTATGACCCATATCAATGACACATATCCATCAAACTCATATCAAGTGACCCATATCAAGTGTTTTATCTAAGTGATTCATATCATACAATCAATACACAAACTACCTATCTGAATATCACATCAATCTACTCTATCATCTATTACTATTTGTTTTCTTTTTCAAGAAAGAAAATTTGTCAAAACATCATCCTATTTGTATTTTAGTCACGAATGAAAATATTTTTTCAATCAAAACATCTACTATTTTTTTTTTCTGTCACTAAAAGAAAATTTATCAGAAGTCATATGAATTATCTACTCTTTGTTTTTCGTACAAGGGAGACAAAGTTATCAGCTATCTACTCTTTGATTTCTACTTTGGAAACAAAGTTATCAATTCTTTATCATATTTTCTATCCATATCAACATAATGATAAGACAATTTCTCTATCTATTGACCAAAGAAGCAATATACATCATCATTCTTACATCACTTTCATCAAATCACACATTCTGTCTCTTTTTCCTAGATACACTAAATTATAGCCTCTATGCACTAAAACTCATATGCGCTATTTTGTATCCTGGATGCACTAAAACTCATATGCACCGTTCTTTACCTTGAAAGAGCTCAATCATTTCCTCTATGCGCTATTTCCCTAAAAGCGCTAAAACTCTAATCAAAAGCACCACTTTCTTTCCTGGATGTGCAACAACCCTAAATGCACTAATGTTTTTCCTAGATGTGCTCAAGCCCTAACTTTTCTAAGGCATCCTAGAAGTGCTACTCTTTCTATCAAAAGTGCTATACTGGTTTCTACAACAAACATGCAAAAAGCATCCTCTAAGTGCTAAAACACCCATCAAAAGAACTAAAATAGTTATCGAAAGTGCTAAAACATTCCTAAAAGTGCTAAAACAGACTTTTAAAACCTAAATCCATGGGAAAGTAAGTAAAAATAGATCAAAAAAAAAAAATTGATAGCAAAAGAGGTTGTATTGACTCACCAGTGGTCCATACGCAGTTGGTCTCTGATATTGGCGGGCCTGCTCGAATCTATGTTTGTGGTATGAAATCTTCATCTCGCTAGGTCACTATCAGAGCAACAGGATTCTAAAAGTCAAAAAGTGCAAATGACTTGTCCTTTTCTCCCTTTTTACCTTTTAAAGGTCAACCAAAAGTGGGTTTTATTAGCATGTTATTTTCTTTTTATCTTTTATCTCACTTTGACCTTATTTTCAAACTGGGGCATCCCTATACATCATTTTTCGCGAGCTAAATCACTAAATTTACATCAAGATCAAAATTTCCTCATCAAATCAACTTTTTCAAATATTATCCAAAACTCATATCCTCATCAGTGATTTACCTCTCGAGGGGACATCATTAACATCAGCAACATCTTTCAATTGGAAACATATCAAAATCAGGTTAGGGGCAAAGTCAAACACAACAAATTTTGAAAGTGGGAATATTTTCTTTGAAGCAATGCATTTCACACATCACTTTAAAGAGGGGAAAAATGTAGATGCATAAAATTGATCATATCTAATTAATCCTGGCATTTAATTAAATATTTATTATTTAATTAATTTCTCTAAAGTCTTCTACATATAATTAAATTTAATCAAATTAATTATATTGTTCATTCAATTTATTCTTCTATCATGATTAAATAAATCAATTTTATTTAATTTTTTCACATTCAAATGTCCACTTGATTAATTAAATAAATAAACTTTATTTATTTAATTAATTATTACTTTTTGAATTTAATTAAGTCTTTTTGATTTAATCAAATTTAAATATTTCTTTTCAAATCTTTCTTCTAATTAATTAAATATCTTATTTAATTAATTTCATTTACATACCATTTCTTAAAAGTTTAATTAAATATCTTTATTTAATTGAATGTCTTCCATATCTTTTAAGAATCATGAAATCTTCTATTATTCTTCAAAATTGGGGTAAATATTCTATTTTAAGAAAAATATCCATGTCACCCATAAATAAATAATTGAATTTAATAATTCATTATTTATCTTCTTCAAAATCTTTCCATAATCTCACAAAAAGATGATTTTTTACAATTCATCTTTATCATCTTATCTTACCTCTTTTATAGAAAAGAAAACAAAATCTTGCTTTCTATTTTCTTATGTTTTTCTTCACTCTCATCCATCCTCAACTGTTCAATCTGCCAGGAATCTTCACAATCATTGATCATATCATCCAATCAACAACTTTTGAAAACTCTATAAATAGCACTACCAATCCAAGCAATGGGGACAACACACGAGATGAATTAGAAACTAATTGCATTCTAGCATTATTATTATAGTTTTATTATTCATAGCATTATCATAATCTTTGATTTTAGCAGTCATGTTTAGCATCAGAATAATCATGTCTTAGCATTACATGCATTTCATATTCAAGTCTTATTCTCTAGGAAGACTATTCATTGAGCCTAGTAGACAATCTGAGAGCCAGCTTTAATCAATGAAAATACTGGAGATAGAGGATGATAGGATGACATTGATCTAACAAGATATTGAGTTTGGAATCTTTATTATTTTAATATTCTATTTTTGATATAATGTCTTATTGGTGTGTTTGATTAATTTATTTTTACATATTTAACACGCGTAAAAATTGACCACATAGGAACCAACCAACAACTTGCATCTTAAAATGTTTTAAGCCTAGTCTTGAAGGGTGTAAATCAGAAAATACCAAAAAAATAAAAAAAATGATTAAAATACAAGAAAATAAGAAAAAGGATTGAAAAATTAAAGAAAAAAAATCATCCTCTAGTGAAAACCACTTCGGTGGTGCTTTGGGAAAATACCTTGGTGAAAACTTGGCAAACAGGCACCTTACATAAATAAAGTACCTCCATCTACCTTGACTCTTTATCCTATCATTCTTTCCATCCTTTCCGTCCATCGCATCGTTCATCCTATTTATCCCATCACCCATGTGCATCCTTATCATAACTTGATATTATGAAGTATCATATCCCCTTTAGTACTACTTGGCATATTCCTAAGGTTAGCCTATCATGACTATATCAAGGTAGTCTATTACATCAGCAATTCATTATGGATCACATCAGGTTCTTGTATATCTTAAGGTTATTGGAAATCTCATTGAAAAACCCAAAAGAATTCATAAAACGTTCATTAGAAAATCCAAAAAACACTTGCAAAATCATCAAAAATCCAAAAACATCCAAAATCCTATATAAATAAAATCCAAAAACATTCAAAAAGTGTAAATTCAAAATCCAAAACACATCAAAAATCCAAAAATAGTACCTTGTTGAACTATAGGTCTTTGAGCTTGAACTTAGGAAAGGCCATCATTGACATGCCCTCAAGACACCCTAGGTAAATCCTTTAGGATTCCATCATAATAAATTGACATTCCATTAATTGTTCATCTCTCATCGTCAATAAGTCAAACTATGTGGTTTCTAATGTATTTAACATAGGCAAGGATAATCTTCGATCAGCCCCCGAGGCCCCTAGGATAGTCTTTTAGGTTAGGTTCTTGGTTGAAAATCTCAAAAAATCCCTAAACATTCAAATATCATAAAAGCCTTAAACATTTGAAAACTTAGAAAACACAAAAACATTTGAAAATGAAAAACCCAAAACATTAGAAAACATTCAAAATACCTAAACAACATCAAATATCTTAGAGGAAACCCTAAACAATCTCAAATAATAAAAAAAACCAAAAAATTCACATAAACTTTCAAAAATATCAAAAACAACCTCAAAACATTTTGAAAATACCAAAAACATTGAAATATTCCAAAAAAAACCAAAACCATCCATTCCATTTTTGCTTTCACCCACAATAAACCTTCACCCATAATAAATCAATCGTCATCTTCAACCTTTGGCGAAACAAATAGAAAGCAAGTATAGCAAGTTGTAAAGTGAGCACCTAAATATCAAAATCTAAAGTCTAAATCAAAGGTTAATGAGTTAGTGGAATTTTTATTAACGACTTATCATAAATCTCGTCCTAATCAAAACATTTGATAAACATGTCCTAGGATGCATCCTTCCTGTGATGGACATGAGCATCAAAAATCACCTTAGCTAAAAATAAATTGGAAAGAGATATAGATAACACTGACTATTTGTCTTTGATCTTTTCTTTTGATTTATCTCAATGACCCATTCCTAGGACCTCTCGATGATGTCTATCAAAATGATTTAGAGACAAAGGAATGGGGCATGAATCATTATCTTTCATTTGTTATGCTTGTGGATATTCTTGTAAAATAATCTTGACGCATACTTGCTTAGTTGTGTGTAGGGAAGTTGTTTGGAGTAGATTATTGACTATTGCGTATGCTTTGGTCCGATATATTCTAAGCTTCCAACTTACATTTTAATGGGGTTTTCATATGTCAAGGTGTGAACAAGAACTATCCTATCCGCTTACAAAGTCAAAGCCCATTACAATAGATACAACACCAACTTGGTTATTAATACCTTGATGCATCATGTCTATGTGCTATATCAAAAATAAGGAATGATGAAAAATCCAAATCCCAAGATATGAGGATATCATGGACATGGAAATTGTACTCCTTTTTAGACAGTACAGTTTGTGGCCTAATTAGATCCTATTTTAGACACCCTTACATCAATCACCCCTTAAAAACTACATTTATAAGCCCCTAATGCTCATTATTTTGGACTTTAATGCCTATTTCACTCACAAATCACTTAAATCATGAAAAAAAAATTCAAACCACTCAAATTTTTTGAAACCCACCTCAAAATCCCTGGTGGGACTAAGTCGCCCAGGGTGGCGACTTAGTCCTTTTTGGGGTATTTTCCACTTTTGAGTACTAAAATCATCGACCTAATTCACATTTTTGAGGGATGTTGGCCTATGAAGTTAAAATAATGAGTAATTCAGTGTTAATGCCTATAAATACATGTTTTTAGGTCATTTTTCACATCTCCTAGTCATTTTACAAAACAAAAATGAAAAGTCAAGAGAAACATATCTTTCACAAGAAGTTTCATTAGTCTTTCACAACAAAGTTGAAGCTTAAGTGCAGCAAACTAGGGTTTTTGCAAGTCTTCAAGCTCACTTTTTGGTTCAAGATCTCACATTGCAAAGGGTTGATCATGGATGCCTATGGTGAATCATGGAGAAATCTAGGTTGAGGAGATGCAACTAGCCATCAAATCACACCTAATGACTTGTTTTCAAAGTGATTCCATCTTACATTTTCTCTCTATGTTCAAACTTAAGGTTTGAATACCACTTGTATGTAATTTTTATTCATTTGAAATGTTGTAGGGTTTCTTGGATTGAAGTCTTGCATCATTCAAGTGCCATTTGCTTATTTTATTCTAGCATATTAGAATAGCCCGTTTTGTCTCATTTCAACTTTTCCTAGTCTTAGACACACTTAGGGATAGGGTTTTATGCAGATTTTATCTCTTACAAGGTTTAAATTTCAACTAGGGGTTTTACCAAGGCAAACTCCCCATTAGAAATCAAATTATATTATGTTTATCATGGTTTTTCGAAGATTCAAATCCAGATTCTTTTAGAAAACAGAGTGTAGGTTGTGGGCTTTCATTTCCACTTTCTGATTTGCAAAAAATCCAAAGTGGACTAAGTTTCCCATAGTGCCGAATTATTCCTACTACTGATTTTTTAGATATTTTTATAGTTTCAGGTACCCATTTGGTAGAAATAGCTTTCTGGGCAGCTTCCCTAATTTGGGACTAAGTCGTCTAGCTTGGCATAAGTGTTCCAGTTGGCTTAAAAATAAAAGTTTCCAAAATTTTAAAGGTCTTTGCAATCCCTAGCCAACTCTTCATTAGTTTCCAAGTGCATATTTTTTTGTCTTGCATCTTTATTTTGTTCTTTATTGCATCTATTTCATCTTTCTTCATATCACAGCGTGTTTTCCAACACTTTGTATTTCTTAGGTTTGGCATCATTAAATCATTTTCTTTCTAGATAAATGCATTAATAAATCATAGTTAGACATATTTCATATCATTTACATTAATCTTGAGTGTAGAATTTTGTATTTTGGACCCCAATTCTTTCTCCTTTTAGGTGAAATACCCTAGAAGGAGCTTAAAGCTGTTGGGCAATCCAAAATCATTGCCCAAAATTTGGTGAACCTGAATTTTAAACATATTTACTTCTAATTTTAAGTAAATTCTAGGTTTCATTTTCATTAGCATTGCATTAGGTATTGCATTGTTTAAATTGCATCCTAGGATTTTCAAAACTGCACTAGTGAAAAGCTCATTTTAGCTTGCATTATTGCATTCCATTTGATTGCACAATAGTGAAATTATGCATTTAAACTATAGATTTGCATGACACAGTACCAAATAGATTAATATCCATAAGAAAATTTAGAAAAAATTCAAAAACCACCCTACTAGGACTAATTCGCTACCTTGGGCAACTTAGTCCCAGTGCAAATTTTCCTTTTTTGTTTTTTGCATTATGTTTCCTATTTCTATAATTAATGTTTGATTCAGTTATTTTTTTGTTTCTCTATAGTTATTTTCTATTATACTTGAATCATTAGCATTAGTATTATTCCTTTTAATGGCAATCATCTAGATAGCATTAGATTTTTACAATGTTGATTTTCAGCATTAGTTCCTAGCTCCTTAAGATTAGCTTCATCAGAAAAAAAAACAAAAACTTCACAACATCAAATGAACCCATCTAAACAATGCTTCATTTTAGGACAACCATCTCATCCAAACCTCTTAGTAGTGATTACTTGGATAGGTTAGATGAAACCTTACAAGGTTTCCTCTCCCCAAGTCCATCCACTAAGGCTTGTGATGAAAAACCTAAAAAAATTCACGACAACTTCTCTCCCAAAACTTTTAGTAGTGATAACTTTGGTATGTTAAAAATGAGGCCCTTGAGGACTTCATATCACAAAATCCATCCACTAAGGTTTGTTGTGAGCAACCAAAAAAAAAAATTTCAATGTAATCCAACCTCAACTTGTCCTTTACCCACTTTCACATCAACCTCAACCTCCACCTAAAACTAAGTTTACCCTTTATCCACCACATCATGATGTTGCACACACACATTACACTCGAAATAAACCTCACCCACCACAACCAACAAAAACATACATACCCTTAGCGAATACCACACTGCCTAGTGCTCCTCAATTATGAGAGTATGACTTTGTTGAGCAGCTTAAGAGCACCCCTGCCAAAATATTCCTTTGGGATCTTCTTGAAAATTCACCCAATTATCATTCAATTCTCCAAACAACCTTGCAAAAAATAGAGGTTCCTCCTGGTACAAATGCAAATGATGTGGCAACTCTTTTCAAAGGAATAAATACAGTTAATATAGACATTAACTTTCATCAGCATGAGCTCCCTCCGTTAGAATTAAGGAAACAAAATGAGGCCTTTATGATCATTTCCAAGTATAATACAACAGGAATTAAGTGAACCCTCATTGACAATGGGTCTGCCCTCAATGTGTGTAGTGTGAAACTCCTATATTGGTTATGTGTGGATAAATCACAAATCAAACCTGATTCCTTATCTATCAAAGGATTTGACAACACAACAAAACAACCGCTTGGTAGAATCACTTTACCTATAACAGTCGGAGTGGCTACCTTGCAAACTCCTATTCATGTCATGCCCTATGATCTCACATATAATCTTCTCTTGGGAAGGCCATGGATTCATGAGATGCATGTGGTACCTTTGACTCTTCATCGCATAATGAAATATTTCTATAACAATAAAGTATATCAAGTTGAGATAGATCCCGAGCCTAAGAGTTTTTTGCAACTTGAAAAAGGAACAACAAGTCCTTTGAATACTTTAATTCCAACATCTCATATTGACCCTCTTGAGACCAATAAATAAGAAGAAGAATATGTGTCTAAATTGTTAGATGATGATTGTGGAAAATTGGAATTCACACCTTCATTTATGGATGAATACATATGTAGATGTAATAATATGAAAATGCTAAAAACCTAACATGTATTAGCATGATTAGTTAATTAAAGCACAACAAATTAAACATCTCTATGAATTACTCCATAATGTTAAATATGAAACCAAGGAAATAATGAAACTAAACAAAAGCATATGAAAACATCAATCAAACTCTATCTCATAGCGGATTGGTGCTACTTTGATGTGGAAAGTAGCCCTTTCCCAACCCTTGATAAGCTATAAGCTTTCAAAATGATGAGCAAGATGCAAGTGATGAAGACAAATGTGTGTATAGTGAAAATGCATAAAACTGTGGATAGATTTCAAGTAGAGAAAGCCTCTATTTATAGGTTAGAGGTTTGAAGAATTGAAGAATAGGAAGAATGTGGGATTAGAAAAGGACCAATGGCATTGAGAAATTTGTCTCAATTCTAATGGGTGAGGATTGATCACACTTTGTATGTGTTTGTAAGAGGCACTAAATGAATGTTTGAGAGGCATGAAATGCATGTGCTTGAATTATTTTGGGGGAAGAAATTGTTTGAATGAGAAAGTAAAATAAAGGAAATATTCCCTATAATGTGCTTTTGAGAGGGAAAATGAGATAATTAGTTAATTAGAAAAAAATATTTTCATGTGCAAGTGGGTGGGTTAGTCTGGGGTTGAGTTTGACCGAGGTTGAGTCAAAAGCTAGAGAATGGGTAATGAAGATTAAAGTTAATTAATTTAAAATTTAATTAACTTTTAGTGGGTTAGTGAATTTAATTTAAATAATTTAATTTATTTAATCAAATAAGAGGACTGTGGGTATTAATTAAACAAATTGATTTATTTAATTAATAAGAGGATTTTGAGGATTTTAATTAAACAAATTGATTTATTTAATTAAACATGATTAGTGAATTAATCTAATAAATTAATTTATTTTATTAATAGAGGAAATGAAATAGATGCATGATATTGATTAAGATTATTTGCATGTTTAGATTTTTCCCCTCTTTGAAGCAATGTACTTGCTGCATTGGTTCAAATAATAACCTTGTTGAGATCAACATTCAAAAAATTTACGATATTTTTGGATGCCCTAGTAGAAAGAAGTATGCTGGTACACTGCCCCCTCAAGAGATCGGGTGAAAACTCCAATTTTTAGGTCGATCTCATGATAAATATTCAAGATTAATTTAGCTCAAAGGGAACTAGAAAGCACAAATATTTAATGTAGACCAATTTGATGATGTATAGATAGTCATCGGCCATGGGTAACCTCATGTCTATTATGATATATCATACATATTGAGTACTTGGATATAAATGTTAGTAAAGATAGAAGAATAAGAAGAATAAGAGGGACCAACCCTTGAGTTTGAGAAGATGTAGAAGTCCAACAAGTCTATGAATCATCAAGGAGATATGATGATGACTAACGATGGTTTTCTTATCTACATATTGGGGATGTAAATAGCATAACTTTACTTATGTTTGATAACACACATAGATATGATGCTTCAAGGTACAAACAACCAGGATGGCATGGTATCTAGTGTGATGGAATTTGACCCAAAAAATAGATAGGAATATTCTTGTTTACACTTGACATACAAAAACCTCACTAGGATGCATTTTAGAAGTTTCAAACATCTTGGACCAAAACACAAGGAATAACCTATCAATGAAATAGTCAACAAGCTATCTAAAATTTCTTCCATACACACCTACCAAATCAAGTATTTGCCAAATTATGTTACAAGAACATCCAACAAACACAACAAACATAAGATAATGGTCAATTCTCCATTCCTTTCTCTCTAAATATTTTTAGATAGACATAATTGAGAGGTCATGGGAATAGGTGCAATAAAATAAATCACAAGAATAGATCAAGTAAACAAACAATTCAATGTTCTCCTTACCGCTAGCCAAGACTAAACTATGGTGAAGTTTGATGTTGATGTCCATTGTAAGAAGGATGAATCCTAGGAAATGATGTTATTAGATGATTTTGAGACTAATGACATGATGGGATATTGATACCAAGAATTGACCAACTTGTTTATCTACTGACCTAGACTTGAGACCTTGAAGTTTGGGTTTACACTTTAAAATTTGCTATACTTGTTTCCGATTAGTTTTCCAAAGGTCGAAGGTGAAAATTGATTTATTATGGATGATTGATTATTGTGGGTGAAGTGAAATGAGACAGATGGATTTTTTTGAATATTTGGATGTTTTTTATATTTTTGAAATGTTATGAGGTTGTTTTTTGGATTTTTTGGTTATTTAAATGTTTTTGTATTTTTGTGTCTTAGGGGATGATCAAAGATTAGCCTTGCCTACATTTAAGCTTAGAGATGACGTAGTTTGGATAACATCTCAGTGCTCTATTTTGGGAATGCTGAATAACCTTTTCCTTTCAAACAATAAGCTTGGTGGCACCATTCCAAGTGAAATTTGTGGTGGATTCAAGAAAATAGCTTTGCTTGATTCTGTGTATTTACAACATATGGGGTGTTAGATCCTTCATGGAATGCTTTGGTTGGAAGTATTCCCGAGAAAATTGGAGATTTCATTTGCAATGGTTGAGTTATCTTTACAGGGAAACCTACATACCAGTCATGTTCCTCAACAAATTTTTCTTCTTGGAAATCTTACTCTACTAGATATGTCTTTCAATCTTCTTAGTGGACCCATTTTACTTGAGTTTGCAAGACTTCAAAAACTCTAAAGCCTTAGTTTGTCTAATAACCAGTTCATTGGTAGTATTCCAATAGAGTTGGGAAATATTTCAGGTCTTGTGAGTCGATGTTTATTGCAAGTGAAAGTGAAATGGGATGGATGTTTTTGGTATTTTGAAAGGTTTTGAGGCTGTTTTGGGATTTTTGAGATGTTTTACAAATGTTTTTATTTTAAAAAATTTCAATGTTTTTGTGTTTTTTGAGATTTTGACCAAGAACCTAACCTAAAGACCTATCCTAGGGGCCTTGGGGGCTAATAAAAAATTATCCTTTCCTACATTATACATGTAGAGACCATGTAGTTCGACTGAATCGACCCATAAGATGAAGATATGCATAGATGAAAGATGACATTTTATTATGACGAACTCCTAAAGGACTGACTAGGGTGTCTCGGGGGAACATTGATGATGGCCTTGCCTATGTTAAGAGCTCAAAGACCTATAGTTCAACTGACATAGACTCATTTATTGATGAGATATGAAAAAATGTATTGCCATTTTTTAATGAAAGACTCCTAAAGGATTGACCTAAGTGTCTCGAGGGCACATCAATGATGTCCTTGCCTACGTTTAGAGCTCAGAGACCCATAGTTCAAAAAGACAACTCTATTTTTTAACTTTTTCTAATTTTTTGACTTGTTTTTGGATTTTGATATGTTCTGAATGTTTTTGGGTTTTCTGATTTTAAGGAATACTTCACAAATATAGATGAATCCGATCCAATGTAGGTATAAGAACATGCCCCCAATGTGGTGTGATAGACTATTTTGATATAGGTAGGACAAACTGACCTTAGGAATGGGCCAAGTAGTACTAGGAGGGATCATGATATGAACACAAGATCAAGCTATGATGTAGATGTAGATGGGTGATGGATGGAGATATGGAAGTGTGATAGATGAATGATGCAACACAAGCTGTAGAGATCATGGTGGATGGAAAGTTCTTATTTATAGCACTTGTTTGCTAGGTTTTCACCAAGGTACTTGCCCAAAGTGCCACCGAAGTAGTTTTCACTAGAGGACGATTTTTTTTTCTTTACTGTTTTAAATCCTTTTTCTGACTTTTTTGGATTTTTATATTTTTTGGATATTTTTTGGATTTTTTGGATTTATACCTTGAAAGATTAGGCATAAATTTTTTGGAGATGAGAGCTATTGATAGGCTCATGTAGAGGTTCTCCCTCGGGTGTAGATAGTTGATATGCTCTTGATTTGTAGCTTGCCATGATGAAGGGTCCCAACCAATTGGGTTCAAACTTTCCCTTGCTATCTGGATTTGGTACATTCTTCTGATTCTCCTTCAATATGAGATCTTTGACTTGAAAGGTTCGACTCATGATATTATTGTTGTAGCTCTTCTTGAGATGATTTTGGTAGACTTGTAGATGATTCAAAGCATCCATGCGCAACTCATCCAGTAGTTCTAGCTCGTTCAACCATGACACCTGATATTATTCATCAGTAATGAGGTTTTGCAATGATATTCACAAGGATGGGAGCTCAATCTCAATGGGAAGGATGGATTTTGATCCATAGACCAGGGAGAAAGGGGTTGCACCTATAGGCATGCAAATACTTGTTCGGTAGGCCCATAAGGTGGGATTTAGCTGTAAGCTCCAGTCACGACGAACTTCACTGACTATTTTCTTTAGGATTTTCAAGATGGTTTTATTTGTAGCCTCAGCTTGGCCATTTCCTTGGGGGTAGTATGGAGTGGAAACGTGATGTTGGATATTGAAATTTTGGCATAGGTCTTGAAAATCCTAGTTCTTGAAAGGTGTCCCATTATCTAAGATAATGGCTTGAGGGACACTATAGTGGAAAATTAGGTAGTTCAGGATGAACTTGGAAATCTGATTTCCTATGATATAGGTCATGGGAATGGCCTCTACCCACTTCATGAAGTACTTCATGGCAGTGATAATGAACTTATGTCCACTAGATGAGGTATGGCTGATTTTACCAATGAGATCGAGCCCCCATTGTGAAAAGGGCCAGGGTGTAATGATTGGGTGGAGCTTCTAAGCTAGTGCATGGATGAGATCCCCATGCTACTGACACTATAGGCATTTCTTGACATATTCATGAGCTTCTCTTTCCATTGTAGGCTAGTAGTACCCCATTCTTAACAGTTTCTTAGCCAAGGTCATACCACTCGAATGTGAACCACATATGCTAGGGTGTAATGATTGGGTGGAGCTCCTAAGCTAGTGCATGGATGAGATCCCCATGCTACTAACACTATAGGCATTTCTTGACATATTCATGAGCTTCTCTTTCCATTGTAGGCTAGTTGTACCCCATTCTTAATAGTTTCTTAGCCAAGGTCATACCACTCGAATGTGAACCTCGGTTAAAGCAGTCAAAGCTTCCTCAGTTTTTAGGCATCGTAAAGGGTTCCTTCAATACTTCGATGTTATAGGGTGTCACCTAAGATAATAAAACGGGCTGACTTCTTGAAAAAGGTTCTTTTTAGGTTCGGGGTGATATCAACAAGGATATTATTAGGTAAGTGTATATATCATGATACCAAGGATCATTGGGACTAATGATTTCACACACAAATTTAGACTCTAGTACCTCAAATGTTGGTATAAGAAGCTACTCTACAAGGAATTCATGCTTAGGGACGTTGTGTGGGATATCCAGTAGTGATCCAATTTTTTCCATAGCATCTTCTGCTCTATTGTTTTCCCTTGGTACTTTTTCAAATGTGATGTCAATGAAGAACTCTTTGAGGATTTCCACCAATTTCTTGTATGGAGTCAACTTGTCGTCCTTCGTCTGGTACTCATCATTTACCTGATTGATGATTAGCTATGAATCTCCATAGAACTTGAGTGCCATGATCTACCACTGCACTGCTATTTTGAGTCCTATGATAAGAGCCTCATATTCTGCAATGTTATTTGTGCAAGGAAATGACAAATTATATGACCTTGGTATGCAGTCTCCTTGTGGTTTGATGAAAAAGACTCCAACTCCTGACCCATACTGTGTGTATGAATCATCAAAATACACTTTCCAGTGATCCGCTATGCTTAGGTTAAATATTAATTCATCGAGGAACTCTAATGTCAGTGGTTTTTCTAAACATATTTGCACCTCTACTAGTTGACTTGCAATCACTTGTCCCTTAATAGCCTTTTGTTCCACATATTTTATATCAAACTCTAATAGGATCATAACCCACTTAGCCATCCGTCCTGTAAGCATTGCTTTAGAAAGTAAGTATTTGAGTGGGTCAATCTTGGCAATGAGTTTTATTTGATGGGCTAACATGTAGTGCTTGAATTTTTGTGAGGAAAACACTATTGCTAGGAAATTCTTTTCAATGAATGTATAGTTCAACTCATGCCCTACCATGGTTTGAATGATATAGTAAATAAATCTCTCCTTCCCATCTTCATCATGTTGAGCTAAGCGAGTGCCAAGTGCTATTGCTATTACCAATATATATAGGATCAATGGTTTGTTTGGAATCAAATGGCATAAGGATTGGTGGTGTGAGAAAATACTCCATGATATTGTTGAACACCTGATCACATTTCTCATCCCATTTGTATGCTACCCCATTGTGGAGTAGATGAGAATATGGGATAGCCTTATCTACTAATTGTGCTATGAATCAACAGATGGATTGGAGTCTTCCTTATAAGCCCCTTAGTTGCTTCAATGTTCTTGGTGCCTTCATTTCAAGAATTGCACTGACCTTGGCAAGATCTATCTCAATTCCCCTCATAGACACGATATGCCCTACAGATTTCCCTAATTGTACACTAAAGACACACTTCTTTGGATTGATCTTGACTTTATACTCCTCTAGCCTGTCAAAGATGGAGCTTAGTGCTGCTATGTGATCTCGACACTTCCTAGATTTGGCCAATATGTCATCTACATAGTCTTCCAAAATTTTATGAATCATTTCATGGAAGATTAGCATCATAGATCTTTGGTAGGTTACACCAGCATTCTTCAAACCAAATGACATCATGTTCTAGTAGTAGGTCCCCCATGGACAAGTGAACGTTGTCTTATGTTGGTCCCCTTTAACTATCATGATCTGATTATACATTGAGAATCCATCCATTAGTGATAGCATTTCATGTCCTGCGATCATATCCAGGATCATGTCAATGTTTGGGAGAGGAAATTCATCCTTGGGACATGCTTTGTTAAGGTATCTGAAGTCTGTGCAGATGCAGATGCCCCCAATGGGCTTTGAAATAGGTACGAGATTTGAGACCCACTCTAGATAATCAATTGGTTGTATGAAGCTAGCATCAAGGAGTTTTTGTAATTTTAGTTTGACCAATAATGGTATTTGTGGATTCATTTTTCTTAGTTTTTGTCTTATTGGTTTTTCTTCTAGATAGATAGCTAGATGGTGAACCACAATTTTTGGATCAAGAACAGACATATCTGTGTAGGTCCATGCAAATTTTACCTTCCTTTCCCTTAGGAATGTAGCTAGGAGTTCTTGTTCTTCTATCAACAATGATTATTCATAGAAGGTGATGTTTGGTGTTTCTTCTATTCCCAAGTTGACTGGATTACACCTTTTTGCTAAGACTGCTGACATTTCTTGATGAAGAACACTAAGGGGAAGATTGAATCCCTCATCCTCTCGCACCTCAAAAATGTTTTCACCATTGGATTCATCCTTTTTTTTTACTAGTTTTGGGTCAGAGAGTGCCATAGTGTGGTTTTCACTCAAAGACCTAGATATCATTCTTAAATTTTCACTTTTACGACTGAAGGATTCAATCGTTTCCCCATAGTAGGCATGTCTGTCTAGCTCAATGTTGAATCCTGCCTTGTGATCTCTACATGGTATAGTATCTCACAATCCCATGAATTCTGAGAGAGCCTCATCATTTTTGAATGTGTTCAAAATTGGCAGTCCTCGTTGGTCGTAATTGATGAGTTAGGGATAGACTAAATTTAGCTTATGAGTTTGGTTATTTGACTCAAAAGATAAGGTACTAATCATGAGAAGGGAGGAATCCTCGAATAGCATGGGAATATTAGTTATGGGATCCTCATCACACACATCAGTTATGTAAAAGGTAAAGTTATCTAAAGGAAAACCTGTGGATACTAGCAACTGAAGATGAGCTTTTACTTTTCTAACAAGGGAACCTTTGTCAAGTATGGTTATTTTCAAAGGAGTACATCCAAGGCCAATATTTCTTATACGCTTCTTAGGAATGATAGGTACTAGAAGACCATTGTCATTATGTCCAAGTTTCTTGTTTCTGTTATAGCCCATAGCAAGCATCATTTGTAGTCCATTGTTGTTATCATCCATGGGAAGATTAGGCACGAGCCTTTCATCTTGATATATCAAACTGGATATGTCCTTTTCATCTACCACTTCCTAGCTTGGGTCTCCCCAATATCTAAATTTGGAGGGGTCTGCTTTAAAGGTTTGAGCTAATGTTTCAATTAGTTGGGGTTTCCCACGAGACCTAGGAGATTGAGGTAATTCTCCTATTACAAAGGCGCTCTTTTTCATTTTGTAATCCCCACACCCATTTTCTTGGATAATGACTTTGATATTAGAGAGATCTAAAATGGTAGGTGTCTTTGTCTCAGAAGTGGAGGCTGAGGTAGATGGGTCTACATATGGAGTCATAGGGCCTTAATCATTCTTTGGGACTTGAGGGATCTTGTAGTACTTGGCTTCTAGATTCTTGCAATAATAAAATGGCTTGGGATCACCATGGATTGTGACCTCTTGATTTTGATAGGGAAACTTGACACATTGTTGGAAGGTAGATGCAAAAACTTGCATTCCATGGATCCATGGGCATCCCAGGAGGATATTGTAAGGTAATTCTAGATCAAGGACTTTGCATGTAGTTTCCATGATGGCTAGACCTACTTGAATAGGGAGTTGAATAGTGCCTTGAGACACCCTTTCTTGATCATCATAGTCCCTGATTTTAATACCTGTACCTTTTTCAATGACATCCTCAGAGAATTTCAGATTCTTTATTAGCTTGAGAGTATAGATATTTAGACCTGCACCCCCATCCACCAAGACTCTTTTGACTTTATTCTTATGGACTAGGAATTCAAGATGGAGTGCACAGTTATGAGATGGTTGCATTGGGAAGTCCTAATCATAAAATGTTAAGAGATGTGGTGTGGTGAGGTGTTCGACCATATCTTGGAACTGATCTACATCAAGGTTCATTGGGATGGAGGATGTGGCTAATGCTTCTTCTAGGATTTTCCTATGTGCAAGTGAGATTTTCAGTAACTCCATGATGGAGATATGAGCGGGTGTTCTTTTCATCTGGTCCAATACATTGTAACCATTGGGAATGAATTTCAGATTAGTAGTGGATGCCTTGGGTGGTTGTGATGGTCTAGAAATGGTAACTCTTCCACCACATGTGGTGACTCCACAATCGGCTTAGGCTCCCTTGATAGTGATGATAGTGACCCATTCATCTAGGGATGCAACAACATGGTTGTAAACATGGGTTACATTTTTATACTTACCTTTTCCATTGTCATGATTTGGCATTAGATTCATGTATATATTTAGGTCCTAAATTCCTATAGGTTGTTCAACATTTATGATTTTGTCATCGATAAGGTCTTGGATCAAATTTTTCAATCGTATGCAGCTAACCATTGTCTGCCCCTTGATATTATGAAAATCACAAAGGTGATTTTCATTGTACCATGGTGGTTTTACTTGGGGTTCTTGATAATTCTCATAGATGGGGATTTTAATGAGATTCTCTTGTATCAGTTTTTCTGTGATAGATTCAATTGATTCCCCAAGGGGTGTGTATTTCTTCTTAGGGGAATATTTATTTCATGGTGGTGGTCCCCCTTGATTATTCAAATTCTTAACTGCTTGATTGTTTGGTTGTTGTGTTACGGTGTTGGATTTCTTGTTGCTTTGGTTATTGGCTTGCGATTACTAATATTTTTGTGTGTTTTGCCTCAGACCACTGATCACAACTTTGGCATCAATGATACCATCATTAGTGACATTCTTGATTTTCTCCCATGTGCGAGGTTTTTCATTGTAACTAGTTGATGGGCAGTTGTCTTGATCAATAGGTGTCCTCCATTATGCAATAAGGGCTCATTTGATGTTGAGCACCTTGAGGATCAACTAGTCATATGTGGTGATACATTGCATTTTCAGTTGGAAGGATAAGGTCCCTTTGAGATTGGCGATGATGGTAAATATTTGTTATTCCTTTGGCATGACCAATTTGCTTCTATTGGCTTTGGATTGCCATCATTGTAAGAAGGATGCAAATGTCTCCACCTTGGATTTTTTTAAGGCGAATAGCTCTTCTAGACTCACATCCATGCCTATGTTGAATGAATAATTTTGTATGAATGCATCCACAATTTCTTGCAACTTTTTGATTCTAGGGGGAGATGAGAGAACCATTCCATTGCAGGCCCAACCAAAATTTGAGAAAACAATCACATTAGGTAAGAATCATCATATTTTACCTCCATACAATGTACTTGGAATTCCCTGATGTGATCTTCATGGTTTCCTATCCCATGATATTTGTCAAAAATTTAGGGATTTCAAATCCTTGTGGAAATGGTTTCATCACAATGCTCCTGTCGAATGGATAAGGGCACAAATTCTTTGGTGTTTTTGTTGTTTTCCCTGATTGGAGGTCTAACACCTATTGTGAGAGAAATTTTATTTGTGCAGACACATCATCTTGCAGATTGGGTGGTGGAATGAAAGTGTTTTGAGGTGGTGTGATTGTTGGTGTGATGGGTGGATTTTTTTGTGTGTTCATGGGTGGTTGCAAGTTTTGCTGCACCAACAATGCTTGTTGGTATGCTTTCAATTGTTGTTGTTCCAACAATGCTTGTTGTTGGTCTTGCTGTTGTTGTGCCAACAATGCTTGTTGTTGGTCTTGTTGTTGTTGTGCCAACAATGCTTGTTGTTGGGCTTGCTGCTATTATGCCAACAATGCTTGTTGTTGGTCTAGTAGTTGGGTTGCTTCTTGTTGATCTTGATATTGTTGTAAATATTGTTGGTATGCTTGCTACTGAGCTACTTGTTGTTGTTCTTGGTATTGTGCTTGAGCTTGTGCTTGCACTTGTTGTGCTTGATCTATTATGCTTGAGCTTGTTGGGCAGCTTGGGTAGCTTATGCAGCTTGTTGTTGCAACAAAGCTTGGGCTTGTTCCTGGGAGGTTTGTTGCATGTGTTGTATGACTTGTTGTTCCTATTCTTGTTGTGTAGCTTGTGTAGCTTGTTGATTTTGGAATTGTTGGAGTGCCTTTTGATAGGCTTGTTGAGCTGCTTGCAATGTAATGTTGTATTGATTTTACATGTTTGAGTTTGGCGGTGGTGGTGGAGGATTTGGAATTGTATGAGATGGTGTGATGAGATTTTTTTGAGGTATTTGTTAAGATGTTGTTTGAGTGAGTGTGGTATATGGAGTGATTAATATGTTGGGTCCTTGGGAGACCACATTTTGAGGTGTAGTGATTGATGGTGTTGCTTGGATTGATGTCACCTGTTGTTGTGATATTGGTGGTATGTTTGGAGGATTTGGTACACTAATTTGATTTATGGTCAAAGGATTTTTTTGGTTTGATTGATTTGGGTTTGGTATGTTAGGTACAAAGGGGGTTGCCCTAAGCCAAGGATTGATGTGGATGTTGGTGGTAGAGGAAGTAGTAGTGGAGGAATTGGTGGTGGAATTGGTGGTGGAAGTGGTGGTAGATTTCCTTGAGCAAGTGAAGATGAGGCCCCAAAGATTCCACCTTATTAAAATAGTCCTACTTGTCTTTGTGGTACCATGGGGAGAGAGACTTGTGTATCAAGAGAATATGCCGCAAAAGAGGATGGGTTGTTGGTGTCATGAAAGATGAGTGGAATGTATGAATGCTTGGGATCTTGAGGGATGGTATTTGATAGACCCAAGATTTTATTTGCATCCAAGTTTTGGTTATTTACAAGGGGTTTTCTTGAAGAGCATGGAGTAACGAACTCCCATTGTTGACAATGGGTTGAGTTGGAGCAAGGGATGATGTGGGTTGTGGAATGGGTTGGACGATGCTTTGAAAGGATGGTGTGAATGGTACAAGTGTCATATTATCAAAAGGTTTCTCCAAAATAGTGCTTATATCATAATTAGAAGGGAGTTTAGCCCCTTATTTTGCTAATTCTAGCATGTATTGTGAAGGATTAAGTCTCATCATGGCATTGACAATCTTGTGATTTTTTAGGATTTTGGACCATTTCTATGATTTCATCTTGAGTCATTCCGAGGACATTATTGGTGATGTCCTCCACTTGAAAATCTCCCTCTTGAAGATCTTGTGGTACTAGACGAAGATTGGTTGGGGGATTGCTAGATCCAATGGGATTGATTTCAAGAGTCGTTTGACTCAAGTCACTCAAAGTAGATGTTTCCTTGTTGGCTTTCATGTTTTTCTTGCGTTGAGATCTAGTTTGAACCATAAAATAGGGATCAATTTTTAGGAATGTGGGAGGTGAACCTCTAACTCCTTAGGTTGATCTAAACTTTAGGCACAAAAAAGAAAATCTAGGATGATAAGGACCAAAGGGTGATGATGAGATAAGTGAAATATGGATGATGTGAATGATTAAACTCTTTAAGAAATCTTGAAGGAGATACTAGACTTTGGGACTTTTTGATTTTTGATTTTTGATTTGATTTGGATTTGATTTTTACTTTGATTTGGATTTTGGATAATGAATGCAAATAAACCCCTTGGATGTTATCTTGGAATAAACTTGTCCACAAGGTGATAGTCAAACAAGATGATTTTTTGATTTGAAGGATTAATAAAAGTTTAGCACATGAAGGATTTTTTTCAAGATTCTAAGAGTTGTTTGTGAGATGGGATTTGATTAATGTCTTGGGAGGATGAAACTATTGATTTTGATTCTAAGTGAAACTATAGAGACTTTTGTTTACAAGACCTTGGTATTGAAGAACATGCTATACTTCCTATGTGAGAAACTCAAACCTTTGAAAAAGACTTCAATTTTGACAATAGTAAAATGAATAGAAATTGGGATTGTTCTTTGATGCATGTTTGTAAAAATTGAAGACCAATCTCTCTAAATTCGTAATGCATTGAAAGCCATTTCTTGAGAGCTCTTGGAATAAGCCTTTGGACTTTGGTTTTTGGATTTTTATCTTTCGGGAAATCATTTGAAAAAGCACATGTGTGGGGTCCAATTGTTTCTTATCTTTGCTTAATGGGTCATATTTACCACAAAAACTTTCTTGCTTAGCTTTTGAACTAAATGTCTAATGTCTCAATTTATTTTCATCCCACAAGGTCTATTATGTGGAAATCAAGAGAATCAAGACAATAGTTCCCTAATGTTGACTTTAGAGAGAAAATTGAGATATAAACCCAAATACTTAGAAGTGTCTAAGGATGAAATCCCTAGGGACAAGTAGTAGCACTTGGATTTTTCAAAGGTATTTTCTCCTTCTAAAGGTTTGAAATTTGATGTCCTTGTTGAATTTTTGTTTTCAATATTTTGGATCCAAACAATGTGTTTAACTGACTAAAAATTGCACAATCCTAGGATGGAAAAGAAAATATTTGTTGAATTTCCCACTTGGATAAATCCATCTGCACTTATTCAGAGCGGATGACTAGAAGCTTGACCACACTAGCTCCCCTCCATGACACTCACTTCTATGGGTTAGCCAAGCTTTAGTTCTCATGAATCTCCGATGATGAACTTTTCATCTCTACAAAGAATCACAAGTATGTGGGATGGCTTCAAAGTTCCAACCTCTTGACGCCAACAACTATTGGGATTTTTGGCTAATACACAATGGTTCATAGTAAGTGCATCTAGTTCAAAGGAAATAATGATAAAATCCCTCAAGAGGTCTCCCAACCATTAGAACAAGGGCTTTACGAATCATAAAGATACTAGGGGAGAGATATCACGCATCACTAATTTGATTGCAAACTTTCCTTGCAACCACAAATTTGTATATAATGGTTTGGAAGAGCTTGGCTTATGCTCGTTACCACTTGGGTTGTTCCCTTGGGGTGAGTAATTTTTCCCACCAAGGAAAACCCTCTAAAGATAAACAAAAGCGAGTAAGTACATCCATAGTTTGATTAATCTTTGCTTGTGTGAACAAAGAGAGAACACACACAATATACTTAGCTCACACTTGCAAGATTTGTTCAATTTTTAAAATCCCAAATTGAAGTGTGGAGGCAATCTTTTAGACAACCTAATATCACCAAAATAATTTTGATTCTCAAGATCGTTGTGAAGTGCAAGAGAAGTGCATACACCTTTTAAATGATATTAGTTTGTAAAAAGGATTACAAAACAATAAACAAACATGTTCATTTTAGACTTCAAAAGTAGTAATGCGTTCTTTTTATAGCACCAAATCAAGTGTTTGAAGTTGTTTTGTTCAATTTTAGACCAAATTGAAAAGATAGTAAGTGTCTAAGTTCAATATTAACCAACTTGAAGAAATCAAATCAATGGTTAATTTAAAACCAAAAACTGAAGTGAGTTGGCCTAAAACAGAAAACAAAAGCAGAAAATGGAAGCCCTACGCATTTAAAAATGCTTTGTCAATTTCAAGTTCAATGCTCAATTTAATTTAACTCTAAAATTCTTCAAAGATTTCTTTCTGTAGATGTCAAAATCTGCATTTTCTCAAGACAAACAACTATTAGTAAACTTTAAGCAAATCGAATAAGACATCCCTATGAAATAATAAATCATGTTTCAAAATGCAAACAAATTACAAGACAAATTAAGGAATATAAAACATGAAATGAATCCTATCCCATAGTGGATTGGTGCTATTGTGGAAAATAGCCCTTTCCCAATCCTTTGCTAAGCTTAATGATAAAATTGATATGAAGATATTATGAAGATGGGAAAAATTAGCTCTCAATTGAAGAGAGTAACCTTGCATGAGTTGTGGATCAAGTTGTAGAGGATTTGAAAAATAGAGGAGACCTCTATTTATGGCCAAAAGTGATAAAATAATTTCAAACATGGAGGATGTGGGACTAAAGATAAGCCAATGAAAAGAGGCCACTTGTCAACTTGTGATAGGCTTGAGGATGAGCACATTTTGGTCAATGTGCCAAAGAGAGGGAGATTTCAAATTTGAATTTGAAAGTAAATGTTGAGTTTGACTTGTGCAAGGGACATGTAAGAGACATTAATTGCTTTGTTGGATGTACATGTCCACTTGATTTTGAATTCAAACTTGAGGGAATATTCTGCAAAGATGCCATGTTGATGGAAAATGCTGATTTTAATAAATCAATAAATTGATTTATTGGTGCAAGTGGGAAAAGCTAGAGGATGTGACATGCATTAGATTAGATTTAATCAGGATTAGATTAGCTTAGATAATGATAAGATGATTTGACCTTTTTGACTTCAATATTTTGATTTATTTAAATCAAAAAGGGATGAAAGGTGATTTCAGACTTAATTAAATAAAGGATTGATTTATTTAATCAAGGAGGGTGATGTTAGCATCAAGTTGATTTATTTAATTTAAATTGATGACTTTAGGAGATTGATAAATAAACTTGATTTATTTGCTGAATGGATGAATATGACCTAATCAAATGCATTATGCTAATTTTGCGTGTCTACATTTTTCCCCTCTTTGAAGCAATGTACTTGTTGCGTTGGTTCAAAGAATAAACTTGCCGCAATAAAAATTCAAAAAAAATCTTATTTTTCGGATGCCCCAATGGAAAAAAGTACACTGGTACACTTTGAAGCAATGTACATGTTGTGTTGGTTCAAAGAATAAACTTTCCGCGATCAAAATTCAAAAAAATTCTTATTTTTTGGATGCCCCAGCAGAAAGAAGTACATTGGTACATTGCCCCCTCGAGAGATCGAGTGAAAAGATTCAATTTGAAGGTTGATCTCATGATAAAGAGGTTCAAACTAGATGGTTATGGATGATGATGCAAACGAGATGATTTTAAGATGCTTAGAATAACAAATCTATATTATCTTAAACAACTTAAATGATGATATGATGTGAGATGGATGATGTGATATGCTATGATTATGTAATGGATGATTTATGAGATGCTTAGACTAACAGATCTATATTATGATGATGATTATGCATGTGAGATGATATGCAGAATACTGATGGTTTATGGATGCAGGATGGATGCATTGGTGATGATCATTAGCTATTCATGACGTGATGTTAGTGCGGAAAAGATGAGATTAGATGATGACAAGAGGATCCAACAAGCCAACTTTATGAGAGATGATGATGAGAAATGATGATAGATGGATGATTTGCTTATCAAGGATTGGGATTTTAAAAGGGATGCTTACCTTATGTTTGATAACGCACGTAGGTACAATGCATCAAGGTATAACGAACTAAGATGGCATTGTACCTAGTGCGATGGACTTTGACTCAACAAACAAATAGGAGTATTCTTGTTCACACTTGACATACGGAAACCTTGCTAGGACATACCTAAAAAAGCAAGTATTCACCAAGTTATATTGCAAGAACGTCCAACAAGCACAACAGACAAAAGGATAATGATCGTTGCACCATTCCTATCTCTCTAAATCCTTCCTTCAGATATCATTGAGAGGTCCTTGGAATGAGCGCAATAAGATAAATCAAAAGAAAAGATCAAGTATGCAAACAAGCCAATGTTCTTCATACCTTTAGCCAAAGGGATGTGTTTTGATAGGATAAGAATCCAAGTAATATCCAAAATGATGCCTATTGTCGAAATGATATATCCTAGGACATGCATTGTATAGGATGATGATGTGTTGATAAGTTGATTGATAGGCTATTGATATAAAGTTGATTGTCATGTTTGCGATTGATCAAGAGTTTGATTTTGCATTTAAAGGTTTGTTGCTTGTTTTTTTAATTTTACGATTGAAGCTTGCTTTTGCTGATTGTTGTGGTTGTTTCTGTTTGTTTTTCCAAAGGATAGAGGTGACGATCAATTTATTATGGATGATTGATTATTGTGGGTGCAAGCGAGATGAGATAGATGGATTTTTTCAAATATTTGGATGTTTTTGACATTTTGAAATGTTTTGAGGCTGTTTTTGGTGTTTTTGAGATTTTTACAAATGTTTTGATTTTTGAATTTTGTGATGTTTGGGGGTTTTCTGAGATTTTATGAATGTTTTTGGATTTTGCATTTTTTTGAATGTTTTTGGATTTTGATGTTTTTAAATGTTTTTGGATTTTTTGATTTTCTGATGTCTTTGGATTTTCACATGATTTTGACAATTTTGATATGGATGTGTGTGACGATATCAGTGCTCTATTTAGGATTTTGTTGAAAACCAAGCTAAGGTTGATCGATCGGGTCAATGGATTGATGATGATGATAACATTGTTGAGGATACACAACAATGCAAGGATTTGATTGATCAGGATTGATGATGATAACATTGTTGAGGATGCACAACAATGCAAGGATAGTGTTAAGCAACACAAGGATTGAGATGATGATTTTTTTGATTGGATTCGATTGATCATGATTGATGAAGCTTGATTTTGGAACAAAATTTGTTCGATTGATTTGATGTGATGTTTGAAGGGTGTGTTAGATGCAACTGATAGTGATTTGTTTGGATCAATGTTCGATTGAAAGATAAAGCTTTGATAAAGAACATGTTCTCGTCAAAATATGCCATGGGCTAGTGATTTGGAATTTTTCTCACAATTGGTTTGACCAATTTGATTTCACATTTTCCAATGTTCGGATCACCACATAAGTTAGAGGATATAGATCAAGATTTATTCCTGAAGCAAGATGCAAATATCTGCCCCTAGTGTCTAGCAATATTTGGAATGTCATGGATGTATGCTTGGATAGGCGTATGAATGGATGGATATGGAAAGCACACAAAGGATTTCAAGGATTATCTTGCGATAAGATAAGGTGTTTGAATGGAGGAATGCTCATTTGGATAATATTTCATGGCTCAAATAATGCTGCATAGGATAGGATCAATGAAAATGACCCATGTCAAGATGTTTACCATAAGCAAGTGTAAAGTGTGCCCCCAAACTTTGTCAAGATCAAGATAACTTGGATGATGGATGGAGATGGATGAAAACAGATTGGATAAATGGTTCATGGATGAATGCATTTATTATGGATAAGACTAATGGAATGTTGGCTTTATTATGGATGGGAAAGATGCTTTCACCTGAAGTGATGCACATAGATGCTTGATTCTACACATGATGTCTATTTGCTAGGTTTTCATCATGGTCTTGCCCAAAGTGCCACCATAGTGGTTTTCACTAGAGGACAATTTTTTTTTTCTCTTTACTATTTTCAATCCTTTTTCTGATTTTTTTTGGATTTTCATATTTTTTGATTTTTTTGGTTTTTCTGAAAGATTTTAAACTCATGCTAAATCACAAGGTGTTGCTGATGTAGATGCCCCTATCATGATGTGCCATTGATAGCCTACTTGAAGAAGTTGCTTTGCTAAGATACGTGCACTTGAATGCAACTTTTGAGATTTCTGATCTGCTTCATTGATATTGGAGTTAACTCTATCTCTATGCACACATTGTGATAGAGTGCCTTATGAATTCTTATGATGAAGGATCACTTCCAATACATGGTCAATTTGAGAATTGGATATCATGCGTGGAGGCGTGGATGGAGTGTGTTTAGGGATAAGAGATGGATTGGTTGACAGTTTGGAACCTTTGACTCTCCAAACTTGGGAAGATGAGCAGTGATGGGTGGATACGAAAGTGTGCATGGAATTAGGACCAACTGCTTGATACACTTTTTAAGTCGCTTGAAAAGCCTACTTTTTCTTTTGCGGACATCTTTGATGGATACTTTTCCCTTTTTTATTTTTCCCCATAGTTTCTTTAACTGATGGAGTTTGATAGGGATAATATTTCTTTGTATTCTTTGGTATCCATATGTATTTGATTTGTCCATTATGCTTTCCAGCTTCTTTTTCTTTGATAACATTCTTCATACTTTGATTCCATTCTTTCTTTTGACATTGGTCCCAATTCGTGGATGGGGTGATGGGTGGATGAAGATTCATGACATGGCTGGTTGTAGTATTGACATCAGTTTCATCACAAGGATTCTTTGTGCTCCCTATATTGACGCTTGCTTGAGACATAGTTGCCCCCAGTATTATGGAAGTAGTACCTTCATGCTTTGATTCTGCTTGTTCTGAGAGATTTTGTTTAGAATGAATTCTCTAAGAAATGACCACCGTAGGTGACATTATTTCAATTTGTTGCTTTGCTATCTCTGAAATATCTTGTTCTGTCTGACCTGCTTCCTTAAGTGGGTAATGTTGGATATCTTCATACATGATGTCTCCGCCCTGGATTTTGGATATATCTGATCCTAATGTTGACAACTCTATTTGACTGTATGAATCAATAACCTACTCTTTTTGTGTAATAATATTAGGAGTAAAGGGATCCTGTTTTGAATGAAGATCATCTATGTGTCCATCCGCAGAAAGCATCTCATGGGTAGATGGAGGAATATGTGCTACATGGATATGATCATCATTTGCGACATCTTGCATAGATATGAGAGTGTCCATTAGATCATTATAGTATTTTTGAGATACAAATTCTTCATCTTGATTTATTTCGGAGTTGCTTTCTTCATGCTTTGGATCAAGTTCTTGACATGGGTCAGTTTCAAAGGCTGGATTACTTACAAAGGGTTCTTGGATGTCATCATTAGGCATGGGGAATGGCTCAATATCCTCTTGATATTTGAGTGGACTTGGATCAAGTGTCAAGTTGAGAATTCCTTTAGTATCTGTAACCATGAGGTTAAAGGGGTTCAACATGTCTTGGAAGGGACCATTGCTAGACCTTGGTGAAAGATTTTGATCATGCTTTGGAATAAGTTCTTGAGATATGTCCTCTAACTCATAAGGTGATGTAGAGACATTTTCAACATGATCATAGGTGAGTGGATTGTGCATTATGTCAATAGGATCAAACCATCCTAACACTCCTTGAAATAGATCACTAAAAGGTGGTTCTTGATGTATGGTGAGTTGATCATCGAATGAGGTGGAAATGTCTTCAATGTGTTCCTTAATTGAGAGATCTTGATCATTATTTTCAACAATTGTGGTAGAGAGATTGTGAATGTCTTCAACCATAGAGTCAAGTGATTTTGACATTTCTTGAATTGGATCATTGTTGGTTATCATTGGTGGATTTTGATCATGATTGAAAAGTGACTCTTGATGTGTGTTGATTTGATCTTCAAACAAGATAGAAACATCTCCAATGTGCACTTGGATGGATAGATCTTGATCATTTCTTTTAGCAATTGTGGTGGGGAGATTGTTAATGCTATCACCAGTGGTTGAATGTTCATCGTTATTCCCAATAGCTATCATTTTTTGTGTTTGTGCTTGTGTTTGTTGGGTAGCTTGAGAGGATTGGGTAGCTTGAGAGGATTGTTGCACTTGTTGAGCTTGTGTTGCTTGTTGCATGGATAGATATTGTTGGATGGCATTTTGGTAGGCCTGGTGAGCTTTTAGCGCAATGCCATATTGTCTTGCTGCATTTGGTTTTGTTGGTGGTGGTGGTGGAATTGGAATTGTGTTGGATGTAGTGATGAGTGGTTGAGATACGCTTGGAGCGATCATGGTAGTGAGGGGTTGAGATATGATGGGTGTGATAGGGGTGTTTGGAGTGATTGAATTGATAGGAATGTTCAGAATGACTGAGATGATAGGTCTTTGAGAGACCATATTTTGATTTGTAAGGATTGATGTTGTCATTTGATTAGATACCATATGTTGGTGTGATGTCAATGGTATATTCAAAGAATTTGATGTGATGCCTTGATTGGTGTTAGGTGGATTGATTTGGATGGAGTGATTGGTGCTAGGTAAAGGGGGAAGCCCTAAACCAAGGAATGATGTTGATATGGGTAATGGTGGTGGATATGTCTCTTGGTGCAATGACTTAACTATTTTGGTAAGTGTAGCAATTTGATCTCACCAAATTTGATCTTGGTTTCGATCTTGACTCCCTTGATATAGTTGATTTGGTTTTTGTTCAAGCAAATTTGGGATGCATATTTGTGGTTTTTGAATGGGATCACGGAAAAATTGATTTTGGATAATGTACTGATTTGGGATGGTGTTCAGATTCAGCATGATAGGTTGAAATTGACCATTGTTGATGTTTGGAATATTTGTATGATTTTCAAATGTATCCATCCCAAAGTTTGCTGGATTCATGTTTGGAAAACTTGTACTTGGTACATTCTCATTTGGCATGTATGGATTTGGTGGGATGATGTTGTTCGTTTGAAGGCTCATGCATTGATTGTTCGGTTGGTGGATTTGTAGTTTTGGATTTAGATCTACCATTGGGAAAGGTGTTCCAAACTTTGATTTGGGAATACTCACATTTTTTGTACTATTGACATTTATCGAAGGTAATGATCCCACGTACGGTTTGTATAGATGTGAGTGTTGATAATCAATCGGTGTTGCAAGGCTTTGATAGCTTAGTTGACTTGGATTACTCATGATGTATGGATCAATTTTATATTTCATGTTCTCCTTGTGTTTTGACCTTGTTGCAAAAGTGACCTCTAAGGTTCTTAGGACCAATAATGAGATGAATGATGAAAAGGGGTGAATGATATGAGTGTTGAACAATTTGGGACTTTGTATCAATGTCAGACTTAGGACTTGATTTTGATTGTTTGATTTGGATAATGATCTTGTAAAACCTAAGATGTTGGATCCGATCTTAGTATAAATTTTTTCAAAGGATTGCTAATTTAATTAAATGTATGAGAAAGGATGCATTCCCATACACCTAACTAAACAAGGTGATTTTGATTTTGATGATTTACCCAAGTCTAGAATGATGTTTTCAAAGCTCTAAAGTTGTTTTTGGGATGAAGATGATAAATTTTTGGGATGGATGAAGTGTTTGATTTGATCCTAAATGAACCTAGGAAGGACTTGATAAGACCAAGATAGTGAAGAACATGCCTTTCTCTAAGAGTAATTCAAAATCAAAAGTCCAATGTTTGCATGAAAACCATATGACCAAAAGATGACAAGAATATGTGTGGGGTCTAATTGATTCAATATTTGCTTAATGAATTCTTTCTACCACAAACACACTCTTGATTAGATTTTGAATCTAGATGTCTAATGCCTCAACTTTCCCCTTATCTCGCAAAGTGTATTATGCGGAAACAAAGGAAATTCGAGGCAAGAGTTACCTATTGTTGACCTTAGTAGGAGAAAATTGAGATGAAATCCAAATGTTTAGAATCCTCTAAGGATAAAAATCCCAAGGGAAAACAATAACATGTGAATTTGTTCAAGGATATTTGCTTCTCCTAAAGGGTTTGAGATTTGATGCTCATGTTTAATGTTGGTTTTCCAATGTTTTCGATCAAAGCACTATGTTTTCAAACTGGCTCACAAGCAATATAACACCCTAGCTCAATTGGTACATTTTTCTTAGTGGGCTTTCCTCATGCCCTTCGTAGTAGAAGAGATGATTTTACATGCAACCAAGGAAAAAATATAAAGGTATGTTAAGAATGAAGTCTTAACCTCTATATTTTAACCAAGATCAGACATGGCAAGTAACTTCTTGGAATCTAAGTTCCAATGCACCACTTTGATAAAATCAGTGAATGAGTTAATAGGCCACTACAAAAAAGGGTTTTATTTCAAACTTTCCATTCGTGGAGATTGACCCATATGGCAAGAGTCCCCTTTCAGATCCATCTTGTCGGAATCAACCACGTGATACTGGCGTTTACTCCAATACCCACATTTATATCCCAGTTGGAAATACTCTTGGCTTCAGAGTGTTACTAGTTGAGCCATTCCCTTGGGTGAGTACTTTTTCCCCAAGGCAGGCCCTCTAGGATAAACAAAAGCGAGTAAAGAAAAAATTTGTAACTCGATCAATCTTTGATGGCAACAAAGAGAGAGAATATACGTGATAAATTCCCCCACTCACACTCACACAAGATCTTGTTCAATTTTAAACCCAAATCAAAGTGTGGAGGCAATCTTTTATTTAACTTAATGTCATAAAAAAGGCTTTTGGTTCTCAAGATCTATGTGAAGCACAAGAGAAGTGCATATGCCTTTTTAGATGAGATTACTTTGAATAAGAGATTAGGAAACATGAAAAACACATGTTCATTTTAAGCCTCAAAGAAATGATGAATTCATTTTAAAGCACCAAACAAAATATGAGTTAGCCTAAAATAGAAAATCAAAGCATACAACAAAATCTCCAAGCATTTTGAAATGTTCATTTTAAAGCCCTAAACTAAAGATGAGTTAGCATGAAACATAAAATTAAGGCATGTGATGGAGTCTCAAAGCATTTAAAAATGCTTTTGGGTTTCAAGTTTTGATTTCTCAAATCCTTAACTCCGATCTTGCATTCATTTTTTGCTCAACTCCAACTCTCGATTTCAATGTTGATTTCACCTTTTTCCTTTGTTCTCCTTCGTCGTTTTCCTTTTCCTTTTCTTCTTTTACCTATAAAATAAAAAGACACTCATATGAGGATCCAGATATCAAACTCATTTTGATTATCAACTTCAAATAATAACATTATCCCAAATGAAAGGACAAAGATTTGGATGATTACAATAGTAAAAGAATGATTAATAAGTGAATCATGCTTTGATATTGATTCCATTAAAAAGACATCACACTTGATAGACCTATTCCTTCCCTTATCATAATTCACAAAAAATGATATGATTAAATGATTAAATGTCAACTATCATTATGATAAACTTTGCAAGCCCTTGAATTTTATCAACTATAAATGACACCTTTCAAAAAGTATCCTCCCAATCTTAAATATTGACTATCATAATAAAAGTGATAATATAAAATTATGACATTTATTAATAAGTACGATGATATAGTATGAGAGAATTTATGAATAAAAATGTATCCCATCAAATTAATTACTAAAATCATTCATTAAAGCCATATGTGGCTAAATGATCAGATGCATCTGCCAAAGGCTTTTGAATTTTAAAAGCAACTGTAACTTTTCAAGTGTAAAACTCTAAGAAAATTGAAGGAAATGTGTTTTGGTAGGTGAAAAGCCAAATTCTTAAACCTTTTCCAACATCTGCCCTGTGCTAAGAAACACATCTATGTAAAAGGGGATGGAGTAACTTAAGACGTTGCAAGAGATTATGACACGATTGGCCTGCATACTTCAAATGATGTGAATGTTTATCTCGAGGTCCTATCACATCAAGAAACTTGGATTAAGCTAAATTCTTTATTATCCCACCAAACATCATATCAAATGAAACTATCTAGCCTGCGCTAAAGAATTTCAAAGCACGCTGTGGAAAATTTAATGGATGGGGATGTTGCAGCTACCCCAAAATATTATGGAGATCAAACCTGTTAAGCTAATATTGTTAATTACCCTGTAAAGGAACCACTGGCATCAAACCTATACGGTAGGATCCATAGTCTTTATTGCTTTCCTTTTTGTGAATGCTCCAAAGAGATTAAAATGCTTAGCTACTATACAAATCTTTATTAAAGCAACAATTACGGATTTAAAGCAGACAATATGCCAACCGGCTCTACAAATGCAAGAATTATTTTGAAAGTATAGACTAATGTAGGAAAACTGAAAGCCAAGGAATAACTATCACTGCTAATTTAATTTGGTTCTAAAAAGTAAACATTGTCGAATGTACAAATCTAAATGATTTTTTACTACATAAAACATCAAAATTAACACATGATGCCAGACAAAAACGGTTGGATGTGGTTTGTGTAAAAAATTAAACTAAAAGATGGAGAAGGAAGAAATTTTTCCCGTTAACTTAAAAGATCCATACGATTTCCATGTTGACAACTTTAAATGTCAAAGAAAAATTGTAGCTTTTTGCTTGCCTGAGCATTTAATTAAAGATATTAAAGATTGAAGCACATTATTCCTTAAAATGCATTAGAATTTTTTTCAAAATTTTGGGCCTAAAAAACTCACTTCAATATTCACTAAAGAAGCAGCTGTGAGCATCGAATCCGGATGCTTTCCTCAATGAAAGTACTCTAAGGGATAGTTTGCATTACATATTAAAGCAGAAAAATGAAGAGAACGAAATTTTTTTCAAAGCTAAAACAAATTAAGTCTGTAAAATCCAAAAAAATGCACGGACAAAGATGCAGGAGATTTAACCATGAAAACAGGTCACTGACAATTTCAAAGCTGTTTACAAAGTTTTAAACACACACTCAATGGTCAGACGATTTTTTTTTTCACACCAAATGATGGGAACTTCTGCACGCCAAAACGTTGAACAACTGGTTTCTCCCCAAAGATGAATAAATATTGTTGGATTTGAAAGTCTAGAGCTCAAGAAACAGTAATGCAAGAAAAAAAAAATCAAAATTGAGAAAATCCCTCCTTCTAGCGCCATAATGTAGATGTCAAAATCTGCATTTGCTCAAGACAAACAACTATTAGTAAACTTTAAGCAAATTGAATAAGACATCCCTATGAAATAATAAATCATGTTTCAAAATGCAAACAAATTACAAGACAAATTAAGGAATATAAAACATGAAATGAATCCTATCCCATAGTGGATTGGTGCTATTGTGGAAAATAGCCCTTTCCCAATCCTTTGCTAAGCTCAATGATAAAATTTATATGAAGATATTATGAAGATGGGAAAAATTAGCTCTCAATTGAAGAGAGTAACCTTGCATGAGTGGTGGATCAAGTTGTGGAGGATTTGAACAATAGAGGAGACCTCTATTTATGGCCAAAAGTGATAAAATAATTCCAAACATGGAGGATGTGGGACTAAAGATAAGCCAATGAAAAGAGGTCACTTGTCAACTTGTGATAGGCTTGAGGATGAGCACATTTTGGTCAATGTGCCAAAGAGAGGGAGATTTCAAATTTGAATTTGAGAGTAAATGCTGAGTTTGACTTGTGCAAGGGACATGTAAGAGACATTAATTGCTTTGTTGGATGTACATGTCCACTTGATTTTGAATTCAAACTTGAGGGAATATTCCTCAAAGATTCCATGTTGATGATTTTAATAAATCAATAAATTGATTTATTGGTGCAAGTGGGAAAAGTAGAGGATGTGACATGCATTAGATTAGATTTAATCAGGATTGATTAGCTTAGATAATGATAAGATGATTTGACCTTTTTGACTTGAATATTTTGATTTATTTAAATAAAAAAGGGATGAAAGGTGATTTCAGACTTAATTAAGTAAAGGATTGATTTATTTAATCAAGGAGGGTGATGTTAGGATCAAGTTGATTTATTTAATTTAAATTGATGGATTTAGGAGATTGATAAATAAACTTGATTTATTTGCTGAATGGATGAATATGACCTAATCGAATGCATTATGCCAATTTTGCATGTCTACACCTTGCACCTACATCTATCATGCAAGATAATAAAAAAATGATAAATAATAGACATCCAACTTCATTAGGTAAATGAATGATTAATTACAATGATTACATCAATTACATGGTAAATATGATCCTTCTTAAATTATTCAATTAATCATTTATACTGAAAATATGAATAACATTAATCATTTATAGTTGCATTAGTTCATTATTCATTTATTCAATTGATCATTTATAATGTAAATATGGATAACATTGGTTAAAAAGATTTGTATTAACCAAAAAGCCATATAGAGATACACCATTATATGTCAATAAAATATAATACAAGAAAGCCATATAGGCTTACAAAAATTCTATATGGACATGCAATGTTAGGGTGCAGCTTCGAGTTGAATTTCCAAGTTCCTAGAATACCATCTCTCCAAACTCGTGAATCACATATTCCCAAATTATTGGACAAAAATTCATATTGAGTTGCACTCATAGAGATCCATCAAGTTATCTCATGACACTTGGAATGGTATAATTCTCAATCATAGCCTCATGAACTCACTGGAATCCATATTGAGCTCACCAAATCCCTTACATGTCTTTGGAAATTATAATCTCATAATATATGCATTCTTTAAATCCATCAAGAGAAAAAATGAAAACAAAAAATAAAGAAAAAAAATATTTTTCTCATGCAAAACACCATCCCTAAGTGAGAAGCTAATTTGAGATAATAGAAATTCCTCCATCCTCCAATGTCTCTTGCATCTCATTTGATTGTGCTTAGTCCTTAAACCACTTTACATGAGTTTTTCTAATTATTTTCATAGCATAAGCTTCAAGCTTAACATTTTGACCTAACTACAACTTTGAAATAATTGTATTCTTCTCATTGATAAGATCACTTTGCCTTTGTATTCAAATCACCTTTGTAGTGTAGGAAAAAAGTATCCCTTTTTCACACTTAATTTGGGAATAAATATTAATAATAAAATGAGCTAAAGTATGCCTTAATTTAATGTTGTAATATGTATTTTACATATTTGCATTAATTTTAGGGATTTATTAATTAAAATAGACTTGATCGTGCCTTATTTTTGGTGTTGTAGGGTGTACCCATACACTTTCACACTAATCTAGGGCTTCATTAATTAACTGAGGTTAATTTTCCTTAAATGGCCCTTTTAATTCAAATCCAATATTAATTAATTGCATTTTTTGAAGAGAAAAACCCGACATTCATTAATGCCATAACATAACACTTAACATTGAGCAGTGTGTGTCCTAGGTAAGTGACCTAGGACCCATTTTCCTAAGGGCGAATGGGTCTTCACTTAGACCTAGGACCCTAATTTAAATTATGCTTTTGGCAGTATTTTAATGATTTCAAAACTATATTTCAATGTCAACTTGTGATATTTGAATTAAGGATAAATTAGTATAAATACAAGGTTATTTTATCAAATCAACATTAGATTTCAATGAGATTTTTGAGAGATCAATTACAAGATCTGAGATTATTTTCAAGAACATTCAAGAGAGGATTTCTTCATCATTTGTTTCAGCAATCAAGATCCAAGCATTATGTCAAAGTTTTGTGGAGTCATGAATGTTTTTGGAGCTAACAAATTGTGATGTAGGTTTCATGATTCAATCAAGAATTCAAAGTATCATTTCAAGCAAAGATTCAAAGTCAAGATCCACATCCATTGAAGTCATTTCATGCAAGTTGTAGACCTCCATTATCAAAGGTTCATCCAAGGATTTGGTGAATTGTGACATAGAGTTGTTCATTCATCATTCCTTTCATGTTTTATTCATTTAAAGGTTTAAGTACCAAAATAGGGTTTGACCAAGGAAAAACCCCATTCACCTAACAAAAAAATAGTTTTTTCTCTCTTGATGCATGTTTGCATATTTTAGGTGGAAAATCTATTGAAGAACAAAAATTGTAAAGTTTTCAAAGTTGCATTTGTTGTCACCATTCTTACAAAATCACATAAATTGACCTACAAAATTTATTTCCAGCTTTCTGACTTCAAGATTTGGGAATCTAGGAATGCAGACTTAGGAGAACATAACCCAAAAACATATTTCAGAGAGCCCTAGTTAGGACCCATTCGCCATAGGGAATCCTCAGTGAACTTCAAAAAAACACTTTTTGCAAAAGGTACACAACATTTATCCCTTCCAAATTCTCCCTAAAGTCTGTAGGTTCCATCAGTTTTATGTTTAAGTTTCTAAATACACTTTATAAATCACAATTTGGAGTTTATTTTCTATTTTTAATCTTTCTCCCCAAAGTTTTTTTTGAATCATACCCCCGTCCTTGCATAAAAAGGAAAATCAGTAGATTCACACTTTGATTTGGTTCACCTCAAGGTTGTCAGTCATTTCCTAATGAAAGTAGAAGAATAGGACCCTTTTTACCTCTTTCGATCCACTTTTCCATGTTGAGAAATTCCACCATCCTATTTTTCTATGTTTCAACCTTAAATCTAATTTAATAGGTATGAGGCCTAAACTATGAGTGAAAACTTCTTTTTGAAAATCAATGTCAATTTCAATATCCATAAGTCACAAAATGATCAACCTAGCACCAATATATTCTTGTCAGTATTCACTTGGCCATTTAGTCATGAGGCAAACCCCATTCACAACATAAATGGTTATTAAAACTACCACAATATACCTCCTATGCTAGATCTAACGACTATTTGCAACATATATGTTTATCAATCTTGGATTTTCTTTCCACTACGATGATAGGATTTAGTATGAAATAGTATGCATGCACTAAGTTGAATGAATCAACATCTTATACATAATAAAATGCATTAAAGAGTCCCTAATTTCTTGTCAATGGGCAACTAAGGATATACCTAGCTTAGGTTGCTTGGCTATTTATGCTAGCTCAAACCATAAGTGGTTTGTGAACCAAATTGGCTATTTGATTTATTCTGTAGTTTTGCGTTTGCTGGAAAAATCCAAGGATGAACAGGGTTTTGACACTTACAGGCCGCTCACCTTTCCCTCCGATGGAGATACACTTCACTATCTAATCAATCTTCTTATGTTTCTTCCCTTTGTTGGTGGACGGACGAGGTGCCAACTCTCACCTGGTTATGACATGCCGTCTATTTAATTCCACGAACAATCCACTCTTTTCTTGTGGAGGCACAACTTTCTTTTGGCTTTAATTCAATCCATGGCCTGCACAGGAATTTCTATAAACATATAATGCTTTTCTCTTATCAAATTTCTTCAACTGTTTCTAACTACGATGCTTTTGCAAGAACTTTCTCGTGGGTAGTCAGTGAGCTCTAAGAAAACTCTTTTGATTTTCCAGATCATTGTCATCCTTCACGACACCCGTATTTGTCAAGGATCACAGCCGCCCATCATCACTCGCTCTGATACCATAATGAAGGGTTAATGCTCGATGATCTTATTTGAGAAACAAAAAATAGATTTATATAGAGTAGCACTACAGTTATCTTAACTGTAACTGTAGAACTGTTATGATAACTGTAGAATAGTAAACTCAGTGGTGGTTCAAACAATGTAATATAATATGATATGCTACGATAACATTCCTACTTATGCTAACAATATTGAGTATCTTAATCATATTTTTATGAATATTACCTTTGACTAGTTTGTAAATGAGAAAGATGTAGAAATTCCTTTCAAACATTTTTGTAGGGCATCTTATTGAATTTGCATAGAAAGTGTGCACATGAGATCATTGATGGATAATTAACATATGTTATTTTTACTATCCTACAAATACCATCTAGTTGCAAGTTATGCATATAGAGCATAACGTGTGTGTAGTATTGTAACATGTTGTCCTAGTTTTCTCTTGCAATGCTCTTTAAAAGATAGAATATTGACTCTATTTACCATACAAAATAAAGGCATCCGTTTACAAATTTTCAACCTACTCAAATCCCACTACATTTTTATAGATATTGCATGATCTCGTTTATTGGATTTAATAAAATGTTTGTGTCTCATACTGATTGTTATTCTTACCATATCCATGTATATTAATGCACTAAAAATATTAAAGGGCTAAAAAGAGGCATTTTAGTCACTACATCATTAGTGCATCTACTTATAGAGGTGTGAAATCCTTCATCTAAGATAAATCAACATATAGGTGCTTAGTGCTAGTTAAATAGAAGTTTCATGTACACTCGGTATGGTTTATGTCAAGGTCAATTATACCATTTGATTTTAATTTTCCCCAGAATTACATTTAAAAGAAAACCTCACTCCTTCTAATGGAACCTAAAGTAGAAGAAGTATTTACATATCACTACCAATTGGTCCATTCATACCATTATCTAATCATAAGTTTCACCTTTCACCTTTGATGAAATACCCTTGGTCCTTTTTGTTAGTATAATTTTTTAGGATAGGTGGAGTTACATGTCTTAGAACCAATAAAATGCCATCATTATTAGGGATTGATTCTGAATTTTATAGGGATTTTTTGATAGGGTTATGATGGAGGTGGTTGGCATGCATCAATATTCATTCACCTTCATGGTACATACCTTTCCCATGATTGCCATGAAAATATGGTGGTTAGTGGCACATTTATCATATTATAAATTTCTACCTATCATCTTAATGATAATTGTATTTGTGATTGGTTTTATGTGCTCCCATGGTGACATGTTGGTGGTAGTTTCATGGTACTTTAAGGTTTCAATTTTATATGTCAATAGTGTGTTCAAGTCATCTCTCACTTTCCATCCACCATCTAATCTAACTTACTTCTACATGGATCACTCATATTCAAAGGGAGTTTGCAATTTTCACCTACTCTACCAAGCACTATTGGCTCTTACCTACCTTGACCGTATGTTATAATTTGCTAGTTATTATCAAATGCATAGTTCTCATGATTTAATCAACTAGTGTTTTGTGGTCCCATTTCTATTTAATGGGTCATCTACACTCCCTTAATATTTTTCGTGTCGATGCACTATTGAAATTCATTATTCAAAGGTTTACCTAAATCCCTATGCATGGTCATAGTAGGTTCATTTATTTCAAATTCTTCCTTCCTCAACATAGTGGAAACTTACCTTAATATGGATGTGGCATTCTCCCATGGTGTTGCAGAGTAGGTGTCTGTTCCCTTGGCTGATGTGGCTGATGGATCTGAGGTGCCTTCCCTTAATGCGGATCCATCTGTGGGGGAGGATAAGGCTTCCTTGAACTCTTTTGGAGTGGGAGGTGCCCACCCTCAACCTTCTTTTGTTAATAATGTGAAGTCTAAGAGGATTAGGGAGGGCTCTGTGCATCCTTGGGCAGTCAGTTCTCCTGTTGTCTTTCATGGTAAGAAAGTTGATGAAAATATTGCTTATTACTCCAATAATGCTCATATTTGTAGATTTTTCCATTTATGGCCTTCCCTCCCTGATTTGCATCTTTGGATCACCAACCATTGGTCTCCTCTGGTTGATGGTCCAATGGAGATTTACCCTTCTGCAAGGGGCTTTTTTGTTGTGGGTTTCAACTCTCCTGAAGATAGACAGGCTATTCTTGACTTTGGCTTGTGGGTTTGGGACTCTCATCCCCTATCCATTAGACCCTGGGTTTATTCTTTTAATCCTTTGAATGAACCCTTAAATGTTTTTCCTATTTGGGTAAGATTGTCTTAGCTTCCCTTATAGTTCTGGTGCTCCTCTACCTATGAGGGAATTGGTAATGCTATTGGTAGGTTCTTGAGAGTGGATAAGGCTTCCAAGAATTTTACTCATAACTCCTTTGCTAGGATCCTAGTAGAGGTTGATCTTTCAAACGCTCTACCTAGTGAGGTAGTTTTTCAGGTTAATGATTGGTCATGGTCTCAAATGGTGGATTATGAAGGTCTTCCATTTCACTGCAGACGTTGTCTTGTTGTAGGTCACTTGGCCCATGACTATTCTTGTGGCTCTCGGCATGATCTGTTTCCTCTTCTACTTGGTGGAAGAATTCACTCTATGAGCACTTAACAGTTCACCCTGCTGCTGATTCTGCTTCTTCTGATGAAAACTCAAGGCCTCCTTCTCCTTCTGGGAAGAAAAATAATATTAATGATTTGGCTATGGTGGATGTTTCTCTTACTGTGGATACTTCAAGGCAATCTATGGTTGTTCCTAATGCTGTTAATACTGCTTCTCTGGTTGCTCCTATTTCAGAAAATGATGTTAATCTACAGTTTCAAACCTGGTTTTAGATGCTTCACCTAAAGTATCAATTGTTCCTCTTATATGCTATTCTGGAGGGGAGTCTTCTCCCTCTGTTCAAAATTTCTCAATTTCAGACTCACCTTGGACAACGATTCACAGAGAGAAGTAGTATTCTTCTAAGAAAGTTACAGTTTCATTTAACTCACCTTCTAAGGCTCTGTCTAGTTCAAGTGTTGCTCCTTGAATTGTTTTTGACTGGTCTTGTGTTGGTTGTTGTCTCTCAATTTGGTTGTGTTGGACTAGTTTGTTTTGCTGAGTTTTTTGGATTTTTGTTTTCCATTTTGTAAGGATCAAGGCCCTTCCCTACTTATCTAATCAAAAAAATAGTGGAAACTTTAGTGTGTGTGTTATTAGTAGGTGGGCCCACGGGGTTTTTCATGTGGCTTCCATATACAATTAGTTATCTTGGTTGATTTTTATTTATGAAGGTATTCTAAGGGTGTTTCAAAAACTTGATCTCATGTGATCCCAAGTAAATTTATTTTCCTCATGGTGTCTATATTTTAAGATATTATATGAATATCATGGTTATCTTGAAGATGATGTAACACAAATTTAATTTCCCTTTAAATCCTATAAAGAAAATTATAAATATTCAAGGGTTGTAAAGGAAAGGAGTTGGTGTTGCACAGATGATTGTCATTACACCAAAATATCAACCTGCTAATGCTCGATACAACCACCAGAGTTAATGAATCCATGGGAGGTGCTTAAGCCATGTCACAAACCAAAGCATTGTATTGCACAACACAAGGAGACCAAAGGTGCACACCTTGCAACAAAAAAATTGTGACCCAGGCTCCAATACTAATTGTTGCACAAAAAATTGTTGTTGTACCAGAAGATCAACCTATTAATGCTTGATACAACCACCAGAGTTAACAAATCCATGAGAGGCAGCTAAACCATGTCACAAACCCAAGTGTTGCACTTCACAACATAAGGAGACCAAAGGTGCACAACTTGCAATAGTTGGTTGTTGGTACAATTGTAGAAAAGGGAGAAAAGAGAAACTTTGGATGTTTATCTTTTATCTTGTAATAAGCTAAGATTGTGATATTAAATATATAAATTTAGCTATGGTCTTCTTTGGAGGTGGAGACTACTTCTTCGGAGGTGAAGCCCTCTTCTATTGAGATGAAGAGGTGGGTTGTGGATTGGTTGGGAAGGTCTATTTTCTATGGTTTTTGGCTTCACTTCTTCCTCTCCTATAGAGGGGAACCCCTTCCTATTGAGGTGGAGGTCGGGTTGGTGCTACTGGTTGACTGGTTCAATGATTGTGTTGCGAATCACTAGTGTTCCTCTATGATTCTTTACTCTCCTATTGAGGTGGGGAGTTTGGTTTCATTGGAAGGTGTTGACAAGTGTTTTGTTGATGACTGGTTGGTTCTAGATGATGGATTCTTGGATTTCTCTAGTGTCTGGATGGTTCGTGTTCATGGTTTCCTGACTTTCTTTGGTTGTTTGTTGGTGGTTAGTACTGGCAAGAGGTATGCTGCAGACTAGTTGATTCAGGCTGATGGTTGCCTGACTGTCTCAGGTGGTTTTTGTATTCAAGGTAATTTGTAACTCCTGGTTACTTCAGGTTTAAGGTGCCCATCAAAACCTTCTCTTTCGAGTAGATCTGGGTTGTCTTGTTGTCTATCTTTTGATCTGTTGTTGGTTTGTTGTTGGTTGTTTATGCTGATTTCTTATGCAACCTGTCCTTCTTTGTGTGGGTTTCGGGTCCCTATCAAAACCTACGAGTTAATGGTTTCAGGTCCATTCAAAACCTATGGTTTTAGGTCCATTCAAAACCTATTGTAAATGGTTTCGGTTCCATTCAAAACCTATTTTTCCCTTAATTAGATCACACAACTCTTAATCATCTACTTGTCTTCATGAATGTTTCACATATTTTTAATAGTCATATTGAGTACCAATTAATCATATTTACTTTCCAACAATGGCATGGTGTGATGGTTGAGTTGTTGTGTTGTTATTCTTGTCATCATGGTTCAAACTCCATTGGGGTGGAATTTGAGAATTTATATTGGGGATGAGGTCCCCCATTTGTGACCTCATCAATTCATAGCTCTAGGTCAAAAGATTTTACCCCTCTTAATAAAAAAGTAATCATTTTTACTAATTTGAAGGGATTATAAGGTTTTAAAAGTCCTTGAAAATATTTTATAAGGAATCCTATTGCAGTTTCATAAGAAGTGTGTGACTCTTTGGTGGATAACTAAGACATGTATGTTCTTTTTGTTATTTGATAAATACCATTTACTTTCAACTTAAGAATATATACCATAGCTTATGTGTGGGATTGTAATCTTTAGTCACCAATATCATCTTATATAAGGTTACATTTCACAGTTTTCTCTTGAAATTCTCTTTAATAAGTGGAACCTTGACTTTGTTTCCTATATAAGATAAATACACACATATGTAATTTGTTCAACCTACTCCCATCTCACAATATTTGTATATAAAAATATAATATCTATATTTAGGGATAGGAATAGAGTTATTTGTTCAATCTCATTGAATGGTCTAATTACCTAGTTTTTATAAAGTATTTTTATTTCACATAGCTAGCATTCACAGTAATTTTTGTATTGTTGTTCTTTCCATATCAATGTATGAAGTGGGATATTGTACTAAAATTATTAAAGTTTTGAGAGGGATAAATCTTTGTCTCTAAATGTTTGGTACATCTACTTATAGAGGTGTGAGATCCTTGATCAAAGATTAAAAAAATCATAGTTACTTAGTGATAGACAAAATATCAATTTCATTTGTACTAGGTATAGTTTATCTCAAGGCTAATTATACCATTTGGTTTTATTTTTCTCAAGAAGTACACAAGGGATAATTTTCTTGGTTTAGTAAAACCTAAAGTAGAAGAATGAATTAACCATCCTTATTAATTGGTCCATTTATTTTATTGATTGATTATAATTATTCCCTTTTCCCTTTATGACACAACTCTATCCCTACGTGTTACTAGAATTATTTTGGATAAATGGATTTTTTTATGTTTGAGAGATAACACATTGCATCATTATAGAGGGTTAAAAACCAATTTCTATGATAGTTAAGTATTTGAAAAGGCCAAGGAAGATTGCAACATTCACATTTGAATATCAACAGGGGTTGACATTCTAAGATATGATAGAGACCCATGTTTCAAATCAATAGATTTGGTGAATCTACATGGTTTGGATAAGAAAAAATGGAACACACTAAAAATTTAAACCAATTAATGTAATGTAGTGAGACCCACTAGAAAAAGCACATTTCATCCACTAATTTTACAATGCAAGAAGGCCCATTATGTCATGCCCATAGCTAGTTGTAGGAAGTGTCAACCATGTTGATGAAGATATAATAATGAGTGAAAATATATGATAAGATCAACCATAAATGAGTAGTTCTCAACCAAGGATACACATGAATAATATTATTACTAGTGACAAAGATTCAAAGATAGACATAGTGTGATTGGGATATAATACAAAGGGTTCATTATGATGATGGGAAATTAATAAATTTGAGAATAAATTATATGACTTAAGTTATCCAGTTATGAGCTAGTAGCAATCAATAGTTAATTAGAATAAATGCATGGGAAATCCCTTGATGGGATATACAATATGAATTTATGTTCCAAGAGGGATATGAATTAAGCCTTAAGATAAATATCTTCAAGGAATTCGGGTCTAGGACTTATATGAACACATCTTAAATCTCAAAATAGAGGAAGAACAAGGGAATTAAGGAATAAATAAAAAATTATGAAACAACATAAAACACTTTCACCATTAGATAACTATATTCCTTCAGGCTAATTAGGCCAATCCAATTATGCTATTAGATTATCCAATGTTTAAGGATGTAGGAAATATGTTACAACTCACATATAAACTTGTAGATAATGTAGTAATGGAAAAATTATCCACTTTTCACACTTAATTTGGGAATAATTAATATTAAAATGAGCCTATTGTTGCCTTGATTTAGTGTTGTGATATGTTTTAGATATTCACATTAAGTTTAGGGCCCTTTCTAATAAAATAGACTTAATTGTACCTTATTTAGGGTGTTGTAAAGTGTATCTTTACACTTTCACACTAATCTGGGGCTTTATTAATTAATTGAGGTTAATTTTCCTTAATTGGCCCCTTTAATTCAAATCCAAGTTTAATCAAATGCAAATTCCAAGAGATAAAACTCGACATTCATAAATTCCATTTCACAACACTTAATTAAAGAAGGTGTGTATCCTAGGTAGGTGACCTAGGACCCATTTTCCACATGGAAAATGGGTCCTCACTTAGTCCTAGGACCATGATTTTACATGATCTTTCACCTTGTCCAATGTGTGTCCTAGGTGAGTGGCCTAGGACCCATTTTCCACATGGTGAATGGTTCCTCACTTATACCTAGGACCCCTCTTTTGGATATGTTTTTGGTAGTATTTTAATGAATTAAACTCTATAATGCAATGTCCACTTGTGATATTTGATTTTTGGTAATTAATGTTAAGATATGAATAAATACAAGGTTATTTTACTTAGTTTCACCTAGCCATTTCAAGTGATCTTAAGAGCATTCAAGTGAGAATTATAAGAGAATTCAAGAGAAGTTTCTAATGCATTCAAGGGAAGATTTATAGAAGATTATTGTAGCAATCAAGATTCATATTGTCATGTCAAAGTTTTATTGCATCATGCATGATGTGTGAGTGAATGTGTTGATGTAGTGTTCAAAATCTATTAAGCATATCAAAGGCATTGTTCCACATCAATGTTCATGATCAAGATCTACATTCATTGAGGTCATTTCATGATAGATTGTGTATTTTTTATCCAAGGTTTCAAATAGGGATTGGTGAGTTGTGACATTGTATTGGTTCATTCAACATTCCTTTCATGCTTTTATTCATTTCAAGTTTTAATTAACAAAATGAAGTTTGACCAAGGAAATCCCCTATTCCCTAGAAAACAACATTTTTCTCTCTTTGATGTGTGATTCTAAATTTTAGGTTGAAGATCATTTGGAGAGAAAAATTGAAAAAAGTTGCAAAGTTGTCAAGAAAATTTGTTAAATCACGAAAACTAAGCTATAGGTTTTATTTTTGGCTTTTCAACAGTACTAGGCTAGAATTTAGGAGTGCAAATTGAGAAGAACAAAATCTAGAAATTGATTTTATGGAGACTAGCTAGGAACCATTCACCATAGGGCGAATGAGTCCTTAGTGAATTTTGAAAAAGCTCTTTTGGTGAAAGGTACACAACAGTTGACCCTTTCTAGATCTTCCTTTTGATTCGTAGTTGGGTTAGATTTAATTTTTGTTTCTAATTGGAATAATATAGCTTGCATTTTGAATGAAATTAGAAAAAGTAGGGTATATCATACTTAATTCATTTTCATCCACACAATTAGATTTTTTTGTTGTTTCATTTTGGTGAACCCAAGTTTTAGCATTGTAATTTTTTGATTTTGGACTCCTTTTCATCTTAGATTTAGATCTTGCATTCATTTTCAATGAATTAGGTCTCATTTAGGGTGTCTAGTTTTTATTTAACTTTGCATTGAATCTAGGTTTTAGGATTGCATTGTTTGTATTCTTTAAATATGAGAAAACCAAAAAAATCAGTCATATTGCATATCGTTTATATCATATAAACTTGCATTTAAAATATAAAAAAATTACATATCAAATTGGGTGTTCTATGTCATCATTTTCTCAAATTTTTACATGCATTTCATATTGAAATCATAGAAAAATAAAACTAAAATTTGTTGTAACAAACTTGAATCTAAAAACCACTGGAAAAAACTTCAAATCTGTAAAAGTTTGTTTCAAAAACCTCATCTAGGACCCATTCACCATAGGGAGAATGATTCCTTGATCAAGTCATAATCTGAATTTCTAGGCATTAAAATCTTCATTCTTGCAATTATGTTTGCTACTTTCAAGTTTCTATTACTATTTGTAGATTTTATGTTTCATCAATCTCATCATATCAAGCTTAATTAGGTACATTTAGTGCATCGTGTGATTTCAAAATGTATTTAAAAGACTTCATTTTCAAGTTTTTGCATAGTGTAATTAGAAAATTATCTTTTTTAGAATCTAAAAATTGCATTTACACATTGCATTCTAGGTCATTGCATTACACTTTAAGCTCTTTCCATTTTGCATTGGCATTGAGTTTGTGAAACTTGTATGAGATTTACAACTTGGTGTCCTATTAGCAATACTATTGTGAGACGTAGTTCAAGACTCATGTCCTCCCACGATACACCATTCACTATTGATCTTGGGTTTTCTAACTCTCTTTCTAATGGTTTTGATAATCAACCCGCTATGGATCATTACACGTATACCTCATTTCCCATGACTTCCATACCTACAACCAATGTGCATGATGCTAACAACACCATCTCTACCATGACTAGTTGTACTCAATATTTGGGATATACTCAAAGAAAAGGTGGAACTTCAATTCCTCCTTCTACAATACCCATTTCCATTCTTACATACACTAGTACTCAAGTTACGACAACAATCCAACCTATTTGCAATGTCTACACTTCCTTAGGCATTTCCATAGGAAATTATTCTAGCTTTGTGCATTCAAATACCATATCTCCTTAACCATCCTCCCTCACAAATTTACAATTCACTTTCCCTCCACATACATACACCAAACCTCCTTATTCCCCTCCACATTACAATAATAACAATGGTGTCATCATTAGCACACTTTTACAAAACATGGAATCCCTTCAAAAACAAGTTGCAACCCTAAATCAAAACAACAATGGTCAACATTCACAATAAATAAAAACCAACCTATTATCCCTATACTTATTGAGAACACAAATGCCACAAGGTATAAAATTTCCTAGATTTGAGAAATATGGTAGGAAAGGAGATCCTGTTAGCCATGTTTCCGCTTATATAGCCCTATGTAGTGATTTCATCTTTGAAGATAAGCTCTTGGCTAAAATATTCCCTATATCATTGAAGATTACTACTTTAGAATGGTTTTACTCCTTGATGAATAACTCAATTGGTTCATTCAATGAGATTATTGATGCCTTTTACAACCACTTCCACATTCGCATGGGTCCCAAGATGACCCTACTTGATTTAATGACATGCAAGAAAAAGGATGATGAAAAGGTTACTGATTTCATAGTGAGATATCAAATGCTTTATTCATAAATAAACATTAGGATTTCTGATGTCGACCTTCAACAAATTTTTATTGCCAATTTTCAAAGAAAAATCCAAACCAAACTTGAGATGTTGAAATTCCCATCCTTCACAAAGTTATGTACAACCCTTCGCAATTATCAGAATTTAGCTTATGACCGTGATGTGAAAAATCCTCCTAGCTGTCCTGAAAAGTATGAATCTACACCTCAAAATAGTTACCAACCTTTTAAGAAACAAAATAGGGGCTTTTTACAACTTAATTTTCCTCAACCAAATCTAAAGAAATTAAAAATTAGTCATATTACAGATCATTTACATCATATTAACTTTCATTTGAAAATTGAAACAAAATTACATATCAAACTAGGTTTTCTAGATTATCATTTTCTCACATTTTATACTTGCATTTCATATTGAATTCATAGAAAACTAAAACTAGAATTTGTTGTAACAAAATTTAATTTGAAAACCACTGGAAAGCAATTCAAATCTGTAAAAAAATGTTTCAAAACCTCATCTAGGACCCATTCACCATAGGGTGAATGAGTCCCCAATGAGGTCATAATCCGAATTTCTAGGCATTAAAATCTTCATTCCTACAATTATGTTTGCTACTTTCAAAATTTTGTTACTATTTGTAGATTTTTTGTTTCATCAATCTCATCATATCTAGCTTAATTAGGTACATTTAGTGTATTGTGTAGTTTCAAAATGCATTTACAAGAAGTTTCATTTTCAAGTTTTTTCATAGTGTGATTAGAAAATTTCCTTGTTTAGAATCTAAAAAATTACATTTACACATTGCATTCTAGGTCATTGCATTGCACTTTAAGCTCTTTCCATTTTGGGTTGGCATTGAGTTTGTGTAACTTGTATGAGATTTACAACTTGGTGTCCTATTAGCAATACTATTGTGACACATAGTTTGAGACTCATGTCATCCCATGATACACCATTCACTATGGATCTTGGGCTTTCTAACTCTCTTTCTAATAGTTTTGATAATCAGCCCCCTATGGATCATAGCATTCATACCTCATTTCCCATGACTTCCATACCTACAACCAATGTGCATGATGCTAACAACACTATCCCTACCATGACTAGTTGTACTCAATCTTTAGGATATACTCAAAGAAAAGGTGGAACTTCAATTCCTCCTTCTACAATACCCATTTCCATTCTTACATACATTGGTACTCAAGTTACCACAACAATCCAATATTAACAATGTCAACACTTCCTTAGGCATTTCCATAGGAAATTCTTCTAGCTTTGTGCATTCAAATACCATATCTCCTTTACCATCCTCCCTCACAAATTTACAATTCACTTTCCCTCCACATACATACACCAAACCTCCTTATTCCCCTCCACATTACAATAATAACAATAATGTCATCATTAACACACTTTTTAGAAACATTTCATCCCTTGAAAAATAAGTTGCAACCCTAAATTAAAACAACAATGGTCAACCTTCATAATACATCAAAACCAACCTATTATCCCTATAAATATTGAGAACACTAATGCCACAAGGTATAAAAGTTCCTAGATTTGAGAAATATGGCGGGAAAGGAGATCATGTTAGCCATGTTTCCACTTATATAGTCCTATGTAGTGATTTCATATTTGAAGATAAGCTCTTGGCTAAACTATTCCCTAGATCATTGAAGGATACTACTTTAGAATGGTTTTTCTCCTTGTCGAATAACTTAATTGGTTCATTCAATGAGATTATTGATGCCTTTTACAACCACTTCCACATTCACATGGGTCCCAAGATGACCCTACATGATTTAATGGCATGCAAGAAAAAGGATGATAAACATTAAGATTCCCGATGCCAAACTTCAACAAATTTTTATTTCCAATTTACAAAGAAAAATCCAAACCAAACTCGAGATGTTGAAATTCCCATCCTTCACAAAGTTATGTACAACCCTTCCCAATTATCAAAATTTGTCTTATGGTCGAAATGTGAAAAATCCTCATAGCTATCTTAAAATTTTTGAATTTGCACCTCAAAATAATTACCAACCTTTCAAGAAACAAAATAGGGGATTTTTACAACTTAATTCTCCTCAACCAAATCATCAAGTTGATAATCAAGTGGCTGCTATAAAGACAACAAATCCTTTTTCCTTTGGGGATAGGAATATAAAATTTACCTCTCTACCCAATACCCTTCATAATATCATGTTGTAGCTTGTGGAAAATAATATGCTTTCCTTACCTCCTGTCAGAGCTCATGATCCTAATAAACCATTACCCACAAACTATAGACCAAATTCTTATTACCATTACCATCGACAAAATGGACATAATATGAAATATTATAAGCATCTTAAACATCTTGTGCAAGACCCCATTGATTCTTTAATAATCATCTAATTGGAGGTGTGAATGATCAAGGTAATAAATCTATAGCTCCTCCTAACCAAAATTTACAAATCTTTACAAATGCCATGCCAAAACATACTATTTAATTTGTAAAATCTAGTGAAACAAAGAATGATGTGATGAATGTTGACACTGATGATGAAAAAATAAAAGATGAAAATATGGATGATGTGGTTAAAGTGGTGTCATTTATTGAAGCTAAACCTCGTAAGAACTCAACCAAAATACCACTTGATATTGATTTCTTACAAAAAGACATAATCAAACATGCACCAAATGGTCATCTTTACATAGTTGGAAGAATCAATGACAAGCCTACTAATGGGATATTAATTGATCATGTCTATGTGAAGAACGTGATCACTGAAGAATTATTATTTGTGCATGAAATTTATCAAGATACATATGACAAATCGAAAGCATGGATCAAAACACATAATGGTTTTTCTTGTCTTGTGATGGGCTCGATAAATCTCCCTCTAAAAGTTAGGCTGAAAACATTAAATTTATCATTCACCATCATCCCATCATCAAATCAATTTTGTATGAAGTTAGGCTATCCATGGCTTCACTTCATGAATTTCATCCCGTTGGTTGTGCATAAATGTTTAAATTTTCCTTTTGGCAATGAAATCTTTACTATGCATCATAATGGCTTTAGTCCTATGTCTTCCTGTGGGAACTTTTGATTGGATTTTTTTTGGCCTGAGTCTATTGAACCTATTAGACCCCATGAGGACTACTTTTTCAAAGCATATCAAAAGTTTAAGGGAAAGCACATAGCATAGTTATCCCTTAGAAATATGCCCCAACCCATGATTGATCCACCTATCCTTAATGAACCAGTGATTGAAAAAAGATCCCTTCCAAACATCCAAGAGCAGCCTATGAAAAATCCTCCTACCATTTCCTATAAGAGACCATGAGACAATCAAAACAATCATGTTGTTCCTCCTAAAGTCAAAAATGTTAACAAAGCCAAAAATAAAGTGGTTGGACAACCTCCCACGGTTCCTTTTGATCCTCCCTTAAAGGAAGAAAAAAAACTATAGATGACAAACCCACTCCTACACAATCACAAATTAACAATAGATTGAAATGAAATCGAAATGATAGAGAGCGTACGTGTAGACGTCATGCTATTGCTTGTATGTTACAAACTAAAGAGTAAAAGAGTAGCATAGAAAATAAAAAATCCAAAATTTCCTGAAGCAATGCATGATGACTCTATACCCTCACTACAACGTAAACGAGAACCTTTGAGAGAAATTTTCATTCGACCTCTTGTTGTGACTAATTTAGATGAAGACATTGATATTGCAAATATTGATGAACAAATACATAATGAGTTGAATTAATTGTTCTCTTCTTCCATGAACTTAAATGATGATAAGAGTGTTGAACTTGGTGTGTGTCCTAGTTTAGCACTTGTTGCTGTCCCTTTTTCTAGTTTCTTTCCTTCCATATAAACAAAACAAGATTGGGATGCAAACAACCTACTATAAGCTGACTTGCATGTGCTTGACAAGTATTTTTCAAATTGTTTTCATTTTCATGTTTTTTTATTTGATTGCATGTGTGTAATGTAATCCCCTATAATGTTTTATTTGATGTATCTCTCTCTTTTTATGCATTCCTTTATTTGTGTCTACATTCTTCTATATGTCGTAATCATTTTATCCTTTTTTTCTTCTCTTGTGTTTTCCCTTTGGGGATGACACAAGGTGTTGAGACATTTAGGTCTCTTCCATATTGACTTGATAGGATATTTTTTGTTTTCACTCTCTTTATGTCATTCTTCCATTTCTATGAGTATTTGGGGAATGATGATGTTTTCAAGCTCTATAACAATATTGTAGCAAAGATATACTGACCCCTAATCCATAGATCCCTTATGTTTTTTTGGGGGAAACCCCTTCCTCCTTTTTAGTGATGTAGCTTTATTTCGGAAACATATGACTTGTCATAGGGATTTTTGAGGAATATCTCATGTCTTAGGAGTAAACATTGGCTCATTTAAAGTAATTGCTCTCAATAATGGTGTTAGCAACTGCTTTAAAGTGGGGGCATACATAGATAATATCTCTTGACATTTTTCATGTTTCATGGTGTGATTTTCTTTATTCTTGTGATGCATCCTTTTCTTGGTGGTTTCATTGGGTTTGATGTCCTCAATGATTGTGATATTTCTTAGCGTATGAAATTACCCTTAGTGGTGATGTGATGCACTGCATTCCCTAAGTTGTGAATATTTTACTCTTGACTTGTCCTCTCTTGGAGACATTAGGCACGATGTTCCCTAAGAATAAAACCTTATGCAAACTAAGAAAAATCCATTTGAACAAAAAAAATTACTAGCATTTATGTTCATAAGTGTTAGCATAATGCATCTTGTTAGCCTTATGAAGGTTGAAACCCTAAATTCAAGGCCACCAAGTATAGTGCACCTTGGTTGCCTGTGGAGCCTTTCCTTGTTCATAGGTGTTTAGCATAATGTAGCTTGTTAAGCCCTATGAAGCTCGAACTCTAAATTCAAGGCCACCTAGCATAACACACCTTTCTTGCTTATGGATCCTTGCCTAGGATAGTGGTGCCTTATTGAAATTTTCAAGAGGATAGATTTGATATCTTATGGGAGCCTAATATGATTCTCTCTTTTTCCACCCTATTAGAAGACTCACGTAGTGGACAAAATAAAGTTCCACTACCTTAGAGTGAGTGCCAAAAAAATAAAATTGATAGATTATATGTGTTCCACATTACATTAGATAGTCTGGGCTTGATCTTCTTGGTCTTTGATGTTGTATGATTGTGTATCTTTTTCATTGTTGCATACATAAGTTTCTTGAATGTCTAATTTAGTGTGAGTTTGACATGGGGTCATACTCTCACTAAAGTGGGGGAAAAATGTAGTAATGGAAAAAGTATCCCTTTTTCACACTTAATTATGGAATAATTAATATTAAAATGAGCCTAACGTTGCCTTGATTTAGTTTTGTAATATGTTTTACATATTCACATTAAGCTTAGAGACCTTTTAATAAATGGACTTAAGTGTGCCTTATTTAGGGTGTTGTAAAGTGTATCTTTACACTTTCACACTAATCTAGGGCTTTATTATTTAATTTAGGTTAATTCAACCTTAATTGGCCCCTTTAATTCAAATCCAAGCCTAATTAAATGCAAATTTCAAGAGATAAAACTTGACATTCATATATGCCATTTCACAACACTTAATTTTGGAAGGTGTGTGTCCTAGGTAGGTGACCTAGGACCCATTCGCCACATGGTAAATGGGTCCTCACTTAGTCCTAGGACCCTAATTTTGCATGATCCTTCACCTTGTCTGATGTGTGTCCTAGGTGAGTGGCCTAGGACCCATTCACCACATGGCGAATGGGTCTTACTTAGACCTAGGACCCCTCTTTTGGATATGTTTTTGGCAGTATTTTAATTATTTCAAATCTATAATTCAGTTTCAGCTTGGGATATTTGAATTTCAGGAATTAATGTTAAGATATGTATAAATATGAGGCTATTTCACTTAATTTCACCTAGCCATTTCAAGTGATCTTAAGAGCATTCAAGTGAGCATTATAAGATAATTCAAGAGAAATTTCTAGGGCATTCAAGGGTAGATTTATAGACTATTATTGTGTTAATAAAGATTCCTATTGTCATGTCAAAGCTATATTGTAGCACGCATGTTGTGTGAGCTAGTGTGTTGATGTAGTGTTCAAGATCTATCAAGCATATCAAAGGAATTGTTCCACATAAAATTTCATGATCATGATCTACATTCATTGATGCCACTTCATGCTAGATTATAGATTTGTTACCTAAGGTTTCAAATAGGGATTGGTGAGTTGTGACATTGTATTTATTCATTCATCATTTCTTTCATGATTTTATTCATTTCAAGGTTTAATTACCAAAAATGGGGTTTGACCAAGGAAAACCCCTATTCCATAATAAACAATTTTTTTCTCTCTTTGATGTGTGATTGTAGATTTTAGGTTGAAGATCATTTCGAGAGAAAAATAGAAGAAAGTTACAAAGTTGTCAAAGTTACAAGAAAAGTTGTGAAATCACAAAAATTGAGCTATATTTTTTATTTTCTAGCTTTCTGAGAGTGCTTGACTAGAATCCGGGAGTGCAAATTGAGAAGAAAAAAACCTAGAAATTGATTTTCTAGAGCCCTAGCTAGGACCTGTTGAGGTGCCAAGCTAACTCACAACATGCAGGTAAGATAAAAGTAAAATTATCTCACCTCTCCTAAAAGAGACAATTAGTAATCAAACTGATCACCTCCTAAGGTCCTTGATGTTGGTTTACAACGTTGTTGTTTCACGAAGTGGTCAATATGGCTGTAATATTCAAGAGGCCTGTTGGTTTTGAGCTTCTGGATTATTGCAAGATCATACATTTATCTAAACCTACTTTAACCAGGGGCTTTAAAGAAATAGAAAAAGATAGATCAAGGTTTTCAAACTAAAAAGAATGTTGATTCATTCAACTAATTAGACTTGTTACCTTCCAAGGAATTCCTAAACTAGAACTGCAAAATAAAATTGACTTGTAATTGATACAAAGTTTCATTCATTCACAGTGCAAACTTTAACAATAGATTACAAATCATCATTCAAACAAAACATAAGATAAAATTTCATTCCTTGAAAGCTTTTCAAATCAAATGATTAACCCAAAATGAATACCATTCTAGAGCATAATATTTAAAGTAGGTTTAAGTCTGGCTGCTCCTATTGCCAATGAAATAGATAAGCAACATTTACAAATCTGGCAAGATCACCAGTGTATAGAAACCCATGTCTTCAAATTATCTCCATCTATGCTAAGAAAATCAGGAAGATACATCACCTCCTCCTCCTGCTGAACATGCAAGATGGATCAACACAACGAATTCACTAAGAACACAATGTCTTCAGTTGTATTGAATCCCCAAAGATAACAATAATTTGAATCTTTTGTATTACAACGACTTCTTAGAATTAAAAAAAACTTCTAACTCCTACTCTACTTCTTGATCTTCTCTACCCTCTGAATCCTCCAACTTGCTAACTAATCTGCTAACTTTGTTTCTAACTTGTCTAACCCTTACAAAAGAAGCGAAACGCCATATTTATAAAACACGTCAGATGTGTCGGCCCAGTTAGGGTTTACAATAAGTCAATTTCACAAAACAAGTTGGCCCTAGAAGAATTCAAAACAAAGTCAAACATGCATTAAATGCACATGCACCAATTAGATTGGCCCAGGACCTCCCTCATAACTCGGACCAAAATGCATAAAGAAGAGGAAAAGCGAAACAATGAGGAAGCATGAATTTCGATGCGGCTTTGCATTAACTGCTTCCCCCACTTCGCCCATACCTTGCCCCATCCTGGCCTTCGTCACCATGAAAATCCTCTGCAATCTATCCGCAAGTGGCATAGTTGAAACCCTAGTTTTCCATTCAATAGCATTAATATCATTCTTCAGCTGCCCCATCGTATTGTCCCAATATCTCTTGTTGGATTGATATTCATTAATGATTGCACAGTAGGTCTTTGTGTCATCCAACTAGTGCCCAACTACTTTATCCCATTATAGCCTTAGTCCTTCGCAGTAGGGTGCTCAATATTCATACCTGAAACCTCGAACCAGGCTGATGTCATCCTGCCCTCAGGAATCCTACTATTTTTTGTCTAGCTTCATTTTTCTTTCTTGCTTCAGAGATGGATGATCCCCTTTGTGTCCTTTAGCCTCTCCATCCACCATCGTCCTACTAGACACAACCTACATTCATCAAACACCAATGTGAGAATCCAAATGTTAACATTTTCATCCAAGTGTTAGCATAAAATCATGATAAAACCATTAAATTAGCCATTAAGCATCAACACTGCGAAGTTTAGGATTTCAAGTTAACTAGGGAAAACTAGCCTGGGAGGAATTTAAATTTTTTTTGAACTAGGCAGATTCTCCCGATGAGGAACCAATGTCAATAATAGATTATTAAAATGAATAAATAATGCATACTCACAATGCAAGTCATCAAGCTAAAGCAATATATATTTAAGCATTCATCATTAGATTCATCAATTTTATCAAATTTCCTAAATTCCACAAAGCACAGCAGAGAATTTGGACAAATCCGGCCAGACCGGATTTCCATGAAAAGGGTAAATATCTAAAGTTTCAACACATTCCAGGAAAATGGAGGGAAGGAGAAAAAACTAGGAAAATCTAACCGGGTAGGAAAATCTAGAGGTCGACAAAAAACCTGAAAATTGACAATCCAACACGAATTCGCTCAAATTGACTGAAGATCACAAATTTGAGGACCTTGGGCATGGAAATTGTTTAACATGAGCCTCCTACAAATCTTCTTCGAATCCTAGGCTCAATCGAAAGCAGATCAAGATGAAATGGCGATGCCCTAGGCATGAAACCCTATATTTAAACCATGAATGCACAAAGCAAGCTAATAAATGCCCAAACACACAGGAATTCAAACTCCAAGCAAGACCATAATGTTTTAAAGCACAACAAGATTGAACATCTCAACTCAGAAGAACACAAATGATAAAGAAAAATGGCATAACGCTCCAAAAAATTGACCAAACTCAAAAACCTGATGGCTAGACGGAAATCCAAAAAAATCTAACCAAGGCAGAATTCTGCAAAGGCCAGAAATCTCCAAACTGTAGCATAAAATAGGCCAAGCTAGACTTTGAGCGTAATCTAGGAAAATCTAGATGGGGCAGACAATCCCGAACTGGATCAAAAGCCCGAACAACAGCATTGAAACCGGAGTTTGAAAGAAATCTAGGAAAATCTGGACGGACCGGAAAATCCCAAACCAGGGTAAAAACCTGAACTTCACCCAAAACATAATATTTTCAATATGCAACTTAGGGAAAACACTTGGGAAAGCAAGATAAACATATTAAGCACATGCCAAGGCAAAGAAAAACCTCAAAATCAAAGGGGGAAAAACATAAAGAGTGAAAGAAAAAGAGGGTCCCATTTTAATCAAATTTAAAATGGGGTGGTTATGCAAGGCATAACAATTGGCGACTTGGCTGGGAAAATGGTTTAACCATTTTTCAGAAACTGAGGGATTCAATTACCCAAAACTCCTAGTTTATGGACATCACAAATACAGTTAGGTCAATTTTAGTAAACAAGGTTGAACTAGAATCTCAAATGTAAATCAACACTGGCTACCCCTGAATCTATGTGTGTGCTTGATAGTGCATCACCCTTTTACAAAGTTTTCCTCATCTTTTGAACAATTATGCACAGGATTTGAACTACATGAGTTGATTCCCTTCAATTGTTGTGCAATGATATTCTGGGCATTGCTCTGCTGCCAGTCAAGCATCCATAGCTCTGACGAAGATACCTCTAATTTTCTCACAGCATTGCTCTACTGCCAGTCAGGCATCCATAGCCCCAGTAGAGATACTGGAATCACCCATTCAGTATTGAGTTTTCTTTTCTTAGCTAGTCTTTTTTTCTTTTCTTTTCTCTATTTTCTTCATTCAATTCCTTCTCAATATGTCAGATGTCCAACATCTGTACTGGGTTGAAAACTACCATGGACCTCATAATAGCATCTGGGGAATCAGATTTTTCACTCAAATTTTACAACACCATCATCCTAAGACAAATATGCCATTACAAAAGGAGATGTTTCTAATGATTTGTGACAGATTCAATCGTAGTTAGTGAAGATTGCTTACTTTACACCTTGTTCTCAATGAATTTCCACAACTCTCATTGACAATGGACATAAAACAATGAATTTAGAATAAAATCCTCCAATCAGATAACCTGAAAATATCTAAACAACTTCTCTCTTACTAACCAAAGTATACTTCAGATAACAACCCCCTTACTTAATTGAATAAAATGAAGGTCCACACAAAAAAAATAAAGGAACACAAGGAAAAGACAAAACCAACCGAACAACAAACTATTTACATATTTACAACCCAACAAAATACCAGACCTTTTACGACCCAAAATAATGTTTAAGAAATTGTCCATTGATAGGCAATGGAACAAGTTCTCTTGTTAAACTACTTAGCCAAAAAGTATTTTCTCCTAGGATTTCAGCAGTTTGATAGGGACACAACCAGAGCTTACCAAACTTCTGGTGGTCACCCTTCTTTTCATTGGCTTTATCCCATAGTAAGACAAGGTCTGATATCTTGAAAGCCTTGACTTTGGCTCTTTTGTCAAACCAACATTTGACAACAGCCTGGTGCCTAAATAATTGCTGCAAAGCAGCAGGATGAACTCGGCAGAAGAAAAGGTAGGGCCATTGTCACATACCAGTGCAAAGGGTACTCCAAACCTAGTTGTGATGCATTCAGTGAGGAACTTGATTACTACCTCTGTTGTGTTATTCTTGCAAGGTATAGCTATTTTGCATCTCGTCCAGTAATCCGTGGAAGTCAAAATGAATTTATGTACTATAGAAGAATTTGGGTTAATTACCCCAATAAAATCAAGTGCCCATTGGGCAAATGGACTTACCTCATAAACAGGTTGCAATGGCATGACTGGATGATGCTCTTTTGATGCAAAATTTTGACATATATGACATGTCATTACATGTTGGTGGGAATCTTTAAACACACATGGCCAATAATAACCAGATCTGAAGATCCGATGTGCTAAAGAATCCGCAGAACCATGACTCGGGCCATGTTTCCCATGAAATTCACTAATTGTGTGCTTAGATTCTTGTTGATCAAGGCATCGTAGATAAACCCCCTCAAAATTATTTCTGTATAACAATCCTCCTTTGAGCATATAATGGGAGATTTTCATTCTTAGTGCTCTCCTCTAAGTTGTATTCATTCCCACTGGGCACTAATTATTGAGCATGAAATAAATAATATCGGCATAACAAGAGTCATTAGAAAAGCATTGTGTTGCGTACTGCTGACAAGTAATGTTCTTACCAGCATCTACCATTGCTTTAGGCAGGCCTTGACCTTGTACAAGTTTCATAGGGTGAATCTCTAGATTGAATTCCTACAAAATAGCCATCCATTTCCCCCTTTGTTCTCCCAACTCGCTCTACATAAGTAGAGACTTCACAGCAGCATCAAGAACCACAACAATGATCTAACTTCGAAGCATATAACGCCTTAACTTCTTGACAGCTCTAACCAACACAAAAGCTTGTTTCTCAAGAGGTGGGTACTTGACTTCAACATTCTTAAACAAAGAGCTCATGAAGGAAATTGGCCTTTCATCCCCCTCCTCTCTTTGTTGCATCAGGATAGCTGCACGAGTGTTCAGAAGAAAAAGAATAAATATAAAATGGCTTCAAGTAGTTAGGACTGGTGAGGACTGGCGCCTCTAAAATGGATTGCTTAACCTGAGAAAAAGCAGCCTTTGCCTCATTACTCCATTCTATTCTAGCATCTTTCTTCATCATTTTGTTCAAAGGTTAAACAATTTCTGCAAAACCTGTGATAAACTTCCTCACAAAGTTGATCTCTCCGAAGAAAGATCTCATCTCTTTCTTACTTCATAGCATGATTAACTTCATAATAGACTCAACTCGGTCTGGATCTATCGATATCCCTCTTTCTGAGATTATGTGTCCCAAAATTTTCCCTTCAGAAACCCCGAACACACACTTTTTAGGATTCAGAGAAACACCATATTGGATACATCTTTCACGAACTTTAGCCAAGTTTGCAGCATGGTTTAGTATATCTTTAGAGAATACTATTAGGCCATCCATATAAATGATGATGCACTTACCAATCAAATCTTTGAATGCTACGTCCATTGCACGCTGAAAGGTTGCTCCAACATTTATCAAACCAAATGGCATCCTCTTGTAAGCAAATGTTCCCCACTTAGTAGTGAAGTTTTGCTTCATTCTGTCTTCATAATTAATGATCACTTGATTGTACCCAGAATAACCATCCAAGAATGACATCATTTGAGACCCATTGACAGTTTGCAAGACCTCATCAAGAGAAGGGAGTGGGTAGTCTTTTTTTGAGGCTCTATTCAGATTTCTGAAATCTACACATAGCTTGATCTCCCCATTCCTTTTATGAACTGGAACCAACTTAGCCACCCATGTTGAATGTCGTACAGGGAAGATTATTCTTACATAAAACAATTTCTAAACTTCCTTAAAGATTAGTGGTTCAATCAGGGCGTTGATAGGACGTTGTTTCTGTCGAAATGGTCTAGTTTCAGGCTTCAAAGGAATAGTATGAGTTATCACAGAAGTATCAAATGTTTTTAGATCTTCATACCCCCAAGCTATTGCAGCAATATATTTCTTCAGTGCCCTCAATATATCTTCTCTAATTGCTTTAGGGTAGGCCTTCCCTATGTAAACATTCCTTTCAGGGCTAGAGTTAGATAAGTTAACAGTTTCATATTCACCTCCCTTATCTTTGGTTGATACCTTTTCTTGAGCCCTTGGATCTGAATCAAAAATTATTTCTAAAGCCACCATTCCCTTGGGAATGCTATTACTTTTTAAAGAGAGGACACCCTCTGTATCGTAGTCTTTGGGGTTCCAGTCTCCTTAATCCCTATCAGACTCATCAATGATTTGTCCTTCGAAAACATTTGAGCTTTCTAGAAAAGCAAGGATATGTCGATCATCGTCGAAGACCTGAAAGTTCTTGACATTATCAGGGACTGTTAGGGTGGATATCAATTCTACTGAGAATCTCTTCAGCTTGGAGCTTTGCATGGGCTCCATGGTACTTGCGGTAATAGCTAATGAATCAACTATTTGATTCTCTCTAGGGATTAAACTAATCCCAAAAGCATCGAAGTCTTCAATCAGGTTCCACACCCGATTTCTAGAAGTTGCCAGTCTTTTATAGTGGCATGTGTACTGGGTATGTACTTTCTTGATAATCACTTCTGAATCTCCTTTAACCATCAAGGCAGTAAATTTCTTCTGATGTACGAACATCAGTCCCCAAGCCAATGCTTCATATTCTGCTATATTGTTAGTGCATCCAAACTGTAACCTGTAAGAAGCAAAAATGTTTTCCCTTTTGGGCTGGTTAACTCAATCCTAGCACCACACCCTGTTTTAGATTTGGATCCATCAAATGTGAGGGTCCATAGCTGATTATGAGTTGGGGTTGATCTCTTTGAGCTTGTTTTGGGTGCTTGGATAAGATGAACCATAGGTGGGGCCACCTGATATTTTGCATAAAATATTGGGAATGGGTGTTCAATAGGTTCATTAGGTGCAATACCCAATTCCCGCTCAGATATATCATGTAATCCTAGGATATATTTCTGACAGTTATCTATATCTTTGATTAACCCCTTGTGTTCTGGTATACTTGTGAGTGCAGGGGTATCAAACAAACCTTGGGGTTGTTCAACACAACTATGTTTGTTCGGTATTCTGATCAGGGTAAGTTTAGTTTGAGAAGGGACTTCCTTGGAAGGTATATTATCCCTGGTTAACATTATTGCATTTTTGGCTTTAAATGAGAAGTGATCTGAAACAGTCTCAAGGTGACTTGGGCCAGTTTCTTCAGTTTGGAAAACATGATTTAGAACACTAATGCAGGGTTGGCAAGTCAATTTTGAATGATTTTTGGTAGTGCACCCTACACCAATTTGGGAGTAGAAGACTCCACAAATCAATATCTTCCCCTAAGACCAGTTTATCCTGTTGCAGTTTCTTGATCAATACCTGTTGGTTTACACTAATCATGGGATCAGGGAATTCTTGTATCGACAAATCATTAGAATTAAGAAATGAAAGAGTCAGAATTTGCTCTCTTTTATAAACCCCTATCTTGATTTCAAAATAGGCTACCTCGTTGGGACAGTCATACTCAGTGATGATATTTTTGAGGGGAGGTTCACTCTCAATCCTAATCTGCATAGGAATTCCCCTCCATGGTAGCCACATATGTGAAAAGTCGAGGGAGAGATATCCCCCTATACTCTTCATTAGTTCTCTACTCAAATGCATACCGTAAGTCTCAGGAATGTCTGCTACCTGAGTATCCATATTGGTTTGAATCCTAGGGTCAGACCCTACTTGTACATGTATATTTCTCAATTCTCCAACTACATTAACCTCTGTTTTATCAAGTTGGATGACCTTCTTGTTTGTTTGGATAGGATTCAATCCCAATTTCTTGCATACAGAAAATGGCATAACATTGCTAGAAGCCCCTGAATATAGCAGACAATTGTGTAGATTCTTCCCACAGATTCTCAAACTTAAAAGAAATGGTGGGGTGCCTACTATGTTTCTGAAGAAAGCTATGTTCATGTCTGTAGCGGGTGCCATCTTGGTTTTCCCTTTTGATTTATCAACTTCTTCCAAAGCTTTCAACACTATATCTCATTGGGAAGGGCACCCTTTTAGGATGTCAAAGTATGATAAAGAGGTTTTTTTTTCTGCATCTCATAAACAATATCAATTTTTTTGTTATAACTTGCATTATATTTGAAAACACCAGATGAATTACCTTTGTTAGGGAAGTCAGGGAGACCCTTCGGTGGAGGAGGGTTGTTATCAACACTCTGATTTAGAGGCACCATGTGGTTAGGTGGTGCTGATGTAGTGAACAGACCCTTATTTTGGTTTCTTAGGAAGTTTCCTCCCTTTGTCTGAAAGGCTAGGGAATCATACACATCTTCCTTTGGTTCATTCTCACTCTACATTGGGAATGAAGGTTCTCCTTCAAAGAGGTCATAATCCATTGTTGTATCCACTGAGCCACCTTTTTTATTTGAATTCCCTTGGAACGTTTGGGCATCTTCCTATGCTATCTTCACAACCTTCTCCATTTCAGGACAGTTCACCTCAGAATGAGTTACAGTATCATGTAGCTTGCACCAGTTAGTCATAAAATTAAGGTCAGCCACATTTGCAGTATGTGGCCTATCCTCATTAGCTTGATAATTGTGAGAAACCCCACCATTATTTGGCCATGTGTTCCATTGTCTGTTGTTATTGGGCCTCTGGTTATATCCTCTATTTTGATTTTGATAGCCTTGGTTAGGGAAGTTTTAGCCTTGATAATTCCTCTGCCTATGATTGTTGTTGTTCTGATAATTACCCTGATTATTATTGTTTTGATTAGGGTAATTACCTTGATTAGAATAATTACCTTGGTTATGAGAGGGTTTAGTTTAAGTTGAGCCATGCCATTTGTGACTTGAGACAGATTTTTCTTTAGGGTCTCCACCTCATTTGTGAGTTGAAATGTCCTTTCACTCTCAACATTCTTAGCAACAGGTGGCTGACCAATAGGATTTGGTATTCTAGCTTGCTTATGATGACCATGTGGACTATGATGAGCCTGTGATTGTTGAGAGGAGTCAGAAGCTCCATTGGCAAAGAATGCAATAGGAGATTGAGTTTGGAACTCAGACATAGGTCTATAATGGAAAGGAGACATCCCTGGGACAATATTGAATAAAGGGGTTGGGTTAGGCATCTTATACCCCATAGAAGGAAAACCTCCTCCCATGTTCCCTTGTTGAGAGCTAGTTTGTTGTTGTAGCTTGATGGCTCGATGATAAACTTTAGATAGAGAATCAATATACATCGGCTGATAAGTCCTTTGTAGGAACAAACCAAGCAAAGGGTCTATAACTCTAAAATATGCCTAAATGGCACTATTTTTAGCAACTAGATAGGGGTCCTACAATCTCCTATACATTCATTGAAACCTTGTATTAAACAAGGGCAGTGATTCACATGGCTCCTTCCTAATGGTCACAAATTGATGGAACAAAATGGTTGGATCCACATAAACTCTGAACTGATTGATGAAAGCATTCTCCATATCTGTCTAGCTCAGAATAGAACCTTGTGGAAGATTTAGGTACTAGTTGTACGCCATATCCCCTAAGGAATAAGGGAACAACCTACAAACCATATCATGGTGAGCTATCCGAGCTCTGGTACAAGCGTCCTTAAAAACTTGTATGTGCTCCTCAGTACTCCTTAATTCACCATGAATGTATTTGGGACAAAATATCTCAAGATTCTTAGGCATATCATGAAAGCCTCACGGAATAGTCCCCAATGGAGAGACATTATTCAAAAAAAATTCAATTGGTGGCGGTGGTGGAGGTTGAGCCAACTGTTGAATCTAGGTTGAACCAGTTATAATGGCAATTGAGGTGGTTTTGGTGGTGGATTCACGGGTATCAACTCGGGTATTGGTGAAAATCCTGGTGGAGTGAGCAGAGCAGACAAGGGTAGTAGAATGGTTTCCTTGTGAATCTTGTGTCTCATTGGGGTCTTGAGTTCTATCAAAGGCGGTGGCTTTTAAGTTGATTGAAGAACTCTATGGGACCTCTCTAGTGAGAAAGACTCAATGTTATCCAACTTTCTCTTTTGGCTCTCCTTCTAGCGCCAGTTCCTGTTGAGGTGCCAAGTTGACCCACAACATGCAGGTAAGATAAAAGTAAAAGTATCTCACCTCTCCTAAAAGAGACAATCAATAATCAAACTGATCACCTCCCAAGGTCCTTGATGTTGGTTCACAACATTGTTGTTTCACGAAGTGGTCAATATGGCTGTAATATTCAAGGGGCCTGCTAGTTTTGAGCTTCTGGATTGTTGCAAGATCAAACATCTATCTAAACCTACTTTAACTAGGGGTTTTAAAGAAATAGAAAAAGATAGATCAAGGTTTTCAAACTGAAAATAATTTTGATTCATTCAACTAATCAGACTTGTTACCTTCCAAGGAATTCCTAAACTAGAACTACAAAATAAAATTCACCTGTAATTGATACAAAGTTTCATTCATTAACAGTGTAAACTTTAACAATAGATTGCAAGTCATCATTCAAACAAAACATAAGATAAAATTTCATTCCTTGAAAGCTTTTCAAATCAAATGATTAACCCAAAATGAATACCATTCTAGAGCATAATATAAAGTAGGTTTAAGTCTAGTTGCTCCTACTGCAAATGAAACAGATAAGCAGCATTTACAAATTTGGCAAGATCACCAGTGTACAGAAGCCCATGTCTTCAAATTATCTCCATCTATGCTAAGAAAACTAGGAAGATACATCACCTCCTCCTCCTGCTAAACATGCAAGATGGGTCAACACATCGAATTCACCAAGAACACAAAGTCTTCAGTTGTATTGAATCCCCAAAGATAGCAACAATTTGAGTCGTTTGTATTACAATGACTGCTCAGAATAAAAAAAAACTTCTAACTCCTACTCTACTTCTTGATCTTCTCTACCCTCTGAATCCTCCAGCTTGCAAAAGAAGTGAAACACTATATTTATAAAATGCATCAGATGTGTTGGCCCAGTTAGGGTTTACAATAAGTGGTTCACAGAACAAGTCATCCCTAGAAGAATTCGAAACAAATTTAAATATGCATTAAATGCATAGGCACAAATCAGATCAGCCTAGGACCTCCCTCATAACTCAGACCAAAATGCGTGAAGAAGATGAAAAGTGAAAGAATGAGGAAGCACGACTTTTGATGCAACTTTGCATTAATTGCTTCCCCCACTTCGCCCATACCTTGCCCCATTTTGGCCTTTGTCACCAAGAACGTCCTCTGCAAGCTATCCCCAAGTGGCATAGCCGAAACCCTAGTTCGCCATTCAATAGCATTAATATCATTCTTCAACTACCCCATCGTATTGTCCCAGTCTCTCTTGTTGGATTGATATTCATTAATGATTGCATGGTAGGTCACTGCATCATCAAGCTGGTGCCCATCTACTGTATCCCATGATAGCCTTAGTCCTTCGCAACAGGGTGCTCAATATTCGTACTTGAAACCTTGAACAAGGCTGATGTCATCCTGCCCTCAGGAATCCTACTTTTTTTTACTTCATTTTTCTTTCTTGCTTCAAAGATGGATGATCCCCTTTGTGTCCTTTAGCCTCTCCAACCACCATCGTCCTGCTAGACTCAGCCTACATTCATCAAACACCAGTGTGAGAATCCAAATGTTGACAACATTTTCATCCAAGTGTTAGCTTTAAATCATGATAAAACCATTAAATTAGCCATTAAGCATCAACACTGCGAAGTTCAGGATTTCAAGTTAACCGGGGAAAACTATCCTAGGAGGAATTTCACAAAGAGAAGGGAGTGGGTAGTTGTCTTTTTTTGAGGCTCTATTCAGATTTCTAAAATCTACACATAGCCTAATCCCCCCATTCCTTTTATGAACTGGAACCAACTTAGCCACCCATGTTGAATGTCGTACAGGGAAGATTATTGTTACAGAAAAAAATTTCTAAACTTCCTTAAAGACCAGTGGTTCAATTAGGCCATTGATAGGACGTTGTTTCTGCCGAAATGGTCTAGCTTTAGGCTTCAAACGAATAGTATGAGTTATCATAGAAGTATCAAATGTTTTTAGATCTTCATACCCCCAAGCTATTGCAGCAATATCTTTCTTCAGTGCCCTCAATATATCTTCTCTAATTGCTTCAGGGTAGGCCTTCCCTATGTAAACATTCCTTTCAGGGCCAGAGTCAGATAAATTAACAGTTTCATATTCACCTCCCTTATCTTTGGTTGATACCTTTTCCCAAGCCCTTGGATCTGAATCAAAAATTCTTTCTAAGGCCACCATTCCCTTGGGAATGCTATTACTTTTTAAAGTGAGGACACCCTATTACAGTCTTCGGGGTTCCAGTCTCCTTGATCCCTATCGGACTCATTGATGATCTGTCCTTTGAAAACATCTGAGCTTGCTAGAAAAGCAAGGATATGTCGATCATCGTCGAAGACCTAAAAGTTCCTAATATTATTAGGGATAGTTGGGTTAGATATCATTAGATTCTAATGAGAATCTCTTAAGCTTGGAGCCTTGCATGGGCTCTAGGGTACTTGTAGCAATAGCTAATAAATCAGCTATTTGATTCTCCTCTGTAAGGATTAAACTAATCCCAAAAGCATCAAAGTCTTCAATCAGGTTCCACACCCGATTTCTATAAGCTGCTAGCCTTTTATTGTGACATGTGTATTGGCTGCGTACTTGCTTGATAATCACTTCTGAATCTCCTTTAACCATCAAGGCAGTAACTTTCTTCTAATGTGCGAACATCGGTCCCCGAGCTAATGCTTCATATTCTACTATATTGTTAGTGTATCCAAATTGTAGCTTGTAAGAAGCAAAAAATGTTTTCCCTTTTGGGTTGGTTAAGTCAATCCCAGCACCAACCCTATTTTAGATTTGGATCCATCAAATGTGAGGGTCCATAGCTAATTATGACCTAGGGTTGATCTCTTTGAGCTTGTTGTGGGTGCTTGGATAAGATGAACCATAGGTGGGGCCACCTAATCTTTTACATCAACTATTGGGAATGGTTGTTCAATAGGTTCATCAGGTACAATACCCAATTCCTGCTTAGATCTATCATGTAATCCTAGGATATCTTTCTGATAGTTATCTGTATCTTTGATTAACCCCTTGGGTTTTGGTATACTTGTGAATGCAGGGGTATCAAACAAACCTTGGGGTTGTTCAACACAACTATGTTGGTTCGATATTCTGACCGTGGTAAGTTTAGTTTGAGGAGGGGCTTCATTGGAAGCTATATTATCCCTGGTTAACATTATTGCATTTTTGGCTTCAAATGAGAAGTGATCTAAAACGGTCTCAAGGTGACTTGGGCTAGTTTCTTTAGTTTGGAAAACATGATTTAGAACACTGATGCAGGGTTGGTAGGTCAATTTTGAATGATTTTGGTAGTGCATCCTACACCAATTTGGGAGTAGAAGACTCCACAAATTAATATCTTCCCCTAACACCAGCTGATCCTATTGTAGCTCCTGACCAATACCTATTGGTTTACACTAATCATGGGATCAGGGAATTCTTGTATCGACAAATCATTAGAATTAAGAACTAAAAGAGTCAGAATTTGCTCTCTTTTATAAACCCCTATCTCGGTTTCAAAATAGGCTTCCTAATTGGGACAGTCATACTCAGTGATGATATGTTTGAGGTGAGGTTCACTCTCAATCCTAATCTGTGTAGGAATTCCCCTCCATAGTAGCCAGATATGTGAAAAGTTGAGGGAGAGATGTCCCCCTATACTCTTCATTAGGTTCTCTGCTCAAAAGCATACCGTAAGTCTCAAGAATGTCTGCTACCTAAATATCCATATTGGTTTGAATCCTAGGGTCAGACCCTACTTGTACATGTATATTTCTCAATTCTCCAACTACATTAACCTTTGTTTTATCAAGTTAGATGACCTTCTTGTTTGTTTGGATAGGATTCAATCCCAATTTCTTGCATACAGAAAATGGCATAACATTGCCAGAAGCCCCTAAATCTAGCAGAGAATTGTGCAGATTCTTCCCACAGATTCACAAACTTAAAAGAAATGGTGCAGTCCCTACCTTGTTTCTAAACAAAACTGCGTTCATGTCTGCAGCGGGTGCCACCTTGGTTTTCCCTTTTGACCTTGTGTTCCATTGTCTGTTGTTAGTAGGCCTCTGGTTATATCCTCTATTCTAATTTTGATAGCCTTGGTTAGGGAAGTTTTGGCTCCTATAATTCTTCTGCCTATGATTGTTGTTGTTATGATAATTACCATGATTATTATTGTTCTAATTAGGGTAATTACATTGATTAGCATAATTACCTTGGTTCTGAGAGGGGTTCAGTTTAAGCTGAGCCATGTCATTTGTGACTTGAGGCAGAGTTTTCTTTAGGGTCTCCACCTTGTTTGTGAGTTGAGTTGTCCTTTCACTCTCAGCATTCTTAGCAACAGGTGGCTAAACGATAGGATTTGGTGTTCCATCTTGCTTTTGATGACCATGTGGACTTTGATGAGCTTGTGATTGTTGAGAGGAGTCAAGAGCTCCATTGGCAAAGAATGGAACGGGAGATTGAGTCTGCAACTCAGACATAGGTCCATAATGGGAAGGAGATATCGCTAGGATAGTATTGAATAAAGGGGTTCGGTTAGGCATCTGATACCCTATAGAAGGAAAACCTCCTCCCAAGTTCCCTTGTTGAGAGCTAGTTTGTTGTTGCAGCTTGATGGCTAGATGATAAACTTTAGACAGAGAATCAATATCCGTCGGCTAATAAGTCCTTTGTAGGAACAAGCCAAGCAAAGGGTTTATAACTCTAAAATATGCCTAAATGGCACTATTCTTAGCAACTAGATAGGGGTCTTGCAATCTCCTATACATTCGTTGAAACCTTGTATTAAACAAGGGCAGTGATTCACATGGCTCCTTCCTAATGGTAGAAAATTGATGGAACAAAATGGCTGGATCCACATAAACTCTGAACCGATTGATGAAAGCATTCTCCAGATCTATCCAGCTCAGAATAGAACCTTGTGGAAGATTTAGGTACCAGTTGTATGCCATATCCCCTACGGAATAAGGGAACAACCTTCAAACCACATCATGGTGAGCTATCTAAGCTCTGGTGCAAGCATCCTTAAAAGGTTGTATGTGCTCTTTGGTACTCCTTGATCCACCATGAATGTATTTGGGATAGAATCTCTTAAGATTCTTAGGCATATCATGAAAGCCTCCAAGAATAGTCCCCAATGGAGAGACATTATTCACAAAAAATTCCATTGGTGGCGGTGGTGGAGGTTGAGCCAGCTATTGGATAGGCTGAACCAGTTGTAATGGCAATTGAGGTGGTTTTGGTGGTGGATTCATGGGTATCAACTAGGGTATTGGTGAAAAGCCTGGTGGAGTGAGTGGAGCTGACAAGGGTGGTAGAATGGTTGCCCTGTGAATCTTGTGTCTCATTGGGGTCTTGAGTTCTATCAAAGGTGGTGGGTTTTTAGTTAATCGAAGAACTCTATGGGACCTCTCTGGTGAGAAAGACCCAATGTTATCTAGCTTGCTCTTTTGGCCCTACTTCTAGCGCCAGTTCCTGTTGAGGTGCCAAGTTGACCCACAACATGCAAGTAAGATAAAAGTAAAATTATCTCACCTCTCCTGAAAGAGACAATCAATAATCAAACTGATCACGTCCCAAGGTCCTTGATGTTGGTTCACAATGTTGTTGTTTCATGAAGTGGTCAATATGGCTGTAATATTCAAGGCGCCTACTGGTTTTGAGCTTCTAGATTGTTGCAAGATCAAACATCTATCTAAACCTACTTTAACCAGGGGTTTTTAAGAAATAGAAAAAGATAGATCAATGTTTTCAAACTAAAAAGAATGTTGATTCATTCAACTAATCAAACTTGCTACCTTCCAAGGAATTCCTAAACTAGAATTGCAAAATAAAATTCACCTGTAATTGATACAAAGTTTCATTTATTAACAATGCAAACTTTAACAATAGATTGCAAATCATCATTCAAACAAAACATAAGATAAAATTTCATTACTTGAAAGCTTTTCAAATCAAATGATTAACCCAAAATGAATACCATTCTAGAGCATAATATAAAGTAGGTTTAAGTCTGGCTACTCCTACTATAAATGAAATAGATAAGCAACATTTACAAATCTGGCAAGATCAACAGTGTACAGAAACCCATGTCTTCAAATCATCTCCATCTATGCTAAGAAAATTAGGAAGATACATCACCTCCTCCTCCTGCTAAACATGCAAGATGGATCAACACAATGAATTCACCAAGAACACAATGTCTTTAGTTGTATTGAATCCCCAAAGATAGCAACAATTCGAGTCTTTTGTATTACAACGACTGCTCAAAATAAAAAAAAAGCTTCTAACTCCTACTCTACTTCTTGATCTTCTCTACCCTCTGAATCCTCCAGCTTGCTAATTAATCGCTAACTTTGTTTCTAACCTATCTAACCCTTACAAAAGAGGCGAAACGCCATATTTATAAAATGCATCAGATGTGTCGGCCTAGTTAGGGTTTACAATAAGTCATTCACAGAACAAGTCGGCCCTAGAAGAATTTGAAACAAATTTAAATGTGCATTAAATGCACAGGTAGAAATCAGATCGGCCCAGGACCTCCCTCATAACTCAGACCAAAACACGTGAGGAAGAGGAAAAGCAAAACAATGAGGAAGCATGACTTTCGATGCAACTTTGCATTAACTGCTTTCCCCACTTCGCCCATACCTTGCCCCATTCTGGCCTTCATCACCAAGAATGTCCTCTGCAAGCTATCTACAAGTGGCATAGGTGAAACCCTAGTCTACCATTCAATAGCATTAATATCATTCTTCAACTGCCCATCGTATTGTCCCAGTCTCTCTTCTTGGATTGATATTCATTAATGATTGCACGGTAGGTCGCTGCATCATCCAGCTGGTGCCCAGCTACTGTATTCCATGATAGCTTTAGTCATTCACAACAGGGTGCTCAATATTTGTTCCTGAAACCTCGAACCAGGTTGATGTCATCCTGCCCTTAGGAATCCTACTCTTTTTTTCTAGATTCATTTTTCTTTCTTGCTTCAGAGATGGATGATCCCATTTGTGTCCTTTAGCCTCTCTAGCAACTATCGTCCTGCCAGACTCAACCTACATTCATCAAACACCAATGTGAGAATCCAAATGTTGACAAAATTTCCATCCATGTGTTAGCTTAAAATCATGATAAAACCATTAAATTAGCCATTAAGCAACAACACTGTGAAGTTTGGGATTTCAAGTTAACCGGGGAAAACCAACTTGGGAGGAATTTCAAAAAATTCTGAACCAGATGGATTCTCCCGATGAGGCACCAATGTCAACAATAGATTATTAAAATGAATAAATAATGCATAATCATAGTGCAATTCATCAAGCTAAAGCAAGATAGGTTTAAGCATTCATCATTAGATTCATCAATTTTATCCAATTTCCTAAATTCCACAAAGCACAACAGAGAATTCGGACAAATCCAGTTGGACCGGATTTCTGTGAAAAGGGTAAATTTTTTAAGTTTTAGCACATTTTGGGAAAACTGGGGGAAGGAGAAAAAACTGAGAAAATCCGACCAGGGAGGAAAATCCTGAGGTCGACAGAAAACTCAAAAATTGACAATCCCACACGAATTCACTCAAATTGACCGAAGGTCACAAATTTGAGGACCCTGGGCAGGGATATCGTTTAACATGAGCCTCCTACAGATCTTCTTCAAATCCTAGGCTCAATCGAAAGCAAATCAAGATGAAATGGCGACGCCCTAGGTATGAAACCCTAGATTCAAACCATGAACGCACAGAGCAAGCCAATAAATGCCCAAACACAGGAATTTGAACTCCAAGCAAGACCATAATGTTTTAAAGCATAACAAGATTGAACATCTCAACTCAGGAGAACACAAATGATAAAGGAAAATGGCATAAAGCTCCAAAAAATCAACCAAACTCAGAAACCCGAAAGCTAGACAAAAATCCAGAAAAATCCAACCTAGGCGGAATTCCGCGAAGGCCAGAAATCTCTAAACTACAGTGTAAAATAGGCTGAGACAGACTTCGAGTGTAATCTAGGAAAATCCGGATGGGGCAGACAATCCCGAATTGGCTCAAAAATCCAAAGAGCAGCATTGAAACCGGAGTTTGAAAGAAATCTAGGAAAATCTGGACGAACCAGAAAATATCGAACTAGGGTAAAAACCCGAACTTCGCCCTAAACATAAGATTTTCAATATGCAGCTTGGGGAAAACACTTGGGTAAGGAAGATAAAGAGGGTCCCATTTTAATCAAATTTAAAATGAGGTGGTTATGCAAGGCATAACAGGACCCATTTTCCATAGGGAAAATGAGTCCTTAGTGAGGTATGAAAAAGGACTTTTGGTGAAAGGTACACAACATTTGACCCTTTCCAGATCTAATTTTTGATTAGTAGTTGGGTTAGATTTTATTTATTTTTCTCATTTGCATAATATAGCTTCCATTTTGATTGAAATTAGGAAAATGGGGGTTTATTATACTTAATTCATTTTCATCCACACACTCATATTTTTTCATTGTTTCAAATAACAATATCTATACACAAAGACTAATTATTAATTTGAGATGGAGTGTGTCTCTTCTCACCCTCCCAAAATTTTGAATGCCTCTTTCAAATGACTCACCCACTCCCTTGTCTCTCACTCCCATGGGTAGTCATCTACTTTGCTAGGGTGTGATTCAGTCATCAACCTAACTGACCCATCATTGGATGTGTAGTCTATAGAGGATGATTTGGCTAAGTCTCCTACTATATGCCTAAATATTCTTGTTGCAAGCTCTCAGTCCTTTGTGTATGTAGTGTGGTCCACTAAGGGGATTAGGCTCTATGTGCCCTTTGTTGCATGCCAATACAACTCTTGTGATTTCTCTCAGGAAGGAAGTTTCAAACAACATTTATTTCTTCTCCAAAATAAAAATTATATGTAGGTTTTGCTGACTATGGCCTTCTCTCCCAGATCTACAGCTCAGGGCTTTGAAGCACTAGACGCCCTTAGTGGAGGTTAAGGTTGAGATTTATCCTTCTTCCAAAGGTTTTTCTTTTGTTGAATTCAATTCTTCTAAGGATATATAGGCTATTTTAGATCAAGGTTTGTGGGTATGGGGATCGCATCCCCTATCTTTGATGCCTTAGGTTCATTCCTTCAACCCATTGAAGCAACCCATTGATGGTATTCCTATAAGGGCGAGATTGCCTTATCTCCCTTTATAGTTCTAGTACTCCTCTACCTTTGAAGGAATTGGTAACAATCTTAGTAGGTTCTTAAAAGTGGATAATGCTTCCAAGAACTTTTCTCACACCTCCTTTTCTTAGATTTTGGTGGAGGTTGATTTGAATCATGCACTACCTAGTGAGGTGGTGCTACCAGTTAATGGTTGGTCTTGGACTCACTTTGTGGACTACGAAGGAATATAATTTCATTGCAAACACTATTTTACTAATACACTTGGATCGTGACTATCCTCATGGCTCTCTTCTTGCTTCCTCTTCCACTTGGTGGAAGAATGCTCTTAGGGCCCATCTAACTATGCTCCCTGATGATGTCTCTTCTACTGATAGTGATGATTTTGGGAATCCTCCTTTTTCTTAGAAAAATATTCTTGTTGTTGATAGTGTTTCCCCTCCAATGGCTTTTACTACTTAAACTTTTGACAAAAAAAATTTGTTGTGATTCCAGCTAGTGAAAGTATTGTCTCTCATGTTGCTCCAACTACTCTAATTTTGGACAAGGCTCTCTTCTACAATTCATGTTGCTCCAGTTTTGGATATGGTTGTTTCACCTAAGTTTCTTGTTGAACCTTCGGTTGGTCTCTTTGAAGGTACTTCCCCCTTTCATGTCTTAAGGATTCAAATCTAGTCACTACTTCTTCTTGGACTATTGTGCAATGTAGAAAGAAATGTACTCCTAAGAAGGACTCTATTTTTCTTGAAAATCCCTTGAGGAAAAACTAGTTGGGTTCAAGCTCTAGTGCTTGATTTGTTTCTCTCTATTTCTTTTTTTTGTGTTGCTCTTTTTGTAATGGGATCAGGGACCTTCCCTACTTTTTCAATCATAAACAATATCTATAGGATGTAGACTTCACTATTACTAATTTATAGACTAAGAATCCAACCACATACATCAAACCCTAATGGAAATATCTCTTATTAGTTTTCAACATAAGGTAACATTAGTTAATGAGAAAAGTAACTTATACATTTTTATAAAGGTGCCAACACCTCCATGTCAACATTAGGATTAATGGTCCATGAACAATCTTAGTGCATAAAGAGATATAAGATAATATCTTCACCATCCACTAGCATGGAACCAAAATATCTTATTGTACATAAAAGGGAAAACTAAAAACCACAAGTCACATTTCAAAGTTGCATTATCATTCCACATAGAAACTACATGATGGCATGATCTATTAAAAATTAAATAAGAAATAGGCACATAGAGGATGACATGGTCAATATTCAACCAATAGTACATCACCAAGAACCTAGATATTTTTATGTGTGAACAAAATATAGGAAACATGATAAAAAAATAATCTAAGTGGATTCTACACAATGATATCCTACCATGTAAAAACAATTATAACAAAAACCAAAAATGATCTCTACCCATGTCTATCATGGAAACATGCATGAGATTGAATATTTACACTCAAATACAAAGGCACATGAGGTTATGGAATTATAGCCTAGTTTTCACACTTAATATCACCAAGGAATCACTTCTCAAGAGCTCAATAGATCATAAGAGCATACAAAAACCATGATGACTATAACATGAATATAATTAAAAATAATAGAGTATAACATGGTCTAATGGTCTACTATAGGGACACTAGGAAAACATAATGACTAAAATATTTAATAGGAACCATTAAATAAGTTATTTGAAATTAGTTATCACTATTGGGCACACAAAGTTTAGGGGAAACATGAAAACAATAAAATAAAACTTTGGAGGCATATCCATCATAATCATGGATTTTTGTGAGTCCAAAGTTGTTGATGCTAATATTTTTCATTAAAATTTTAGAGATTGATATGTAGATTTGTGACTCTAACACATAACTAAAAAAGAGAATATTACACCTAGGAATAGTCAAATGTTCTTGTACAATAATGATGTGGATTAGGCATATCCATGTATTAGATGTGCATAAATTCAATTTGACCATATTAGTGTAGAGGAAAATATATTTGTGTAAATCATGCACAAGGTGGAGAAGTCTAAGTGAGGAGTTAGTGAAGATATTCTGAAATATTATGTCTCTATATTCTTGAAATGGTATACATCTTGGAAGTCTTAAGACATGACTAGTGTGTGTGTGTGTGTGTGTGTGTGTGTGTGTGAAGTCATTCTATTATAAGTCTTCACCATGTACAATGTATCTTGGTGTGAAGTGTGTGTGCAAGGGAATATTGTAGCATGAAACATGTTGATGTTGAGCTAATTCAAAGGGATGCACATTATATAGAATTGTACATGGTCAATTTCAATTAAAAAATCAATTCTAATTTACATGTAAAAATTTACATTTTGTGATCAATGGAGATGTTTGAATTATAATTATTTTCAATTAAAAATATATTCAATGAGAAATTATAAAGAAATATGAAGGCACTAAATATCAATCTTAAATATTTGTTTTTATAAAATTATAAAACCATTTTATGTTTTGATCATTAATATGTTTTATAATCAATGACTTGCTTGATAAAAATTATAAAAATTTAATAAATAATTTATTAAAATTAACCAAATACGATCATTTTTATAAATAAAATATATAAATACAATCTACATATGAAACATCACAAATAATTATCTTACATAATTTTTAGATTACTTTTATTTATTTGGTATATTTCATAAAATGTGAAGAATTTTTATTAAACTAATTTTTAATAATCTTAATTTTGCAAAGAGTGAGACACAGGATCATGTTTTCATGCCATGCAAAGCTGAAATTAATTACTTACAAAAATTAAATAAATATAATGATAAGTTGGGAATATAAGATTAGAATTATGATAAGTATATAAATTATGAGTTCATCAAATATATAGAAAATATACACACTATAATAAAAGATCTATATTCTAACCTAATTAAAAAAAAACTAGATCCAATGAAATGGATAAAATAAATGTGAATATCTAAGTAAACCAATATAGAAAAATGACATAGATAAGGAGGGATAATGATCTTACCTATTTTATAGTATAACATCAAATATTGACTTGTTTGACTAACTAAGATAATGTGACTAAAGACTAGAAACAAAGGTCTAATTTTGGTACAATGATTAAGAGATTGTGATAGTGATGGATTTTTTTTTTAATACATATATGGATTGATGCTTGTATTCTTGGCTTAGAAATAGATTACCATTGCAACCTAGTTTGACTATTGTAGTTTCATTTTCAATTGTTGGTCTCCACATTTTTTTTCTTGTTCTTGTACATGTTTATAAAATTGGTTGGTGTTGAAAACTACCCTCAATTCCTAATGTAGATTGAGTGAATACCACTAAATTCCTTTATTGTAGTTGAATCCCATAGTTGATGCACAAAGATTTAAAACATGGTCAAATATACATGAATGCTGATATCACTAAGATTGATATAAAACTAATGCAACTTCAAATGAGTACTCTTGAAAATACAAAATCTTAATAACTAATGATGATCTTATATAATTTGTCAATGCACAAACTGAGACATTTGGTATAGAATCCAATGAGACAACAATCATATTTGAATAAACTCAACCTAAGAAGTAGGAGAATTGAAATTAAATCAAGAGAACAAGGTTTCAAGTGTAGTCATGTCTAAAGGATGGAAACATGAATGTAACCTAGTGTAAGATGACAAAATTGTAAAGAAGGATCACATATTCTACGATAATATATATGAATAATAGAATCATGTTAAAGATTGATTAGTTTTTCAAATAAAACAAAATAAATATTAAGAATATATCTATAAAATTCACATAAAATAATGTAAAAATATAAAATATATATGCATAAACAATAATTTCTATATTGATTTAAGAACATGTGTTTATAAATTTAATACATAAATAAAACTTAAACATGATGTACTTGGTTTTGTCAATGAATCATGATCAATGAATATTTTAAACAAGAAGATCACTTACACATTTATGATGTGAAAAATAAATAATATTATATAAAAGAAAAAAAGATGGTGTATTACACCATACACGAAAATGAAAAGTACGTTTCAATAAATAAATGAGTGCATTACTTAAAGGGAAAGAGCACACAATTTTTTGTACATGAGATTTAATATTTCTAATATGGAAAGCGGACCAATTGTATTGATTTTTAAAAAAAGAAAATAGAGAGGGTTAGATAAATGATTTCTTCCATTCAAAAAAATTATCTACAAAATAAATGTGTTGCGTTTTATTTTTAAAATATTTAAATAATATTTTTGAAATGTTAAATAATGTCAATTTCTTATGATATTAAGAAAAAATTATAAACACATTATATTATTTTAAATTTAAACATGATTAATATCTTTATTTTATAATTTTGTAATTATTTAATAAAAATTATTATTTTTAATTAAAAAATGCCTTAATAATATAAAGGGACTTGAAAACAGATAGTAAGAGATTAAGAGACAATAAGAATTTAGGATGCAAGGCCCTATCCTCCATTTTAATATTAGAATTCAAAGAATGAAGACTCGTTTGAAGAAGATAAGCCTGTATATGGTTAGCAAGAGTACTGGTGTCTTAGCCAAGTGAGTGAAACATATAAGCATTTGTAGTGAGCACATCCAAGTCTCCATTTGATGATCTCTTTGGTCATCTGCACAACAATATGAAGCAGTAGATTTTCCGTTGTAAGATCATAAAAGATTAATCACTCCATCGTATTCTCCTAAACAAAGGATTATCAATATTAACCAGATGCTGAAGATACGACACAAGCACCGTAAAAGAATAATGGATATTGATATCAGGAAGCTGAGTATGCATCGGATGAGAAGATTAGGAGCGTTGAGCACTCCAAATTCCATTATCAAGATGAATCCTTCTATAGAATGATCCTTCCTCCATTTCAACTTTTCTATTCCTTTTATTAGAAAAAGTTGGATTTTCCAAATTCTTTAGACACGTATTAGGGCAGACCCTTTAAGATCACTGTCAATATTATTAGGTTCACCTGCGAAGATCTAATCGGAGAAGTCACAATCTCATGATCATGAAAAAAGTGAAAAGAGGGGTTATATCTCTCCAATTCAAATATCACAAATGATGGAAAACAATTTCATCATAGATACGCTCAAAAATATCAGAAATCAAATTAATACTATGGAGCGTGCACGAGCGTGCAATGGGCAAGAAAAATGATACATATAGGCGGGGGTAAAAGTTCTGATAAGACTCCATAACCGACGCCCTTGCAGCCAAACAGAGACTAACTCATAGCGAAAGAGGATAGATAAGAGCAAATACAAATCCATATCGAGATACGGAAAAAACACCAGCAATACTCAGGTCGTAAGAGAAATAATGGTGAGTAACCATGAAGAAATCCTTAATATAAAACTTCCACGGTAACCCAAGAAAGCTTCTGAGAAAAAAAACAAGCAGCCTAATTAAGTAACGATAAAGATAGCGAAATCAGAGATAGGAAGAAACCTTGAATTAGAAGGGAAAATCAGACGCCATCCTATAAGAAGCTCTGCCAAACTAAATAAAGCTGCATTCGACACAGCAAAACATTTTAGCACCAACGCATGAAGATCAAAGTCGATACATAGCAGCTCACCAGAAAGGAAGGTACCCAAAGAAAGCAATCAGACTATTGAAGCTCAGAAACGAAACCGCATAAGAAGCAACCGTAACTGACTAAAAACTGGTCGAGATAAATGAAAGAACTCTCGAACTCTTTGCAAAATGTAACTGAAGGAAAAGAAACAGCCGAAAGGAGGAGAATTGGAAGCCAGTAGGCCAAAAAATACAAAATATTGAATCAAATCATCCAAAAGACAATAAATACCTTCAAGCAACTGAGAAATTCTCTAGTAAATCTCCAACACAAGAAAGCTACCATCATAAAAACATTATTTCAAATCTTTTTGGGCAAACTGACGAAGTTCACCAAAAAGAGGAAGATTCCTTAAATCTTTACCCATAATCTGAAGATTATAAAAAACTTTCTGAATACTTCAATTAGCAACCCAATCGATCAACTTATTTCCTTGTCGATGAATATGAGTGATCTTGACTTGTTCGAATTTATCGATAAGATCCACTTCTTTGAAAAGCACTCTCTTTAATCTTCAATGAATAAATTCACATTTTTCCAAACTCCCTATAACGAACATAGAATCCCCTTTAAGAATTATATTTTGAGTGTTTATCAATAATATCATTTTCAACTCAATTAGCAAACCCTCCATTTCGGTAATATTGTCCAGATTAAAACTAGAAAATCGGATTGCAATACTGACAATTTCACCCATATGATTTTCGAGAACAGCTCCTCCCCAGATAAACCTGACAGCCCATCAAAATTAATTTTAATCCATCATTCAGTATTTTCCAAATTTTTCTCCATTTTAAATTTTGCATGATAAAAAATCCATGATACCTTCAGCCAGTTTTTTAAATAGAAAGATCAACTGATCTAGCTTTCCTATTCTTCTTTCTTAAATTGCTTTTATGGAGATCATTGCAAATATTTTAAATTTCCTCCAAACAATTTTTTAAAAAAGTCTCTTAAAGAGTTATACACCATTACTTCTATCATGTCATATATGCCAAACAAGTCTATCGATATTTTAATAGAATGATCACAATCTAATAATAGATGGTGACTACTTTCTTTCTTACGAAGACAAAGAGGGCATCTCCAATGGCCAATAAAACATTTTTCCTCAAGCTGGTCCCAAGTAAAAAATGCTTTTAGCATTAGGCAAACTTAGAGATTTCCAAATTTTATATGAAAGAAAACCAGACATCTATTTGATTTATTTGAAAGAAAAAAAAAAACTTTTTTTTACTAAGTAATTTCCACTTTCATCAATATTTTATCTCATAGATTAAAATTAAACTAAAGCAATTAAAGTTTATCTCCAATCTTATTATCAATCTCAATATTTGAAAATAAAGATTTTCAAATTCTTAGATTTCCATAATTTTAAATATTTTCTTCCAAATAATCCAACAATTTAGAACCCTCCTTATTTTAAAGATAAGAAGAGAAATTATTAAAATTGGGATAAAGAAGAATATTGGGTAGCCAATAGTCTTTCTAGAAAGATAGATAATATCTATTATAATTTTTTATAATATATACCACTCAATTGCCCTTTTTGAATTCTTCATTCCTTCTTAGATAATAGACCTAGATTGAAGATTGATATTATTAATCATTTGTAATATATGAGTACCATTGAGATACTTAGAGATTAGAATATGACTTCAAGAACAAATTGAAGATGAAGATATAAATCTCCAAAAAACTTTAGCTAATAATGTCTTATTAAAATATTCAAACATCTTTAATGCTTAGTCATCATTTTCTTTACTAGTACAAATTGTTATCTGATTTATCAAAGGCTATTTTCAATTGATCACATTTTCCAAAAAAATCTTACATCACAAAGTTAACATTGCTAATAACACTCTTAGTAGCCTCTAAAAAATAGAAAAAATAGAATAGCCTAAAGAATAGAAATGACCAAAACCAATCTCCTAGCTAATAAAAACCATCTTCCTTTCTACATAGCCAATAATCAACTAAATTTATCAAAAATAGGATACTACAATTTGTGTTAGTTTTACCAAAAAAAGGGATGAAAACCAAGAAAAGAGTCTAGGAAAGATCATTTTTTAAAGGAAAGAAATTTAAAATAACATCATATTCCTTTTCCCCCTTAGTAAGAGTGAATTTTTTTATTTCAAATTATTCACCTTGTAGTAAGAATCATTCTTGTGATCAACTAACAACTCTCTAATTATCTTTATTTTTAAGATGGACGAAGAAAGAGAAATTTGTTTACTATTCATGAATTGTGGGTGAATAATAAAATTTTCTATATAGACGACACATTAAGATCAAGTAAAATACCATTTTATTAATAAAATCCAACATTCTTCTAAGAGATTTAACCAAAAGAATAAATAGATAAGGGGACAAAGTATATCCCTATCTAAAACCTTTTGAAGATAAAGAAATAATCTTATTAAAAAAATATTTATAAGAATCAAGAAGGAAGCAAAAGAACAACACCCATACACCCATTCAATCCAATCCTTAAAAAACTAAAATCTTTCTAAAATTTTATCAAGGAATTTCTAGTTAAATCTATCATGTAGGCTTTCACACTATAAACTTTAAGAGCATCTCTTTCTCCTCTAAACCCTATAGGAATGAATCATTTCATGAATAAATAAATCCAATTTGAAATCTAATGAAAATTAACAATACTCTCGTACTGTTTAGAAATTAAAAAAAGGAAGTAGAGGTTTGAATTTATTTGTAATTCTTTAGAAATTATTTTATAAGTCAAAGTACCAAGAGAATTAGGTCTAAAATCCTTGGAAACGAGAAAATTTTTTATTATAAGAATAAGTACAAGAAAAGTAGAATTCATAGCCCTAAGAACCTTTCAATAATTCAACCCTTACACTACATCTCAGATTTCTTAACTTATAATATCACAAAAGTTTTAAAAAAATTAGAAAACTATTAGCAAAAGAAATACAATATGTACAATTATCTTAAACAGAGAAAACCTTAATATGTACACTTATCTTAAACAGAGAAAACCTTACTTCTTCTAGGGACATTTGTTTAATTAAATTTTCATTATCTACTTGACCAACTTAAGAAGTATGATATGTAATGAAGATATCTTTTTTCTCCTTCATAATCAAATCTTATTTGAAAAGAATATTTTTCCAAAAATAAATTAAGTGTTTTTTATTTATGTCAAGTTTTTTACTTATTTAACCTCCTTAAATTTTAATTTGAGAAATGAAATACCTTATTTTCTCATATTACAAAAGATATGAAAAACCTTATATTATTATCCCCTTGCTTAAGCCATTTTATTCTAGATTTTATTTTCCAAAATACCTCTTCATGCATATATAAATATCCTAAAGAAGAGAGGCCACCTCCTTCCCACCTCCTTCTCTAAACCTTCATAAAATATGAACAATGACCATCATTTTTTTAGTTAAATAAGATCAATCGTTCTACTTTCCAAACTATTTTTCCTTAAGAAAATATTTTTAAACACCAATAAATTACAATATTTTAGGAAAACCTTCAAGGATTTTAGCTTCTAAAAAAACTATACATTTTGGTATTATAAAGTGACAACGAGATAACCTCATAAAAAATATTATATTCTAACCATATTTTTCAAAACTAAAAGAGATATTTTTAAAAAAAATCACTTCCTTTAAATATAAAATGATAAACTAATTATTAGGCCTCATTTCAATTGATACTTCAAACTTTAAAATATATCATTCTAAAGCTAAGAATATATTTAATCTAGCTAGAATATTATCCTATTAGACCAAGTAAAATAGACCTTAAATGTTTTGATATCGTATATATATGAATCTCTTAAAAAAGAATAAAAAGAAAGATAATCAGTAACATATTAACATTTTGGGAGCCTCCTTTTATTTTAATTAATCAATTACGACATTAAAACCTCTAATGACAATCTAATTTTCTTTATTATTTATTCTCTTAGCAAAGCTCCTTAAACTAAGAGGATTGAGAACCTTAAAATGAATAAATTTCACTTAAAATCTAAAAAACTTGCATGAATAGCCATTCAATAATTAAAAAAATACATATAGAATTTTAACCATATATATCCAATCAATAGCTAAACCTAAAATAAGAACCTTTGGCTTCCTTTATATGACTCCCCATTTACCAATTATTTGAGACAAAGACTTAATTTCTTAAATCAACATAATCTTTGGTTAATATTTCTTCAAGAATATCTAAAGATAACAAATCTTATAAGATGAATTTAATCCCATTATATACCAAGAAATAAGCTTCATTAATTAACCTTACATGTATCTTACTTCCCACAAAGGAAATATCCAACTAAGACAAATTTATATTAAAAATCACATTCATTGTTTAATTTTAAAGAACATAATATATATATATGATCTACCCACCTTAGACCAATGCTTCCCTTTCTCTTTCCCATCTTTGTGAGTGAAGAAAATTTATTTAGACTATCAATACTTGAACTAAAATCATCCACATATTATAGAAGATATTTCTTATGACCGACAATTTATTCATGAAAAAAATAGGAAAATTTTTCATTTATTCATTATGCTTAGGTTTCTCAAAATTAGGAGATTCTCAATCTATTAATAGTTTCTCCAAATGCACTTTAAATTCATAATCCTTAGTAATTCCTTTAATGTTTCTCCTACATTCACAATGAGAGATTCTACCTTATTATAGTCTATTTTATTGAAAAAAAGGAAGGACCAAGATTGTGAGTCATATTTGAGCTTGTTTCTTATTGGAAAAAAATTCTCTATCATTTTTCCCTTTCTCTAGATTATTTAAGATGGAAGGAAATTCTTCAATGATATGTCCATACTCATGAGACCTTATATATCTAAAAGGAATAATTGGATTATCAAGACCTTGAGATCATTCTAAATCTCTAACACAATGAATAATATTTTTCTAAGAGAAGAAACATCTAGTTCAACACATATTATAGCATAAGTAGATTTTCCACAAGCATGAAATGATTTTTAAATATATGTATCCTTCCCCAAAGATCTAGAAACTACATTAGAAACTTAACTTTATCAAAAAAAAAAAAATAGGAAGAGCATGCATTTGAATCTACATAGAGGCCATGATTCGAATTCCCTCTAAAGAATAAAAATAAAAATCCAATGTTTCATGAAATGGCCTAAATATCAAAATAAATAAGGTCCTCCTAAAAATCCATCCTCTAATAACATTTCAAAACCCAAATATCTATATATAAAACTATATCCTTGGAAAGTAGAAACATTCTTCTTGAATTCCTCTAGCTTAAGATTAAAATTCAAGATGCTTCTAAAGACAAAATATATGTAGCACTTTTTTTTCAAAAAAAAATATTTTTCTAGTTGAACTATTATAACATTAATTTGTTTACCATGAAAATTGATGAATTGGGACCAAATATAACAAAATTATCTCAATAATATCCAAAGTTGGATCTTCCTCCTCTCAACTAGAATCAATAAAATAAGTAACTTTTTTTTGTTAAGTCACTATTTTATTTTATTTAAGTTTCTTTTTTTTGGTTTGGAATTGTTTTTTTATCTTAGATCTATGAACCAGAGAGGTTGTAAATATGGGATTGTGGGTCAAGCCTACAAGGACATTGGATTAACTAAGACATAGTTCCTACAATCACAATAGCCCAATGGAGACACACTATTATGGTTTCACCCATTGTAAAGATAGATTCAATTCATTAACAATATTAATCAAACATAATGATAAATTTGAAACATAAAATTAAAAAGGTTTTAAGTAAAAGACTAGGTATGAGAATTATGAGTTCACCAAAATATATGAAAAATATACAAACTCAATAATAAAAGATATAGACTTTAATGCTAATAAAAATAAAGTTAGATCTATTGAATTGGAAATAAAATAAATGTTGAGATCTAAGAAGACTAAGATTAAAAATAAAATAACTATGGAGGGATAAATAATTTTTGGTACAATGCCAAAATTTGACTTTTGATATCAAGACCTAATTTCATTAAAAGGAATAATTTCATTAACTAACATAATGTGATTGAATATTAGAAAGAAAGGTATAGTAATCAAAGATTTGTGATATTAATTTTTGATAATTTCTACTACATGTAGATAGATTGATATTTTTATTCTAGGTATGTAGATATATTACACATGTAACCTAGTTTTACTACTGTGGTTTTATATTTTTTTGCTTTTGGGATACAAAATTTTATTCCTTGTGCTTGTAGACGTGTCTAAGAATGGGTAGTATTGAAAAGCACACATCGGTTCTGCTTAAGATAGAGGGAATACTATGACTTCCTTATAGTATTCAAGGCTTATGGTTGATTTATGAAGATTTAAAACGTGCTAGAAATATATACATCAATGTTGATGTCACTAAAATTGATATAAAATGACATAGAATGATAACCATGAATATTCCTTCAACCACCTCTCCTTTGATTTTTATGTACAAATTATATTGAGATATTTATTATTTATTTGGTTGTATTATTACAAAATGATCTTATTGTTTATCAAGACTAATAATGAATGCAATATTTATTAGATAATATAAATTAATAATAATACATTTATAATTAATAGAAATATAATAGCCAATCATAATGTATTGTGTAGAATATATAAACATATATATATGTTAATGTATGTACTATAAATAATAATTCTAAAGTACAATAAAACAGATCTTATATCAATAGAATAAATCCATATTGATATATCTAAATTATTTTAATATATGTATATTATTTTTTATATTTATATAATTTTGATAGTAGTTTATGTGTCGGGGTTAAAAAAATTATAATTTAGGAACATTTTTTCCCATGGCATCATTAGAAAGTATCTCAAAAATTTAATTTTTTTTATAATTTATTTTTAATATCAATTAGTCATATAACCACATATTTCTTAAAAAAATTAAATTTAGTTTTTAATATTAACTACTATTATTAAATTCATGAAACCATCAAATTATAAAAGACTCATAAAATTCATTAGCAAGATCCATGATAAGTATCTCCTCTATAAAACCATAAAAAAATATTCTCTAGAACTTAGAAACTTGTCTAGTAATGAATCCTTCCTTAACAAATCTTTCTAAAGGATCAAAAGATATTCTAGTGTCTTTATTTTTTATATAAAAATATTAAATTCATCTATCTACAAGAATAATTTTCAACACAGATCGTTCTTCTCATGGAAATCTTGGTCATGCTAGTATTGGGGGTGTTGTGCAGACTAATTATGGGACTTATGTGTTGTGGAGCATGGTTGTGCTCTTGGGTGGAGACATATCATTAGTGAATCTGATTTTCAAGTGGTGGTGACTTTGTTGAAGAGGTAGCAATTAGATTCTTAATATGTGTGCTTCCTTGGATTCTATTTCTTTCTATCATATTCCTCAAGAATGGAATGGGATTGTGAATTGTTTGGCTAAATGGGCTTCTGATCATTTGCTATTGTGGAAAGGGTTCAATTACCCTAGGATTTGTCACAAAAGTTGGACCAATTAGTGGAGATCCATAGGGATGTGTAATGCCCTTACTTTATATTGCTATACTTTAAATTGAATAAATTTTTACCTCTCTTTTAATTTAATTAATTTTCAGAAATTAAAAATAAAATAAAAAATATACATTAAAAAAAAATCCATAGAAATCTTAAAAATCTATTCTTCAAACTAAATGATATCATACTCTAGCATTGTTTGTCTTGTAAATTTCAGGGTCTATAACTAAAGCAAGAGCTCCACGCTTTACTACTAAGAGATAAATAGAAGTTAGCCAAGAAATTGTTAGTATTACACCAAAGACTTAGTTTCTTGACCTACTTAGTTTCTTGATCTTGATAATTTGGGTGGGCACCCCCTAACAATCAAAGGACTTAAAAAGCAATCTACCTAAAGAATGATATTACCATGTTGAAAGTAGTCTCTAATGATATTACCATGTTGCAAATAGTCTCTAATGATAAAAGTGGTTTTTTATGTTCACTCCATAATAATGAAACGCTCCTTTTATGATGATATTTTGGCATTTATTCCTTGGGGGCCATAGATGATGTTTTGCCATTTACTTGGTATGTGGTGAAATACCATTTTTGAATGAAATAATATTTTTATGAGTTTTCCATTTGAATCTCATTGGAATCTACGTGATACAACAATACTTGGGTGTCACTATGTGAGATGTTTAAAATTAAAATAAAATTTAAGAAATATTAAGTAATTTTTTTATTTTGGATTTATATTAATAATGATTATTATAGTAAATTTGTATATAATGTATACAAATAATCAAATGGGTATCTATTTTAATCATAGAATGTAATTTTAGATATATATTTGATATATTAATTTTTTTATTATTATAATTTTTTAAAAATATATATATTGATAAAATAATATAATAAATAATTTGCATATAAATATTTTATATTCATTAAAATACGAAAAATAATGATTAAATTATTCTTATTTGTTGTGAGTATACTTTTCATTATAAGATTCTTTAAATCTTTTATTTTATTTAATTATATAATTTTTTAAAATAAATTGTAGCATCTATACATCTTTTATTAGTTTTTGTCACACCAAACACACTAAAAATGTCATAATTAGATGTCTCTTTTTACAATATTTATTCAACAAATTAATAATTCTTTAATGTTTTCATTTAATTTTTTTATTTTAATTTTTTAAAAATTAAATTAAAATATTAATTATTTATTGTGATAATAATTATTTATCATAACATTCATTTATTATTAGATTAAATTATGTGCTAAATTAATTTAGCATAATATGAATAATATTTTGGAGAAATAAAATTAACAATGGAATGTATGTGGAGACTAATCTATGATCAAAGAACATTAAAGAAAATTAATGATAAATTTTAAAAATAGTTTTGACATTTATTGATTTAAAAGTAATAATATAGATAATTATAATTTTTTATCATTAATTAATCAAAAATATTTATTTCATTTTATTTTATTTTTTTAATTTTAAGTTAAATAATTAAAATAATTGAATAATTAAGTTTATGGTAAAGTTTAAACTTTTAGCTTCTTATTCTAAATTTTAGAAAAATATAGATAATAAGAAAAATAAAAAATTATAAATCTTTTTCATTATTTATTATTGTCTAGATAATCAAACATGTTGTAAAAAGTCACTGGGCCCTTGGTCTACTGGTGAAGTTGAAAGGTTTGGAATGAGCCCACCAGGGATCAAGTCTTGTCAAGTGCAAAGCCCCAACGCCTTAAAGGGATGAGGCTGGGATTGTGCCCCGGGTGGATTTAAGAAGAGTTGTTTCACTTGAACCTCAGACTTGAACTCAAGACCTCACGGAGCAAACCCGAGACAAATGTTGTAAAAACATAAAAAAGAAGAGTTGTTAATTGTTTTTTTGAACTCAAGACCTCATGAGCAAACCCGAGACTTAAGCCTCCTCCGCTATCTGAGCGCGAGCTTTTGGGCCAAGCCCTAAAAGTTGCTAATTGTTTTTTAGATAACATTTCAATCTAGAAGCACAATTTCATGTTGATACCTCTTTTGCCCAATAACATCCCTTATATATTATATTTATGAAAGTTTACAATCTTAATGAACCACATAATAGAAAAGCATACAATACCCCACTAATTATATTTAACCAATTAAATTCCAACCCTTTAATAAAATTATATTTTCATATTATACTTCACTAATTTTCATATATATTGTAACACCTACTGATACAGGTTAACACACACTCTTCCAAAATATATATATATGTGGTAATAGCATTAAAACAAAGGCCAAAGAACCCATCAAATCAGTAGTCGTTTGTCTCAAGTTTTGTATTAAGTGACAAATGAATAGTAACATGAAAGGAGAATCAACATTTACAGTTGGGTGAAATAGAATGTCACGTGAGAGAAAGTTCGCGGCTTATTTTGAATGATAATTGCGCTTTTCTTCCTCTCAAAGAAATGGATATAATGCGTCGGAAAGAAACAATAAAGAAATCCAAAGATTGCCTAATTGCGCTAATTTCTACTTACCTTTAAGTAGAGTACAGCAAACGTGTATCAATAAATAGACACCCCTTCACGTTTAAAACCAAAACGATTCTATCCATTATTATAACAGTTGCAGAGGTTTGACACCACAGAGTTGCAGAAATCGACCAGACACGAAATAATCTAATCAGTGAACGTGCTATTAAATATTAGAAGCAGACATATTATCTGCATACCGCACATTTTCAAAACAATAGACAAGGTAAGACGGGTTTCATTATTAATTTTGCACTAAATGATTAGCTGTCGTGGGCCTATGTCTGTGAAAAAAATTTATTTTATTTCCTCAGCGATAATGTTTTTGTTCTCTATGTTTATAGAGATCACGGTATCTCTGCGCGCAAAGGATTCAGCCTTCATACAACAAGTAGAAGAGCTTCTGGGAAGCTTGAAACCCTAATTAGGGTTACGGTTGGAAATGGGGCGTACGCCTTGCTGCTCGAAAGTGGGTCTCAACAGAGGCCCATGGACTCCCGAGGAAGACGATCTTCTCGCACAGTACATTCAAAAGCACGGTGAAGGCGGGTGGAGAACGCTTCCTAGGAAAGCAGGTATTAAAACTATTCAGACGTGGGTTTTCTTTCTTTGTTTCTTTCTGTTCTTGTGGGATGAAACTTTTGTTCGTTCTTATTTAATCAATTCTCGTATTGTTTTGAAAAGGTTTGATGCGATGCGGAAAGAGCTGTAGATTGCGATGGATGAATTACCTGCGACCTGATGTTAAAAGAGGCCGAATTTTGCCCGATGAAGAAGACATCATTCTCAGATTGCACCGTCTTCTGGGTAACAGGTATGCCTAATCACTCCACAGCTAGAATCTAGAAACAAAAAATAGATCGAAAATGAAATAATTCAGTGAATGTTATATCATCCGTTTTCAGGTGGTCTCTAATCGCAGGACGTATACCTGGCCGAACTGATAACGAGATTAAGAACTTCTGGAATACCCACCTTAGCAAAAAACTTATAAGTCAGGGCATTGATCCTCGCACCCACAGACCCCTTGCTGAATCAGAAATTTATGACCATGATAAAAATAATGTAGATTCTGAAAACAAACTCAGCCCAGCGGCTTCTCATCATTCTGCAGACAAATCTCCACAAACTGTTATTTCAGCTGATAATATTGAACCTGCCTTTCAACCTGCCCAACAACAAGTTTCACCAGAGATCATCAAAGATGGTGAGCTTCCACAAATTTTTGTAACAGATAGCCTTAATTATGCTTTCAATGATGCTTCAAATGTCACTTCAAACAGTATACCTCCACCTTTGTTTCATGAAGCTCAGTACTCTAGCAACGCTGTTCACATGAATCCAATCTTGATTCCCTATTCTAATGCTATTCTGGAAGTAGGCTTACAAGAGAATGATGCTTCCCAATATTTGAGAAGGGAATCCACCACAAATAGCTATTTTGTAATGACAGATTCAGTCCTGCAAAGCATTCCTAGCTTATCTGGTGCTGTACTCAACCAAAATTACTCATCCGGATCTTTTCCTATGAATTTTGAGCAATCTGAGATGCAACAACTTCAAGTCCTACCTGAAAGCAGTCATCTTATCACCCAAATGGAGGACTACAATTCAGATATATTCTCTTGCCTTCTGGATTCTTTCATGGATGGAGGTCAGTTTCATGACGAAACAAACAAGGATGTTGCATCTTTACTGTTAGAAAACAGGCAGCAGTTTTCACATTCTGAGACTCCAAACCAGCGTGCATACGGGATGTGGTCTATGATGTCCCAACCATCAGAATATCCATCGAATTTTCCTGAAAAGTTGTAGCAAATATGGTATAGCATTAGATTTGTTTTGTAACAAATATGATACAACATTAGATTTGTTTTGTACATGTTTATATCTATATCAGAAACATGGTACCTATCGCTGAATTATTATTTTGTAGACAAGCAACATTGAATTCGATTCTTGCAATCAAAGAATTGTAGTTATTTTTATTGAATTTCATATGCCCAGGTAATTTTGTGTAATAATTTGAAAAAGAAATCAGTTAAATACCCCATATTCTAATTCATTTCATACAAACCATGTTAAGCTGAAAAATGTAGAAATTTTGATGTTCTAATCTGGTACCTAGTCAAGATATAACTGATGTTTACGTCTTCACATGCACCTAGATAGTGAGGCCTCTACAGCTATGGCCAGAACATGTTTAAGTGTAATTTGGGATAAACAGTAAGGCACATTTAACAAATTTACACCTACTTTTAAACTTATGTGGAAGCATTTCAACCAAAACGCAAACCGGTATCGAAGCTAGGAACATAAAAGTAATAAGAGAAAGCCAAATAGAGATCAAGAGAGGAAGGAAATCATTGCGAAATACATATATGTTTATATATATATCGAATGCAAAATGCCAAAAAAGGAGTATAGATGGAGTAGTGCTTATGTGAGCCTCAAGTCTAAACTCCTTTGAGTTACAGAGATCTTGTATAAAGATTGTTTAATATAATCTGACAATTAACTAGATTTTGAGTAAACTAAAATGTTGTAGCGGATGTGGAGAAATAAAAGCCTTTTGCGATTTTCAATGTTTAATATAATCTGACAATTAACTAGATTTTGAGTAAACTAAAATGTTGTAGCGGATGTGGAGAAATAAAAGCCTTTTGCGATTTTCAAGCTTGTTTCTAGAGATTAAAATTTGACAAGCGAAGGAAATAGGGAGAATAAAAGTAGAAAGATAAACACAAAAGCTTACTACCTTGTATTGATAAAAAGGCATTTTTTATAGAAAAATTAAACCATAAAACTTCAGCTTTGACACTGCACACATAGAAACAAAGCCTTTTTCATTCTCTAAGTGCTATATATTTTTAGTCTGCACAACCTGAAAAATAGATTTTTCTAAAACGTTAAGAAATTAAGATCCTGTATTTATTGCTTGGGCCATGCATTCCTAAAAATAAAATAACATAAAACTTTTGGGCATGATACACAATGTCCAGTTCATACAATTCAAAGATCAGTGTCTAGGAAGACTGAACAAATCACTGATGAGTAGCACGATCAGATTTTGTGTCCCTTATTTTTCATACATATTGTAGGCTTTTTACAATGTTTACATACTAAATAGGTAAAGATTATAGGTAATATTAATAGAATATAGAAAGACAAAGAAACGTGAGGGTAAGATGTTACATGCTACAAAAATAATAGGACAAAATTAATTAGCGGAGATTAAGATTAGATATTCCAACACTTCCCTTTAATCAAACATATCAGCATTTAGAATGTTTAAATAATCTCTTAAATACTGAAAATCTTCATTTACTAATCACTTGGTGAATATGTCTATATACTAACATTCAAATTTGTAAAATTTCAAATAAATATCCACATTGTTGATTACTTTTCTAATGAAACGGTATTCGGTGTATATAGTCTTACTCTTTGTGAAATATACGATTATTTGATAATGCAATTATTAAGTTCTTTTCATAGAAATTTTTTGTTGCTTCTTATTGTTTGTGCATCAAATCTAGTAACACTCTTCTCATCCAAATTGACTAATAGGCTATTCTTGTTGTTGCTACATAATCTACTTTAATGATGAAAAAGTGGAAATGTGTTGTTTCTTGGATTCTCATGATATTGTACTTATTCTAAAATGAAAAAAACAACTATATGTATTCTTCCTACCATCAATATTGCTTGCACAATTGTTTGTATGTGTATCCAATGAATTAGAACTCATCCAACCTTGAATACAAAATTCCATGATATTTGGCTCCACTCACATATCTCAAAATCCTTTTCTTTCTTTCCAATGAAAGTGTTTTGGAGATTTAATGAACCTTAAAAATAAGACTCACACAATACATTATGTCTAGCTTTGTGGTTGTTAGGTACATAAGAATACCATAAGTCTTTTATATAATGTTAGAGAAACATTCAATCTCTTATCATCCTTGCTTAGATTCAAACATATTACAACAAATGCTAATATAGGGTTACAATTTACCATATTTAATTGTTTCAAAATATCCTTGGCATATTTGGATTAATTTAGCTCAATGTTGATTAAAAAGAAATTATGAGACCTGATTTAGTCATCCCAAATTCCTTCTTCATGGCTCATTTCAACAACTCAATTGATAAATAACTTGTGAATATCAAATCATCAACATAAAGACATACAATGAGAATTTGACATTGTTTATTCATTTTTGTATAAAGGTAGGCTCATTGCAATAGTTACTAAAGATAATTTTAATGGGTAAGAAAATATTCTACTACCCATGCTCTTCAATTTTTCTTGAGTTTATATAGCACTTTGTTGGGTCTATAGACCTTATCTTCATGGCCTAAGATCTCACATCCTAGTGGTTTCTCCACATATACTCCTCCTAGGAAACCATTTGAAAATGTGAATTTTACATTCATTTAGTATAATGGCCACTTGTGCTTAGATGCAATTACCAACACTATTCTTGTTGTGTCCATATGGATAATTGGAACAATCTTTTAATGAGGTCAATTCCAAGTTGTTGCAAAAAACCATTTTCTACTAACCTTTTCTTATGTTTCTACACACATCCTTCTAAACTAAACTTGATCATGCAAACCTACTTTACTTGTATCATATATTCTCATTATGGAAGATCCATTAAATACCATATATAATTATTCTCTATATAGTTTTAATCTTTTTATCCATGGCTTGACCCCAATTCTAGTACTCAATCTCTTCTTCAAAATGAACTAGATTATCTACTTATGAAAATAATTTAAAAAGTGAAAATAAATTAGCATTTCCTCTACCTTCAATTTGATCATAGATATCCCCAAAATTCTAGTTTTTTCCTTAGACTCGCCAATGTTAGATTCAATATATCGCTTGAAGTAGATCATAAATAATTTGGAATTGATGGTTATACACCAAAATTCCTATTGTAAGAGCTCTCACTTTGAGTGTATTGTTTGATGTTTATTATCATTCATTTGATAAATTTATTATCTAAATGCATGCATGTTTCCTTCTACTTGATGAAGGTGTCACTTGTGAACTACTTTGTTGAGATTTAGTGGGAATGGAAAGAGGTGTCATGGAGGGAACACTCTTGAGAGTCAATAATTCTTTATCATTATGTTTTTTTGATTAAAAATTAGGGAAGGGCCCTGATCCCATTTACAAAAAAATAACATAGAAATAGAAAACCAAAGAGAGATGCTCAAGCACTAGAGCTTGAACCCAAGAAATTTTCCCCCAAGGAATTGTCAAGAAAAATAGAGTCCTTCGTAGGAGTACATTTCTTCTTGTTTTCCACAAATATCTAAGAAGAAACTTAAAAAAGGTTTGAATTATTTAAACATGAAGGGGGAGAATCCCCTTCAGGAAAAATAACAAGTGGAGCAACACAAACTTTAGGTGAAATGTCCATATTCAATACCAAAGCAACCATAATCACGGTAGAGACAACCTTGTCCAAAATGGGAGTAGCAGGGACCTCAAGGGAGGCAACCTGCATAGCAACATGAATAACTTTATCCAAAATCTAAGAAGTGGGAGTCACAAGAGGGGAAACACTATAAAAAACAAGAATATTTGTTTGAGAAAAAGGAGGAGACCTAGAATCCTCACTATTAGAAGAAGAGGTATCATTAGGGAACATGGTTAGATGGTCCCTAAGAGCATTCTTCCACCAAGTAGGGGAAGAAGCAGGACGAGATCCATGAGGATAGTCATGAACCAAGTGTCTAGTAGAAAAATAATGTCTACAATAAAATAAGATTCCTTCATAATCCACAAGCCAATTCCAAGACCAATCATTAACTTGAAGCACAACCTCACTCGGTAGTGCCTGAGTCAAATCAACCTCCACCATAATATGAGTGTAGGAGGTGCATAGAGTTCTTGGAATCATTATCCACTTTCAAGAACCTACCAATAACATTACCAATGCCTTCAAAAGCAAAGGATCACCAGAACTATAAGAGAAGATAAGGCAGTCCCACCCAAACAAGAATAACATCGACAGGTTCATTCAAGGGGTTGAAGGAATGAACCCAAGGCCTCAATGATAGGGCATGAGAGTCCCAAACCCACAAACCATGATCTAAAACATCCTATCTATCCCAAGAATAATTGACGCTAACAACTAAAAAACCTCTAGCAAAGGGATAAATATCAATCTTACACTCCACTAAGGGTGTCCAAGCTTTGAGATCCAAAGGTGTAAATCTAAGAGAGAAGGCAAAAAATGGTAGAGCCTATAGGCTAGTATCATTTTGGATAATAAATCAATGCAATCTAAAACTTCCTACTTGAGAGAGATTACAAGAGAAGCATTGGAACACTTTATATGGCGCACAAAGCCCACCCCCACATTAGTCAACTACATAGCATCAACAAAAGACTAAGATCCCACAAATGGAAAAGAAACATTCAATGTTGGAAAGCCCAAAACCTTTTCCAAATTAGGATACATAGCCAAAGCCTCCACCATAAAAGTTACAATGATAAATTAGAAAAATCAATAACCAATTCGCATTCCAGCGAAGCATGCAGAAGTGCAAGAGAGCAAGAGGTAGGGGAGCAGCAAGGCCATGTGAAACATGCAATCAAATGTTTAGAAGGGAGAAAGGAGTCACAATCCATCATTATAAGTTGTTATATCTAATTTAACATGTGTTCAAATTTGAGGGAGGGAAAAAGAAATCAATGCAATCTAAAACTTCCTACCTAAGAGAGATTACAAGAGAAACATTGGCACACATTAGAGGGAGCACAGATCCTACCCCCACATCAATGGACCACAAAAAATAAAAAAAAATATTGAGATCCCACAATAAGAAAAAAAACCCTTCAAGGTTGGAGATCCCATGACCTTGTCCACAACAAGAGACATAGTTGAAGCCTCCACCACAAACTGCAATGATGGATCAAACAAATCAATAACTAGTTTTCATTTTGATGAAGCAGGTAGAAGCACAAGAGAGCAAGAGGCAAGGGAGTGAGAGGGCCATTTGAAACATGAGTTCAAATTTTCAAAAGGATGGGAGGAGTCATGGTCCATCATAGTCTATCATTGTGTGTTAACCCACTACAATACACACAATTTTCTCCAAAATATAATTCATTCTTCTTCTTCTATGAATTTCACGTCTCTTTGATTATTACTCTTATAATTATTATATTATATGTATTTTTTAAGCTTTTGTGTCCTCATTGTATTTTACAAAGATATATTTTTCTTACTTTTTATCAAATTCATTTATCAAATCATCTAGGACATGTGCATATACCATACATCCAAACACTCTTATATGAGAAAAAATGTGTTTTCTTTCACTCCACACTTCTTCTAAAATGATGTTCTTAACACTCTTATGCATACATCTATTCACTATGTAGATTACACATGATATGAATCTACTCAAAACACCCAATACTACTTATGTCTATTTAGATTTCATAATTTCCCAACAAAACCTATGAATCAAGACATACTCATATTTTCAAAAGTATGCCACTTCTCTTGTGAATAAAGACATACTCAACTATCCATATGAATACTACTCCACATGTGAATAAATAAATTCTCAAGTATCCATAATGTAATAAAACTAACTAGTTGTAAATTGAGAGATATTAAACTATGTAAAAAATAACAATTTTTCTTCTGTATATCAAGACACGCTCAGCTATCCAAAAAAATGACACATGGATTTCCAAACCTCCCCTTGCTCTGTGAAGGGAGACACATATATAACTAGTGCTTCTCATACATTATTTATAAATTTATTATCTGTATTAACTAAATACTATTGGTCTTAGGAACCACATGGATGTTTTCCAAATAGGCCATACCATAAGGACTCACTTCATGTTCTTAATAACTACTAATAAGAAAAGTCTCATTCTTATTTTAATAAACTCCTTGGCTACCTCCTTTGATTAGGAAGATTATATTAATATTATGTTTTCCTTTAAAAACGGTCTCATATTATCACCACACCCCATACAATACCATAAAACATTTATCAACCTATTAATCAATGTAATTTATTATCCACAACAATTGTAACTACATTAATTAACTAGAAAAACTCCTATCCCTTCCACTTTTTTGATAACCTCATAATATATTTTCTAGAATAATACCTTTGAAATTTCAACTAGGATGACCACTATAAGATCATTAAAAAAGAGGGAACTAAGTAAAGCATTTGTCAAGGTCCATGCAATTTCATCATATAGTTATAGTGTAATAACTATTATATATATCACATGTACATTCAACATTATAAAGATTCCCAAAATACTTGCCATTCCTTTGTTAGTACACCAAGTAGACTCATCACCCTCTTTATCTAATGACAAATGATGAAAACTCTATTTGTTTATCTCACCATATACAATCTAAGTTATCCACCCAACTGACGCCATTTATAGCATTTTCTATCATAATACCATGCAAACCACAAAACATTGTGCTAATGATTAAAACATATATGAGCACATTAGAAATCATACCTAAATGAAATCCCAATATATTCCCCCCAAACTACATAACACTCTTCCGTTGATCCATATGACATAAGCCCTTATGGGTCATCCATACATTCACCTTCTAACTAATGAAGTCGTGACACATAAAGCCAATTTTTTATTGAAAGTAATTGTCTTTCCTTTTATCAATATTTTTAGGTTCAATAAACATCATTCTAATCAAATTTCTCAAGTTCAATGTCTAAGATTAATGTCTAGCAATAAAATGATATAGCTAAAGATGCAAATATTTTTTCTTTTATTGTTTCATTATGGTGAAATAAGAATTGAACAAGTGGCTTTGAGGTGAAAATCCTAACTTCACTTTGAAACTCCACCATAAAATGAGATCACTTTAGACTAGTAATAATAAATCCCTAATGTTAAATGACTTAGTGTGTCTATGGAGAAGATCAATGACTTGAATTTATCACACTGATCAACCCACTAGATCAATGGCTTAGTACATTATGAAAGGTTATAAATAAGTGAGCAATATGAATTCCAATAAATTATATACATATTATTATTCAATTAGGAATTCCATGTATCCTTCTTTTTCACTTAGTAAATATATGTCATGGACCCACCACACATAAACCATTGGACAATGCTATAAGTTACAACTAGTTCATTTATAATGAGGTCCCATGTGAGCACCCATGTACACACATATTAACCAATAAAAGCTACCAAATGTTCTATATGTACCATATATCATTTGTAAGTTGCTACTAAACATAAAAAAAGACAAAATAACTATCTATTGACATAATTTTTTCATTTAATCAACAAAAATTAGCCATTCCTATACTCAATCAATGCTTGTAAAAATTTATCTATGGCCCACCATACTTTGTCTCAACCAATCATAGAGATTCAATCCCACACAAACACAACTCCAAGGGAACCTAATACTATGCCACATTAGACCATGTGCATACCACTTTAAAACACCTTAGATGCCTAATGTATTTAAGTATGTGTAACATTAAGATCATAAGTGAAGAGGAAGATATATTGGCTAAGTCAACTTTATGTAAGCTCTAGAACTAGTAATTGATAACTTCACAAGTATTAGGAATCAACTTAAGTAATAGTTTACTACTTACTATAATTCAATGCTTAATTAGAATAAAAGTTCATATGAAAAAGGAAAAATACTTAGGAATTATGAACTAGGTTTCCACAACTACTTTTTGGAAGCTCAATAGGGGCACAAAAATGGAATATTCACATAGAGGATATAAAATCTAACAAAAGGACTACTTCAATGATTATTAGAAAAAAATACTTAAAAAATAATGCACAACCTTAATTCATAGGGTTTGGAATGGATTCCATAGAGAAAGAATTAGTACTAACACAAATCCCTAATTCATACTTTATAGATGGTTATTAACATGGAGGGAAAAAATGGTAACACACAAAGAAAAAAAGAGATTTCTTAGATTGGCTATCAATAAGGGGATGGCATATATGTATGCAACAACATTATAATCATATATGGTATAGGGAAAATTATCATCCTTATAAGATAATGCACCATAAAAAAAATAGTTGCAATAATTATGGGAATTTAAAATATTGTATCATTAAAGAGCATAGGTTAAAAAATTGAGTCGCTATGAAAACAAAGTTTAAGAAAAAAAGTGAGGTGATCAATCATAGCACATGATAAGGAATAGAGTAAAGTATGATAAACATGAAATTAATCAAATAGTTATAATGTACTATTAACTAAATTTGTTTCAAATGTATTTTAAAAAATATATCATCATGGATATGCTCATAATTATCCAAACCCCAAGAGGTTTAAGGGATATATCTATAGATTAAATTAATAACTTCATCATTTGTAGAGCATATGAAACTTGAGACTAGCGTGCAAATCCGCATTTAAGAAGAGTGAATGACTTTACAATGTAATTTTATTGCATGAAAGAATATTTATACAATATTATGTGTGAAATAAATTTTTGGTTGGACGTTTTTTTATCCATAACTTCTAATTGACAACTATTTATAATAAAAAAATTGTTACTTAGGATTCGATAATATGCTTACAAATATAGCATGCATATGTTGCAATTTGGATATTGATAGAGATGTGACAAGTGTTGAGCTCATATTGTACCAATTTTCAAATAAGTATAGTGTTGGTTGGATGAATCCTAAGAATATGGGTCCATGTGAAGGTTGAGTTGTGTAAGAAAGTAATGGTGTGAGGATGTGTGCTAGTATAAGGTGTTGAGTATCACATGAAATTATGTTGTGTAAAGTTGTGTTGTGATGACTAATAATATGTTGAATATAGATAAGAACATAGACTAAGTGAATGGGTAATATTTTAGTTACATGTATTTTTTTATCACATAATATGAAGAAATAAAAGATCTAACATTTGAATGTGCATATTTATTTCAATTAAATTTATTTTTTAGTGGTTCTCTAATAATACGTGAATCTAAATTAATACCAACTATCTTATCATGAGGTAATGAAACAAAGCATGTGGGTTATCATGAGTTGTATGAGCAATTTCATCATATTTAGGCATAGTAACATCATGTAAGGTAGAATATAAATCATTGTCATGAATTGAGGAAACATGTATTTGAGATCCATATTAAATATATACCATGAAAATAAGTAGAGGTACTAGATAATAAGTTAACATCACTAGTTATGGACATTATGTAAGAATAATGAATCTCATAAACAAGTGGAAGCATATAATATAGAAGGAAACATGGTAAAATGTCTATGAAAGATGTTAGGTTAGACACATATTGAAATAATGTATTCATAGAATATATTCCACTATCCTTTTGGTACAAGGATATGATATCATTAAGGATCAAAAAATTGGTTACAAAAATGTAGAAAAAACATATTGAGGTCCTTTGCGTAAGAGTGAATCTAAGCTAGAAATAATAGATGATTTTAAATCAAAGTGGGTGATATAATATTAACCAAAGGAATATGAATTATTAGAAGAAGGATTTAATCTAAATCAAAGACCTATGTTTTGCTAGATATTGTAGGTCTACTAATATTTAAGGAATGTAAACACAACCTACAATTAGTTTTAGAGTTTTATTTAGTGATATTTAAGAAATTAAATCAATAATCAAACCTAAATTAATTAGCATTGAGATTCATTAATGTACTAATAAATTGAAAAGAGTTAAATCTTAGCTATTTTGATGTGATAAATTTTCTTTGTATCATGAATAATATGGAAGAACAATGATCTAATCATGAAATTATCGTTAAAACTAATATTGATGTTTCCTACACCCTATAATAATTTGCACCTATGAGTTGATCCTTCTAAGGATTATGTTTAATGAAATGGAGGCTAAAAGTGACAAAAATCAACATTAAAAATGTCATTTTTAAAAACCATTCACATTGCACATTTCTCCAAAATTTCTATGAGAACACCCTTACAACACAGATAGTTACTATATTTTTCAAAAATATTTATAATGTTTATAATGAGGCATGTGTTAATCTAATATTTTTTATTAGATAAGTAGGGAAAAGGGTCCCCACCATTTAAAAAAACAACCCAATGTAATGTACCAATGGAATATTGTAGTGTTGATGTAAATGTTTTATGCTATGAGAGATTCAATTACATTTTTATTCTATTTTATATTTATGTGTTTATGACATATGAATATACATAAATACAATATCCAAGGTAATCAACTAAAAGTGAGAGGTTTTGAATTTAAAATGGTTGCACTTGTAGCGCACTATTATTTTATTTTTATTTTATTTTTTAGACTGGTAAACTTTTTAATGTGACCGGCAGCGCTGGCGCGACACGCCCTCCGGTACCACGGGATGGGGGAGACTAGAACTCGTGACCAGCAGAGCCGCAACAGAATTACTTAGCCAACTGAGCTAGGGCCCCCGCCCTTGTAGTGCATTATTATTAATGTAATTATATATTTTAAATTATTATTTTTAATTCTAAGAAAGTATTGTGACAATCTTAAATTTTATTATTAATTATGTTAACATAATATTTTTTTTTTAAGGAGAGATTGTAATGAATAATTTAAATATAATTAAGTTGATAAAATTAAATATTATTCATTCAAAAATAAAACTAAAAAATAGAAAAAATATGGATCATAGTGAAAAATATGATACTTATTTTTCTTAAATTTTTTAATTATTTAAAAAATTTAATTAACAAATAAACAATTTTATTTAAATATTAATATTTTGGAATAGTCCTATATCAAAGTAGATATGTGATTGGTATATATAAAATTAATTTAATTACATAATTTTAAAATTTAATTAAAAAATAAAAAATTAATAATAATTGTAGTTTAAAAATTAAATTTTTGGTTCCTAAAATGATAATATGCATATATTATTATTTGAAATAAAGAGTAGATAAGTATTCAAGTAATGTTTGTTTTTGAAACCCACAAACTCTCTAGAAAATTACATGGTTTTAAATTTTTAAGGATGTTTATTAACATTTTTATGGACAATTATTTTAGTTTCTTTTGGAAGTTCAATTAAATAAATATATAAATGTTTTTTTAAATATATGTTTAATAAATTTTTTTTTAGAGACAAATCAATGTTAATATAAGAGAAAAATTTAAATATGTTATAAACAATTAATAAAAAATAGTCTAGTTAATAATAGATTTAAAAATTCATAAAAATAGAGAAAATTATATATAATATTTTTATCTAGAAATTAGTATAATAAAAAATATATTGTAAAAATTTAAAAATTTTCTAAAACAAAAATAATATATTTTACTTCATTTTTAAGAATGTATGCATCAAAAGTAATTTTAAATATTCTATAAAAAAAATGCAAAAGATAAATATTAATAATTTAAAATATGAATGAAAATAGAAAATCTTAAAATAGGCATCTAACAAAACAATTGAATCTATTTTAATTATTAAGCATAAAAATTACAACACTTATTCAACATTAACAAATAAAAATTATAAAACAATAAATTATAATAATATTTGTAATTATGTTGCTTCTAGATTTGATTATGTGTAAATTGATATGTAAGTTTTTTATCAACATTTCATATCACATTCCATGATCCAACAATATTTTGGATCTCCTCAATTCTATATCATAATTATGGATCACATAGTGTGATATGAAATGTTGAGAAAAAATCTTACACACAATCGAATCCAAAAGGAACATAATTACATTCAAAATGGATTGTGGAAATCTCATATCACTAATACAATAATATTATCAATTATAATTTTATTTTTAAAGTAAATGATCAATAATAAAAAATATTTTAGATGAATTTTGATTGAATTTAATTGATAAGGATGATAGTATATATATATATTATTAAGATTTAATTTTTTAGAATGTGTGATAGAGTTGGATTTTATTTGAAGAAAATTTTAATAGATTAGATCTTGCTACTTGTAGTAGCATAGATTGAATTAGGTTTAACTCTTTCATAATATTATAATTTTATAAAATAATATAAATGTGGAAATATAATCTAATTATCTCCATAAAATTTCCTTCAAAAATAAAAATAATTGTATTACAAATAATAATTAATACAAACATTTATATTTATTTGTAAAATATTTTAAGAATTTTAATTTTTTTAAGTAATTTAAAAATATATTTAATATAAATCCATTAAGATTTATAATATTATATAATAGATATTTTTAGATTTGAGAATGTAAAAAAATTCACCAATATTTTAGATTATTTCATTAATATAATATGATCATAAACACCAAAAAAAATTAAAAAAAATCCATTACACCATATCATTATGGTAATATATGCATTCTAATGATCAATTGTAAAATATGATTCAAAACAATGAGTAGTAAAATTGACACATACAAGTTCATAGACATCTATTATGATATATTTTCTTTTATTGAAAATAAATTTAATTTAATAATTATCTAAAACTATTTCACTTTTAATTGATATCATTATATATATATATATATGATAATAAATTATTTACAAATATTTCATATTTCGTTTAACTTTAAACTATTCCTCTTTCCATAATTTTTCCACGCCAAAACCAAATAAGACTACATTTGCCACTCACATCAAGAGACTTTCATCTTAAAGAAAACTAATTGAGGAGACAAGAGATTTATAAACAAACAAAATTAGTGGGTAATGTTTTGGAAAATGTTGTGGTTTAAAAATAGAGGTTAGGTTCCTTTTATGTTGTAATTTAATGTTAAATATAATATTATTAATTAAAAACCATTTATAATATATATGTATCTTGAAAAATTGATTAAATCATCAATATTAATATAAAAATTGTTAAAATTGTGTTGTGTAATTTTTTGTGTTTTATAGTCTAATAAGATTTTTTTTAAAATCTATAATTTCAAAGCATTCAAATAAATTATAATTTTTTATTATTATTATTTATTATACATACAAATCTAAAACATATATTATAATATATTTTATTTAATAAAAAAATAAATTTAATTTAATAATTATCTAAACTATTTCACTTTTAATGAATATTATTTTAAGGAAAAAATATAATTATAAATAAATAATAATAAATTATTTTCAAATATTTTAATAAATATAAAATTGTAAGAATATCTGGATAAATATTGTATATAAGTAAAGAGTACATTTTAATGCCACTCAAATCAAAAGTCTTTAATCTTAAAAAACACTAATTGCAAAGGCAAGGGGTTTATGAAAATAACAAAATTAGTGGTTATATTTCATATTTATTTATTTTAAATAAGGTTAAGTTGTTTTTATGTTGTAATTTTAATGTTAAAGATAAGATTATTATTTAAAAGTTGTTTATAAATATATATGTATTTTGAAAAATTAATTAAATCATCAATGTTAATATAAAAAATATTAAAATTTTGTTGTATAATTTTTGTGTTTTACAATAGATTTTTTTTTTTTAAATCGTAATTTCAAAACATTCACACAAATTATAAAATATATTTTGATATATCTGTTAATATTGACAATACATAAAAATCAAATGAAAATTATAATATTATATTTATAAATAATTAAATTTTATACAATGATAAACAAAAAATACTGTACCAGATATGTTACTCTTGAAATTCTATATATATTACTTCAGTTTTCGTATAGAACTTATTTTCCCTACCAAAAACATCAACTAAATATGAAAAGCCATTAAAAAAACACCACTATTTATGGTGCTCAATCTGCTATCTTGCACTCTTTCTTTCTCTATGGAATAGCACTGCTGACTGTTAAATCCTACGTTTTCTTTTGATTTAGATCGATATTAGTCTTCAATAAAAGATTGATTGTGGTGCACGTTACATGGATAACTCTTCTTCCCTTCATCTTATATTGTAAATTCAAAGACTCGTCGTGATATATTAATCCTTTTCTAAGAGTATGCCGTACGTTTGTTCATTGTCTTCCTTACTCTTCAGCTTAAATGTAAGACGTATCTGCAGTGTTAATTAAGGCCAGCCTTTCTCTTACCATGTGCTGAACCCTGTGTTTTCAACTAGAGCTTTAGAACCTCTTCGCAAGGGACGACGTACCTTCCCCTCTACTGTACCGCCTTGACAGCTAAGTAGATATTTTTAAAGGTCTCGTGAATTCAATCCATACGTTTGGCTAACGTTCTACATGGTATGGACTGTTAGGTATGGGAAGATAGACTATTAGAGATGAATAGCCTTAAATTATCTAGCCGTCTCACGTATATTCTAGAGTCTATTTGACTTAATAATTGTTCATATTCAATGACTCAGAAGCTGTGCAGTCTTACAGATAATAAGTAAAAAGTCTTACACACCACTGTAACAACTATTAACTATTAACATGTGAGCGGCTATTAAATCCTGACAGTTCACCTAAGTCGTCAATCAATGCAGTTGGTAGTAATTTGTTTCTGTTGCGATCTGGGTAGGCTTTTCTTTCTCAAAACACCACTTCTGTGTAATATTCGCAACCTCGATCTCTATATAATTTAAGATTATATGTATGTAAAGTTTTTCCTTATATATCAAATACATCAAATGGGTAATTCTAATTTGTGTTTCTAAACATAGGAAACTTACTATAGTTGCATTGTGACCCATGCCAAAAAAAGACCCAATTCATGTTGGAACAATTCAGAGCTACTATGAGTGAAAACAAATTTGGTTTTGAATTATATCATCTACGAATTTTTTATTCAATATGAAAATATGATTTTATATATCATCCACAAATTCATTTCACTACTTAATATGAAAACACAATTTCACATACAATTATATGGGGATAAAAGAGAATGCCACTTACCTCTCAATAGCATCCGTATTCCTGCGGCTTACTGAAAACTGCAGGCATGTTGTGGTTAATGTAGGCTTGTCTACGCAGGGCAGCTACATGATCAACGGGCACGTATGAAGCTCCTTCAACATACGCATTTGAGTTTTCTGAGAAACTGCTGCGCGCAGACACAACGTTATGCTGTCAAAATAATGTATGACCAAAAAAGGCACGAGAAAAAATGCAGAAACTGCTATATATAAATATACTCACCTTCAATCATGGAACTGAAATCTCGAATCACTTTTATGATTCCTCGTAGTGATGAACAAACTTTGTGAGAAGAAGAGGACCCATTCTGAATAATCAGAATTTTTACTTTTTGGCTACAGTGGTTGACATATCAAGTTGCTTTAAGACGTGCAGCAATGATTTCGGATATAAAGTTACTTTAGATAACCTGCGTGAAGGGAAACGAGGATGCTCTGAATTGCTGCAAAGTAGTGCCTGTACAGAGAAATTGTGGGTTATAGGGGGCGAAAATGAATAGCGGAGGAGGGAAATAGTTGAGCTTAAACTATGATTTACCAATGGAAGCATATATAACATATACAATTTGAAAGAGTCGTTACATTAAGTTTTGAAATTTTGACTGTCAGATGGGAACTAACGGATTGCGTACGAAATGAGAATGGTAGGCTAGTTGAGATTACGTTGCAGGGAAAGAGGAGCATTCAATGCAAATGTTGGATTTGAATGGTAGGCTAGATCAACAACTACCCATCAGGTAAAATTCGTAGAAATGTGATTGATTGACTGGCAGTTTCATACACAACTCCAGTTAAACAAAGTTTTGTTTGAGGTTGTTACGATTAAACAGTAGATTATATTTTTCCTTGGAGTTGAAAAACGTTTCTTATTTTTAATTGACTATAACTATTATTCTAAAGAATGTCTTAAATGTATAGACATTGAGAGTAATTAATTGGCAAAGGTTGAATGCGCCCTTTTTACAACTAAGATAAATGGGCAGTCATTTTCTAATCCACCGGCCATTCTATACTTGACTTTCTGGCAATGCAGGAAAGTTCGTCTGAGCAAATGTATTTTTTTTTTGTTGTTGTGAAAAATATTAATGAAATATAGGTGGCATGTTTGGGTTGCGCAAAAGCAAAACCTGCTTGTCTGAGGGATGTGATTTTGCATTACACTGACCTTTCAAGCGGCCATGCATTTACAAAAAGTCCCCCTGCTGTTTTGGACCGATAGGTAATGATTTGACAAAATCATGGGCAGTTATTACTTAATTCAAGATATCCAAGCTGGTCTTGTGTTGGAAAACTTGTAACCGGCTGGTAGCATAAATCTGACAGTCAAGAATTGATTGCTGCGAAAGGAGTTTCTTCACTGGAGAATTGGGCATATCTTCCAAACAAACTACAACCGGTTATTTGTCGACAAGCACTGCATAAATTATTTCGTACAGACGTTTGCAGCCGCGTACGTTTAATTTGGTTGTATTTGCAAGCTTATTGTGACGATCTAACAATGGACAAATTGCTTGATTCAATATAAAAAAAACAATGGACAAATTCATTCATTTATACCTATGTTCGTTTTGTCTGACAGCATCAATAAATTATTAGATTGAATCTTAAATATAATATAGGAATAATTTGTATACATGGATAAATGGAGAGAATATATGTGTAGGGGAAGGGGGCATATAAGAAGGTGTAATGTTGAACCGATCATGTGGAAAAAAATCTTCCTGTGGTGAAATTGAATGGTTACATTAAAGAATGCGGTCGAATTGAATAGCTGTATTAAGGTGGTGAAAAAAGTGAAAAAATGCTGTCACAGTTGAAAGATTTAATTAAAAATTCCCTATTCTAATAATGTGAAAAGAAATACTCATGAAAGGTGGTGAAATTTATTTGCGTTTCATGTTTATTAATGTTTAGAATGAACCCTCCTCATCTTAAGCAATAAAGTGGAAAATTATATTTTTAAGCCTTAGGATGTTTTATTCTGTTTTTTTGGTTAGTCATATCTTAGTTTTAAAAATAATTATTTAGATTTAAAAAATACAGTCTAAAAATTGATTCAATGATAAAAAATCAAAATATAACCAAAATTTAATAGGCTTTCTCAGTTCTGATATTAATCTTTTTTCAATACTCATAAGGATGTGGTGTTGATGGAATGAAGTTTTTTTTTGTTTTCAGTACACATGAGTCATTTGCTTGAATTTTGAATGAATGCAAAATACAATCAGAATATTCATGAACATGCAAGAACAGATACAGAAACAACAGCTTGTAACATAAATCACCAGAACTATATTCAGCTCTTTCCAAAGTAACAGTTGTCACGTATACAGGAGATAAACATTATAAATCTCACAAAATGACAATAAACCCAGATTCAGATTTTCCTATGCTTAGAGAGATAAATAATTGTGAAAATATTGATATTTCCTACATTTCCAATTATAATAGTTGTCATAGCACTTTGTGGGACCCATCAGCGAGAGTTATAACCTACATGCAAGGTGTGAAGTTCAACGGAGTGCCACTTGTCACCCAAGCACTTATTTTAAGGATTGATATTTTTGCATACTTCATGGAGGTGTGTCATAATGCCACTTGTCACTCGGGCACTCATTTGGAGAGAGGAGTTTGTAAAAACTTCTCGAAGTTGCATGGTGGCAACATGTGTCAAGGCATGTTGAGTTAACTATGGCATGTACCTATTTTTGAAGAAGTTGGCACCCACTTTGAAAATTCAAGATTGGATGTTTCTAATTGCAAAGGGATTTGTGTATGGATGTAGTTTCTATTCCTAGTTGAGTCAAACTTGGAATGTGGACACCCATATTTTTGATAGGTGTTTTTTTTGCATGTGCATGTTGCATGCTTTTGCATGTAGTTCATTTCTTGTTTCATGTTTATGCATGGGCATGGGTTAATGGAAAATTCTATCCTAGGTACTGTATACTCTATAAATATATACTGTGTGAGACTTGGTTCACAGGGGTTATGTTGTCAAATTTTCCCTAGAAGAGCAAGATGTAATTTCCAATTTCAAGCTATGATCCTGCAAGTGTATTGTAACATTGTTGTTATGGATAGATACATTGGTTCAAGCCTACATGAGCATAGACTCAATATTTGTATTGTTACTATTTTATTGTTGATAATACAAATTATTTGTGTTGTTGGAGTGTGGGGTTTTTTACCTAAAAGGGTTTTCCCCATGTATATATGTGTTCTTTATCTTATGTCTATTCTTCTATTCTTTAAATGTTAATTTACATTTTGCTATATTGTACAAATTATCCTAGATCTAAAAATTACATTTCTTTCCTCTAAGGGTTGATATGGTGGAAATTAAACTGTGTTTTTTTTCACTTTAAGACATAGTTGTGTATGCTTGTATCACAAAAATAAAAAATAAATGATAGATACTGGAGGCATATACTGGTTCTCAGATGAATTTTTGGGATCTCCTATTCCCTTCAAGTGCCAATAGAGATACATGTCATCAAGAACTTCCTTAGCCAATTGTCTTTCACATTGTGTTGTATTAGTTGCTACAAAAATTATATTGCAACCAAAGTAAGTTCATGGTATTTTTGAAGTTACTCATGGGATTACTACTAAAGTTTTAGCTATATAAGTGAGTTCATATTGTTAACAAAGATGATAGAAATGGCTACTAAAGTTCCCAATAGTGGTTGCTGAAGTAAAATCATGTTGATGTAGAAGACTGCAAGTTGCAAAAGTTATAACCATATTATTTGATGTTGATAAAGATGCACGATAAATATTATATTGCTAATAAACTCAAATGGAACATGCATTGACTCTTCATTTCATTTAAATTTTTCATCTCACCTAAATCACAAATAGCAAAACCTAAATTCCATACCATCTTATCTTATCTTTATTTTTAAGTGATGCAAGATTGCTTGTGAACTCAAATACTTCTACATCAACAAGAGTCCCCCCATTATCTTACTTCAAGACTTCTATATCCTTACTTACCTAGTTTTCTACATGTGCCTTAGATTCTTTAAAATCAAAAAATGATGTAGATTTATATTTCAAAAAATAAACACAAATGTGTATATACTGCTCAATAACAAAACAAACATAGTACAACATTTATTCAAATACGTGATATGGCCAAACACATTACAATTTATTACTCGAAATTTAACCCTAGTGTTTTTAAAAGAAAAATTAACACTATTATGCGTTACAAATAGAATGTTTGTAGAAATAAAAGTCCACAAAATAATTTGAAAAACTAAGAGCCATATTTTTATTCACCAACAATTTTAAATCTATTTCACTATTCTGGCTCAATTTATGGTGTCACTGTTGGAAATTGAGGAGATGTCACTGATACATTTGTTGGCAACATGAGCATATGGTGCATACAATTATGCATTACAATGTTCTCACTGATGTCAACATTGTATCCCAGTACAAAGACAATGGTGCAAATTAGTTTGGATGTCATGAGCATGCTTGAAGATGATTGTGAAAGATAATTTTGTAAGAAGGTTTGATCTGGTGAAGATAATTGTGATGAAAATTAACTAAGTGTTAATACTAATGATTTTGTGTATAGGGGATCTAATTATTAGGTCCACATTGGTTCATTGTTGAATATATTTCTCTATTTTTATAGCATAATTTTGTTGGATAGTAGAAATCAATTCTAGAACTTCAACTTGTTTTGGTTTCTCGTTTTGGAGTTATGAGTAACAGAAGTTTGGCTTGGTAGTTTCAAACATTTCTAGTTTAGTATATATGACTTGATGAGTCTGCACTTCTCCACGGATTGGTTTTTGGCTTTTGTGGAGTTTTGGAAGTGTTGATAGATATTAGATGAGTGTGCATTCTAGTTGGAATGATGCTTTGAGGTTCATGTGTCTAAATTTGGGTTTGCAGTTGGAGAATTTTTATATCAAACCCTCCGTGATACCAACCTAATAGGTTTGAATGTATGTGAATCTTAAATAAGTATTGTGGAGTTATGTGGGATCTATTATAGATCCATGCCAACCTATTTCAAAGTGTTTTGAGATTTGAATCTTGGCGTGAAGCATGTTTGGATAGATCTTGAGCCAACAAGTTACATTTTTTGTATTACATCTAATTAGGCCAACCTAATTGATGTTATGAGTGAAACAAGCATACAAGTTAGATATTTTTCAATAGTTTTTGGATGATGACATGTGAATTGAGTTATTGAATGTGAATTGTGCAAATTTAGTGTGAATGCAAAGCAGAGAAGAGTATTAATTCATATCAGTATGAAGAGTTTTGAGTTTGTATTATAAACTTCAATGGAACTGTATTTTGACATATTGTAGATGCATTTTGTAACAATTCAACACTTGGTTGTGTTCCACAATATCTTCTATCTCTTTTCTTTTCTTAGTGGGAAGTGAGTCCACCTATAGTGAGCACTTTTGTAATATACTATAACCTATTATAATATATTGTGAGCTAATCCTCATTGTGGTTTTTCCCATTTTGGGTTTTCCATGTAAAAATCCTGGTGTTCATGTGTTATGTGATGTTGTTGGATGTTTTCATGTTTTCTTTCATTACTATAATTGAATATTCTATAATTATTGAATGTTTAAATTTTTAAGTGGTTTAAAAGAATATTGATTTGCCCCCCCTCTTAGTATTCGAGGTGTTCAACAATTGGTATCAAAGCCTAGATCCTTGGAAGGAGATTAACTACTTTGGGAAGATCTTAGAGGTTGAACACATGGATTTTAGAAGATTACCTACTCCTCCGGAAGAGATTCTTGTTGTTAGATCTATAGAAGAAGATTGTATATTCGATATAAATGGAGAACTCAAAGTTTCTCTTGAAGATATTGAAAGAACTGAAGGTGAAAATAGATATCTAAAGGAAAATGTCAAAGAAGCAAATGAATACATCAAAAAATTGAGGGAGAAAATCAACAAATTTAGAGAAAGGTGTGTTAGAACACAATGATCTACTAAGCGGGGGGTGAATCATTAGATATAAAAACTTTTAGACTTGAAAACCTATTTGGAGATTCAACCTTACAACTCAGATGTGCAGATAAAAATATAAACAAATATAACAATCACATGCACATCAAACAATAACTCATAACACTAGATATATGTGGAAAACCCAAGATGGGAAAAACCACGATGACAAAAGCTTCTTGAGTCTACTACTCAAATCCAACGTCACAAATAAAATCTTTGTTACAAAGCTTAGGGTTGCAACCCAAGGAAGCTTCAACTCCCTAATTTGGAAGCTACAACTTCAAGGATGCTACTACACCCTATTTTAGGAGCTACAACTCCAAGGAAACTACAATCACCTAATCAGAGCTACAACTCAATTCAATGAGGCTACAACCTCAACAACATTACAAGTTCATATGTGCATACAATTAGGTTCTACTCAACCTAAAAATGCACCATTAAATACAATGAATTGTTGCACACCTTGCAACTTACACTACCACTGCTGAAGATGCACTCTCAGCAACACACCCCTACTTTGCACTCTTTTCTACTCTACACTCTCTTGTCTACTGCATTCTTAGTTGTACGTCACTCTATTAGGCACTTTGTGCACTAGTAGACTCTTCACACTTCTCCTCACTTTCAAATTCAACACATCACACACAGCTACTACATTCCTTGGACAATGCCTAATTGTATTTCTTTTTCACCAATGTGTAATTACTACCTCAAGATCCACTTCATCATCCAAATCAACCTTAGCATCATATTAGGGTTTCCTTTATTTGTTAGCTTCACCAACAAGTTGCCAATTCATCGAGCCACACACCATTATTAAGACATCTAATAAGGTTTATCAAATATCACCATACCTATGCATTGATCCATAAAACAATTAATTCAGTTATAGAGAATTTCCCTTCATTCTCTCTGCCAAACCCTAAAATTTGATTGTGCATTCAATGTGTTCTTCTGATTATTTGATCTAATCTTGATTTTTGTCTCTGTGATCACCTTTGCAATCTATGTCGCCATTGTGTGCATCAAATCTCATTTGCAGTGGTCGTTGGGTGCAGTTAGACCAATTAATTCTTCATTTATGTCGGTTACCAATCGAAAACCTCATTCACACTGAGTTAGTCATTTGTGATTACTGCATTCAAATTTGGGTCGTCAATCTTCTAACTTCGCACCATGATCCTGCACTTTCCATACACTGACTCAACTTTAAAGCACAACCATCCAATAAATAGTTGTTTAAATCTCCATTGTCGATCTTCACTAACTTTTGTACACTGTTGGATCAATTGCCAAATGATCTGCATTGTAGATCTCTTTATACATCACTTACCATACACAGGGCCCACCAGGGCACGCGTCCAAAATTCACTCATCTCGCAAGCTCAAACAACGGGCCCACACAAACCTTGTGAGGACTACGATCTATTGCCATTTTCCATCCATGTCATCACCACCTAATTAGCAACAACAATGTGAATTAGCATATCAAGTAATCATTCTTCACCACCTATTCATCTTTGTCATAATCTGTTAGCGTATCAGGTCCCACCAAATTCACTATGAGCACCATCAGATCTTCTACATTCAATCATTGTAGTTCATAATTGTGTGTACGTCATCTACCACTATCTGGTCCCACCAAACTCTTCAGCAAGCATTGTCTGATCAACAAGGGATAATCTACACCATTCATCACTGACGTCACGGGTCTTGATCAAGTCCCCCTAGAAATCTTGTGAGGTGTGCGACCATCATCTAATCTCCAAGGCTTCAACTACAACCATCAATCATGCTAGAGAAAAATATTTCTCTCAAGACTTAGGAAACATTATAGTTTTTGGATATGTTTCAAACCAGTAATTGTAAGGTGAAGGAGTTAGTCACCCTCGTGATTTCAATGACATAAGTTATAACTTATGTGACCAATAACTACCAAACACAAGTCAACGTCGAAATAGAACATCTGCACATGATGCCATGTCACTACATAATCCACAATAAGGATGTGGATTACCGTTCATTCAATCTTGTCACACCATACGTCTGCTTCATCAACTTTGCCACCCACATGATTATTTCAAGGTCCCACTCGAGCACTACCTTCACATCACCATGTCGGAGAGAAATTGGCAAGGGTCTCACCGACACCATATAGTCTCATCAACAACACTTCCATACTCCTTATCATTCCATCGGTAAGTCACCAAGTCAGGAGGTTTCAAAACTTGAGAACTCCGCAACATAGGTTAGGAAAACTTGGGACTCTGTGACTTAAGAAAGAAGTCATTTTCCATCAAAATAATGGAAGTGTATAACCTTAAAGTTCTAGGTAGAGGGGCCAGTCATCTGCATGGAATGAATGACATAAGTTATCACTTAAGTGACCTGCAACCTACTACAACCAGTCAATGAAAAAATAGAATTCATGTTAGACGATGCCATGACTGCAAATACATTAGGTTTTAAGAGATGAACCTTAAAACACCTAAAGGAAAATATAATTCATTCATGGGCACATCCTTCACTTTCTCAACCTATAGAGCACATATCTAGAATGCTCTTGAAAAACCCAGTTTGAATCAGCCATTTATTCTGCCAACAGATCCATTGTTCTTCACACTCGCCTTTTTTCATTCTATGAACAATCTTCCTTGCATGATTTGCACTTTTGACATCAATGACAACTATTTGCTAACAATCTCCCCCTTTGGAATTGATGGAAAAACTCCAATTGCTCAACCAAGTACCATTGAACAAATTGGATTATTCACAATATAACACAACTCCTCCTATGACATACATCTCTTCCCTTCTTAGCAAGCTTTTTGTTTGCATCACAATTTCTCCCCCTTTGACATCAATGGAAAAGGGTACACTCCCCTTGAGGAAATGCACTAATTTTGACAAACTCTACAACCATCAAGTCATTAGAAATTTGTAAAACAAGATTTTACATGACTTGATCACACTATTTTTAACCAAGGTTAAATAAATGATCAATGAAGCTCCCCCTAGATATATGCCCTGTCACTAATGTTTAGTGATATGAGGTGGGAGGAACTACTCCTAGCTTCTTCCTCAAGCATTCAAAGTGTTTTGTAGGGAGAGGCTTTGTAAATATATCAGCCACTTGTTCCTTTGTTGGAACATACTCCATGTTGACTTCCTTATCTGCAACCTTTTCTCTAATGAAGTGAGCACAATATTCCATGAATTCTCTTGACATAAATTCTCCACCTCTGTATGACCTGAGACATTTGATTCTTCTCACAGTGTTATTTTCTACCAACTTCTTATAACCTTTAAATGCTTCAATTGCCTCAGTTTTTTCCCTCAAAAATGTGACATATTCCATTCTGGTATAGTCATCAATTAGTAGCATGAAATATCTTTCTCCTTGAGACATCCTTTTCCTCATTGGACCACATAGATCTGTATGAATTATCTCTAAGGGTTTTGAAGTTGAATAATCCTTTGTAGGAAGCTTAAACTTTGTTTTCTTTCCTTGTTGGCATCCTTGGAAAATGATATTATTAGGCTTTGAAATCTTAGGAATATTTCTAACTAATCCTTTTGAACTTATCTTTACTAAATTGTCAAAGTTTACATGTCCCAGTATTTTATGCCACAACCAACTCTCATTTGCTTGGCTAATTGGACATGTTTGGCCTTCCACTTCATATAGATTATAGAGATTACTTTCAGTCCTTATCCCTTGAGCAATTTTTATACCATTCATTCTTATCTTGCAACCTTTAGAATCAAATACAACTTTATATCCATTATCACACATCTGGCTAACACTAAGAAGGTTATGTTTTAGACCTTCCACATATAGCACATATTTACTTTTGTTCTTCCCATCTATGCTTAGAATTATTTTACCATGAATCTTAATAGTAGTATTATCGCCTAGGCTTACTGAACCTCCTTTTCTCATTTCAATCTAAATGAATTTCTTTTTATCTCTAGTCATGTGCTTGGAGCAGCCACTATCAATTATCCATAGATCTTGTTCCTTTGCATGCAATGGTGTTTGGGAAATCATAGACTAGTCTCAGAATTCCCCTTTTTCTCCTTCCATACCTTCTTAGGTTTATTTTCAACTTTTTCTTCCTTTTTTTCTCAAGGACCTTAGTTTTCTTTTCATCTTTGGGAGGTGTGTTTTTCTTCTTCTCAAAATGAGCATTTGGTCTTACAATTTTTTCTCTACAATTTCTAGCTATATGACTGAAATTATTGCAATTAAAACAAACTACATTCATATGAGCTAAAGGAGCAAATGGATTTTTGCTTATGAAATTTGTATTTCTCCTTGACATGAATTTACACTCTCTAGCCCTATGACCAAAATTGTTACAGGTGTAGCAATACCCATTGAAGTATGATGAGTACCTAGTCATGGATTTTCCTTCTACTGGATGAGGAGATCTTTGTCTAGGTCTGAACTTGGATAGTGTACTCATGTAAACCATCATTGTTTGTTCTCTTGGTATTTTGCTTCTCCTTTTGTTGATTAGGAGTTGGCTTGTTAACTTTCTTGTCTTCAATTGGTTCCTTCTCTCTAACAGATTTCTCAACTACAATTAAATTATTTTCATCTTCAGAGGCTTCTCCTTTGTCATATTTTTCACCATTGGGGACTGATATTTCTTCTTCTCTAAATCTTTCATAGAGCTTTGTAGAAGCATCAATAAATGAAATTTTTCCTTTTTCAAGTTCCAAGCCCGATTTCTCTTTATTAGTTGGCTTTTGAGTACTTAGTAGTTCATCTAGAATATTAGTACCACCTTTTAACTTCAGAACTTTATTGATCTACTCATTAGCTTTCTTCAATTCTCTTTTTTAGGCAACTACTTCTTCCTCAAGTTTCGAGCATCTATCTATTGCTAATTGCAGTTTAAATTTCATAACATCTTCAACTCTTTTGAGCTCTTCTACATGAAATTTCAGACCAACTATCACATTATTGGATTCCTCAAGTTCTTGAGTTAATTTGGCAATCTCCTTTTGAGAATTCTTTCTTGGTTTCTTGTTTTCTCTCTTAAGATCATCATATTTATCTCTTAGTTCATCAAGATCTTCAAGAGCACTAATTAATTCTCCTTCAAGATCAACAACTGCCTCCTCTTCTTCTTCATGTGAATCTTCTATTTTTTTAGCCATAAATAGAAATCCTCTTCTATCTTCTCTCATTACAAGGGCATGATCTTGATCCTCTTATGAATTATCACTAGCATTATATTCTTCACGTTCTTCATTGATGTATAGACTCTTCTTCTTTCCAAAGTTCTTTCTTTTAGAATAAATCATTTTCTTCCTTTTGCTAACATCTTCTTGCTTGGAACTGTCTTCTTTACCATATGGAAACTTTGAAGCAAAATGACCTATTCTACCATAATCAAAACACTTAAAAGGGAGCTTACCTTTATACTTTTCATATCCTCTCCTTAGTCTTCTTATGAAGTTTGCTTCTTCCTCACTAGTTTCTGCATAATCAAATGCATGATATCAGCTTTGTCTTTCTTATCAACTTCATCTTTGACAACCTTAAATATAGCTTCTCCTAGATGATTCAGCACTTGGCATTCTCATCTCATATGCAGTAATTATGCCATGCACCTCATCAAGAGTAAGTTTATCAATTTATCTTCCTTCTTCAATAATAAAAATCTTGGCATCATATTTAGTTGGATCATAGACCTGAGAAATTTCAATACAACATCTTCTTCTTCCAAATCTACGCCATGTCCCTTAATAGAATTCACTATATCATCAACTCTCAAAAGATAATCTACAATTTTTTCTTCTTCAATCATCTGCAAGCTTTCAAATTTAGCTCTCAGTATTTGTATCTTTGCCAACTTCACCTTGGAATATCCTTCATAGATCTTTTTCATTTTTTCCTAGACATCATAAGTAATTTCATAATGCATAACCTTGCTATGCATAGAATCAGACCAGTTGTTCATAATGGTGAACTAGGCTTTCTCATTATTCTCATAATCCTTCTTTGTTGCAACATCAATAGGAGCAGTAGGAGGAACATATTTGTTCTTAACTGACATCCAAACATCAAGTCCAAGACAACCTAAGTATCTTTTATCAAAGAGCTCCATTTAGCATAGTTTGTTCCATCGAATCTAGGTGGCTTGCTTGAACCTTCGTGGCATGACATTGTGTTTGCTTATCCAAGATCTACCCGAGCTGACTAAGCTTCTCCTAGGGAACCTAGGGATTTGATACCAATTGTTAGAACACAATGGTATACTGAGAAGGGGGTGAATCAGTAAATATAAAAACTTTTAGACTTGAAAACCTATTTACAGATTAAACCTTACAACTCAAATGTGCAGATAAAAATATAAACCAATATCAAAATCACATGCAGATGAAACAACAACTCAATCACCAGATATACATGGAAAACCCAAGATGGGAAAAAACCACGGTGACAAAAGTTTCTTGAGTCTACTACTCAAATCCAGCATCACAAATGAAGTCTTTGTTCCAAAGTTTAGGGCTGCAACCCAAGGAAACTTCAACTCCCTAATTTAGAAGCTACAACTTCAAGGATGCTACTACACCCTATTTTAGGAGCTACAACTCCAAGGAAACTACAATCACCTAATCTAAGCTACAACTTAGTTCAATGAGGCTACAACCTCAATAAGATTACAAGTTCATATGTGCATACAATTAAGTTCTACTCAACCTAAAAATGCACCATTACATACAATGAATTGTTGCACACCCAACAACTTACACTACTACTGCTAAAGATGCACTCTCAGCAACACACCCCTGCTCTGCACTCTCCTTTCCTCTGCACTCTCTTGTCTACTACATTCTTAGTTGTACATCACTCTGTTAGGCACTTTGTGCACTTGCAAACTCTTCACACTTCTCCTCACTTTGGGATTCAACACATCATACACAGCTACTACATTCATTGGACAATGCCCAATTATCTTTCTTTTTCACCAATATGCAATTACTACCTTGGAATCCACTTCATCATCTAGATCATCCCTAGCATCATATTAGGGTTTCCCTTATTCATTAGCTTCACTAGAAAGCTACCAATTCATCGAGCCACACACCATTATTAAGACATCTAATAAGGTTTATCATATATCACCATACCTATGCATCAATCCATACAACAATTAATTTAGTTACAAATAATTTATCTTCATTTTCTCTGCCAAACCCTAAAATATGATTGTGCATTCAATGAGTTCTTCTGATTATTCAATTTGTTCTTGATTTTTGTCTCTGTGATCACCTCTACAATGAGTGCATCAAATCTCATTTACATTGGTCACTGGGTGTAGTTAGACCAATTAATTCTTCATCTATGTCAGTTACTGGTTGAAAACCTCATTCACAAGTTGAGTTAGTTTTTTGTGATTACTACATTCAAATATGAGTCATCGATCTTCTGAATTTGTGTCACGATCTTATGCTTTTCATACACTAACACAACTTTAAAGCACAACCATCTAATAAATGATTGTTTAAATCTCCATCATTGATTTTCACTAACTGTCATACACTGTTGGATCAATCCTAAAATGATCTACATCATAGATCTCTTTATACATCACTTTCCATACATGGGGTCCACTAGGACACGCGTCTAAAATTTTCTCATCTAGCAAGCTCAGACAATGGGCCCACACAAAACTTGCAAGGATTGTGATCTATTGCCATTTGTCGTCCATGTCATCACCACCTAATTCACAACAATGATGTGAATTAGCATATCGATCAATCATTCTTTTCCACCTGGTCATCTACATCACAATATGTTAGTGTATCAGGTCCCACCAGATTCACTGCAAGCACCACCAGATCTTCTACATTCAATCGTTGCCATTCATTGTTATGCATATGTCATCTTCCACTATCTGTTCCCACTAGACTCTTCAGCGAGCACCATCTAATCAACAAGGGATAATCTACACCATTCATCACTGACCTCGTAGGTCTTGATCGAGTCCCACCAGAAATCTTGTGAGGTGTGCGACCATCCTCCTATCTCCAAGGCTTCAACCACAACCGTCGATCACGCCAGAGACAAATATTTCACTCAAGACTTAGGAAACATTATAGTTGTTGGATATTTTTTGGGTCGTTAATTGTAAGGTGAAGGGGTCGGTCACCCTCATGACTTCAACAAAATAAGTTATAACTTATGTGACTGACAACTACCAAACACAAGTCACCGTCAAAATAGAACATCTACACATGACACCATGTCATTGCATTTTAATCCACAACAAGGATGTGGATTACCTTTCATTCAATCTTATCATGCCATACATCTGCTTCATCATCTCTATCACCCATGTCATTATGTTAGGGTCCCACTCGAGCACTACCCTCACATCACCATGTTAGAGAGACATTGAAAATGGTCTCACTGATGCCATATAGTCTCATCAACAACACTTCCATACTCCTCATCATTCCATCGATAAGTCACCAAGTCGAGAGGTTTCAAAACTTGAGAACCCCGTGACATAGGATAGGAAAACTTGGGACTCCGTGACTTAAGAAAGAAGCCATTTTTTGTCGAACTAATGGAAGTGTATAACCTTAAAGCACTAGGCAGAGGGGCTGGTCACCTCCATGGAATGAATGACATAAGTTACCACTTAAGTGACCTAAAACTTGCTACAATCAGTCCAATGACAAAATAGAATTCCTATTAGATGACGCCATGACTACAAACACATTAGGGTTTAAGAGATAAACCCTAAAACACCTGAAGGTGAATATAATTCATTTCTAGGTGCATCCTTCACTTTCTCAACCTGTAGAGCACATCTATGGAATTCTCTCAAAAAACCCAATTCGAATCTACCATTTATTCTGCCATCAAATCTATTGTTCTTCACACTCACCTTTTTCCATTATGCCAACAATCTTCCTTGCATGATTTGCACTTTTGACATCAATGACAATCATATACCAACAAGACATAAGGAGGTCGGTAAATAGTTGAAGCAAGCAAATGAAACAATTACTTATTTGAAGGTGCAAGTTGAAGAAAGAAAGAGAGTTGAAGCATGCTTGAATATAATGGTGAAAATTAAATTTGAAGAATGTAAAAGGCTTGAACAAGAAGTTGTGAATCTAATATTAGATCTGGAAGAAGAAAGGAGTCATGAAGAAAAATTCAAAATGAGTTCTACAAAGCTTGATGAAATTATTGCAAATCAAAAAGGCTCTAAAGATAGAGAAGGTTTAGGATTTGAAAAAGGTGAAAATTATAAATTAGATCAGACATCAAATGTTGAAAAGAAGACTAAAGACAAGAAGAACAATGGAAAGAAAATCTGGAATCAAAGGAATGTAGCTAGAAGACCACCAGTTAAACAACAAAATGCACAAAGGTACCCATCTTTTAATGGTTTATGCTATTCTTGCAACAAATTTGGACACAAGGCTATTGAATGTAGTATCAAAATGAATCAAAATGTTTCACCTTTTTCTCGTCAATGTTTTACATGTAAGAAATTTGGTCATAGAGCTAGTGAATGCATAAGTCAAATGATGAATGGCTATAATAATGATAGAATTGTTCAGTATTTCAATGGCTATTGTTATTCATGCTATGGGTATGAGCATAAAGGTAATCAATGCAAATATAGAATGAATGTAAATAATATTGGTCAAAATAATTTGATATGCTATAATTATAATAGGCCCAGACAGATTTCTAAGTTTTGCAGAAGCAAAACTATGAAGAAGGATAATCTGTAAAGAATAATGATCCAATAAAAAAGATTGATCTAGAAGAAATAAAGAAGGAAATGGATAAGATGTGGAGAAAGAGGGGAGAGATTGAGGTTAAGGATGAATTTGTACCAACATCCAGACTAGATGTTTCCAGTAGAAACTAAATTGAGAGCTTTAGCTCAAGGGGAGCTTTAATGAAAATATTTTATCCATTGCCAAAGAAAATAGTATTGATGCTTGAGCATGAGGATATGTGGTGTAATTCAACATGCTTGATCTTTTGGGGAATATTCTGATAGAAAATGTTAAAATGTGAAAGCTTGTGGAGCATCTAAAGTTGACTATGCAAGGTTTGACAACTTTATTATTTAAAGCATTCAATGTGAAATTAGGTCAGTTTCAAGGGTTATAAAGTGATTTTACTTATCCAAATTCATTCAAAATGAGAATTGAGAAGGAGAAGAGTAGCAAAAAAAAGATTTAGAGTGATCAAGGAAATTTGTGATCTGGTGTGTTTAAACCCTAATCGAAAAAGCAAAGGAAAAGGTATTTACAAAACTTTGTTTTCCCTAGTTTCACAAAGAACTTTGTTGAAAGAAATTTGAATTCATTTTGCAATGGCTACATCGAGGGTTATTGAAGTTACTAATAGGCCATGACCTAAGTTTAAGAAACGTCCTATTAAATCAACGTAGGTCAATCTGATAGGAGCATTTTTGTGTATTCCTTATGGTGTTTTACATATCAAGGATATAAGGATTTATATTCATAACAAGTTAAAGGACCATGATCATTCTAAGATAGGAGAGGTATGAGTGAATGAACTTATTAGAGATAAATTTACCCTTAAACTAGAATATCAAAACCTAGTTGTGAAGAAACTTGATGTGTGGGAAGAGTTTTCAAGTTTTTGCTTTGTTGATAAATGGGTTAGAACTGCATTGAGGAGAATTCATGATAGGTTTGTTTTGACTAACAAGCATGGGTTAATCACAAAGGATGTGATTAGAGAAGTTGTAGTTTTATGCTCCACTAGACCCATTCCAACACTCAAATTAGTGAAAAATGAAGTGGTCACAGAATTAACTATTGCTACATATGACAAGAGGACCTTGACAATGACTAAGATAAGAAATCCAACTATGAAGTATGCAGCTATGATGATAGGTTACAAGATTTACTTTACAAGTAGAGAAAACTTTGTATTTTCCATCACAATCAGTGTTGCCTATGAAATGGTAGAAAAAGGAGTTGATTATGATCTATGTGAACTATTAAGATAACAATTAATGGAAGGGTATGTGCAGGATCATGATGGGCCAAAAAGTGGCAATATGATGGATATATGGTTGACGACTTTTTTTTAACTCAAGATTGATGAAATAAAAAGGGTTTTTAAAGGAGATTATCAGCTTTCCACCAATATAAATTATGGTTTACTTTGAATTTAATAAGTAATTATTATTCATTTTCTATTCAAATTATGACTAAAGTCCTGATTGATAGGCTAATTGAAAAAAATCTATAGCTTTCAAACGGTATCACATTTTTTGAATCCAAAACATGTGTCACATTCTATGCTTCGCATTGTTAGGATTTAGGTGTCATCAACCTTGTAAATCCTTTATTTTATTATCCTCCTAAAGTGTTTTGTACATTTACCCATAAGAGGTGAAACTGTTTGACCAACAGTGGTGAAAGAGACTATGTAAATGCAGTGTTACCGTTACCGTTTATCCTTATGGAAAAGGACAAATTAGCTAGGCGTCCCACCTTGGAATCTTCTAAAATAAGGTTGTGGGTCAAAATAGGGTGTTTAAGAGCATCTATGACATGCATGCAAGTTGTCATAAGATGCTATGACAGTATGACAGATTCCCTATGACAGAATATGCTATTTTTAGACCCCAGGTGCCCATGCATAAAAGATGCCTTATGACAGCTGTAAGAGCATCTGTAAGAGGCTATTTTTGGTATTTTTGACCATTTCAAGGAGGGAGGCGTGGGTTTTTCTAGGTGGTATTGCTGCCTATTGTTTGGTGAAACCATGGTGGTTTTCATCCTCACAAATCTCTATAAATTGGGGCCTTGAGCTAGTGTTATTAAGATTCAGTTTTGCAGGGTAACAGGGTGCTGCTGGATTTACAGGGAATGATAAGAGAAGTCTATTGCTGCATGTAATATTGAAGATTATCAGTAATATACTTTCCTCTCTTTCGGTGGTGGAGTTTTTTCCCTTCGGGTTTCTCCACGTAAATCTGTTGTTGCATGTGTTATATTGTTCTATCTCTCTCTCATTCTTTCTTCACACTAAGGCTAAGGTTAATCTATATATTTCAGATTTGCATTCACACATTTAAGTTCATATTGCAAGCTTTCTTCACCTTGTTTTCAACAGCATACTATAGGATTAAAAAGAAAAATTGAATTTCATGAAGTTTTGACCAAGTTAAGTTGGTCGACATACAATTTTTTAAATTTTTTAAAAGTTGTAATAAAAAATTCATAATTAATTATTTACTTGGAAAAAAATTACAAAAAAATATGCATCATATTGGGACATGAGTCATCTACTTATATCTAAAATATTGTAAAAAAATATTATCATTTTATTGTAGTTAGGGTGGTGAGATAGACACCTACTTATTTTTTCCCTAAAATTTAAGTACTACTGCATTGAAATCTCAAATTTTCACCAAATAGATTTTTTTTTTTAAAATAAACCTAGTAGTTTAGAAACTACATTCAATTTACTATTGATTCTATTCTTACATATTTTTGAAATAATATAGATAACTTATTCAAATTTTTATGTCAAGTTGCCTACCTCTGATTTTTCTGAATTTTTTGCCACTTAAGGGCCTGTTTTTTCCATGATGATCCTGCACATACCCGGAAAATTTGAAACAAACAAAGGAGAAGAAACACTCTTTCAAGTATGGAACTTTGAATATATGTTCACTCTTCTATTTCTTGAGAGAATTCCCTGGGACTAAAAGTGTGACATGGTTAAAAGGTAGGCCTATTACTCATTAGATTAAATATTTTCTGAGAGGTCTTGGTGATGCAAAGGCACAAAATGAAGCTCTAGAATGTTTTTTGTAGAATTTCAGAAGACGATGCATGAAAGAAAAAGAATCCCAAAGGAAATTATGGAAAATTATAAGGATGAAATCATATTCATGGTATGAACAGATGAGTGTATCATACAAGAATTTGAACCAAGAATGGTATGGGTCCCAAAGATGGGATATGAGATTACTGAGCAGGAAATTACTACATTTATGGACTACATGTTTCTCAAGCCTAAGGACACAAAAAAAGGATGATATGGCACCTATGAAGAAAAATAAATGGATGTGTCTAAGGAGCAAAAGAAACCAATAATAAGAAGGTTGAAAAGATGGTTGCACAATTTGTAGAGGACATGGGGTTCACAAAAGAGCAAGTGGATCAAGCAAGAGCAAGGGTTTGAGCTCTGAGAATCTCATCAAGCACTAAAATATTTGATAGAATAGCTACCACCTTTCCTTTTATTCAAAATTCCTTCAAGACTAAGCCCCCTATAGGAGAAAATAGAAAATCAACTGAAATTCCTCCAATAAAGGATAAGTCTCCTCTGGTTGTGTAGAGTACAAGGAGTGAGAAGAATAATAATTTTTTAGTAGCACCACCTACAAGCCCTGCCAAGAAGAGAACAAAATATAAAGAAGTAAGAGAAAAGGTCACAAGTGTAAATGTTGAAGAGTGTGAAGAAGAAGATGATGAGAAGGAAGAAATTGGACAATAGTTGGTCTACAAAAGGAAAGGAGAAGCAAGTGTTAAAAGAAATAAATTTGACATCATTGACATAGATAGTGAAGAAGAAATAGAGAAGAAAAAGAAATATTTTGTAGTTCACATGTGAGAGAAGAAGAAAGAATCCACCAAGAAGGTGTCACTAGAAAAGAAGAAAGTAGAAAAAAATCAAAAGAAGACACTGGAAAAGACACAAAAGAAGAAAGATCCAGTAAGAACACACATTTCCATGAAGTAAGAAGCACTCTTCAATGGTATAGTAAAAAATGAGATGTTAGCAAAACTTGTAGGGCAGGTGTGGGGCCAATTTGTGGCCAAATTTTAAAAAAAGTTTTGATAGCTCATAATGTGGGTGCATTATAACATGCTCGCGTTATGAGCAATTAAAAGAAAAAAAAAATCGAGCTCATTTGCTTTGTGACTATTTTTTTTTCCCTCGGCCAAATTCCCTTCTTTTGTGTGCTTGCATCCTGGGAGGAGTGAATCTTGCAATTTTTTCATCAAATTGTTGTTATTTCATTGCCAGGATGCCGCCACATCAATGGGGAGTTTAAAGAGGTAAGGATTGTTTCTTTTTTTATTGTGAATCTATTAGTTTTAGGTTTTTTTATATTTATTTATTGAATTTGTAGGAGATGTATTGAACCTGCAAACCCTCTTCAAAACCTTCCTACAAATCCTCAACAAGCAAAGAAACAACAATAGGAACAAAATCCTCAACAAGGAAAGCAACAACAACATCAACAAAATCCTCAAGTTCAACAACCACAACAACAATCTCCTTCACCAATCCCTCAACATCCTCCTAGGACTCAACAAAATTTATTGAGTAAAATTGAAAACAATAAAAAACAAATTGAGGAGTTAATCACAAGTTTGAACGATCCAAATGGTTCAACCATGGAAAGAAAAACACTTGAAAATTCAATGAAAGAAATGTTAAAACATTTAGATTCAATCAACAAACAATTAATTGGTTGGAAAGATAGGAGGCAAGCGGCTAGGAATTTTTACCAGGATAAATTATCATATAAAGATGTAAAAGATCTAAAAATTACAAAATTAGATTTGTGCTCATTATTCACTGACCCACGCACAAATGCAAATCTTATCCTTAATATGAAGAGGTTTCCTATCCATTGGTGCCACCACTAGTAGATTAGAACCCTTTTTTGGGATAGGTGGTACATGGTTTTTTATTACCTACCATGCAACAATTGTGAAGTCCCACAATATTTCTTGAGGAAACTATATTGTGAGTTCATCCTAAACAAAATCCTGAATTATTTTGATATGAGGAACTTCCGGGGGAGAGGTGGGGGTGGGCTCAAGATAGACTTGGTGCACATCAAGATCCTAGGTGGAAAGTGAGATGACCTCTTGCTAGGCCTCCTCATGAGCACTTCATTATCCCTTCCATCATGAAGGAGAGTGTCGAGGTAGATACTTTACATGCCATCATCTCTTTGACCCAGTGTGTTATCCAGCATTCCATCCCTATACTACAATTGCATACAAGGGATTCTTCAAGTGGTGGGATTTGATCCCATTTGTGCCAGGCTTGTGGGGTGATTTTTTCATATGACCCCACCAACACTCAAGAGGTTACTACACAGGATACGTCTACAGCTATGGAGATGGTGAGGGAAGCTGACATTTTGAATGAGGCCTATGGCATGACAATACTCAGGTAAATGTTAGCATGTTTATTAAATTTCAATTTTTAAATGCAAGATTAACTAATTTAGTTTTATGATTTTAATAAAATTTCAGGGTCACAATGTTGATATTGGCTACACCGGCCCTACACCCACTTATCACTCCATTGCATCTACTGTTGATGTATGTAACTAGTAAACAATTATAAATTTATTACATGTTAATAGCATTGTTTTATAAATGGTCTTATAATATGTGATTTTGGATGTTGAATAGGCTAATATTAGAGGTTTCAAGGGAGCACCTCCCAATGCCAGTGGATTTAGACAAACCTACATGCAGGTAATGGAATAAAGAGTTTAACTAGTGAATTATAGTTAATAGATTTGTGTAGTTTATATTCATATCATTGATTACATTGCATTGCACATCTTTCAAACTCAAAGCATTACTTTGCATTCCATAACTAATAACTAGATGTTGATAGATGATGAAATTTCAACTACAATATAGTTGTTTAGAAACTCAACATAAGCAGTGACACAATTACTTCACATAGCATAAGTAATAAGTAGGAGCAACTTCCAATTACATTTTCTTGTCATGGCATTCCATGAGACCACTTTTTACTGAGGCATCTTTTCAAATAGTTCACTTCCTTGTCAATGTTATGGATGCTTGGAAGAAATATATGAAAGAATAATAGTAATCAATAGCATAGACAAGGCAATGAGTTGTTTAAAACAATTCCTCAAAGAAATGTGGTCTCATGGTGATGTCCATCACCATGAGACCCAATTTCTTTGAGGCATTTTTTCAAATAGCTCACTGCCTTTTCTATGCTACCACATTTTCTATACATATCTACCAAAGAATTTTATCAAACAATTCATTTCCTTGCTACTATGGCCAAAATCCTAAAAAAGGTGTTTTCCAACAAACTATGGATGCTTGGAAAAAATCTATCAAAGCATAATAGTAAACAATAGCATAGACAATGCAGTGAGTAATTTGGAAAAATTCCTCGAAGAAATGGGGTCTCATGATGATGGAATGCCATTTCTTCAAACAGCTCACCAACTTTTCTATGCTACCACATTTTTCATACATGTGTACCAAATCATTTTATCAAACTACTCACTTCCTTGCTACTATGGTTAAAAGCCTAAAATAGGTGTTTTCAACAAACTATGGATGCTTGGAAAAAATCTATGAAAGCATAATAGTAAGCAATATCATAGTCAAGGTAGTGAGTATTATCAAAAAATTCCTTGAAGAAATGTGGTCTCATGGTGATGGAATGCCATTCCATCACCATGAGACCACATTTCTCTGAGGCATTTTTTCAAATAGCTCACTGTTTGAAGAATAGAAACCAACCCTTTAGCCAAAATTCCCCTCCAAATTATTTTCAAGGTCCTCATCCTCAATTTACCAATCCATGGAAACTTCCACCTTTTATTCCACTTGTTCATGTCCCCACCCCTCCCTCTTCATGTCATGATCGCCCTCCATCTCATAAACAAGACCACACTATACCATCCACCCCATCCCAGCATAATACCATAGAGAAGGAAATGAACTATTTGAAAAAATGCCTCAAAGAAATGTGGTCTTATGGTGATGGAATGCCATGACACATTTATTTGTAATGGAATTCTATCACCATGAGACCCCATTTCTTTGAGGCATTTGATAGGGAAAATAGTAAGCATGATAGTCAGAAATATATAGTTTAATAAGTACTCAAAATTTTGTCCATTATCTCATACATTATAAGCCATGACATGGATCACTATTATAGTTTTCATGATAGAATAATTTTTTGTTTTATTTTCAAATGTTGCAAGAGAATACACCTCTGAATGTTCATAGGGAAATGGAGCTCAATGTTTCATCTGCTATAGACTCCTTAATGGCTCTCACAGGGGAGGTATGAGGTAAATTACTAAATTTCAATTTGCATTCATTGTTATAGCTATTAGTTAGTGAAAAATCAAACCATTATTGATTTGTAGTTTAATTTCTCTTTGGATGGTTTCTACAAGGCTTCAGCATGCCTTAGCGTGGGAATTTGAATATTTCCCTTGTGGAGAGTGATCATCAGATGGTAATAAGTGATTATTTTGTTAAATATATCATTTTTTATAATTTTATTTCTATATATTAATGTCTTTACTTGTTATTGTAACAAATAAGACTTGACCAAGAACTAAACCCTAAGAGGAGCACTAGGAGCACTCCTCAACCTCAAAATAAAAAATTGATAGACCTATCACCATCTGATCAACAAGCAATGGGAAAGAGTTTATTTCAAGGGCATGGAGAGAAATGACTTTTAATTCTAGAGCCCTTTGTTGTATGCCTATATGGAATCTTTTTACATATTTTGTATTGGATATATTTGACATTATATGCCTATATGGCATTCTCGTAAGCCTATATGGCTATTTTGTATATATTTTATACTTATATCGACATATATTGATGTATGCCTACATGGTTATTTGGTTAATACAAATATTTTTTATCAATGGTGTCCATATTTGTATTATAAATCCATGGTTCAATAGATATGAGTTACATACATATTCAAGTGTATACTTTACAACTTATGTGTATACTTTGTGACTTACATGTATTCAAATGTATACTTTGTGACTTATGTGTTTTCATGCGTATACCTTGTATTCAAGTGTATACTTTACAAATTATGTGTATACTTTGTGACTTACGTGTATTCCAATGTATACTTTGTGACTTATATGTTCTCATGTGTATACCTTGTATTCATGCATATACTTTGTATTAATTTTTATATACTACGTATTCGTGTACATACTTCAAGGCTTACGTGTTTTTGAGTTCTTGTGCTTCCCTTATTCACATGTATGTTTGACTTATTCATGTGTATACTTATTAATTGGTTAGCCCTAGAATTGACCATTTTTGTCCTTCATGTTTTGTCTTGAATATTTATTGATTGATGCTAAACAACTTCAATATTTCTAGGAATATCAGTAGAGTTACAAATCAAAAAATTGCACAAATTGAAAATAAAATATTAACTATAAATAAATGCACTAATTATTAACTTGATAATTGAATAAGAATCATTATAATATATATCAAGGGATGAGCCTTCTAGAATGGAAACTGCCAACTAGAAAATAGGCAAAGCATTGGACCAATACTTTGAAACCAATAATCCACCCAAAATTGCAATGGGAGAGAAGACTTATTTAAGATCCTTGAGAAATGTATTTCCTAATACTCCCTTGTTCTTACATATCTCAATTCAGTTTAATCCAAAGAGTTCCATGAAATGCTTTATCTAAAAGCAAAAAACACGTTTTCAATTGGTATTCCATGAGATGTTTCATAAAAAGATTCCAGTAAATTTAATTAATTTTGATTGGAAGAACTCAATTAAGCAAAGGATACATAATCTTCACAACACTTGCAAAACATAATATTCATAGTAGATGATGAGTAGTTAACTTCTTGACACATTATCATACAAACATTTATCTTGAATAGTCTTTAAACATTTTCAAAGCATAATCCTCATAGTATAGAATGAATTTTTATGTTCTTGATCCATCACCATATAAACACGTTGAAATATGTATATATCAACTTTTTGTAATATTATTTCTTGTATAGGAAATGGACTTGGAAGAAAGCTTTATAATTTATAATAAAAATAAGAAATGGACTCAAGGGTGGAAACTTTATTTATCACACCAAATAATAAATGTATGTGAGAGCATCATTTTTTTCTCTTAGACTCCAATTTTCAAACATAGTAAATCATTTCAAATGAAAATGACAAAATGCTTCACAACCAAAGTTGTTAATTGAGGAAAAATAAAAAAATTTCCAAGTTCCACCATCGTACACATTTACAATTGGTTGTATATTGTTATAAGGTCAAGGAGGATAATTAAAAAATTTCTTATGCTTGCTAGACTTGAGGATGATCATATGTTTTTTGTGTGGAAAAATCAAACTTCTCAACTATCATGTGAATGTTTCTCTCTCTGATTCTTCTGCATGCCATCATAAGGGATCGAGCCAATTGAACATAGCTTGGAGTGATTCGACGTGTTTGGGTGAGAAAGAGGACCATTCCTAGCACAAACATACCTATCGGGATGTGTTCGAATAGTTCGTTTGGTCACACAAGCTGCAGAATGAAAGTTGCACCACTTTGCAACTTTACACTACTTGCATTTGACACTTTTTTCATCAGGTAAAAATAGGACACCATAAGAATATGACTTCAAGATAACAAAAACTAAGAGATTTCATGGTAGAGAGGCCCAATGCGATTCCATAGGCTCAGATAGAGAGTTTGTAAGTGTCATGGTTTCTGAGTAATAGCTTATAAAATATTGTTGCCCTTTTGTACTTTGGACCCTTAAGGGATCGAGCCGGTTGAACATAGCTCAGAGTGATTTGACGTGTTTGGGTGAAAAAGAGGACCATTCCTAGCATAAACATACCCATTTGAATGCATTGAAATAGTTTGTTTGGTCACACAAATTGCAGAATGAAAGTTGCACCACTTTGCAACTTTACACTGCTTGCATTCAACACTTTTTCCATCTAGTGAAAATTGGACGCCACGATAAAATGACTTTGAGATAACAAAAATAAAGAGAGGATATTGTAGAGGGGCCCAACACAATCTCATAGGCTCAAATGGAGATTTTGCAAGCATCACAATTTCTGAGTAATAGCCTATCAAAGATTGCTACCCTTTTGACCTTTGGACCCTTAAGGGATCGAGTCGATTAAACGTAGCTCAGAGAAGTTCAGCATGTTTGGGTGTGAAAGAATACCATTCCTATCATAAATTTACCCATCCAAACATGTAAGAATAGTTCATTTGGTCACATGAGTTGCAGAACGAAAGTTGCACCACTTTGCAACTTTACACTGCTTACATTTGACACTTTTTCCATCAAGTGAAAACTAAACACCACAAGAAAATGACTCTGAGATTAAAAAAAAAACTAAGAGAGGTTATTGTAGAGGGGTGCAACATGATCTTGTAGGCTTAGAAGAAAATTTTTTCAGATCCATGGTTTCTGAGTAATAGCCCGTCAAAAATTGCTACCCTTTTGCACTTTGGACCGTTAAGGGTTCAAGTCGGTTGAACGTATCTTGAAGTGATTTGACATGTTTGGATGAAAAAGAGGACCATACCTAGCATAAAAATACCCATCTAGATGCGTTGGAATAGTCTGTTTGGTCACACAAGTTGTAGAATGAAAATTGCAACCCTTTGCAACTTTACATTGCTTGCATTTGACACTTTTTCCATCAAGTGAAAATCGGACACCACGAGAAAATGACTCTGAGATAACAAAAATAAAGAGAGGTTATTGTAGAGGGGCCCAACATGATCTTGTAAGCTTAGATAGAGAGTTCATAAGCATCACCATTTTTTAGTAATATCCCATCAAGGATTATTTCCCTTTTGCACTTTGGACCCTTAAGGGATTGAATCAGTTGAATGTAGCTCAAAGAAATTCGACGTGTTTGGGTGCAAAAGAGAACCATGTATAGCATAAACATACCCAATTAGATGTGTTGGAATAGTCTGTTTGGTCATACAAATTGTAGAACAAAAGTTGCATCACTTTGCAACTTTACACTACTTGCATTTGACACTTTTTCCATCAAGTGAAAATTAGACACCACGGAAAAATGACTCTAAGATAATAAAAATTGGGAGAGGTTATTATAGAGGGGCTCAATGCAATCCCATAGGATCAGATGAATATTTTTTAAGCATCATGCTTTCCAAGTAGTAGCCCATAAAATATTGTTTCCCTTTTGCACTTTGGACCCTTAAGGGTTCGAGCCGGTTGAACGTAGCTCAAAGTGATTCGACATGTTTGGATGAAAAAGAGGACCATGCCTAGCATAAATGTAGCCATCCTAGCACATTGGAATAGTTTTTTTGGTCACACGAGTTGCAAAATGAAAGTTGTACCACTTTGCAACTTTACACTGCTTGCATCTGACACTTTTTCAATCAAGTGAAAATTGGACACCACAGAAAAAGGACTCTGAGATAACAAAAATTGAGAGAGGTTATTGTAGAGGGGTCCAACATGATCCCATAGTCTCAGATGAAGAGTTCATAAGTTTCATGATTTCTGAGTAATATTTTTTCAAAGATTGCTTCCCTTTTGCACTTTAGACCCTTAAGGGATCGAGTTGGTTGAACATAGCTCAGAGCGATTCAGTGTGTTTGGGTGTGAAAAAGAACCATGCCTACTATAAACGTACCAAATTAGATGTGTTGGAATAGTTCATTTGGTCACACAAGCTGTAGAATGAAAGTTGCACCACTTTGCAACTTTACACTACTTGCATTTGACACTTTTTTCATCAATTGAAAACTGCACACCACGGGAAAATGACTCTGAGATAAGAAAAACTGAGAGAGGTTATTATAGAGGTGTCCTACGTGATCCTGATTCCTCAAATGGAATGCCCATAACTAACATAGTATCTAGGTAACAGGCCATCAAAGATTGCTACACTTTTGCAATTTAGACTGTTAAGGGATTATGTTGCATGAATTACAAATGTTTGAGGGCAGCAATAAATTTCAAAATTTGAGTAAATCTCATTACAAGTGTTTATTTGAATAGACTATATGCTATATTAATATTGATATATAATCATTATGTTGATTTTTTTTAATAAATAACGTTTTATAATAAGTTAGTCAATTGGTGCTAGTAATAGGGAGAGAATAAAAGAAGAAAAAGAATGATTAGTAACCATCAATGGTTATTACACTCACTATATTAATAATATGATGTTTACAATAAAATTAGATTTATTTGGTTGTCTTAATTCTTTTATTTTTGCTATAATTGTCTAATATGCTCCATACACCATTCTAAAACCCAAGTGCTTGTACTTGTAGGCACAATGCCTTAGATACTCTATTCGTATAGATCTTTTATAATGTCACTCATACATTTGATATTCTCTTATAATGTCTACATCATAGGTGCTCATGATGAGGTTAACTTCAAATGAATAACTTGAGATTCCCTCGCTAAGCTTCACACACTCTTTTATAATGGCTTCAAATCATAATTGAGATTTATCAAGATCATCAAAATAAGGATGTTGCATTGCTTTTTTGGTTGAGATTCTCTTGGATGGCTCATAAATCAGCATTTTCTGTAAGGACACACCAATCAATTTTTAGTAGTTTACTTACAAATAGGAAAAGTAAAAGAAGAAAAAGAAAGAGCATCCAAAATGGAAATGAAATGAAAATAGATGGAAGGCACTTACAGACAACAAATCCACACCATTTGGTTCCAACTCAGGAACAACAAGGCATAAATCTTGATGCTTCCATTGAGGATAGGAATGCCAGTCTCTCAACTTAGTCACTCTTGGTCATACATCTTCATTGAGAGTTCCAAGATACCTAATGCACACAACACCTTGCAAGAATAGAATAACTTGAAATTCAAGATGCTCTTATAATTTCTACATCATAGGTGCTCATAATAAGGTTAACTTCAAATGAATAACTTGAAATTCCCTAGCCAAGATCCACACACACTTTTATAATGGCTTAAAATCATAATTGATATTTGTCAATATCATCAAAATAAGGATGTTGCATTTCTTTTTTGGTTGATATTCTCTTGGATGGCTCACAAATCAGCATTTTTGCAAGGGGACACCAATCAATTTTTAGTAGGTTACTTACAAATAGGCAAAGTAAAAGAAGATGATATAAACATTAGATGATAGCACTAACATCATAGTATTGGCATCATACAAATTAATGTGCATACAAGTATAAATTAATAAGAACTAATGTGCATACTTACAAATTAATCCAAAGAACCATCTGGGTTTGCTCTACTCTTTATTGTGCCAAGTATTGCCTCATGGTCAGACTCACAAACCTTCCACAAGGTCTTGTTCAAAGTTCTACCCCCATATTTTTTCAAATGAACACCGGATTCCATGACAAGGTTTGAGTAATGAAGAATCTTTCGATGAGTGTCAAATTCTTGAAACAACCAATATTTAACACTCTTATGTGGGTACCTTCTAAGCCACATTCCAGTAACAACAACTGCACCTGTAAGGTATTTGATGTTTTCTCCATCTATAACTAGGGTCTCCAATTTATTTTTGGCCTCAACACAACGACACAAGTAATAGTTTGTTCCCTCTTTGTTGTCTTCATCTGCAATAATTGCATAAACATGCCCTACATTGATATGTGCAGCAGATCTCTTGAAATTATTCAACATTACAAATACATGACAAAGTAAGATAGCAATAGGAATTTCAAAAACTGAGCAAGTAGATATATTACCTAGTTGAACTAGATCTGATATGTGGTCAAAGTCGACCAATGAATATGTCTGTGTTAGTTCCAATTTCGTTAGAGGGTGATACATGTGAAGTGGGTTAAGATAACTTAACAACCATTTCTCAACCCACTCCTTTGACTCACAATCATCACAAGCTTTCATTGTACATGAAGAAAAAAAGTATTACATCTTTTGTGTATTAATACTCCATGAACTTGCATTTGAGCTAAGGAAAGAGTGTATCTCACTCGATCCTATTAGTGTACAACAATCCTCATATGGTGCAATGTTAGTATCATCCATCAATCAAAAAAATATACAAACTAAAGACGTACCTTCATTACCTGGACCCATTGAAGCATTACACCACTCGATGATTGATTTTGCATCTATCAACTTTGCATTTTCCTTATACTTTAACTCTTCTCATGCTAATTCTCTTTTCACACATGCTCTTGCACCATTATGCTCCCCCTTTCCATGCCCAGCCTCACAAAAGTTCCACATATGTTGAACACTTGTAATGACATGCATCCTGCACATCCAATAGAACATGTGTGAGTTCTTGAACTGTGATGCACAATTATCTAACCATATTATTTTCTGATTGTATGCTATGCCCCTCTAAGACAAATCATTGTAGAATATCTGGAAGCAACCTTGCATGAACTTTGGAGAATGTGTGTGATCAACACTAATATAAAAGTGATACTTGATGAGCTTAAAATGTGCTCATAGTTTGGATGTTATGATAAAATTTTAATGCCTTTAATTTTGTTACTTTGTGGCTATTTAAACTCTGTTGAAACCTTTTATTGGGATATCTTGTAGCAAAATACTTTCATATTCCTACAGTTTATTGTGTTGACTTGATTACATTTATTGCTCGTTGACTCCCTAAATGATTGGTATATCGCATACAGTTTTTGAATGATGAAATAGATTTAAATGTGTGATTAATGAATGGATATCATGTATGTGCCATACGCATTTTCTTTCACATATGTTACCTTTTGTTTCGCAGGTTGTTGAAGAATGATCGAGTCAAGCGCAGCTGATCTCGGCCTTGCAGTAAAGTCCATTTCCTGCACGACTTCGAGGAAGCTCCAGCGAAGACTTTGACCGAAACCGTTGGGAAATATTTTTAATGACAGTCAACCTGGAAAGAGTGGAGCGCTAGATTCTCTCCAGATCGGGTTGAACGCATAAATTCATTTATGAAGTTTGTTCATTGATTATGGGATATACTTTACTTCCACATCTTTCTTTGATAGGGTTAGTTAATTAGTTGCTCTCCTGATTTTAAATAAAGTACTCCTACGCGAGTGAGAAGGAGATGATAGCTAGAGTAAGATAGAAACAGAGTAGCAAATATCATGTAAGAATCAGTATGATAATGAAAAGCAAAATCTGTTTGACAAGAGACAGAGTTTGTTGTTAGTTTCCATATCAACAAAACAATATATATCATTCTGTTTTCATGAATAAAGTTTAATGAAGTTCTGAGTTTAGCACCTGCGTAATCAGTAGATGCTTGCTAAGGGGGCCCACTTAGTAAGTATCTGTAGCTAGTTAGTTAGTTGTTTTTTTTCTGTTGATCTTTAGTTAGCTTTCATCTTTGAAGTTTTCATACAAACTCAGTCTTATATTGCTCTTGTAGCATAGAGAATCCATCCCTGTGATTGTTCCTACAGCATAAGGCCAGTTCATAGTTTGTGTTTCAGTCGTAGTTGTTATGGTTTCTATTTTAATCAAATCATAGTTGAATTAAAGAATTTTGCATTACCTTCCTATGGTGTAGATAGAATTCATTTCCAGTATTTATTTCTGCTAAGATTTGACTAAAACTAGTTCTTAGTGCATATATTTTGCCGCGCCATTTAAAGTATACGTCCCCTGGTTTGACAAGTAAATGAACATCCACAGAGAGATATTAGTCACCTGTCAGAATGTCCAATTCCTAAGAAAGGTTTTATTGTGATTTTCATATCCTTTTGTGGACGTGACCATTTTTGGCGCCGTTGCTGGGGATGGCGTCCAGCTAGGAATTTTTTAGAAGTCATTTTTAGCATTAGTTTAGCTTGTTAGTCAAAAAAATTCAAAATTTTTCAAGCCACCATTCATCGTATTGCATGCATAGAAGAAGAAGAGACGCACTGGGAAGGTTCATCCCTGAAAACCTGTTTGTTGAACTACCATTTGAACCAACTGACAACGAACTTGAGGAAAACCCATTCGCTGCATTATTCTAGCAACCCAACATGGCAAATAACCCACCTAATAATCCACCTCCTGCTTTTGAATTTCTCATTGTTCCCCAGCGAGATACTAAAAATCTTAAGAATATACCTTCTTCACTACTTCCAAAATTCTATGGCCTAGTCACAGAGGACCCTAAAACTTTTCTGTTTGAGTTTGATGTCCTCTGTCGTAGTTATGACTACAACACAGATGCTCATAAATTGAAGTTATTTCCTTCCACCTTGAAGGAGGGAGCTCTCAGATGGTTCATGAGTCTGGGAAGAGGCATCATTGATAGTTGGGCCGCCATGCAAATGAAATTCCTTGAAAAGTATAAGGAATACTATAAGAGTGCCAGCAAAGGTGATGACATATTCCAAATTCAGTAGAAGGAGGATGAAGTCTAGAAGATTATATTTCCAAATTTTTGTTTTCACTAAAGAGGAACTCAAACCATACTCTCAACGAGGACTCTTAGAAACTACTCTTTCTAAGGGGAATCAGTGATTCCTGTATAGATGCCCTGGACCTAATGGGAGGAGGTAATATAACCCAATTTCCTTGGGATGATATAAAAAAAATATGTCTTAACTACTCTCGAGCAATAGTTAAGAAAGGTCGAGGTAATCATGCTACAGTGGGGAAGTCTTCTTCTGGTGGAGTTTCCTGGATGGAGATAACAAATTTGCTATTTGACTTCAAGCAGGACATCATTAATAATATGGCTACACAACTGGACACCATGCAAGCTCAGAAGAAACATGAGGAAGCTGAGGCAATTTTGGCTGAGTTCTGTCCATACTGCAAACAGAAGAAACGAGACTGCAGATGCAAGATGGTGGCTAATTTGGAAGTCAGGCAACTACCTACTAACTTCAAGCCAGTAGAAGGTGATGATCAAGTGTTCTTTGTTGCATAAAGGAGACCATGGGCCCAAAGACAAGGTATGCCTCAAGATCCTTTAACTTTTGGTAATCCTTATTCTGGCTATAATAACCAATGGCAAGATGCATATAGACCACCACCACCCTGGAATCCACCTCAACCAAGTTGGCCTAATTATCAAAACCCACAATGGCAATCTCTTCAAGGAGGTTGGCAACAGCCACAAGGGCAATGGATCCCACCTTCAGGAAATTGGCAGCAAAATCCTCAATGGAGAGGCCCTCCACAATGGTAAAACCAGTCCTCTGGATTCCTGTAGCTTCCATAGCCACAACCACAGGCCCTTATGCCACCTCTTGTACAGCAACTACCACAAATTCTAGTCCTCCAAAGCAAACGCCTATGCTTGCCCAGTTGTTGTCAAATCCCAATAATAAGCAACAGCAGCAGCCACAGCAGCCTGCGTATCTTGCCGAAGCCAACCAATATCAAGCTTATGCCTTAAATATTAATGATATCCATTTGAGGTCTGGAACCACTTTACCTGCTCCAAAACCCCCTTTAATTACTGAAATATCAGATTCTCCCCTTGAAGAACCTACTGCACTTGTTGCTCCTGCTGAGCATATGCCCATAACTGATATGGTTTCTAAAGAGCCTATTTTGCAAAATCAAGACAACCCACCTTTTCCTCAGAGGTTTCAAAGTACTGTATCTAAATCCATGGAAGAACCCACTTTTGACATCCTGGATCAGCTCAAGAATTTACAGATTCAAATCCCTTTATTTCAGGCTATTAAAGATGTTCCCATCGTTGGAAAAGCTATTAAAGAGGCATGTTTGAAGAAGCCTCCAGGATGAAAGAAAAAAGATCCTCAAACAATTCATGTCTTAGGGAAATTGGCTAATATAATATTGGGAAATGTAGTCATTCCAAAGTATATTGACCCTGGAAGTTCTGTAGTGCAGATACATATAAATGGTCAAGTTGTAAAAAATATTTTAATTGATTTAGGTGCTGCCATTAATGTCATGACAAAGCATACTATGGACTTCCTGAATATTTCAAATATTAGGTCTACACCCACAGTTCTGCAGCTTGCAGATAGCTCCATAGTTAAACATGATGGGATAGTGGAAGATGTAATTGTCACTCTTGAATCTTGGGAGTATCCTACTGATTTCACAATATTATCAGTTAAGGAAACTTTAGGAGGGTATCCAGTTATCCTTGGTAGACCATGGTTAGCAACTGTTGATGCTTTTATAGGATGTCGTTTTAGAGATATGACCATTTTTGATGGACAGGCCACAAAGAAATTGGCTCTGTATCTGCCTGCTAGACCTCAACTAGATTTGTCCCAACCTTTTTGGCCAGATGTGGGGGAAGAAACTGAAGAAGCGAATTCTTTGGCTCAATTAATGATGATTCAAAATGATCCATTCTCACAACTTCAGAGTGAGGATGTTTTGCTTTTTCAAATTCTACAGTACAACTCTGATACGGGTAGTTCATCTAATCCAAATGGTAGCCATCTACAATGTTTCTTGCAGCAACCAGATTTTGAAAGTTCACTGCCTAAACTTCTAGTGATTTTTCATAATTTGCTTCCACAAGAGGTACAAACATCATTTGTAGATTCTATGAGTAATCTCATGAAGTAGATATAATTGTCTCCAGGTCATTGTTTGAATGTCAATAGCAAACTGTCACAATCTCAAGAGGCTGTCTTATTAAAAATGCTACAAGATCAGCATAAAGTTTTTGCATGGGAATATGGGGACATGCAAGGAATAGATCTTCGAGTTTGTACTCATAAGATATATATCAAAGAATATTGTTCACCAGTTAGACAACCTCAAAGAAGAGTAAATCCAGCACTTAGAGAAATAGTTAAAAGTGAGCTTCAAAAGTTACTTGATGCTGGTTTTATTTATCCAATCTCTTACAATCAATGGGTTTCTCCACTAGTCATTGTCCCTAAGAAAGGTGGAAAATGGAGAGTGTGTGTAGATTACAGAGAGTTGAACAATGCCACTAAAAAAGATCACTTTTCACTACCTTTTGTAGACCAAGTACTAGACTCACTGTCTAGAAAAATATATTTTTCCTTTTTGGATGGTTACAGTGGGTACAATCAGATAAAAATTACCCTTGAAGATCAAGATAAGACCACTTTTACCTATCCATGGGGAACATTTTCTTATTCAGTCTTGTCTTTTGGTCTATGCAATGCGCCAGCAAAATTTTAGAGAGCAGTAATTAGTATCTTTGCTGATATATCTCATGAATGTATGGAGATTTATATGGATGATTTCACTACCTATGGAGTCACATTTGAAGAAGAACTAGTGAATTTAGAAAAGGTATTGAAAAGGTGCAGAAAGAAAAATTGTCTCTAAACAGTGAAAAGTGTTTTCTAATGATGGAAGAAGGTATTGTTCTAGGTCATCATGTTTCAAAGAATGGAATTCAGGTCGACTCTGCTAAAATTGAAGTTATTCAAAATTTACAAACTCTTGCAAAACAAAAAGATTTTAGAAGTTTTCTTGGTCATGCAGGGTATTATAGAAGGTTTATAAAAAACTTCAGTAAAATTGCCAGTCCACTTTATGCCTTATTAACTAAGGATTCTCAATTTGAATGGACAGAGGCCTGTGAAAAATCCTTCCTGCAACTAAAGGACTTGCTTACTCAAGCCCTTGTTCTTCAAGGTCCAAAATAGAATTTTCCTTTTCACATACATGTTGATACCTCTGATTTTGGTATAGGAGCAGTTTTAAGTCAAAAAAAATTTAATTGAGCATGCTATTTACTTCATCAGCAAGAACCTTCAAGGTCCTGAGCTCAACTATACTGTTACAGAAAAGGAATTGCTCGCAGTAGTGTATGCTTTGAATAAATTTAGACATTATGTCACAGGTTATCAAATATTCGTCCATACTGACCATGTAGCAATCAAGTATCTGATGAACAAACCTGCCATCTCTGGTAGGTTGGCACGATGGCTCCTGTTGTTACAAGAATTTGACATTACAATAATTGACAAACCAGGAAGAGCTAATGTTGTAGCTGACTTTTTATAAAGACTTCAATTAGCTGCACCTGTTGAACATGAGGTCATTGATGATAGGTTCCCAGATGAACACTTGTTTTCCATTGTTGCACATACACCATGGTATGCAAACATTGCCAATTATCTAGCAGCAAACAGAATACCAGCCCACTTTTCTCCAAAAGAAAAAAAATTGTTAATAGAGAAAAGTTTTAACTTTTCCTGGATTGCAAATTGTTTGTTTTATACTGGACCTGATCAAATAATGCGAAGATGTGTTTGAGAAGATGAGACTTATGATATATTACATGCTTTCCATGATGAACCATGTGGAGGACATTTTGCATCAAAAAGAACATAAATGAAGGTTCTTACAACATGATACTACTGGCCAACATTACACAAGGATGTTGTGGCCTATACAAAAAAATGTGATAGATGCTAGTGTATGGGAAGACCAACTAAGTCTGATGAAATGCCACTATATCCACAGGTAATATTCACCCCTTTTGATAAATGGGGGATGGATTTTGTGGGACCAATTGATCCACCATCAAATAGCAAGTCATACATTCTAGTTTGCACAGACTATGTAACAAAATGGGTTGAGGTAAAAGCTATGACTCATGCTCGAGATAACAAAGTTGCTGAATTTCTATATGAATAAATTTTCACAAGATTTGGAGTTCCCAGAGAGCTTGTAACTAATCAAGGAGCTCAGTTTACGTCGAATCTGATCACTACAGTAATGAATGACTATAAAATCAAACATAGGAAGTCCAACCCCTATCACCCTCAAGCCAATGGTCAGGCGGAGGTAACAAATAGGGAAATTGAGACGATCCTCACAAAGACAGTGCAGATCCATAAAAAAGATTGGAGCAATAAACTTCCTGAAGCAATTTGGGCCTACAGAACTACATGGAAGACAACAACTAGGTTTACACCTTTTGAGCTACTTTATGGGAAAACAGCCATGTTACCCATAGAATTTGAGCACAAAACTTTGAGGACAGCACTTGAACTCAATATGGACATATCTAAAGCACAGAAGGACCGTCTCCTATAGCTAAATGCTTTGGATGAAATGAGAAAATTTTCCCTGCGGCATACAGAAGCAATCCAACAGCAAAGGAAGAAATGGCATGATCAACACATCAAAACCAGAAAATTTTCTACTGGTGATTGGGCTCTGTTATATGATTCCAGATATCAAGAAAACTAGGGTAAGCTCACAACACGCTGGCTTGGCCCCTATGAAGTTGAAAATGTATTCAACAACAGAGCTGTACAACTGATGACAATTGATCCAGTCCGTTTTAAATTGCTAGTTAATGGCCACCGACTCCGGTTGTACCATAAACCAGTCTCAAAGGAAGAATTCATGCAACAGTTCGATCAGGTTCCTCCCACTACTCTTCCTGCAGCCGAAGGCTTTAGCCTTTCTTCTGCAGCTTCATCGTAATTTTGAAAAAAGCATGCCCATAATAAAGGTTTTCTTTTTTTAAAAGGAAACCCCTTTCTCATTTATCGCCCCCATCTCACTTCTTTATCTTCCATCCATTCCATCCGTTCATCTCATCCACCCACGTAACCCATCCACTTCATCCATCCACATCACCCTTAATTAAGATATCAATCCCAACTGTCAACTCATGCAGACGCTGTTATCTTTCTTCACATGTACGTGCAATTATCAAAGGTACACCATATCTTTTCTTATTGCATATTTAAATTATTTTATTCTATTCATTTACTGCTATGCATGTACTAGTCATTATTACCTGATCTCCACCTATTCTTTAGTACATGTGAGGACACATGTCATACTTTAAGTAGGGGGCGGGGTAATCCACCTTTTAAAACCTATATTTTTCACTACTGTCATAACTGCACAAATAACCTTTCTTTAATACTTTTCTGGTACTTTTCAAATATAATCGCATGTCCTTCTTTATTGCATGTTTTTCTTGTAAATTACGATTAAGACTGCTTGTTCAAAAAATTTATTTTTGAAAAAGAAAGAAATGTGACGACACGACAGAAGAAAAACCAGAGCAGAAAGGGAAACAGAGAATTTGAATCTTTAGCAAGGAATTGAGTTCAACTAAGGGAAAACTATAAACATGGGTGGTCAGTTGGTGCGACATGAGCCTGTAGCTCATGAGTTATTATTGAAAAATCCTCAAACAGTCCACGCATTTAGCCTCTGTGGATGGTTAAACTACTTTTTGAGTTTAAATGATTTTGATGAGGAGGCTACTGGAGAATTTTTGAGAACTCTTTCTTAAGGGGAAGCCACCATATGGGGTCTAACGGTTGCTGCAACTGAAGACAGAATTTCTGAAGTAACTAGGCTTCCAACCATTGGAGAAAACTTTTCTTTAGACACTACAGCTACAAGGGATGAGTTTTCAATGCCCACTGATGGACCTTTGGAAGTCTCCAAGCAGGGATGCAAGCGTGTATCGTTGCATCCTCCTTATTCAGAATACACCACTTACATAATCAAGTATTTAACCTGTGAAGGCCATTTTTCTTACCTGCATTCTTATCATTTCAAATTATTAAGCCATATGAGGCATGGGTTAGTTGTAAATGTTCCAAATTTCCTGTTAAAATTTTTAGAACAAAGTGCCCATAGAACCCAACAAGGGAAAGATAATTCTATTGCTCACCATGGCCTTATCAAATTACTGATTAAACGCTCTTTGAGAGATGTCTCACCTCTTTCCTAGCAACAATTTGTTGCCCAAAAGAGCTTGTAAATTCTACAACCTCCTAGGGTACTTACCCCACGGCCTCAAAAAAAGAAGAAAGAAATTGCGTCTACCAGTAGAACAGGGCAAGGGTCATCTACTCCTATAGCACCTGGTCCTACAGCTTTCACACCTGAATCCTTTGCTAGGGTACAAACTAGGTCTGCCACTAGGAGAAAGAAGGGAAAAATAAAGGCAGAAGGGTCCCCAAAATCTTACCCTCGTTCTTAGAAAAGGCAATGCTCTTCTCCTGCAGCACCTTCCCCTGTAGCCATCTCTCCTACAGCAATACCTATTGCTATCACCAGTTCACCGTCATCCTATGGTAGGGCAGAGCCCTCTGAGCAGACAAGAAAGAGGAAGGCTACTAGAACACCTCCTATAGTCGCATCAGTGCCAAGAAGAGTTTCCATAAGGAAACAATCTAAGACCTCCCCTACTTCACCTCAACTAGAGGTTATTGTAATTTCAGAAGGGTCTATTGAGTCTGAATTTAATGTTTCTCAGAATATGTCTGAAAATGTTGCACAGAGTTCATTCGTTCTTGAAAAGAAATAAGTTGAGACAAAAGAAACAGGGCATAATGAGCAAGGGTTACCAAATCTTGATGATTTGGCTACTGCTGCTATGTAATTTTCGGAGGAAACACAGTCTTCTTCACCGCAGCAACCAGAATTCATCTTGCGGCAAGAGCAAGAATAGACTGAACAATTGAATGAGCCTAGTGAAGTTATATTTTGCCCTGTAATTTGTAAAGCCATTGTTGTGTATAAGAAGACATTTTTAATTGAGTTTCTAGAATATGTTAAAGCTAATTGGGAAACAGTTACATTGCAAACCCTGACTTTCTGACACATAGCCCAGACTAACATGCAACAAAGTCTATGGGAAGTAGAAAGGAAGAAACTGAAAAAAGGAAATTGAAAGTCAGAAGCAGGAAATTGCTGAGTTGAAAGCAAAAATGGATGAAATATTAAAAGTAATTAGTCAGATTATGGAATGCAGACCACCACCCAGAGTCTATGCTTTATGCCTTAAAGAACAGTTCTTATGGTTCCAACTGATGAGAATTTATAGAAACCAAGATCCTATACTTCATACTGCCAAAGAATTTTACGAAGCATACCAGGCAGCCCCTAATTGGTTAAGAAATTCTCTGTGTGAATTCTATTTGCATGGCTTTTTAATTCCATTTGAAACAGAATGGAATCCTCTTCTATATATTGGTGATATTCATTTGAGAGCATTTATGTCACGGGCAGCAAATGAGGTGAATTATGGCAGGCAGTGGGAAACATATGAGGAAGCTAAGAAAACTAAGCCTGTTCCATTACGCTCTCAAAGCTCAAACCCCCATGCAATGTTGAAAGACTGGTTTGCTCTGACATATGGCATTAATAATGTTACAGCCAGAGAAAAAATATTTGATATCAAGAAACAAGTATATGATGAATTCTAGGCATAGCCATATTCATTTTGGAGATTGGTGTATGTGAGAAAAGGTGGGAAAGATTAACTATTGGGTTAAGAAAATCAGAACCAGACAGTCCCTTAAATTTCATAGCAGCTCTTAAACGATCAAGCAGATATATACAGTTGGGACTTCAAACAAGATTTGAACTATGGTTGCCATTGACATTCAGACCCCCTGTGCTAATGTGGCCCCTCTATCCTCACCAGGCTACAAATCTTAATAATGATTTAGAAGATCGAAGGTATGAAAGGTGTTAGGCTTTCAGAGGATTTTATTACAGGTTTGGAAATCCATTTCAAAGTCATGCAGCAACCACTGACTTCAGAGAAACTACCAGGAAAGTTAATGCTGGAGGACCAACATTGGGCTAAGTAGGGGGTAGTGATGAGCTTAAAATGTGCTCATAGTTTGGATGTTATGATAAACTTTTAATGCCTTTACTTTTGTTACTTTGTGGCTGTTTAAACTCTGTTGAAACCTTTTATTGGGATATCCTATAGCAAAATACTTTCATATTCCTACAGCTTATTATGTTGACTTGATTACATTTATTGCCCCGTTGACTCCCTAAATGACTGGTATATCGCATACAGTTTTTGAATGATGAAATAGATTTAAATGTGTGATTAATGAATGGATATCGTGTATGTGCCATACGCCTTTTCTTTCGTGATCTGTTACCTTTTGTTTCGCAGGTTGTTGAAGAATGATCGAGTCAAGCGCAGCTGATCTCGGCCTTGCAGTAAAGTCCATTTCCTGCACAACTTTGAGGAAGCTCCGACGAAGACTCTTTGACCGAAACTGTTAAGAAAGATTTTTAATGATAGTCAATCTAGAAAGAGTGGAGCGCTAGATTCTCTCCAGATCAGGTTGAACACATAAATTCATTTATGAAGTTTGTTCTTTGATTCTAGGATATACTTTACTTCCACGTCTTTCTTTGATAGGGTTAGTTAATTAGTTGCTCTCTTGATTTTAAATAAAGTCTTCCTCCTGCGCGAGTGAGAAGGAGACGATAGCTAGAGTAAGAAACAGAGTAGCAGATATCATGTAAGAATCAGTATGATAATGAAAAGCAGAATCTATTTGACAAGAGACAGAGTTTGTTGTTAGTTTCCATATCAACAAAACAATGTATATCATTCTATTTTAATGAATAAAGTTCAATGAAGTTCTGAATTTAGCACCTGCATAATCAGTAGATGCTTGCTAAGGGGGCCCACTTAGTAAGTATCTATAGCTAGTTAGTTAGTTGTTCTTTTCTGTTGATCTTTAGTTAGCTTTCATCTTTGAAGTTTTCATACAAACTCAGTCTTATATTGCTCCTGCAGCATAGAGAATCCATCCCTGTGACTGTTCCTGCAGCATAAGGCCAATTCATAGTTTGTGTTTCAGTCGTAGTTGTTATGGTTTCTGTTTTAATCAAATCATAGTTGAGTTAAAGAATTTTGTATTACCTTCCTGTGGTGTAGATAGAATTTCTTTCCAGTATTTATTTCTGCTAAGATTTGACTAAAACTAGTTCTTAGTGCATATATTTTGCCACGCCATTTAAAGTATACGTCCCCTAGTTTGACAAGTAAATGAATGTCCACAGAGAGATATTAGTCACCTGTCGGAATGTCCAATTCCTAGGAAAGGTTTTACTGTGATTTTCATATCCTTTTGTGGGCGCGACTAATACTCCCTCAATACAAAGTCATTTGCGCCTCTGTACTATTAGTTACATGAATGAATGCTATATGCACAAATATCAAAACCTATGTGGAGTTGTAATATTGTGATTGCACCTCATGTTGTGGTTGTAGAGTGTAGTTCTCTGCAAATTCAACCACTAAAACTATGTTGTCAACAAGAAAGGTGTCCTTGAATAGCTTGAATTGTGTGTCCAATCATCAGGCTCTATGGGTATGCCTTGCATACTCATACACTATATTTTCATGAAGCATGGGCATAAACTAATACACTAGAATCTTCTGAATAGCCAAATCACACTTTTTTGGTTGATTACCATCTTTTGTAACGTATTCCACTATTTTATACTTCTCAAACTCTACTAGTTTCTATCCCACCTCATTTGTGCTTTCCATATGTTGACATACTGGGATATGTTGCAAGCCACCGCAACGTTGACATGAACCATCCAAGCATAGTGTCTTGTAGAATATTTGGTCATCCTCTATTTCACATAAATTTTTTGATAAGAACTCTCTTGAAGATGTTGGTGGGGCTTGTATGCCACAATCTTGCAAAACATTGTTAGTATGCAAATCTAAACATATAGAATGATAAACATCATAATGGTTAGAGAATTCAATATGTAGTCTACAACAACAAGTAGTGCATGTGTGATTTATCTTGACATAAAAAGGTTTAATCATTTCAAAATATCTTTAAAAAATACTAATTTGAGGATAATCCTACTGAAATTTATGAAAAAATTGGGTTTGAGTCATATCCAAAAAATGCTTTGGATGTGGCTCACGGTTCCAACTACCAATTCTCCTTCTTACCACATCCCTTTGATTCAGAGATGGCCTTGTGTTATTCTTCCAATAGTCTTCAATTAGTGTTCTCAATGTGTCAACAATTTTTTTATCTTTTCATGGCAGTCGCCCTGAGAATGCCCATAATTCATTTGAATTGGTGCCCTCAATTCTTTACCTCCTTCGAACAACTCTTGATAAAGTTTTTCTATTAGTTCTCAATTGTTCACTTGTCTTTCTAATGAGATGAGCTCTCTTTGTTTGACTACTTACCAAAGTTGATGTAATGACACATCGGGTGACATTACTATCCTTTGAGCGTGAGGTCTTACCCACACTCTCATAAGCATCCATTAGATTCTTCACAATAGTGTTTTCACTTGAAGCATTCAATATTCTCAACCCAAGAGTCTTCATGATGTTTCTATACTTTATACTCTACATCATTTCAACAAATAGTTGACATCTTGCAATCTCATTTAGCCTTTCAAAAAAGAATTTCTAAATCTTATCATCATATCTTCTATAAGTGCATGTTGAAATCTTACCTTCCATGTGTTGCAAAATATCCTCATCAATATTAATCAAATACTTTGGCTTTCTACGCAAAATTCTAGGTGGTTTTCTCCTAAATACATACATCTCAACATTAGGAATTTCATCAATATTTAAGTGAGGTGGGATAGATTGCGTACCTTCAATTGAGGGTGGAATAGATGACATACCTTGAGGTTCACATGGGGATAATGGCATACCTTCATCAAATCTGAGTGATGATGTACTCTCAACTTGAGATGTGGTGGATGGTGTCCAACCATATTCACTTGTGATAGATGGTGTCCCTCCATATTCACTTACAGTAGATGGTGTCCCTCCATATTTTCTTGTGCTTAATGGTGTTCCTTCATATTCACTTGCGATAGAGGGTGTATCTCCAACTATGGTATTCGAATTTGTCTTACCACGATGCATTCACATTTGTACCCTTTGTGCCACCAATGCCTTTTCTCTTATTGATGGTTGAGGTTCCTCTTGAATTGTCTTTTTTCCGTCAATCATATCCAATTTCTTCTCTTTACAATATTCCCTCACATGTTCTCTCTCCTTTGCTTTATTGTTTTCATACTCTTCATCTGTTAGTTTATTCCTTGTCTGTTTCCTCGACATGGAAAATAATTTTACCTATAGCATGGTAATGAGACAAATATTAGTTCCTAAAAAATGAATCCATACAAATAAATGAAATATTTGTCATTCAAGGGTTCATACAAAATAATTACAATCATCTTTTAGAAGAGTATTTCTAGCATAAACAAAATTCACTTGAATTTTTCCAATGGAATGCTTTAAAGAAATGTGGTAATGTGGCATGCCATGATTACAAGATAGGCTCAAAATTGAAGCATGGACAAGGCATGTGAATTCAAATTCCTTGTCAAACAATTCAAATGCCTTGTCCATGCTTCCATTTTGATCCTATCTTGCAATCATGGCATGCCACATTATCACACTTCTTTAAGGCATTCCATCAAAAAAATCATGTGACCATTGGCAAGCTAGTGAGCTCGCTAGCTTGCCAATGCGGTAGGGTTGACAAGATAGGGGCAGTGTATTCCTCATAGAAATGGGGTGTATATCACTGTGAGACCCCATTTCTATGAGGCATATTTTTCCCCTACCTTGTCAACCCTATCGTATTGGCAAGCTAGTGAGTGAGCTCATCACCGTGAGACCCCATTTCTATGAGGAATACGTTGCCCCTACCTTGTCAACCCTACCACATTGGCAAGCTAGTGAGCTCACTAGCTTTCCAATGCAATAAGGTTGACAAGGTAGGGGCAGTGCATGCCTCATATAAATGGGGTCTCACAGTGATGTATATCATAGTGAATCCCCTCATACATCACCATGAGACCCCATTTCTATGAGGCATACACTGCCCCTACGTTGTCAACCCTACCACATTGGAAAGCTAGTGAGCACACTAGCTTTCCAATTCTCCACTATCTTTCCAATACGGTAGGGCTAACAAGGTAGGGGCAATGTATTCCTCATAGAAATGGGGTCTCATAGAGAGGACCATTAGAAAAATGTTTAAGTGTATCATCATCAATAAAAGAAATGTTAGGTTTCAAAGTGGTGTGGCCCTTATGAGGTTGAACATCAATGAATCCAACCATGGCACATGATCTTCCTCATTATCACTCTTATCATCATGAGGTATATCTTGTGTTGTGTCAATATTCATCACATCATTCTTGTTATCACTATATTTTACAAATGAGATGGAATGGTTTGGCATTGTATTGGTAAATATTTGCAAATTTTGGTTAAGGTTGACAAGGTAGGGGCAACCTATGCCTCATAGAAATGGGGTCTCACGGTTCCGTGAGACCCCATTTCTATTAGGCATACCCTACCCCTACCTTGTCAACCCTACCACATTGGCAAGCTAGTGAGCTCACTAGCTCGCCAATGCAGTAAGATTAACAAGGTAGGGGCAACGCATGCCTCATAGTAATGGGGTCTCCTAGTGCATCACTATGAGACCCCATATCTATGAGGCATACGCTGCCCCTACCTTGTCAACCCTACCACATTGGCAAGCTAGTGAGTGAGCTCACTAGCTTGCCAATGTGGTAGGGTTGACAAGGTAGGGGTAGTGTATGCCTCATAGAAATGGGGACTCACAATGATGTCAACCCTACCAAATTGGAAATCTAGTGAGTTATACCATGATTCCACATTTCTATGAGGCATACGCTACCCCTACCTTGTCAACCCTATCGCATTGGCAAGCTAGTGAGCTCAAGGTAGGGGTAGTGTATGCCTCATAGAAATGGGGACTCACGGTGATGTCAACCCTACCAAATTGGAAAACTAGTGAGCTATACCATGATTCCACATTTCTATGAGGCATACGCTACCCCTACCTTGTCAACCCTATCGCATTGGCAAGCTAGTGAGCTCACTCACTAGCTTGCCAATGTGGTAGGGTTGACAAGGTAGGAGCAGCGTATGCCTCACAGAAATGGGGACTCAAAGTGATACACATCACTGTGAGTCCCCATTTCTATGAGGAATATGCTTCCCCTACCTTGTCAACTGTACCGCATTGGCAACAGTGAGACCCCATTTTTATGAGGCATGCAATGCCCCTACCTTGTCAACCCTACGAAATTGGCAAGCTAGTGAGCTCACGAGCTTGTCAATGCTACCACATTTTAAATACATTTATACAAAAACATTATTGTCATACAATTCAAATGCCTTGTCCATGCTTCCATTTTGAGCCATGATTGCAAGATAGGCTACACCTTTCCCCATGTTGCTAACTTAGCCTTGAATAAAGAGTCTTGAAAAAATGGAGAGAAGGGTTAGAATCCCTTGTAGGTAGACTAATCAAGGAAAAATTTAAAATATATCACATAAGTGATAAGGTAAGTTTAGTGATGAGGTAAATTTAGAAATAGAGATGAAAACCAAAATAGATTCAATGATCTAGATCAATGTGGGAGGACTATATTCCAATTTTTTAGAGACATGTATGGAAAATTTGGTAGAATAGACAAGGCAATCAGCTACTTGGTATAACTGTTTGACAAAATACCTCAATGAGATATGTCCTCATGGACTATAATGATTGCAGGATATATACAAAATGGATTTATTGAAAAGGATTTAGAAAATTTCAAGCATATGCAAATTGTAGGTGTAAAACCAAATTCAAGTACATTTTCCAACATCCCCCATGCATATACCAAAATGAAATCTTTGGAGAGTGTTATGCACATCCATAGTAAAGGATTGAGAAATTATTGTAGACACATAAAAATGGCCTCGACTTGCAAACCATATTTTCTATGATGACCATGCTTCTCCTTCACATAATTCAATTATTTAATCACATTCTAATGTCATAATTATTCCTCTATGATTATTTAAATAAATAAATTACATTTATTTATTTAAACACGTCACTGATTAATCCATATTTCCTCCATAACATTATCATTTATCAAATAAACTTATTTATTTATCCCGCATTCCATCCCACCAAATAAATAATTAAAATAATTATAAATATCAAGTCTTTTGTCTCATTCCCATTTATGAATTAAACTATTATTTAATTCATAAATCAACATTCCTCCATAAATTAAATAATTTCTATTATTCCAACTACCTATTATTCTCCACCATTGATTTGATTATCTCCAATTAAATCTCAACCCTTCATTTCAAGGCTTGCCCTAACTTTGACCTAATTTTGCCCTAACCCTAGAATCCTCCTTATGGAATTGATTCTTGGCCTTTGATCTTAGGGCTTCACCAACTTTTAATCTTGGTCGTCCATTCTCAATTTGGCATTCTTTAAAAGGCCTTCTCTCAAGTCATTTTACACACACAAGTTATTTTCAGTATGCTTGAGAGCTTTTTGAGTGCTTGAGCATACACATTACTTCAATATTTTGCTTGGCTTTGTCATAGGTTATAGTTGCACTTCAAATTTGAGGGAAATTATATCATTTTCACAAGATGGAGAAGACCAATGGAGGTGAATCAATGGAGGCTGGAAGACTAGGTGAATTTGTTTCATACTTTCATGTTTCTTGCTTTCATTGTTCTCCATTGTTATTAGGGATTTAATGGTTTTATTCTATTTGCAATCTAACTTGGAAATTTCTCTAATTACATTTGGTGAACCCGACGTGAAGTTTGAAAGTCTTATCTGCTGAAAGTTTTTTTGTAACCAATTAAGTAACTTATGTTTTCAGCATTAATTAATAAGCTACTGTGCCCTGTCTATTCTCATTCAGAAACTTTTCAATTTTAATTGATTCATATCATCTATTTGAATCATTTATTGATAGACATATTTATTGATAACCGTTTGAATAGTTTGTAATGCCAAAGCTCAATATTGTTTAAGTTGTTTTGAGATCTTTTCACCACACTCACACTTTATGTCTCACTTTTATGTCTCAATAAAAGATTCCTCAAGTTGGATGTTGAGTAAATGCGTTTGTTTGCTATGGATTGATTTATTCCAAGATCAGGCCTTTTTTTCTATTAATTTGTATCCACTTCTACGGCTTAACTGATTTCCTGCATTTGATGTGCTTCACTAAAAAGACTTAATCGTTTAATAGATCACCATTCCATTAAGGCGACTAACACTTCTAGGATGGGGATTAGCCTATAAAGAAGGTAGAGTTTACAAACATACACCACACAAACAATAAAGGGCACGACGATCCAAGTCTAAAGACTCTGCAAACGTCCACCCATCCTTTAGGTAGTAAAGTTGCATCACTTGAAGAGCACGTATGAGTGGATTTTCTAGTCCTATCGTTTGATATGCTTGTCCCATAGTTTGATACGCATTTATTGTTTCTAAATCTGAAACTTCTTGGAGCCCAGTGCTTGGTATAGTTCTTCCTGTGCCTCTGTTTTAAAAAAAACTTCATAAGTCGTGGGTGTTACTGAGGGTATGTGATGAGCTACTGTTCATTCTTTATCCTGGTTGCCACTATTAACTATTGTTATCAAGAAGTCGTGGGTCTGTGGAAGAGGGTTGTTTCACTGAAAGATTATCCTCACCCAACCATTTCGAGTTCCCATACTATAGATCTCAGATCATTGGCTTGCTTGTAGTGATCATCCAACCAACGTGCATATTGCATGTGAAAGGCTCATTCTCCATTTCCAGTCATGGACTGACTTTGATCTCTAGCATACCCCCACTACAATACCAACTCCTGCTCTGGCCACCTACATATTTCCCTATTCTTCTCCATCTTGGCTGTCACACAACCTTATAACGATCCAATGCAGCAGCCTTCCACACATATTACTGAACTGTGACTTTTCTGCGTATCATCAGAGAATTTGACATTGAGCTAATTACGCCTTTGTAGACTGCATATCTTAGCCAAGACAAGTTGGCGTGCTACCTCTATTTTTTCACGGCTCTGCTGCTCCAAACATTTACAGTAGTCAACACCAACTCTATCTTCTTCTCATAAAAACCATGTGTATATGGAGCTTTGCTGCAGCTAACAGTTGACTGAACACATTAAGTGCATTCATTTGGCGCCGAAATTTAGTTGAACGCACAGATATTTGGTTGAACATTCATTCAATCTACACAGTTATTTCGTTGAACATTAACTCTGCGCCAAAATTTGGATGAACGCACCTATGGCATTAATTAATTCTAGCACTGCCTGGCGCATCTGGTCAGCAATACGTTTTTTTCGCTTTTGACGTGTTCAAGTTAAAAACTTCTATTGCAACACCAACCTAAAAGCTTCGCTGCATTGGCCAAGTCAACTTCAAATCTTCACACATTTCGACACAAGCAGAAACAAAACAGAACAGAAAAAGCTCGCATCCATCTAGCTGTTATGGTTGAGAATCGTCTACTGAAGATGTTACACCTGATGAAGTCAACATGCAACCTTATCTTCTTCTTATCCGAACCATACATGTCGAGGCTCGCTGCTGCTAGAGTTCACTGTACACGGGAGTAATTCACTCATTTAACTATCACTCTACATTAGCTTTCAATTCCCTTTAGCTTTTTCTTAGATTTAGATTTTCATTATATTTTAATTTTCATTAGAGTTACCTTTTTCATACAATTTTAATTCATTAGCCTTTCCATTAGGTTAGATTTTTATTTACTTTAGATTTTCATGTAATTAGCTTTAGATTAGCTTTTCATTACATTAAATTTGGCTTAGCTTTTAATTAGATTACAAACTTTTAATTTTGATAGTTTTAGATTTGTTTCTAATTAGGTTATATTTAAATTAGATTTTTAGATCATTAGATTTAGATTTTAATTACCTTTTAATTTAACTTAGATTTTCAATTAAATCTTAACTAGAATTAGCCTTTCAATTAGAATTTTATTAATATAGATTGTTAATTAGATTTTAATTTAATATTTTTTTTGAGATTAGATTTTCATTAATTGACTTTCATTTTAATTAGATTAAATTCTTAGTTAGCTTTTACATTTTAATTAGATTAGACTTTCATTAGCTTTAGAGTTTTATTAAATTTTTAATTAAATCTTAGATTTGGTAGATTTTCAATTTTAGGATTTTAGATTTTTTTTTTTAGATTAATAAAAAAAAAGGTCTTAATTAGCCTTAAATTTTTTCGATTTAAATATAGTTTTGTTTAATTTAGACTTAGATTTTAGCCTTTTGTTACTTAGATTCATTTTCTAGATTAGATTAATTTTTTATTACATTAGATGTTAGTTTTCCCTCTTAGTTTAATGTGATTTTTGTGACTGATCTGTGATCCTTTTTGTAGGTTTGAATGTCCACGATTCGAGATTTGCAACGTCCACTTTCGCTTGCCAAAGATTGGAGACTCAAAACTACTAATTGTGTTTTTGCAGGGCTCTCGTTTCAATTTTGTTTTATCTTGAGTGCCTCTTTCACATAGAAGGATTAGTGGGCTTAAAAAGAACTTGCATGCTTGAGTTGACATCATAAGCATTGGCTTAAAATACACAAAGTGTTTGATGTGTTTTCCTCACACTTCAATTTGGCTATTAAAATGAACAAATGCTTTCAACTTGTGTAACCTTCGATTCAATAATAGGAGTATCCTCTCCCCTTGCGCACTTGTGCGATCCTGGGTGCAAGAGAAACTGTTATTGACTCTAGGAAATTGGGCCTTCCTTGGTGGGAAAAAGTACTCACCCCAAGGCGACTCAGACCGGCAACGGAGCTCTTTGGCCGAGCTACCCCCGACCGGTATACAAATGTGAATCCTAAGGGAAAGCCTAGGATTACGAGTGCGGATGTGTCATATGGACAGAGTAGTACTCCCATAAACCCTGTTGAGCTCAACCTCTTTAGGCTACAGTGCCACCTAATCAGTGATTAATCTCTTGCCCCATGTATGGCCACTCGAACGGGGGTCCCGAACTAAATACTCTTATGTAGTAGCCAAAAACCTTCTATCCGCTAGCGCAGCAACGGTCATTGTGAAGGCATCCACATCTTCACAGTCTTTAGTAGAGGTGATCAGCGTGCCATGGGAGTTTTATGGGTACTAGAAGCTTGGTTGGCCTGAGAAGAGAGTACACTGTAAGGGGGAGCCCGTGCAGCCAAGCTTCTGGATTCACGGGCTAAGGATATGTGGTTGGGGAAACCTACATGGAATCTAGCAGATATTGTCCTGGCCTAACCATAGGATTGTGCTTGTCCTCTTTGTGATTGATTACACATTCAAAACATCGTGTTTGCTAACTATTTTCTAGATTCTCAAATAGTATACACAATGCTCACAAATCTGGAAACAATCAACTTTAGACAATTCAAACTTTTCATCAAAACATCACAAAATTGAATTCAAGTCCAACAATTTTTTTTTGTCAAACATCTTTTCTCGAAGTCTCTATTAGAAACCAGAACTGAAATTGCTCAAAATTTTCATCATTCAACCATTAGCTTTCATTTTTACCTTAGGTTCATCCTTGTTAATTTTAGTTGCATTCCCTAGGCTTCATAATCATCATTTCCTACATAGACTTGTCATTAGGTTTTCATCTTTGTAGACTTTGGATTAGGCCACCTCATCACACTTTGCAAAATCATTGCCTTCAAGAGTAGGTTATCTTGGGACTTAGTCAACAATCTCTTTTTCAGTCATTGTCCTTTTTGTGAGAATTTCCAACTCAACAGTCTAGTTAGGAAAACTCACTAGTCATTTTGACCTTGTCGTTTAGTCCTTTTAACAAGTCCTTTGATAACCAAAATTAAGACATAGATTAAGCTTAAAGTGGTTAGGCAAACCTTTCTCCACATTGCATTCATCTTAGTCCATACTTTGCATATTTTATGCCTAAAAATCCAAAAAAATCCAAAAATAGTGTTCACCCTAGTCCTCATTTTGCACCTTGACATTGCATTAGTCACCTTTTTAGTCAACATTATCATCCCAGTCCTCATTTTTCACCTAGTCAATTTTATCACCTTGCATTAACCAACATTGTCATCTTAGTCATTATTGTCACCTTAACATTTGACATCTTTCTTTGGAAAAATTGTCCTCTTGCATCAATCATTTCCTTAGGAAAACATCATAATCACCTTGCATTGTCATCCTTTATCACAAAAACACCAAAAACATAGACTAGTTGTCATAATCATCATCCTCATTTGAGCAATTCTCTTTTATGGTCGAAACTAGGCTTCAAAGAAAGAAAAGACAAATGGAAAACTTTGGACAAGACTTCAACACCAACATCCACACCAACACTTATGACATGAACCAAGACATGAATTTTAACGATCCATTCACCAACATGAACATACCATCTTCCATGAACCTACCAAGATCATCTCGAAATCCATTCAAACCATTCATACAGAGAGACCACAATGGACAAGTATTAGCTGAGGATCTAGAGGTTGCAACCCAAAATCCTGACGTAGCTTCATTTGTAGAGGACTTGGTCTTGAACGATGCTGACAGATACCTTGCTATGCTTCTAGACCAAGGGGAAAAACTACCAAGAGGCTTTGACATCAATACCATAAAACCTTCATCTCCAGACAATATGACACAAAACTCGTCACCTCAACAAAACACGAACAATGCCTCCAACAATAACACTATTGTCACCACACAAATTGCTACAAACACCATCAATGTTACATCTAGTGGAACCATAAGTCAAAACACCTCCAACTCAATCAATGCAACATCTATTGGAGGAACACCCACCATGCCACAAGCAATATCACAATCCATGCCCGCAATGTCAATGACATCTTCACAAACAATTGGAACTACCCTTGGATCTACATTAATGGGAGCAAGTTCCTCAAACCCCATATTTGGAACTTCATCTATGACCATAGGGACATCATCATCAAATCCTTATGTTGGAATCTCATTCAATCCCTTTGGAGGAACTAAACGACATATTCTGGTTAGAGGTCCCCAACCAAACATTAACACATCATCACAATTAAACATCAATGCCTCACAAGGACAAAATACCAACATCCCGCATGGACAATTCCAAGGACAAAATACCAACATCCAACATGGACAATTCTTCCAATATGGACAAGGCACTCAAATGACACAATAAATGAATACCTTTGGGCACTAGAATAGTCAAGGTTACCAAATCCCCCAAATATCGACAAATATGGCTAGATAGCACATCCCCACATATTCATCACAAATTCACATGCAACAACACATTCCTCATCAAAATTGGAAATACCAACAATTTCCAAACCAAAACATATCATACATTCCACAACAACACGTCACATTCAAACTTGAACATGCTATCACAATCAATGGGGACTCAAGGGATACCCATCACTCCCATGTGTGATGCGACCAATAATCCCATAATAGATGCCTTGACAGCCAAAGTGGTAGACCTCCACAAATAGATGGAAAACATGCAAACATCCAACAAAATGCCACCAATGTCATACGACCTATGTCCATATCCTTTTGACACAACTTTATACATGCCACCATTTCCTCTTGGATATGTGGCCCCAAACTTCACCAAATACAAGGGAAAGACAAATCCTATTGAACACATTCGAGAATTCACGACCAACTGTATGGACATTGCATATGAACACACTTACTTGATGAGACTCTTCTCCAAGAGTCTAACAGGACCCACACTCAAATGGTTCTCCACTTTGAAGGGGATAAAAACATGGAATGAACTTGTAGAAAACTTTGTGAAAAATTATGCCTATAACATTGACACAGACACCTCCATCACTAGCTTATGCACACTTACACAAAAGACGCTGGTGAAACATTTATCCCATTTTTCCAACAATGGAGAGGCCTAGCAATTCACTGCCACATAGACATACCTGAAAAAGAGAAGGTTGACATTTTTGTACAAACACTCCTAGGCCCATTGAAAAATGGCTTGCGAGTTCATTGTTGTACAACCTTTGCAGACCTAGTCGAACGAGGCGTCCAACTTCAAGAGAAAGTGCTCATTGCTAAGGGAAGATTAAAATATGGTCCTAAAAACATAAATGCAAGTCCACCCACTGACAAGAACAAATATTGGGTTAAGAATAAACATGTCACCAATGATGGTGTTGTAGATGGGTATGTGTAGGATCATGGTGCGCCAAAAAGTGGCAATATTATGGGGGTATGTGGTTGACGACTTTTTTTTCACCCAAAATTAATGAAACGAAAAGGGTTTTTAGAGGAGATTCTCAGCTTTCCAAAAATATAAATTATGATTTAATTTGAATTTAATAAATAATTATTATTCATTTTCTATTATAATTACGACTAAAGTCCTAATCGATAGGTGAGTGAAAAACATCTATAACTTTCAAGCGGTATCATATTTTTTGAATCCAAAACATGCATCACATTCTATGCTTCACATACTATAGGATTAAAAATAAAAAATAAATTTCATGAAGTTTTGACCAAGTTAAGGTGGTTAGATAGACGAGTTTTTATATTTTCTAAAAGTTGTAATAAAAATTCATAATTAATTATTTACTTGGAAAAAAATTACAAAAAATATGCATCACATCCGGACATGAGTCTTCTACTTATATATAAAATCTTACAAAAAAATATTATCATTTTATTATGGTTAGGGTGGTCAGACAGACACCTACTTCTTATTTTTTCCCTAAAATTTAAGTACAACTGCATTGAAATTTCAAATTTTCACCAAATAGATTTTATTTATTTTTAAATAAACCTAGAATTTTAGAAACTACATTCAATTTTCTACAAATTCTATTCTTACATATTTTTGAAGTAATATAGATAACTTATTCAAATATTTACGTCAAGTTTCCTAACACTGATTTTTCTAAATTTTTTGCCACTTAAGCACGATGATCCTACACATACCCAGATGCTAAGGCTATCAATGCAATGGGTCCTGTGCTTACCCTTAAAGGGGCTCAACTGCAAAAAACATAGATGACCACACAAACCCATGCTACCAATGTTGTATAGACAAATCAAAATAACCAAGGTAATCAAAATAACCAAAATCAAAGGCAGCCCCGACAACCCAGACAGTTCCCCAGGAGTCGCACATACACCCCCTTGGGTGAGCCCATTGAAGAAGTCCTCAAGAAACTCCTTCAAAATGGTGTCATAACACTTGAGGACCCAAAACCATATGACCCAGGGCAGTTTAAACCATTTTGGTGAGACGACAACGCATTTTGTGATTATCATCGAGCAAAAGGACATAAAACCTCCTGTCAACAACTGAAAAATTTGGTACAAGACCTTATCGAGAATCATACCATTGAGATAGGTGGACCACAATTTGCATCTAATTCAGACCATACCATACACAAGAACCCACTGTAGGACCATGGTTCTAGTAACCCTTCCACGTCAAAATCCAATAACAATAATTAAGCCAACCATGCCTGTATTGCATATGACTATTCTGGGGGACCTATCATAAATCATATTAGAACAATTGCTGAACATGTCAACACAGTTACTGTGAGAAATGCCCCTGAATGCAATGTCACTACCCGTGGGGGAAAAGTCACCATAGCTGGCCCTCCTCCCAGACAACCAAAGATAACAATAGCTGGCCCATCCACCCAACAATCACAGTCCAATCCATTACCCAAACAATCCCAGCCTAAAGGAAATTTTAACATCATTGACCAACTTGGGAAGACACCTGAACAAATTTCTATAATTGAGTTGCTACGTATTTCCCCAGCTCATAAGGCTATACTCGACAAAACATTACAAGAGTCTTCTATTCCCTAAGACATTGATGTCAATCAATTTGAGGCCATGGTGGGATATCTTACCACTCCCCACCATATAACATTCTCAGACCAAGACTACTCATCGTCCAAATCCAATCATAATGATTCCCTTCACATTGAAGTTTTTATCCATAAGCATAAGGTCAAATGAGTGCTAGTAGATGGCGAAGCAGGACTGAACATATGCTCCTTAAAATTGGTTAAGGCCCTATGCTTTTCTGATGCTTGTGTAGACGCTACAAAGAGCATTGTTATCAAGGCATATGATGATGAAGAACGTTCCTCTCGGGGCGTAATTACACTTCCAATTCATATAGGACCAGTCATTGTGGACACCACTTGTCAAGTCCTGGATCTAGAACTTCCATACAATATTTTACTTGGTCGACCTTGGATTCATGCCTTGAAAGTTGTCCCTTCCACGTATCACTAGTGTTTGAAGTTTCCCTTTGAAGGCACTGAGATTACTATATATGGAGACCCTGACCCATTTCAATATTGTACCAATTTGAGAGGTATCTTAGAGTGCCAAGTGCCTATCAATAGTGAAGCTTCAACATCTTCATCCTCTAAATTCATTGACCCATCAACACTTGCGAAGTCTCCTGCATCCACATCCACTGCCAGAACATCCACTTCTACTTCTTCGGCAACCATGACCGCCTCCATGACATCTACCACTTCATCCATCACCCCAAGCATCGGCGCAAGTATTAAGATCCAGGACCAAGGGTTTGGAGAGTATAAGTTGAATACGGCCTATTGCATAATGAGGATGCCTAAGTCTCCCCAGGTCTATGGCAAGCCTTGCTTCATGTTAGAGTCAAAAGAAATTTTTAGAGTCCCTCCAAAACCAGTATTCATAAAGTGGGGTGAAATGAGTCAAGAGGACATTGACAACGTGCTATCTTGGATTTATAGAGAACCAGAGGATCCAACTCCCTTGCCAGTAAAAATGTATGGTAAAGGATATGACATGATAAAGGAAAAAGGCTACGATGGAATTAGTGGCCTCGGCAAGCACAAAACAGGAAGGCAAGAACCTCTAGCACCTAAAGGAAGACCTAAACATCTTGGGTTAGGTTTAGGACCAGGAGAATCTAGCGATCATAGTACCAATGCACTTTCTAGTGAGAGAGTAAATGCTTCAGACTGTGTCAAGACAATTGAAGATCCCCTTTCTAAAACTAACTCCCATGAATGGGAATTTGGCTCCCAACGATCCCTAAGTGACTGTTGCCTTGATGACTTGTTCCTTGAGCCTGGAGAGCCTACATTTGAAGAGAGATTCTGGAAAATGTTCAAAATTGACATGACACCAAACAACACCCAGTCCAAATCCTCTTCTACTCCTATTGACCATAATCCTGACATACTCGTCTACCCTACTGAACCTAATGACTATCATTCAGATTCATTTGAATTGCCACATGACACTACTGACCCAAACTCCACTTCCTTTGTTCCTTACTTTGCTGATGAGTGTGAATCAAGTGAGGCAGAGTACTGGATAGAATCTGATATAAAGCCTGATGATGAAAATTTTATCTTTAACCTCTCTGAATCTGTCGGCATGCTTTCCATGTCCTACCCACCATTCACCAATACTAATGATGGAATTTCCTTAGTCTACCCATAACTAATCGATTGGGATCAACAAGGCCTGCCAGTTATGGACATATTTCAAAATGATGAGGCCATTGCAGAATTCATGGGACTGCGTGAGGGTATACCAAGTGGAGACCACAAGGCTGGATTTTCCATTAACCTAGATTGTGCTGCTTACTTTGGGGAGACTGCTCCATCCTCTAGTCACAAAATGAAAAATAAAAATAAAGCAAAAAATGACACATCTTTAGGTGAAAACCAAAAGGCACCTTTTGACGATAAAAAAGTAAAAATAAAGGATGCGCCTAAGGATGGAGGGCTAGACTTTCTCCCTGTAACTCAGGAAAAATCATCCATGCTCATAGAGGACACTATGGAAGTAAACATATCTATAGCAGAAGATCCTAAGATGGTTCTCTTCGCGGCATCTTTGACAGAGGAAGAGAAACCTGAGTTCCACAAATTCTTTTCAGAGTGTAAGGTCAACTTTGCATGGTCTTATGCCGATATGCCTGGGTTGGATCTAGAACTTGTCTTACACCATTTTCCATTATTTCCAGATGCCAAGCTAGTGAAACAAAAGCTGCAAAAGATGCACCCATAGATCGCCTTGTTATTGAAAATAGAACTTAAGAAATTGTTAGATGTGGGATTCATACGGTCCATAGACTATGCTGAATGGATATCAAATCTTGTACCAGTCACAAATCCAAATGGTCAAATCCGCATCTACACAGATTTTTGGGACCTAAATAAATCTTGTCCAAAGGATGACTTTCCCTTTCCAAACATCGATATCATAGTGGACCTTACAGCAAGATATGAGATGTTGTCCCTCATGGACGGTTTTTCTGGTTATAATTAGATTTGTATTGCCCCTGAAGATCAACACAAAACAGCCTTCATATGTCCTTGGGGCACATACTGTTGGAACGTCATGCCTTTTGGTCTTAAGAATGCATGCACCACATACTAGAGAGCCATGACAACCATATTCCATGACATGATGCACAATATAATGGAAGATTATGTAGATGACCTTTTGGCAAAATTTTTGACACGAAAAGACCACTTGAGGGTGTTAGACAAAATTTTCAAGAGACTAGAAGGATACAAGGTCCGCTTGAATCCAAAGAAATGTGTCTTTGGTGTAACATCAGGCAAACTTTTGGGGTACATTGTTTCTCATAGAGGCATTGAAGTTGATCCTACCAAGGTGAAAGCCATATTAGACATGCCTCCTCCAAAAGGGATAAGTGAACTCAAGACATTGCAAGGCAGGTTACAATCCATCTGACGCTTCATAGCACAATTGGCAGACAAGTGTCACCCATTTTAGTATCTTTTGCACAAAAGTATCCCTTTTGTGTGGACAGATAAATGTCAGGAGGCCTTCCAACAAATAAAAGAATATCTACTGTCACCACCTATTTTAATGCCACCAATTGAAGGGAAACCTTTGATTCTATACATTTCTACAACTTCAGCACTGGGGGCATTACTGGCACAGAACGACCATGAAGAAAAGGAAAGGGCCATATACTACATCAATAGGACATTGGTCAAATATGAGCTAAATTACACAGCCATCGAATGTGCTTGCTTAGCGGTTGTCTTTGTGGCTCATAAATTAAGACACTACATGCTGAATCACCAGACACACTTAGTGGCAAAGATTGATCCCCTTAAATATCTCCTAAGTCGTGCAGCATTGACAAGTCACTTGGCCAAATGGGTAATGATCTTGAGTGAGTATGATATTCAATATGTTGAAAGAAAGGCGATAAAGGGACAAGTGATAGAAAACCAACTGGCAGACGCACCTATACAGGGTGATCATCCACTCGTAGCAAACTTTCCAGATGAGTTAATATTTCATATAGAACCTAAGTCACCTTGGAGGCTATATTTTGATGGATCTCATACTAATCATGGCTCGGGGGCAGGAATATTGTTTATCACCCCTCAAGGAGACTCCATTCCTAAGTCCTTTCGCATTGTTTTTCCATGTACAAATAATGTGGTAGAATATGAGGCACTTGTCACAGGACTCAGAAAGGCCATCAAATGGATAATTAGAACAATTCATGTCTATGGAAATTCTCAATTGGTCATTAACCAAGTCAATGATGACTATGACACTAAGGACGAGAAAATAATGCCTTACAAATGAATGGTTGATAGCTTTCAAACATATTTCCACATGGTGACTTTTGAGCAAGTTCCAAGAACACAAAATAAGGCAGCAGATGCAATGGCCACAATTGGCTCTCTTCTAGACATTCCTAGTAATGTGCCTCAATTTGAATTCTTGGTAGAACAGCTTTTGGTTCCTGCATATGACATACCAAAATCAGAGATGGTTTGCGAGTTTTTTGGTCCCAATTCTCCATGGTATCAAGACATTTATGACTACCTCAAGTCCCAAACCCTTCCCCCCAACCTATCCAATAACCAAAGAAAGTCCTTTATCCGAAAAGCTACCAGATACACCATCCTCAGTGACACCCTTTACTGATGTAGCTTTGATAATTCCCTTCTTCGATGTCTTGACACTGATGAAGCATGAACGGCCTTGCAAGAGGTACATGAGGGTATATGCGGATCCCATTCAAGTGGTCCTACTTTAGCCAAAAAGATAATGAGACTTGGGTATTACTGGCCAACCATTGAGAAAGATGCACTTGAATTTGTCAGAATGTGTCGCCAATGTCAGATACACAGTGACTTGATTCATGCACCAGCACAGGAACTTCGGCCGATTACATCTCCTTGGCCCTTCGCACAATAGGGACTCGACCTTGTGGGCAAGATCCATCCTACCTCATCCAATGGCCACAAATTCATCATTACTGCCACTGAGTACTTTACTAAGTGGATCGAAGCCATCCCGCTCACTTACATTACCGAAAAACAAATTTCCAAGTTTATCCTCAACTATATCATCTGTCGATATGGTATTCCACAATCCATAATCATAGATAACGGTCGTCCCTTCAAAAATTAGGATTTCCATGAACTTTGTGAACACTTCCATATTCGACACCACTTCTCCATGCCTTACTACCCACAAGGAAATGGTCAAGCTGAGGCATCTAATAAAATGATCATCAAACTTCTTAAGAAAATCGTCAATGACGCTGGTCGTGACTGGCACATACAACTCAATCCTACTTTGTGGGCATATCGCACTAGCATTCGTACTCCCACTAGAGCCACTCCATTTGCCCTCATCTTTGGAGCCAAAGCCATCTTGCCCATAGAGGTCAAAATTCCATCCCTGCGAGTCTCTATGAAAGGTCTAATCACTAATGAAGAATATCGACAATCCCGGTCTAGATGAACGCAGACATAATGCCCTGAACCACTTACAGGCATATCAAAATCATCTTTGTAGAAGCTACAACAAAAGAGTGATGACTCAAAAATTTGACATTGGTGACTTGGTTCTCATGCAGAATCCTAAGAATCAGTCTGATAGAGAAAAACCAGGCAAGTTTGAGCCCAATTGGTTGGGTCCATACATCATCACTGCATCATTTGGTTCTGGCACATATCAATTGGCTACTCTAGATGGTGAACAATTGAAAGAGCCAATCAACAGTTTTCATTTACGCAAGTTCTATACATAGCATTAGAAAGTCTGGCCGATAACCAAAACATTAAAAATACAAAAATATGGAAAAATACAAAAATATCATCACTTGGATGAAAACCTGGCAAACAGGCATCTTGGTGACACTAAAAAAATGAAAAAATTGACAAAAATAAAGAGAAATAATTCATCCAATAGTGAAAACCTGGTAAACAGGCACTTTGGATAAGTACCATGGTGAAAACCTGACAGACAGGCGCCATGTGTATTCAGTCACTGCTTTGACATCTACTATCACTTTATCTACCTTAGTCCATAATAAACATCCATTTTTTTAAATTTTTTTTTGACATTTGTCATAACATTTCACCCTAACATCATGACATTTCTTTCCATGGCCGACAGTGATTGACATCAAAGTCTTGTACATCGCCTATTGTCCATACCAATCACGTTCTTTCTATCAACTTGACTAGGGGCAATATTTTATCATGAGACTGCAATGGGTATCGCACATGGTTTTGACAATCGGAAAACTCCTGAAAAATCATAAAAATCATAAAAAGTCCTTAAAAAAATCATAAAAATCCTAAAAAGTCCTAAAAAAATCATAAAAATCATAAAAAGTCCTTAAAAAATAAAAAATCATAAAAATCATAAAAAGTCCTAAAAAACAATTCTAAAAATAAAAAAAATGTCTTGAAAAATGACCTAAAAATTGAAAGATGTCCTGAAAAAAGACCTAAAAATTGAAAAATGTCCTAAAGAAAGCATAAAAACATCCAAATAACATCACAAATCCCAAAAATAGAGTCAAAGTTAGTCATGTTAGTCATTTTAGTCTTTGTCAATTGTCGAACTACGTGGTCTCTGCGCATTTGCTACATAGGAAAGGCCATCAGTCGATGTGCCCCCGAGGCCCCCTAGGTTCAGTCCCTTAGGGTTTGTCAGGTAAAGTCAAAACATGTCAATTTGTCTTCAATGTGTTTTTTTGTCCTCATCGAACTACGAGGTCTCTAAGTGCACAACGTAGGAAAGTCCATCTGTCGATGGGCCCCCGAGGCCACCTAGGTCAGTCCTTTAGGGTTTGTCATTTTGGTCAAATAAGTTAGACATAGTCATACTCAGAAACAAGACAGTCATTTAAACGTCAACATTCAAATCACAAACCAACAGACAACATGGCCCAGTCAGTCATCAAACCAAACATCTATCAAATGGCCAACACAATGTCAACCTAGTCACTTTATGGTCCCCTTCAAGATGTGTCCTTCTTGGAATTGGACCCCGTCAAAACGTCATTTTCCTTTTCAGGATGTGTCCTTCCTAATGACAGGCTTCGTCACATAGTCATTGGCCTTTTCAGGATGTGTCCTTCCTAACGACAAGCTTTGTCACATAGTCATTGGCCTTTTCAGGATGTGTCCTTCCTGATAATAGGCATCGTCAAATCATCAATACTGTTAGACTATCAAATCATGAAACTGTCCTGCAATCAACCTTTGACACACAAATCTTGGCAAACATATTGAATGGCTGTGATTTTGCTGGTCTATTTTTTCTTATCTTTTTATTGTTTTGTCTCTTGGTCATGTTACTAGCTATCTCAAGGATGTCCCATGAAGGATTTAGAGGAGCAATGATGTCTCATGGCCTAATTTTCCTTGATTGTTGTCTTTGGTGTGTCTTGACAAAAAGACTAGGGCAACTTGGCCTTTAGTATGAGTTAGGACATTCCTTGTCTGTGGCTGTCTGTTTTTCACAAGTGGATGACCTTGTACACCTTGGTCTATGTCATATCATGGTGTTTGTTGTCCATTTGTCACATTTTACTGCCCAATGATGATTATGCAATGCCTATGTTGTTATTTGGAAAAATATTGAAGTATTCCTTTTTCATCCTCACATCCATGATTTCCACGCTAACATTTCTTCTATTCCTTCATCCTCTAGTCCTGTCATCCATTTCGAGCGCACACTCACATTCTTTCAACCTACATGTCCACTCGAGGGGGCATACCACTACCTCCTCGTCATCCTTCCTCTCCTCACTTTCAAACTATGACATATTTTTGACTTGTTCTTTGACATAATGCGATAAATTGTATCATGTCAAAGAGGGGAAAAATGTAGACACATAAAAATGCCCTCAACTTGCAAACCATATTTTCTACGATGACCATGCTTCTCCCTCACATAATTCAATTATTTAATCACATTCTAATGTCATAATTATTCCTCCATGATTATTTAAATAAATAAATTACATTTATTTATTTAAACATGTCACTAATTAATCCTTATTTCCTCCATAACATTATCATTTATCAAATAAACTTATTTATTTATCCCACATTCCATCCCACCAAATAAATAATTAAAATAATTATAAATATCAAGTCTTTTGTCTCATTCCCATTTATGAATTAAACTATTATTTAATTCATAAGTCAACTTTCCTCCATAAATTAAATAATTTCTATTATTCCAACTACCTATTATTCTCCACCATTGATTTGATTATCTCCAATTAAATCTCAACCCTTCATTTCAAGGCTTGCCCTAACTTTGACCTAATTTTGCCCTAACCCTAATCCTCCTTATGGAATTGATTCTTGGCCTTTGATCTTAGGGCTTCACCAAATTTTAATCTTGGTCGTCCATTCTCAATTTGGCATTCTTTAAAGGCCTTCTCTCAAGTCATTTTACACACACAAATTATTTTCAGTATGCTTGAGAGCTTTTTGAGTGCTTGAGCATACACATTACTTCAATATTTTGCTTGGCTTTGTCATAGGTTATAGTTGCACTTCAAATTTGAGGGCAATTATATCATTTTCAGCAAGATAGAAAAGACCAATGGAGGTGAATCAATGGAGGCTTGAAGACTAGGATAATTTGTTTCATACTCTCATGTTTCTTGCTTTCATTGTTCTCCATTGTTATTAGGGATTTAATGGTTTTATTCTATTTGCAATCTAACTTGGAAATTTCTCTAATTACAATTATGTATTACTTTACTTCCTTATAACTTATGTCATATATATGTGTATACAAAATGTGGAAGCATACACAAGGTAATTAAATTGTTTAACAAAATGCCTCAAAGAGATGTGGTTTAAAAATGTAATTGGCAAGTGTAAAGAATTGTGTAATTTAAAATGTGCATTGACAAGCTAAGGTTATAATGACAAACAAACAATGATCAACATAGAATATGCAAAATAACAAAAATGAAAGCAAGCCATAATAGAATGAAAGAAAATTTGTAAATACTTCACATACCTAAAAATCCAGAGTTTCAAATGGAGGAGTTCTACCCAATTGTGCAGCCTTTGCTTCTTCTTTCTTCAAACTCAACAATTTAACTTTTTCAAAAGCTTGTTCCCCTCCAAAATTCAATTGTATATCACTTTTGAATGGAATTTAGACTTGAATTTATATTATATTCCTTTCAACATGAAAAATTCTATTTCATGCAAAGGTGGTGGAAAGATGATGAAAAAGGTGGTAGAATGTGAAAAAAATTCATGCACACTTCACAAAATCATCAAAAAGACCTTTTTTTGTCAGAGCACACATAGAACCAGGAGAATATGTAGAATGTGGGCCTTGAGATCATGGTTCTATTGATTTTTTACCATTTTTAGAGCAAGAAAAAATGCACTCACATTATAACGTGAGCACATTATGTCTTGCTAAAAGAACAGTCATATCTCTAATACTTCAAAACGTGCTTGTGTTATGAGAAATTTGATTTTTTATAGGTTTATTTTCTCTCTTTCTCTCTACCCTCTACCCTTAACCCATAACCCTTAATCCCTCTACCCTTAAACCCTCTACCCTCAACCCTCAACCCTCAACCCTCAACCCCTAAACCCCTAAACCCTCTACCCTAAACACTAAACCCTTAAAACTTTTACCCTTTACCCTCAACCCTCATCCCTCAACCCTATACCCTCATCTCAATACCTTAAACTGCCAACCCTATAGGTCCTCAACCCTATACCTTCAATTCTCAACCCTCTACCCTTAACCCTCTACCCTCTACCCTTAACCCTTAAATCCTCTACCCTCTACCCTTAAAACCTCTACCCTCTCTCTCTCTCCCACTCCCTCCCTCTCTCTCTCTCAAGTCTCTCCCTCCTACCACCTCTCCCTCTCTAAGGTCTCTCTCACACTCATTCACTCCTTCTATCTATCTCCCCTCTACCCTTAATCCTCTACCCTCCCCTTAAACCCTCTACCCTAAACCCTAAACCTCTACCTCTTCCTTAAACCTGACCCTAAACCCTCAACCCTAAACCCTTAAACCCTATACCCTCTACCCTCAACCCACAACCCTTAATCCCTCTACCCTTACACCCTCACCCTCAACCCTAAACCCTAAAACCTATACCCTCAAACCCTAAACCATCTAGCCTCAACCCTAAACCCTTAAAACTTCTACCCTCTACCCTCAAACCTCATCCCTCAACCCAATACCCTAAACCATCAACCCTATAGGTCCTCACCCTATACCCTCAATTCTCAACCCTCTACCCTCTATAGCTCTCCCACTTCCTCCCTCTCTCTCAATTCTCTCCCTCCTACCCCCTCCCTCTCTTCAATTCTCTCTCTCTCCCCAATACCTTGTAACCTCAACCCTAATCCCTCAACCCTTAAACCCACTTAGTAAACTATCTACCCTAATCCCTCAACCCTCAACCCTCAACCCTCAAACACTAATCCCTCAACCCCTATACATTATACCCTCAACCCTAATCACCCAACCCTATACCCTCAATCCTCTACCCTCAGCCTTAAACCCTCAACCCTCAACCCTTAAACCCTAAACCCTCAAACCCTCTACTCTCTACCCTCTACCCTCTACCCTATACATTAAACCATAAACCCTCAATTCTCAACCCTCAACCCTTAATCCCTCAATCCTTAACCCTCAAACCCTAAACCCTCAACCCCGATACCCTCTACCCTATACATTGGACCCTCAACCCTAATCCTTGAATAGTATGCACCCTCAACCCTAATCCCTCAAACCTATACCCTCAACCCAATACCCTCAACCATCAACCCTATAGGTCCTCAACCCTATACCCTCAATTCTCAACACTCTACCCTATACATTGGATCCTCAACCCTCATATATCTTTGTCCCTTTCTCCTCTTCTATCCTTCTCTCCATCTGACTTATCCCTCCATCTCTCCCTCCATCCATCCCTCCCTTTTTACCCTAATCCCTCAACTGTATACCCTCAACCCTTAGACCCTTAAACACTTAACCCTAAACCCTAAACCCTCAACCCTTAAACCTTAAACCCTCTACTCTCTACCCTCTACCCTCAACCCTAATCCCTCAACCCCCTTGACCCTTAATCCCTCAACCCTCAACCTTTAAACCCTAATCCCTCAACCCCTATACCCTCTACATTATACATTGGACCCACAACCCTAATCCCCCAACACTATACCCGCAATCCTCTACCCTCAACCTTAAACCCTCAACCCTCAACCGTTAAACCATCTACCCTATACATTAAACCCTCAACCCTCAACCCTTAATCCTTCAATCCTCAACCCTCACACCATAAACCCTAAACCATAATCCTTCAACTATATGCACCCTCAACCCTAATCCCTCAACCCAATACCCTAAACCATCAGTACTATAGGTCCTCAACCATATACCCTCAATTCTCAACCCTCTACCCTATACATTGGATCCTCAACCCTCATATATCTTTGTCCCTCCCTCCTCTTCTCTCCTTCTCGCTATCATGTATCCCTCCATCTCTCCCTCCATCCATCCCTCCCTCTCTACCCTAATCCCTCAACCATATACCCTCAACCCTTAAACCCTTAAAAACTCAATCGTAAACCCTAAACCCTCTACCCTCTACCCTCTACCCAATACCCTCTACCCAATACCCTAATCCCTCAACCCTCAACCCTCAACCCTTAAACACTAATACCTCAACCCCTATACCCTCTACCATATGCATTGGACCCTCAACCCTAATTCCCCAACCCTATACATTAAACACTCAACCCTCAATTCTCAACCATCATCCGTTAATCCCTCAATCCTCAACCCTCAAACCCTAAACCCTCAACCCCAATACCCTCAACCCTATACATTGGATGCTCAACCCTATCCTTCAACCATATGTACCCTCAACCCTAATCCATAAACCTATACCCTCAACCCAATACCCTAAACCATCAACCCTATAGGTCCTCAACCCTATACCCTCAATTCTCAACCCTCTACCCTATAAATTGGATCCCCAACCTTCATATATCTTTGTCCCTCCCTCCTCTTCTCTCCTTCTCTCTATCTCACTTATCCCTCCATCTCTCCCTCCATCCATCCCTCCCTCTCTACCCTAATCCCTTAATTGTATACCCTCAACCCTTAAACCCTTAAACACTCAATCCTAAACCCTAAACCCTCAACCCTTAAACCCTAAACCATTAATCCCTCTACCCTCTACCCTCTACCCTCTACCCAATACCCTCTACCCTCAACCCTAACCCCTCAACATTTAAACCCTTAAACCCAAGTAAACTCTCTACCCTAATCCCTCAACCCTCTTGACCCTTAATCACTCAATCCTCAACCCTTAAACCCTACTCCCTCAACCCCTATACCCTCTACCATATACATTGGACCCTCAACCCTAATTCCCCAACCCTATACCCTCAATCCTCTACCCTCAACCTTAAACCCTCAACCCTCAACCTCCTAAACCCTCACCCTCTAACACCCTATACATTAAACCCTAACCCTCACTCCCTCAACCTCAACCCTTAATCCCTCAATCCTCAACCCTCAAAACTATAAACCCTCAACCTCATACACCTACTCACCCTATACATTGACCCTCAACCCTAATCCTTCAAACTATATGTACCCCTCAACCTAATAACACTTAACCTCCTCAACCATATAGATCATCAACCCTATACCCTCAATTCCCAACCCTCTACCCTATACATTGGACCCTCAACCCTCATATATCATTGTCCCTCCCTCCTCTTCTCTCCTCTCTATCTCACTTCTCCCTCCATATCTCCATCCATCCATCCCTCCCTCTCTACCCTAATCCCTCAACCCTTAAACCCTTAAACACTAAACCCTAAACCCTAAACCTCAACCTCAACCCTTAAACCCTAAACCTTAAAACCTTCTAATTCTACCCTCAACCCTAATCCCCTCAACCCTAAAACCCTTAAACCTAAGAAAAAATATCTACTCCTAACCCCTAAACCTCAACCCTTAATCCTCAACCCTTAAACCTCTAATTTCTCAATTCTCAACCCTCAACCCTTAAACCCTAATCCCTCAACCCTAATACCCTCTAATTCTATACATTGACCCTCAACCCTAAACCCAAGCAACCCTGGCACCCCTCAATCCTCTACCCTCAACCTTAAACCTCAACCCTGTAAAACCCTCTACCCCAATTCTCTAATTCTATACATTAAACCATCAACCCTCAATTCTCAACCCTCAACCCTTAATTCCTTAGGCCCTCAACCCTTAAACCCTAAACCCTCAACCCCTATACCCTCTACCCTTTACATTGGACCCTCAACATAATCCTTCAACCAAGTACCCTCAAACCTATACCCTTAAACCTCCACCCTAAACCCTAAACCCACCCTCAACCCTAAACCCTTAAACCTTCTACCCTCTACCCTCAACCCAATACCCTCTACCCTAAACCCTCAACCCTTAAACCCTAATACCCTAAACCATCAACCATATAGGTCCTCCATCCTAATCCCTCAACCCTATACCCTCAACCCCTATCCCTTTCTCTCTATCTATATATCTCACCTCTCTCCCTCCCTCTCTCCTACCCTCTCTAATTGTCGCTATCTACCCTCTCCCTCTTTCTACGTACCTCTTGCTCAATCAATCCCTACCACTCTCTCTCACTCCCTCTATCTATCTCTCTCTATCTCCCTCCCACCTCTCCATCACTCCCTCTCTCTCCCTCTCTCTCAGGTCTCTCCCTCCCACCCCCTCTCTCTCTTAGGTCTCTCCCTCTAGCACCCTACCTAGGTAACTCTCTCTCTCTCTCCCCCCTCTATCTATCCCTCCCACCCTACCTATATAAGTCCCTCTCACTCCACCCCCCTCTATCTCTCCCTCTCTCAAGTCACTCCCTCCCACACCTTCTCCCCCTCTCAAGTATCTCACTCTCAAAATCCCTCTCTCTCCCACTCCCTCTCATGACCTATCTCTCAATTATCTCCCTCTCACCCCCCCTAAAACTCTCAAGTCTCTCCCTTTCTGCACCCTACCTACATAACTATCTATTTCTCTCCCCCCTCTCTCTCTCCCTCTATCCCTCCCACCATACCTAGCTAAGTACCTCTCACTCCAACCCCTTCTCTCCCACTTCCTCTCTCTTAGACTATCCCTTCCACCCCCCCTCTCTCTCTCTCTCTCTCTTAAAATTCTCCCTCCCTCTAAAGACATACATAAATACATACATACAAGCATAATATATATGTACATACGATCCTACATATATACAAGCATACATGTACATATGTAGATACAATCTTACATACATGCAAACATACACACATACATGCATTGATACAAACATACATACATATAGGCATACATACATACATACATGACACACAAGCATACATGTACATACAAACATAAAATATATAAACATACATTCAATAGAGTAGCATTTAACATAATGCGAGCACATTATACCATGCTTGCATTATGTATTGCTAGAAATGTCCCACAAAAACTCAAAAAACCATGTCAAAACTAAGATAAACGTGCACACGTTAAACGTAAAAACCATTTCAAAACTAAGATATAACACGAGCGCATTATAATGCACTTGCGTTATTTCTTTGGGAATCCCCAAGCCTTAGGTTTTCTATTTTCCTTGGAATACCAACCCAAAGGCTTGGAGGGCCTTCCCAATGACTAGAGATGTGTTTTTGAAAATTCTACAATATTTCACATAATCGAGTTCATGCTCACCGTCAAGATTGCACATGTTTCAATGTCGAAAAAATTGATCACTTGGGTAATGTTAGGTTCTCTCTTAGCTATCCAACAATGTAATTTTTTTCACTTTTAGACAATTTAAGCCTTTCATCTATAATTTATTTTTTTTGTCTCTTTTTTGGCAAAAGCGGTGTTTGGTGTTTTTTCCGTTATAAATTAACCGTTCATCAAAATTTCAAATCAATTTCATTTTTAGAAACTAGACTTCATTCTACAAATTTTAAAAGAAAAATTTAAAAAATCAATTAGTTTCCAAAATTTGTAGGGGTAGCACAACCAAAATTCTATTTTTTCAGGAATTGTCCACTTACAAAATTAGTAAAAAATCAATTATTCATTAAAAAATTATTAAAAAATCCATGCATCAACTACATTCTGTTAGCTAATTTCTCACTAAAGCAATTTTAAAAATACTAAAAAAAAGTTCACCGTGCTAGGGACATACAAAAGTTGCTATGTTATGTTTTTTCTGACAAAAATAGCACCAATTTATGTACATCCAGGCTCTTTTGAACCCCTTAATACAACCATTTTCAAAATAAATTAGTAGTTTGGAAAGTAGACTCGGAGTACTTCAATCCTTGTTTTTGTTGCATCTTTAAATTTTGAGTGTAACTATCCTCAATTTAACGTCCAAGGTCAGTATGTCTTGATTTTAAAAATTATGTATCCCAAAAGCTTCCCTGATGTCACATCGAAGACACATTTCTTGGGATTCAGGCGGACTTTGCACTCTTCCAGTCTCTTGAATATTTTTTCAAGCACACTCAAATGATCTTTTCGTGTCAAAAATTTGGCCAAAAGGTCATCCACATAATCTTCCACTATCTTGTGCATCATGACATGAAATATTGTTGTTATAGCCCTCTGATATGTGACACCTGCATTCTTAATACCAAAAGGCATGGTGTTCCAACAGTATGTACCCCAAGGACATGTGAATGTTGTTTTATGTTGATCTTCAGGGGAAATATGAATTTGATTATAACCTGAGAAACCGTCCATGAGGGACAGCATCTCATATCCTATCGTGAGGTCAACTATGATATCTATGTTTGGCAACAAAAAGTCATCCTTTCGACATGCTTTGTTCAAGTATCTAAAATTTGTGCAAATGCAAATCTGAACATTTGGCTTTATGACTGGTACAAGATTGGATATCCATTCAGCATAGTTGATAGACCATATGAATCCCACATCTAGCAATTTCTTGAGTTCAGCGTTGACTAATAGGGTGATATGAGGATGCATTTTATGCAACTTTTGTTTTACTAGCTTGGCATTTGGAAGTAGTGGAAAATGGTGTAAAACTAGTTCTAGATCCAACCCAGGCATATCGACATATGACCATGCAAAATTAATCTTACGCTCTGAAAAGAATCTATGGAATTCAGGTTTCTCTTCTTCTGTCAAGGATACCACAAAGAGGACAATTTTGGGATCTTCTATTGTAGATATGTTGACTTCCATGGTGTCCTCTATGAGCATTGCCAATATTTCTTAAGTCATGAGAAGAAATTATAGTCCTCCATATTTGGGTGCCTTGGAGAGATTTTCGCCCACAAATACATCCTTTATTTTTACTTTTTTATTATTAGAACGTGTCTTTCAGTTTTCACCTAAAGACGTGTCATTTTTTGTTTTATTTTTATTTTTCATTTTGTGACTAGAGGATGGAGAAATCTCCCCAAAATAAGATACACAATCTAATTCAATGTCAAATCCATCCTTGTGATCTCCACTTGGTATGCCCTCACGTAGTCCCATGAATTCTGCAATGGCCTCATCATTCTAAAATATGTCCATCACTAGCAGGCCTTGTTGATCCCAATCAATTAGTTGCGGGTAGAATAAGTAGATAGCATCATCAGTATTGGTGAATTGTGGGGAGGATACAGAAAGCATGCAGATGGATTCAGAGACATTGAAAATGAAGTTGTCATCATCCAATTCCCAATCGGACTCTATCCAATATTCTCTTTCACTTGATTCATACTCATTGTCAAAATAAGGGACAAATGGACTATCATTGAGGTCAATAGTGTCATGTGGAAATTTGGATGAATCCAAATGATGGTCGTTATTGTCATATGGTTAGGAAAATATGTCGAGGTTATGGCCAATAGGACTAGAAGATTATTCAAGTTTGTCATTGTTCCTTGGGAAAAAGAGTCTATCCCAGTTTTCTTGTTTCTTTGGGATCTTAGGATTGTCATTATTCTTTGTTGGGTCAGTCTTAAATGTTTGCCAAAATATTTTTTCAGAGGTAAGTTCTCTAGGTTCAAGGAAGAATTCATGAAGACAACAGTGGCTTAGGGATCGTTAGGAGCCAAATTCCCATTCATGGAAGTCGGGTTCGGTAAGGGATTTCTCAATAGTCTTGATACTTTCTAAAGCATTCACACTCTCACTCGAAAGTCCATTGGTACGTCAATCATCATTTTAGAGTAGTCCATATCCTAGCCCAAGAATTTTTGGTCTACGGGGAGGCATGATTGGTTCACACCTTCCAGTCTTATTTCTGCCAAGGCCACTAGTTCCATCGTAGCCTTTTGCCTTTATCATGTCATAGCCTTTGTCGTATATATGAACTAGTAAAGGAGGAAATTTTTCCATTTCTTTGTACATCCTAATGTATCTTCAATGTCTTCATTGTTCATGTCTCCCCATTTTATGAAAAAAAAAATTGGTGGAACCTCAAAAATTTCTTTAGGTTCCATTATGAAACAAGGTTGACCATAGACCTTAGGAGACTTGGGTATTTTTGTGATGCAATATGTTGTATTTAGTTTGAATTCTCCATAGCCTAGGTCTTGGATCTTGACATTGGACTCATCCTCAAGAGGCAAGGAGGATGATGGTGTGGCTGAAGATGTGGAAGGAGTGGATGTGGACGAAGAGGCAAGTGTGGAAGGTTCAATGAATTTGGAAGAAGATGGAGTAGGAGCTTCTCGGTTAATGGGAACTTGATGTTCTGAAATACCCCTTAGATTGGTGCAATACTGAAAGGGATCAAGTTCTCGATATATGGTAATTTATGTTCCATCAAAGGGAAACTTTAGGCATTGGTGGTAGGTGGATGGAACGGCTTTGAGGGAATGAATCCAAGGTCAACCAAGCAAGATGTTATAAGTAAATTCAAGATCTAGGACTTGGAAAGTTGTGTCTATAATGACTGGCCCAACTCTGATTGGAAGAGTGATAACACCTCAAGAGGAATGTTCTTCATCATCATACACCTTTATAACTATGCTCTTTGTTACATCCATGTAAGCATTAGAAAATCCTAGAGCCTTAACCAGTTTTAAGGAGCATATGTTCAGTCCTGCTCCACCATCTACTAAAACTCATCTAAGCTTATGCTTATGGATGAAGACTTCAATGTTTAATGTGTCGTTATGGTTGGACTTAGGTGACGAATAATCTTGGTCTGAGAATGTCACATGATGAGGTGTAGTGAGGTATACCACCATAGCTTCAAACTGGTTGAAATCAATATCTTGAGGGATAGAGGACTCTTGCAAGGTTTTTTCAAGTATAGCCTTATGCGCAGGAGAAATGCGAAGCAATTCAATTATGGAAATTTGAGCGGGATTTTTTCCTAATTGATCAATAAGGTTAAATAGACTCTTAGGTTGTGACTGCTTTGTAGATGAGCCTAATTGTGATTGTTTTGTGGATGGATCGGGTATTGTAATTTTTGGTTGTTGAGGAGGAGTTCCAGCTATGGTGCTTTTTCCACTTTGAGTAGTGGCATTACATTTAGGTGCTCGTTTGAGTACAGTGATGGTATTAACATATTCATCATCGGTTCAAACATGGTTAATAATAGTTCCTCCTGAATAATTAAATGTAGTGCAGGTATAGTTGGCATGATTATTATTTGTCTTAGGACTTGACGTTGAGGGGTTATTTGAACCATGGTCTTGCAGTGGGTTTTTGTGAATAGTATGGTCTGCATTTGATGCAAATTGTCTCCCACCCAATTCAATTGTGTGATTTTCAATGAGGTCTTGTACAATATTACTTAGTTGTCAACAAGAGGATGTCTTATGCCCTTTAGCCCGATGGTAATCATAGAAAGAGTTTTCATCCCACCATGATGGTTTAAACTATCTTGGGTCATATGGTTTAGGATCTTCTAGTGTGATGAGACCATATTGAAGGAGCTTCTTAAGAACATCCTCAATTGGTTCTCCCAAAGCAGTGTATGTTCGTCTTTTCGGGAATTGTCTTGTCTGGTGGGATTGTCCTTGACTTTGACTATTTTGACCATTTTGGTTATTTGGAATGACATTGGCGAGGGGTGTCAGTGTTGTTGTTTGTCTGTTTTGTGGCTAAGCTCCTTTAAGAGTAAGTATAGTCCTGACCCATCGTGTTTACAGACTTGGCATCAACAACACCATCATTAGTGACATGTTTATTTTTTACCCAATACTTATTTTTGTCTATGGATGGGTTTGTGTTTATGTTTTTAGGGGCATATTTTAATTCTCCTTTAGCAATGAGGGCCATATCAAGTTGGACACCCTTTTTGACTAGGTCTGTCAAGGTTGTGCAGCAATGAACTTACAAGCCATATTTCAATGGGCCTAGAAGTGTTTCGACAAACATGTCGAATTTTTCTTTCACGTATGTTAATATGGCAATGACTTTCCAAGCTTCTCCATCTTTGGAAGAATGGGATAAAAATTTCACCAACGTCTTCTTGTGTAAGTGTGCATAAGCTAGTGATGGAGGTGTTTGTGTCAATTTTATAGGCATAATTTTTCACAAATTTGTCTACAAGTTTGTCCCATGTTTTTATTCCCTTTAAAGTGGAGAACCATTCAAGTGCGGGTCTTGTAAGACTCTTGGAGAAGAGTCTCATCAAGTAAGTGTGTTCATAGGCAATGTCCATGTAGTTGGTCATGAATTCTCGAACATGTTCAATAGGATTTTTCTTGCCCTTATACTTGGTGAAGTTTGGTGCCACATACCCAGGAGGAAATGGTGGCATGTATAGACTCATGTAAAAAGGATATGGGCATAGGTCATATGACATGTGTGACTTTTTGTCAGACATTTGCATAGTCTCTATGGTCTTTTGCAAGTGAGCCACTTGAGCTATCAAGGCATCAATTATAGGATTGTTTGTTGCATCACACATGGGAGTGATAGGTATCCCATGGGTCCCCATTTGTTGTGAAGATATGTTGGTGTTTTGTTATGGGATGTGTTGTTGTGAGATATATGAAATTTTTTGATTTGAGTGTTGTTGGTATTGAAAGTTTTGATTAGGGACATGTTGATGAGTGTGGATATGTGATGCATATGTAGGAATGTGCCCTCCAGCCATTTGAGTCAAAATTTTTGGGGTATGTTGAACATGAATATTTTGGTGTCCAAATGAGGTCATATGTTGTGTATTATGATTTCCCTGTCCAAATTGTTGGAATTGTCCATGGGGAATGTTCATGTTTTTCCCTTGGTAAGTATTGGTATTAAATTGTGATGACATGTTAACATTTGGTTGTGGTCCTCAAATAAACATGTGTCATTTACTTCCTCCGGAAGGATCGAATGAGGTACCAATGAAAGGATTTGATGATGATGCACCCATGACACTAGATGAAGCTCCAAATAGAGGATTTGAGAAACTTTCCCCCATTGATGAGGATCCAAAGGTAGCTCCAATTGATTGTGAGGATGTTGTTGACATTGTTGGCATTGATTGTGCCATGGCTTGTGACATAGTTGGTGTTCCTCCAATGAATGTTGCATTAATTGTATTGGAATTGTTTTGATTGGAGGTGTCATTGGAGGTGGCATTAATAGTGCTTGTGGAAATTTGCAAGGTGACACCAACGAAAGCATTGCTTGTATTGTTTTGAGGTTGAATAGTGTTGGGCATGTTGTTTGTATTATTGTTGGTATTGTGATCAGGAGAGGCCGATCTCAAAGTGTTAATGTCAAAGCCACATGGTAATTTAACCCCTTGGTCCAAGTGTATGGCCAAATATCTTTGTGGGTCATGTAAGACTAAGTCTTCTACAAAGGAGGATACGTCAAGGTTTTGTATTGCAGCTTCTAACTCTTCCATAAACACATGTCCATGTTTGTCTCTATGCATGAATGATTCAAATGGGTTTCATGATGAAGATGGCATGTTAATTTCACTGAAAGGATTGATAAAGGATGTGTCTTGGTCCATGTTTTGATTAATGTCATTGGAAAAGATATAAGTGTTGTTGCCTTGTCCAAAATTAGCCATTTGTCTTCTTTTTCTTTGAATCATAGTCTCAACCATATAAAGAGTTGCTCAAATTAGGAAGAGGATGAAAATGACAACTAGATGACACTATGTTTTTGGGATTTTTGAATAAGGGATGAAAAATGAAAACTATGTTTTTGGGTTTTTGATAATAAGGGATGTGAATGCAAAGGATGACAATGACAATGTTGCCTAAAGGAAATGACAAATGCCAAACGACACTGAGGACTATTATGAAAAGTATGACACTAATTTTTTTTTGTTATTTTTGGATTTTTGGGAATAATGTATGAAAAATGAGGACTAAGATGATTTGAATGTTTCTAAGGTATGCAAATGTGAGGTCTAAGTGATTTGGAGGAAGGTTACTCAACCACTCTAGGCTTAATCTATGTCTCAATTTGGGTCATCAAAGGACTTGTTAATGTGACTAAAGGACAAGATGACAAAGTGAGGTTTCCTAAATAGACTTTTGAGTTGGAAAGTCTCACAAAAAGGACAATGACTAATGGAAATGATGATGACTAAGTCCAATGACCACCTACTCTTGAAGGTAATGATTTTGCAAAGTATGGTAAGGTTTCCTAATCCAAAATCTACAAATGAAGTGAGGACCTAAGGACTATTTTATGACTAAAAATGAAAATGATGGACCTAAAGGATGCAACTAAAATTTGCAAAGTTAAACCTATGGGTAAATGCAAGCTAAAGATGTCAAATGATGGAATATTTGAGAAATTTTATTTTTTGTTTTTGATAGAGGCTGCTGGAAAAAAGATGTTTAATGATGAATTGGACAAGTTTTCTCTCAGGTTTTTATCTACAATAGTGTTTTAATTTCTACTAGGAAAATGTGCCGTTCTAGGTTTTAAATGTGTTGCAGGTTGGCAAATGCATTTCAGATTCAACAAATATAGCTCTACAGATGGAAAATGCAACTCAGAAAATAAATTGCAGTGTTATGTAAAGCAAATGTGGTTCAAGACAGGCGAATCTGTCTCCAAAAATGGAAAATGCAGTTGAGCAGAGTGAATGTGTCGCATAAAATAGAAAATGCAGTGCAGGAAGGCGAATGTGTTTCAGAAAGCAGAAGTGCACTATAGCAGAGTGAATGCAACTTAGAAATATTCAAATGTGGTTCAACAGAGCACATGTGGTGTAGAAAGAAGCAAATGTGTTTTATCAGAGAAATTGTGTTGCAGAAAGTTTCAAATGTGGCTCAACATAGTGCATGTGATGCAGGAAGCAGCAAATGCATTGCAGGTAGAATGAATGTCTAGTTTGTTTGCAATTTTGACCCATTTTGGAATGTTTCAAGTTGAATGTTTCTTTCTAGATCTGTGTAATGGTGTTTGTTTGTTTCAATGTCTCAGAAAACACTTGGAAAACACAATATTTTTTCTTTGAAAACAAGCACAATCCTAGGTTAGGCAAGAAAAATATTTGCTAGATTCCACGTGGGTTCCCCAACCGCACTTATTATTAGCGGATGAATCCAGAAGATTGGCCACATGGACTCCCCCCTTATAGTACACAACTTCTTAGGTCAACCAAGCTTCCAACCTCCATAAATCTCCCATCGCAAGTTGATCACCTCTACTAAGAATTGCGAGAATGTGGATGCCTTCACAACAACTATTGCCATGCTAGCAAATAGAAATTATTTTGGCTACTACACAAAAAAATTTACTTTGGAACCCCCATTCGAGTGGCCACACATGGGGCAAGATTAGCTTTGATAAGGAGGAACTCTAGCCTATAGAGGTTACAATGAATAGGGTTTTGGGGAGTTCACTTGTCCGTGTGACACATCCATACTCGTAATCCTAATTTTTCCATTAGGATTCACATTTATATACCAGTCAGGGGTAGCTCAGCCAAAGAGCTCCATCTTCAGTTTTGAGTCACCTTGGGGTGAGTACTTTTTCCCACCAAGGAAGGCCCAATTCCTAGAGTCAATAATTATTTCTCTTGCACCAAGGATCACACAAGTGCACAAGGGGAAAGGATACTTCGATTATTGAATCAGGGTGACACATAAAATAGATGGGTTTGGTTTTTTTATCACTTAGTTTGCACAAGGTGAGAGGATAATCACCTACCACCTTCAAGCACAATCAAGCAAAGTTATTTAATCCCCTAATTAAATCTAAGTGAGACAAGAAAATGTTCTTTTTAGAGAACCAATGGAAGTTTTTTCTAATCTAAAAATAAACAAACACAAGTGTTTCAAAATCAAATCCTTGGACAATCAAACCTACAAAACCACTTGTTAGTAGTCTCAAAAAGATTCCTTGGACCCACGAGAATTCAAAGCCACATGCTACAACAGCCCATTAGTAACCAAAAAAAACCCTAAACTAATAGATTGCAATGAGACATTAGGAAAATTCTGGAAAAACCCGAATGCAAAAATTTACTAGACGAATGCGTCGCAACAAAGCGAATGTGTCACTCTACACAGCAAATGCAGCTCGAGTCTATATGTTGGAGTCTATAGAACAGATGCCTCAATATGTAGAATAGATGCATCGTGGTATGCAAATGCGCTACTTTGAATGTCAAATGTGTCAGATTATTGGCGAATGCGTCTTTGTAAGTAGCAAGTGTGGTTCGGGTCTACAAATGTGTTGTTCTATTTTCCGAATGCATCGCGACGCAGCGATTGCGATGCTAGAAACTGTGAATGCATCATTTCATACCTGTAGCTCCAAAACAAAACAAAAAGTCATACGGAAAAAACAAAAAGTCACAATTTTGGCATCAGGTTCACCAATGTATTTAAGGGAAATTCTTAGGTTAGCATATTAGTAGCTAAATAAACCAAAAACTCAAAGTAATAATGAAGCATAAAGGAGGAAATAACATGAAAACAAGAAAGATATCACCTTAAGTCTTCAACCTCCATGATTGATCTCCATTACACCTTCTCTATTTGTTGAAATATGAAGTTTTCCCTCATATTTTGAGTGGGAAATCTATGACTATGCCAAGACCAAAGCAAAATATTGAAGGATTTGATATGAAATGCAATACTATGCAAGTATACAACTAGTAAGCAACTATGAACTATGACTAAAATATGCCAATCTAAGATGCAACTAGTAAGCAATCTAAGATGCCAAGAGTGCCTAAGACAAGATTGCATGAGATGTAAATAGCATGAGGTGAAAAAATGAGAACAAAATTGTCATTTTATAGAAAATGTAATTTTGGATGAATGGCCAAGATTGAAGATTGGCAAGTGCCCTAGAATCAATGGACAAGATTCAATATGACAACCCACAATTAGGGTTAGGTAAACATTAGGTCAAATTTGAAATGAGTGGACAAGATTCAATTTGAGAAAATCAAATCAAGGGTTGACAATGCATGTGACAAGGAGATAAGATTGGCACAGAAAAAGAGGTGGCTAGAAAATCAAATAATAATAGAAATTACTTGATTTTTGGAGGAAAAAGATTATTTTGAATTAAAAATTAATTTAATTCAAAAAGGGTGGGACCATGTGATAGTAAATAATTAAATTAAATTATTTACTTAGAGAGAAATTAGAAAGTGGGATCATTTTAAATAAATAATTTTATTTAAAATGAGGGAGATGTCAAGGTGGCAATAATTAAATAAATTAAAGAATTTATTTAATTATAAGAAGAATTTTAAGAATTAATGATGTATTTAAATAAATAAATAAAATTTATCTATTTACATAATCAAGAGGAATTAGTGGACAAAGATAGTTAAATAAATTAAGAAATTTATTTAATTATAAAGAGACATTAGACAATTAGTGACATATTTAAATAAATAAATAAAATTATTTATTTAAATAATCAAGAGAAATAAAGGCCTGAATTAACTAAATAATTAAAAATTATTTAATTAATAATCGAAAGTGGACCAAAGACATAATTAAAATATCTTAATTATGCTAGGAGGAAGATGGCGACAATAGAGCTTGCAGGCCTAGGTCATTTTTATGTGTCTACATGCACATGCCCACAATAAATTCCAAGATAGTCTTAAGGGTGCATAGGCTTGCATGGCTAAGGCCAAATATGAAGTGGCCTAGAGCCTTAAAAAGTATCAAAGATGAAATGGAATCGATTGAGTCACAAATAGATAAAGCTTCTAGTGCATATGATCCTACACAATACCTAGATGGAAGCATAAGATCAATAATTGAGGACTTGTATAAGAAATATTTCCAGCTACAAGGACAAAAGGAAAATATTATCTTGAAGTTTGGGAACATCAAGGACTTGGTGAACTCAAAGTTCACATCATTTGCTAGTGTTGTAATGAATGTTGAGAAGGCTACCAAGATCAATCTAGTACCTAGCACTCTCAAAGAAGGAGAAGATACACTAATTGAGCTAGAGACCCAATGTAGGAGGCTTGGCATACCCAAGAAGATATGGGAGGAAGAAAAAAAAGAATGGAAACTTAATGTTGCAAAGCTTCAAGAGTTAACCTCCTCTGGTTGACAACATTTCTACTTTTTATGGATTTTAAGTTTATTGTTTAAGACTTCAGTGTACATATGTGGACTATGTACAGATTATTTTGGTATAAATTTTTGGCTTGGTTATGATGATTAACATTTTTAAGGAAAATTACTTCAATTTTCAGTTTGTATATATATGAACATATTTGTCAGGGGGAGATCTAGTGTAAATTAAGAATTGATACATATGCCCTTTGCCCTTGATGTCAAAGGGGGAGAGTAATTTTGGAGATGTTTTGGCATGTTGCCATCAATGACAAATTGGGTTTCATGAGCATGGTTGAAGATGATTGTGAAAGATAATTTTACTAGAAGGTTTAATTCGATGAAGACAATTATGATGAAAATTGACTAAGTGTTAATACCAGCACGATTCTATGTATAGGGGATCCGGTAATTGGGTCCACATTGATTCTCTATTGAATATATTGCTCTGTGCTTCTAGCATAATTTTTTTGGCTAGTAGAACTTAATTCCAAAATCTTACTTGTTTTGGTTTTTTGGTTTTGGAACTTTACGAGTAACAAAAGTTCGGCTTGGATGTTTTAGACATTTCCAGTTCAATATATATGATTCAATGATTCTACACTTCTCTGTGGATTGGTTTCTAGATTTACAGAGTTGTGGAAGTTTTGGAAGATGTTAGATGAGCATGCATTCTAGTTGGCATGATGTTTTGAGGTCCACATTTCTGAATTTGGGTATACAATTGGAGAATTTTTGTATTAGACCCTCTACAATGCCAACCTATTAGGTTTGAAGGTATGCAAATCTAAAATAAGTATTTTGGAGTTATATGGGATCTATTATAGGTCCATGCCAACCTATTTCAAAGTTTTTTGATATTTTATTCTTGGTGTGAAGCATGTGTGGATAGATCTTGAGTTGACAAGTTACATTTTGTGTATTACATCTAATTAGGCCAACCTAATTGATGTTATGAGTGAAGAGGATATATAAGTTATATCTTTGTCAATATTTATGGATGATGACATGTGAATTGAGTTAGTGAATGTGAATTGTGTGAATTTAGTGCAAATGCAAACTAGAGCAAAGTATTAAGATAGATCAATATGAAGAGTTTTGATTCTGTATTATGAACTTCAATGGAACTATATTCCAGCATATTGTAGATGTATTTTGTAACAGTTCAACACTTGGTTGTGTGCCACAATCTCTTCTATCTCTTTTCTTTTCTCAGTGGGAAATGAGTCCACTTGGACAATGAGTCCACTTGCAATGATCACTTCTGTAATATACTATAACTGGTTATAATATATTGTGAGCTAATCCTCACCATTGTTTTTCCCATTTTAGTTTTTCCATGTAAAAATCTTGGTGCTCATGTGTTATGTGATGTTGTTAGATGTTTTCATGCTTTCTTCCATTACTGCAATTAAATATGCTATAAGTATTGAATGTTTAAATGTTTGATTGGTTTAAAAGAATATGGATTCACCCCCCTCTTTGTATTCGAAGTGTTCAATAGCCATACCATTTATGAACCATAAGATTTAGTTACATTGGTAGAATAAGAGAAAGTAGATGCTTCTTTCTTAAACAAGGTTTCAAACCAAGTCCTCATAGCCAACACGAAGTTCGCTCTAGCCAAATTGAAACAATTCTTATTGAAAGTGACACACATCAAAATCATTCATCTTTGAAACAAAAATAAAATTTCTAGAAAGTCATGAATAGTATAAAACATTAATAAACTTTCCACTCTACCATCACTGAAAACCAATTTTACCTTTCTTCAACCAAAAATCTCGTGAGAACTATTTTCACCAAGAAGAACCTCAACTCTATCATATTTCATGTACCCTAAGTACCACTCCTTATGAGTTGTGTGAAATGAGGTAGCTAAATCAATTAGCTATGATTCATCACTAACAATATTAGCACAAGAAATGCATCTCCACTAACATCATTATCCAAGAATTTCTTAACAAACAAGTAATAATCATCATTGATATTCTTAAGGGTACACTCCTTAATGTAGCCTTTTCACATACCAACACATCATTTCACTTTACTTTTGTTAGGAAAGGTTAATCTATTCTTAAATTAGACTTTTTCTTGTCCCAATATTTTTTACCCCTTTTTTCTTTAGACTTGCCCCTAACAAGCAATGCATCTTTTACAACTTCATCTATGGATTTTATTTTGTTATATATCTTTCTTTCTTGTCAAGCATATATCACTCTTCATCTTTCACACTTAAATTTTTTTCATTCCAATCATTTTAATCCAAAAATCCCTTTCTATCAAAAATTACTCCATATTCAAATTTCATAACTCATGATGTTGCCTATTGAATGTTTCAAATTTAGCCTTCAATATGTTTGGTATAATTTTACAACATAGATCTAATTTCTGCTAAATCAGTAAATGCTCCAACACCAACCAAAAACACACAACACAAAGAAAAGCATTCAATCTGAAAACTAAACTCTAATATCAAATGTTGATAATCCACTTAGAGGTTACAATAAAACTAAGTAGTAATAAAATTTAGTTTTAATACGTTGTAATAAATTAGTTATTTGTAATAATAAGAGTGGAAATAAATAATTATGGCATCCACAAGATCATACACAAATAGAAAAGAAACATTGATATTACATGGGAAAACCCTTCCAACTAAGAAAAACACCACCACCAAAAGAACATGAATTTGTATTAATCTACAATAAGAAAATACATAATACATTCAAATTCCCTCTTCAATCCTTGTCTCCTTCAACCTACAAGCAATCTAATAACACTCTAGCATCATAACCTTGTTTCAAATTGTGATGATAAATCAATACCTAAATCCCTCATCTAATAGAAAAATATGCTAAGGGAAATCCCCTAATAAAAACAAACCAGCCATCCAAAGTCACCAGAGAGATAACATGTTGTGTCCAATAGGTTTTTGCAATATTTAAGAAGATTCTTGATTCTTCTCACCAACCTAGAAATGCATATACATGACAAATAAGCATTGTAAGACAAAAAAATCCCAAACACCCAAATGAGTAAGTCAACTTTGTATCTTTCCAAATGATTACCCTCCATCATAGATTCCCTTCCATTTCATGCCAAGTAGCCAAGGATTTCTTAGAATGTAACCCCCTATTTAACACCATTTACAAATATTATTGTCAAATGTTCAAAAGAATATTTTATCCTTCATGTTCCTCCAAATACCACATGGGCGTTCCATTGCACCCATTCCATGACCTTTGGACATACACATAAAAGAATATTGGCAATATTATAGTCCTAACAAACATTTGAATTATATGATTGTTTCCAAGGACTTGTAAGGTGAATAGCACACTTCGTCCTAACATGGATGAGATCTATAGAGGGTGATGGGAAAATAAGCAATAAGGAGAAGATATGCACATTGTAGAAGTGACGAGTGTGTGATGGAATGGGTTAAATAAGAGGGTATGGAATTGAATATGGCACTAGGAATGGAACAAGTGATAGTAATAGAGATTGTCATTGTGGATGTAGGGATGACAATAGAATGATGGGGAAGAGTGTTGGGAAAATGTGTCTCAACCTTGCAATTACATAAGGTATTGTTGATATGCCGACAACAGGGGGTGTGAGGGGCTCAAGGGAAACACCCTCAAAAGGAAATTTTTATTTATATTTTATTAGTGCAAATTTGGGTCATTCATCATTAGGTCTTAAATTTGGCGTGCGATATTTATTAGTTTTCCATGCCCTAGAGGGTAACCCTATTTTACGAGGGAATTATATTATGGTTGTGTATTGTGATGTATTCTAAGAGTCTGATAGTGTTTGTGTTGCCTCTGAATCTCTAGCTGGTAATATTCATGTGAGAAGCTTGCTCTACAAATATATTGCAATCTTTGTGATCTCTGAATAATATATTGGGTGGCTTTTGGAGTGTGGGGTTTTTCTCCCAAAAGGGTTTTTCCCACATAAATCATTGTGTTGTGGTATGCATGATATTTTTTTAAAATTTTTTGTAACTAAAAAGATCTGTAAAGTTTTGCATTATTCTCCTCTCAATATTAGTGTAGGAAGTTGTTCTTCTACCTTAGCTTCCTTACAAAGAGAGGCAACAATAATGCTAGAGATAGCAAGAGTGGAAAGAATGTTGAAATCATGCATAAACTCACTTCTTAGGAATAACATGGAATGTAAGTGAAATGGTAGTAGGATGAGGAGGTGTGGGTGTGAAAAACTCCATATGGGAAGTAGGCATAGTAGGAGGAACAAAATCAAGAGGTGTGCCATACTTTGGGATTGACTTAGAAGAAAACTAGGAAGAGGATACACCATTCAAATAACTAGAATAAATAACTTTAACACCAACGCCTTGGCATACCTATCACCCACATAGTTTAGTAGGTAATAAACCATGAAAAAAATTGAATCATTTTGTAGGATTATCAACCTCAAGTAAACTAGCAAGCTCATTTGCAAATTGTTGTCATAAATGTGCCTCATTATTATAATCTTCAACCTCACCTTCAACAAGACCAATAACAATATTCATGGGATCATTATTAGGAACATCACTCTCAATAGATTGATACAATATATGGATTCAAGGAAGGGATTCTTTTAATAAATTATGGGGAAGAGAATGAGATCTTTGCATGCAAGCAACACAAAACCCCAAAGACCAAATGACAAGCAATGTCTTATTTAAAATAATAAAAAATCAATAGGCACTCAATCTAAAAATGAATCAACAAATGAAACTGTTAAGGAAAATGAAGGGCGGTTAATACTAATGAAAGCAATTAATCATAAAATCCTAAAGAAATGTATAATTATGGAGAAAAACTAAAAAGGGTTTGAACCCTAAAGAGATTTGAAATAAGATAATGCAGTTGGAAAAATACAAATTTGAAAACCTCGGTGGAAGAAAAAAAAAACCCTAAAGTTAAAAACCTTGAATATGTAGATCATTCAAAAATGTGAGGGAAAATACTTTTATGGTAAATTATTTCAAAGAATTAAATGAATGCAATCAATTAGCAAACAATTAAACTAGATAAAATGAGCAAAGACTAATAATTGAAACATAAACAATTAATTACTTAAATAAAATAAAGTAAGTGCAATACTTAGCTCGAAATTTGATGATGGAGAACTATCATAACAAATGTTGACAATTGATGCATCAATACTATGGAATTTCAAGGTTTGCTTAAGCAAAGATCCTAGATTTTACAAACCAACTATTTTTCTTTCTTTGTCACCTATACAAGTGTTGAACTAATCTTTGTGAATGTGGATCTAAGCTTGCAAGTAGACTTGATCTCAAACTCATGGATTTGATTTGAGAAAATGTGGACAATTGAGATTCATTTCATCTTAATTTATGCTTTCCAAATGTATGTAAGGATGGGTTTTGAGGAACACCTTTAGGGAATCAATCAAATTACCATTCATGGTCAATTTCTTCTTAATCAGACCCCTAATAGACTAGTCTTATAACTTTAATCAAAAGGTTTGAAGATAAAGTGTGCAATAGACCTAGGATCATAAGATATTCTAATAATGCTACTAGAATGCTCTCATTTCTTAGCATAACTCCTAGATGATCTCCAACATAATTTCGTTTATATTTTTAAATGCAACCTAATGTAAGAGGGAAACTCACACAACCCTCACACAAAATTATTCAACCCCAACAACAACAACAAGATGTAAAATTTTGCAACAACATAATTAATCTTCTTTATTTAACTTACAATAAAGTTTATCAACTTCAATAAAATCTAATTACACAAGTTTGTGCAGCCATACAAGCTGAAATAAATCAATTAAAAACATATTAGAATCTGCTATGAGACAGCAAACAACCTCAAAAATCAAGCTACAATTCTTCTTCAAATCATCTCCTTGCATTGTGAAACTAGCTCTCCAATCTGCAATCTTCCATCACCAACTTGTTGATCTTCAACCATGGATTTCATAATTTATTTTTTGTTGCAACAAACCTTCAGAACCTACAAAATTTATTTTCCACCTTCTCCAAGTAAATCCACACCTGCAATAACAAACTTCTCACATTGATCTCAATACAAAAATCTGCAACAACCAGTGATGTGCAAAGCTTTGTAATCAACCACCAATCTGCAACAACACCTCTCCAAACCCTTCCTGGAGATATCCCACGCCTTCCCCTATCTCCTTCTTTAATATGGAAAAAGAGAGCTCCAAAAATGAATTGATTTTTTTCCTTTTGTTCTATCCATCTTTCCTCATGAAATGAAATTTTAGTGCATTTGGAGAAGGAATTTCATCACATTCCAAAACCCACTCCCAAAAATTAACGCCTACCTCCAAAAAGTCTCCAATTAGATTAAATTTTATTAATAAAATAGAATAAAATACACCTTTCAAACTCCAAGATATGTTGTGAGTGGATGACAATGCTTTTAATGCATTCTTGCTTTCTTGAATAAAGCAAAAATTTGATTTTTCCAAACTAGGCGCCTATCTCCAAAATCCCTATTTTTTAGGAGTTATGGAAATTCAAATTGGGAGTTACAAGTCAATTTGGTGATCTCCAAGAAACCCACACCCTCTCTTGCTTTTTCAAGATTTTTTTCATTTAAAACATATTCTCCACTATGCCACCTTATCCTGTTTTGACCCAAATTTACTCCAAATTGCAATTTTCAAATTCCAATATGTCATGACATTCAAATTCACAACAAAATATGAATTTCAAAAGATAAAACATGAAATTCAAAGCACGCCAAAAATTGAAATTAAAATCAAACCCCATTTGTTGACACATGATAGCCACCATGCCATGGGTGCTCCTGCATCACAACCAAACCCACAAATTAAAAAGATGTGTTGGGTCAACTCGCAACCAATTGTGAGATTCTCAATAAGGCAAGAGTATGAGTTTTAAATTTTAAAATTATTAGGTCTATAATTGGGGGTGTAAGCTAGATCAAGACCACACCTACAAATTTGATCCAAGGTGACAAACAATAAATCTAGGGAATCAATCTCTTAGAAATAGGATAAAGGGGATTGGGATGTGTTATGTCATGAAAAAAATTTATGAAAAAATATGCCACTTGTAAGCTAGTTATTTTATTCAGGACATTCTCAATCAAAGTGAACCCAAAACATAAGGGAAAACACTGTAATCAAAGCGAACCAAAAAAATAAGGGCAAAGCATTTATATATGCAATTTAAAACATTATACATATGTTATCTATCATCAAAAAAATCTTTTTTTTTTCTTTTTTCTTTTTTTTTTGAAATTCACTCACTCAAATCTAATTATAGTAGTAAAAATGTCTAACAATTCCAAAACACATGTATAAATTTCTTTCTTTAAGTTAATTAGTCAAGATGAGCTTTCTTCCCTCTCATAATTATGGAACTCTCATCCCACCTCATTGAGAAATTGTTTGCCCAAATTTAGTAATGAGTAATAGTCCTTTTGATTTGTAAATGGTTTAAACAATTGTTAAATAAAAAGTATTTATAATTTGATCAAGTACTTAAGAATTTGTTTGCCCAAATTTAGTGAGTAATAGTCCTTTGGATTTGTAAATGGGTTAAACAATTGTTAAATAAAAATATTTATAATTTGATAAGTAGTGTACTTGAAGGTTTGAAAGTGTATGTTAGTTTATCAACTCCATTGGAAAACTATTTATTTCCTTATAAAATCTTAATATTCAACATGAAGGATTCTCAAGTGAAATCAAAATAGATGGACATTGGAAAAAGGGTGTGCAAGGAAAGTCTAATCAAGGGTACAAAGCATATCTTGGATGGTCATAGCTAGAACAAACATATATTTATGTAATTGTGTGCCTATGTAATGCCCCTTTCTAGAACATTTCTAATTTTTGCCCTAAAACAATAATTCCAACTTAGAATGATAATTGCATTATATTTATAAATATAATTTTATCAAAAATGATGAAATTTTATTATAATATTCAACTTTAAAATTCTATGAATAATTCAAAGAATAAAACTTGGTTTTTTGCAATAATTCTCCTTCAAAATGTGATGATAATGGCTTTGTCAAATACTATGAATTTATTATAATATTCATATTAATAATTCATAAGTGAAAATAAATCATATCTTGAAATTCTTTGGAAGTGCTTCCAAAAAAATGTTGAATTAGAGGTTTTCGTCCCTAACTCAACAATGGTAATATCAAGGATTTTCATCCTTAACTTGCCAAAAAGTATTCAAGAGTTTTCATCATTAAAACTCTTTGTCCACCTTGGAGGGTTTTCACCCTCCTTGACGAGAGTTGGGGTTTCATCCAAACTTGATAAGAGAAATAAGGATTTTTGTCTTTAATCCTTGTGAACTTGGAATGGTTTTTGTCCTCCCTATTTTAAGACACTTCCTCAAATTCAAGATTGATTGCTTGATGCATTGATAGACTTATTGTTGTTTGTTCGATTGATCTTTTTGATACTTTGATTGCTTGATTTTTTTATGGATAAATGAATGGTGATTGTTGATGGAATGATGATTTTCCTTTTATATCCATTTCAAGGAGTCACCACCCTTCATTGTTGCCTTTTGAGAATAATATTTTTTTTCCAAATTATTGAGTGACTCTTCCCTATTTGATAATTTCCCTACAAGGAAATGATTTCCCTTCTAAATCTTTTCACAACTTTTCATATTTGGAGTTACAACCTTTCACATTAGGAGTCACATAATATGCATTCTTAAGCGTTTTCTTCCTCCCTTCTTCTCGCAGAATGATCCCTCCTTTATTCCTTTGTCTACCCTTGGAAAATATGATTTAATTTCAATTAAACTCTTTCACTGGCGCTCCCTTATGAATATTGTTGGTGCTGACTTGCATTGGTTTTTATGATATCGCCTAGTCAATGATTTAATATGCAACAATCTGGGAATTTTGGTGGAGCATGACAGCCTCCCAACATGCAGCCAACGACTTTGAATCTAACCATCACAAGAATAAAACAACAATAATCTAAGGAATCAAGAAATATGTAATAAATTTTTGGATCAATTTAAATACAAAATGATTTTTTTATTTTCTAAAATGGTCATCTTCCATTCATTTATTGTTGTTTTTCTAAATTTTATTCATATTATATTACTTAGTTAAACCAACATTTAGTCCTCTTGGAAATTGGTGAATAATACATTGGGCTCAAACTTCCATGGCTTGTATGTCAATGCCCCATCTAATTCTATTGGTTGCTTGGTACATAAATTGAAAAGAAAGCATCTTAACATATTTCTTAAAAGCTCGGTGATATCCTAACCAGTACTCTTATGAATTTTGTGATTCACAAATAAAATAAAACAGCATGACATTTTCTAAAAGCTCATTGATAAATAATCAGTTTGTTGATCCATGTTTACAACTACTTTGACACTTAAGGGGTGTGTGTAATCAGTTTGTTGTCCCGTGTTTACAACTACTTTGCTAACACTTTAGTGTATGTGTGCGCATGTGTGTGGGTGTGAACTAAAAACATAATATTATTAACATCATAAAAATAAATGTGCAAATATAGTATTTGTTATTTTGTGTATAGATTACACAAGATCATGTCTTCCCATCATTATCAAAGCCATCCTAAGTACTTTTATGGCTTGAATGTGTGTAACCTAAAAACACTAATAAAATAAATGTACAAATAAAACATATTTGTTATATTTCTATAAATTACACAAAATTGTTCTCATCAATATCAAATCCATCCTAAGTGGTTTTATGGCCTGAAATTCACGTATGAAAAAGATGAAGTGAAGCACCTAAACTATACATAGTGTACATGGTCAAGCTTACAATTTTACAACTGCCTCAAAAAATAGTAAGATGGCCCTATATGTATGAAAAGGCCTTGCAAATCATTGAAATATTCAGAAACATGCCAAGATGATCAAATATCAAAGTACTTTTCACCCTCCTCACAATTTAATTAGGGATCTCAGCATCGAAAAACACAAAGATGGCTACTGAAATCAGAGATAAGATCAATTAAACCTCCATAGCCTCCAACTGCAGTAACCTGCATTCATAGTTTACACAATAAGATGCTAATAGTTTTCATTCAATAATCAAAATATTACCTTAATAAATCATAAACATCAACATTGTTCAACAATATCCAATTTAGCACTAAATTCCTAGAATTAACATTAACTTACAATATTGAATTGCAAGAAGGCTATGAAACATGAAAGCACATAAATTGAAATGTAGAATAAAGTTGGACTATTTTGATGCAAAAAATTAAAAAAGAATATGTAAAGAAAAGCTTGGGGTGTAAACACGCTTGCATCATGGAGCTGCAAGGTAAATTGAATTGGAACTATTCACGATTAGAGATAGAAATGATTTTGATTTTCTAATAAAAGTCAAAAGTAATGTATTAATAAAGTGACGTTTGCATATTGAAGAAATCATATTCAGCTACATGGGAGTGGATGCAACCTGGCCTATGGGAATAATCAACCTCATTCTTGAAAAAGCTCTTTCTTCTTTCCATCTACTTAAGTATAATTGTGCCCTGTGTCTTCACCATTTTACATTTTACACAATATAAACGTGCCACATCTACAAGCTTGTAGGTTTTAGGCTAGAATAGCTAACGAAAGGTACCAGAATGTTCACAAAAAAAAAGAGTTTTCCCATTGTGTTGCACATCCCTACATTTTTTCTTAGCCCCATTAGGAAAATTAAAAACAAAAGTTCATTTTATCAAAGAAAACAGTTGTATTAGCATTTCTCCATAGCCCACAATGGACAAAACAGGTCTTGGTTTAAAATAACTCAAGAATTAAGACATGGAGACCCCTTGAGCCCATACCACTTTATCACACTCGATAAAACACTGCAAATTTCTTTCCCAATATCAAATGTTTAAAAATTGAAAGAAGTACCTGATATGATTTGTGGAAGCAGATATAGGGGATATAAGTTTCAAGATGACACCATCCTCTGCTTGATAAGCAACATGGCAGAAATTAAGAATCTTAAAGAAATTTTGTTTCAATACCAAGAAGAAACAGGGCGATGGATCAATGACAGCAAGTTTAGTATATTTTCCAATAATCCTCTTGGGAAACAAAAGCAAATTTGAGCACTCCTATGGTACAGAGAATGCACTCTTCCAACGACATAGTTGGTTTTCACTTTTTCCAAATAACTGAAAGTAAGTGTAGAGCCATGGCCAATTGTAGTTAATAGACTACAACTTGAAACCTAAACTGGACTACAAAATGGCTTTCATTGGCCAGAAAAGTCCAACTCCAAAGTCAGTTCTGTAGTTGGTATCCATGCATCTACCGACCACACTCAAAATACCGAACGATAACTAAGGACAAACAGCAGGAATTGAAATAAAAATTCCTTTTACAAGCAACAGATGAAGCATTCAGACCATAGTATCAGAAAACACCAAAAAAACACCACCTAAGCCCTTTGCTTGCCACCCACTCTTTCTAACACGTCCCTTCCAAACACCTCTGCTCCCCTTTCTTATGTTCATTATTTTTTTCCTAGCAAATTGCCCCTCAATGCATCTTCTTTACCCAAACATTACCCACTCTTTGGTTATGCCTACTTTGCTTTAACCTGCTCAAAACTCCCTTTGATTGTGCCCCTAGACACCATGTTACTTTCAACCCCCAAGGTTTTCTTCTTATTATCACCCCTTTTCCAAAAACTAATTGCCACACCCTGTTAACACCCTCAAGCTACTTGGAATTTATAAGCACCACCTCCTCAATTATTAGCATGTTCATCCCATAAAAGTATGGCAAATCCAAGATGAAAATTATCTATTAGTTGCTCCATTTCCACGTAGCATTTCCTTCTCTTTCCACCTCCAGAATGGTAAGCATTTATTTTAGTCTGCAATATTTGAAGGAAATAAACTTCAAGAAAAAATAAATCAGATTTTCAAAATCAAATTGGAAGGAGTTGGGGGGAAATGAAGATGTTTTAACCCTTGACAAAATCAAGAAAACCCCAACTAATTAAGCCACTTCAATTATTCAATCCTCTAGAGTCTAGACTATGATTTCCTTGGGAAGAGTAACATCACCAGAACTGATTCCATTTTGTACTGATTACATAATACAAAATCCAGGTATATGTGGCACAATTGCACTCAAATCTGCATAATATTCCAACCAGATTACTTGCATATTGGAAAATAAATTTTCCATGAAAACAAAGTCAAGAAAGAGCATGTATATTCTCTTCAAGCCAATAAAAGGAAAGCCAGCATATTGGGCATGTAACTGTCTTCACATTCCTTTTAAACCCTTCAGAATCCATATCAAAATCTAAAAGTACATTAACAATAATTGCAACAAGAAGATGCAGAGCAGCAAGCAATAGCCTGTAGCTTTGGAAGAGTATGATGAGGTCACTACTACTCTGGAGGTAAAGAACCTATAGAACTTGAGATTCCTACTGCTAAATCCCTATCTGCTCTTTTGTCTAAAAGGCCTGGTACTCTACATTTCCCCCCAACTCCGCTTTCAGGAATGTATTGAATTCAAATGTAAGAAAGGTTTATATCTCTGTTGATTTATTTAACAAGGTTGTAGCACCAATTTTGCCCTTTCCAGTCTCCCTGGTATTGTTCCTGTACAAACCTTAACAATCCCACTCACAAGCACATTACTTCATTCAAACCAACTTCTTATGACATTCCTCTCTCAGGCCCTGCTAGTAACATCATCAATAAAACTGAGAAAATAGCTAAAGAATTTCCTTAAAATTCCTACTTGATTAAATCACTGCCCAATCTCAATGATACTCTCACAGGGCAAGTCCTTAAAATGGAACAAAAAGGTGCGAACATTGTTCTGATTCAGCAATGCATTTCATAGCTTCTTACACACATTCAATGGCAAAAAGAAAATCAAAACATGTTGTAGAACTGCATGATACAACAAATGCAAGTCTAAATTTGATAAGAATCATTTATCAGCACTTTCTTAGCAAGCAGGACGCCATTGATGAGCTTTTAATTAAAGGGAAAACAAGAATCTTGCTAAAGCCCTTCAACAAAAAGTTCAGCAAAGTGCAACTAAAAGGCAACAGATAGCCTACACTCACAGGGACTGTAGAAACCCTTGTTTCCCCGTTTTCTCTGTATCTAACTGTTTTTATGATTTTCTGAAGGTTTTGGGTTTTTTGACTGTTTTTGAGTATTTTGCATAAAATAAAGAAATGGCGATTTTGCAAGAAATATGAAATAAATTCTCTAAAAATTATTCAACTCTGGAAAAGATCGAATCTATTGAAAATATTGAAGCCAGTCTATTTGTTTGACTACTGGACTTATTACAAGTGAGATCCAATGACATGCAAATTAATAAACAATGAATTTTAATAGAAAAACCTGGTGAAAACGCGGCAAGCTGATCTGATATGATGATAGTACGGCTGCAATAAAGATCTCTTCTCCCTCTGAATAATGATTGCATATGATTCCAGATGCAGGGGCGCCACTACTGGTGAAGACTGGAAGTCAAATACAGAAGCGCCTTTCTCAAGAGATGAAGTAAGGCCTTTGAGATGGTACGGCCAGGTACAGGAAGGTACGGCCCTGTCAACAGCAGCAAGTACACTTGTACGGCTTCTTGAAATCAGTGTATAAACCCTATGAAATGGTGCGCCTTGATTGCAAGATGTTCTCTGGATGAAAAGAATGTCTGAAACCCTGAAGATTAAATAACTGTGAAGTGCTATGATCTCTTCTGGATGAAGAAACCTCTGTGCTGGCAATAAATCAAGTGATATCTCACACCCTCTGAACTGCTTTCAATGGAGATGGCTCGTTCCCCAATGAGTTCGAGACTGAAACCCTTAAGCTTCTTGCTCAGACCAAACTTGATCAATTTTCAATTATCAATCATCACACAATGGCTCGAATTCCAAGGCAAATGCACTATATCCCTCAAAAGTGCGAATTGCTTAAAGATAGGGAATTTTTAAATAATTCGACCTCTTCTTTTAATTCCTTTCAATAGTCTCAGCTCAAATATTAAATTATAAATTTAATCTTCAAATGGCCCCTTTCTGATGATGGGCGACCCCTTTATCAAAATCACTTAAGTTATAATAAAATATTATAACTTTATATTATAATCTCCAATTAATTAATATTTAATTAATTCAATTAAATATTAATATCTCTCATTATTCATCCGATGCCTAATCCGTCTGAAGCTGATGAACACTGAAGTGATTCTGAACACCAACAATCCATACTACTAAAAATAGCAGGGGTCCCATGCTGACTGCCAAGAACTGCTAAAAATAGCAACTTCTGCAAGAAGTGTCTGAATGAGCCCGAACGAAAGCCAACTGATCAAGAACTGCCAATGAAGCTGAGCCAAGCTCCGAAATGACCCTCTACCCAAACTATCAGCCTACGAGGGTCGCATGATAGACTAATCCTGTACTCCGAGAGATGTCAACTAGAAGGGGACATGACAGGGACTCATGAGTCAACATGCCACGTATAACTCACGACAGATTCACATGCTGCACCTGCCCAATTACTAGCATGTTTTTAGTGATCTTTTCCCTTGTAATTCAATAAGTCTCAGGATCAGACTCACAAATCCCAAGCAAAGACTTGCCTGCAGTGACAAACAGAAAATTTGTTCATTTTTTCTCATTCGATCTTCAACAGTTGCAAATGAAGCAGAGAGAAGTGATTCACAGGCAGTTGGACCCTGCGTTGAAATACAGCGAGCATGGTCACTTGCAACTTTTGTGGGTTTACTACGAGAGAAGAAATCAATAGGTTAAACTGCCACCTTGCTTAGATTTTCAGCCAGAATGTAAAAGCATGTCCTCAAATGTCCAAAGAAGTGAGAAGAGAAATGAATGCCCTACTTTGCAATTTGCAGAAAACAAAACAGAAAGAAGAAAAGAAATGGCAATGGTGATAACCTGCAATCTCAAATCATCTACAGATTGTTTTATTGACCTACACATTCAGCATTCTTCTATTGAGGAGAGTTCTTGCTATCTACATTCTCCACCAAATTTCTTCATTCCTCACAATGTTCCAAGGGCACAACCTTATCTTAAAAGTACCACTTGTGATATAGTCCTTCCTGCAAGAGATTAGCCAAATAACAGAAATACAAAAAATATTATATCACTGTCCTCTTTGAGGGGACAACCTCCTGGAGCAATGCTCAATACAATATAATTCATGGATGATCCATTCTACAATCAAATCCTTTGTGTATACTATTTCTACCCAAAGGAACTACTACTTCCCAAGCATGTGGAATAAACGAATTTAATAAAAGAGACGACTTACATAACATATGCATCTGATGCTTTTATTAATAAAGCTCAATACAAAAGTAAATTATCAGGAAGAAATAATTATGGTCGCACATCCTAACATTCCCTCCCCTTAAAAAGCTTTGTCATCAAAGAGGGGTTCTCATGTAGCACATTTTGGTTGCAACTCATGCCATTGGACAAGGAACTTGGTGATGTTCTGATTGCGGAAGTGACAAAATCATCTATCGAGGATAGACTCAAGTGTTAGCATAATAGATAATTATCTAACTTAGATAATGCAAACTGTGCATGAATCTAGTAGCCAAAAGCCTGCTTCAAATTCAAGATATGGAAAATTAGATGGAGCTTGAAGGAGGGAGGAAGCTCCAACTTATAAGCAACAGAACCAATTTTCTGCAAAAAAAAGTTGGGCCCATAAAAGTTGAGGTCAAGTTTCAAATGAATCAACTTCAAAGACAATTGAAGGAAGACCATGTTGCCAATGACAAAAATGCACTCTAAACAGTGTTGATTAACTTGTTGCTTCATGTGGTTCAATGCCAAGTGCAAGTTGCTCTTGAGGGTGCAAGGAATGGTGTCAAATGGGTGAAGGGCAGAATCCAGTGCATGTACCATTAAGCTGCTTAGTATGTATGTCTGGAGAGAGGGTGGCAATTGACCATACATGGATTCATATGGATTCATCTTGGTTGTTGTGTGATAAATGGTGTTATGCCACCATTTAGCCAATGATAACCATTTGGTCCATTGGTGTTAATAATTGGAAGAAAAGCAACATAAATAGATCTCAAAGCATTTATTGGCAATTTTGGTTTGGCCGTCAATTCGGGTGTGATATGCAGAGCTCATTTTAAGTTGGGTACCATGCTGTTGGAAAAGTTCTTGCTAGATGTAACTAGTGAAAATCAGGTCACGGTCACTAACAATGGAAACAAGTATGCCATGGAGGCAAAATATTTGTTCAATAAAGGTTGGGCAACAATGGATGCAGATTATGAACTAATAATATCATCAGGAGCAAGAGCGGGAAGAGAAGCAGATTATTTTAGGGCTGCACCCCAATTGTGTATTTGTTGTAATGAACATTCTCAGCCATCATTCCACTCCTATCACCATCGTATAAGTATAGATTTGCAGATTTTGAAGACATTTTTTAGTATTGTTGTTGCCATACCATCTTCACATTGCTAGGTTTAAGAGTTCAATGTTAGATCTACCAGTTATTACTTATAGCTGATTGACAAGGGTTCCAGACCTGTTTTACATCATTTTGCTGCCTCCATATAGTATATGAGGTGTTTTCTGCAGACATTGATTAATGTCTTCAGCTACTTTTCATAGGCTTAGCTGTCAAACATGGTTGCTGCCAACATATTACCTGCACCATACACTTTCCAGCTAATTGTGGCTATTAGAACATTGTTCCCAGCCTGCACCATCATTAGCAAATCTGTGCAACAGCCCTTGTGCCACCTTTAGTGGACTTCTACCTGGCTGGACAATTGTATGGCCTATTGTAAGTGGGACTGCTGTTATGAGCTGCAATTAATTGTTGCTCGTCTAAATATGTGTTCATTCAAGTGTCTAGCATTACTAATAAGTGATTTGTTGATCATTACCATTTAATATCATAAAAATCAGATCTGTTGTTATATTTAGCTCATTAATAGTTGGGCCTGTTGTTTCATGCTTGGGTATTTTAAGTGATAAGAGTTTTCCGAGTACTTGCTGCTTATTGTACTGCTGATCAGCATTTATTTCAGTGGGGTTTGGCATTTATGTTGATATTTTTCAGTATTTCAGCTTGAACACATTGGGAAGTTTGAATATTTCCTAAGGTTGTCCAATTCGGGACATTACAATAGTGGGCCTATGAGCTACCTTTCTAGCTAGAATCAAGTTGTTTTCCACCTAATGATTGAGATTGAAAGCGCCATTGATTTCAATGACTCCTAGAGCCTATATCATCAGAGTAAGATTAGTGTTGACAACTATGAGATTATGGCTGTTGCATCATCCAAGACCTATCTTAGACACATTCATAGGAAGGATGCAGGCTCCTTTGAGCCATAGACTTCTAGTTATTGTTTTGAATCTTTTGATATTTCATATTTGTTTGGAACATTTGATGTCATGGATTTCACATTCCATGAGTTTTGTATACATTTGAGTCTTTGACTATATATCTAAGTGTGTTATTTCCTTTAGCAGCTTAGCTACAATTTCTGTTTATACTTATGTGATCGATGTATACTTGTGTTAGTGACGAGGACCTTGATTAGGTTGACCAAGCAGATAGAGAGGCTGAGACTATAGCCATGGCAAAGGAGGAGGCTAGAGCATGAGCAGACACAGCCACAACTGATGTTAGTGAGGGTGGCATGGAGAAGACTATGGCTGCAATTGCTACATCATCCAGGACCCACCTTAGACACCTTCGTACGAAGGATGCAAGCTCCTCTGAGCCACAAACTTGCAGTTATTGTTTTGATATTTCATATTTGTTTGGAACATTTGATGGCATGGATTTCATATTCCATGAGTTTTGTATACATTTGACAATAGTTGTCAGGAAACTCCATTTTGGGAACATAGACAACGTACTAGTCCCCGTACCCAAAATTTTCGGTGAATCATTTACATATAAAATAGCCATCTCCTTATTCATTTAACTCACGTACCCTAATTTTATTAGCGTCCCCGTCACCGTACCAGTACCCGTACCCTACGTCTCCTAGCAACTATGCATTTGACTATATTTATATATCTAAGTGTGTTATTTCCTTCAGCAGCTCAACTACACTCTACGTTTATACTTATTTGATCGATCTATACTTGTGTATGTGATCAAATTAGCTTCTATTTAATGATGTTATTGTGTCCTTAAGGTTTATTTAATAAAGGATGCATGAATCAAGTTTTAAATCCTTAAAAATCTCTAAATTTCTTGGGTTTTTCATTTTGTCGAGTCTGTGCCTAGTTTTGGCGCTGAGTCCTGAGTCTCGAGTCTTGAGTCAAGTCGCCCTCGCCGAGTCCAGGTCTCATTATTATGGTTAGAACCACTATGAGGACTAAGTTAAGTCCAAATGGACATGCCAAAAAGTTACCATTGGTGGTGGATTTTCAACCATGAGCATTGGAGTTGTTGGCACCCTATTGTGTTGTCTCATTTCTCTTTGTTTTGTTCCCATGTTGGGCATTTAACCCTATTTGACCCATTATTGATAGCCAAATGAGGGGTTTCCCCTATTCTCATGCCTTTTCCCTCTGCCTTAACATCGCGGTCCTTCACTTAAAAGCTCCTAACTCCTTCAAACTGGATTGTCAAACTTTCCTACCCTACCTAAGTCTAATTCCCTTTACTATATTTTGGCTTGTTGGATTCACCCCTCTACAAGTACTTGTCATCAAGTATCCCTGAACCTTGAACCCTGACATTTTCAACTATAATTCATCATCAAATTTCCTTGTTTGAACTCCCCTCTATTTCCATCCCTTAATGGTATAACTTCCCAATCACCCCCAAACCCTGATGCACCAACCTGTTGATGCGGGTTTTGTGACCTCAACCAACATTAGAATAAAATACCCAATGGAATATCCTACTCTCTCTTGAACAAAGTTTCCAATGTGCTAAGCTAAGTGATCACAAAGTAGACTCCAAGGTTCCTGATGCATATAGGATAGTCTCAGTTGGTTTGCTATGTTTTGTTGGTATTGCAAGGGGGACTTACACTCAAATTATTGGTTCAATCCTTCTTCCTTTAAGACTCTTGCAACAACTTTTCAACACTTTGGAATATGGATACTATTGTTTACAAGTATTGAGATCTTACTGCTATCAAATTTGAAAATAAAATGAAAAAGGATAAGGGTTTAAAGACTAGACTAATTATAAACTATTCCTAAGAACTCAAGAGACAAGTGTTGGATGGCGAAATTCAAACCTATCTTTGCTTTGCCAAGTACAATAACTACAACAACTAGACAAAGAAGGTGCAATCTTCAAAGGAATTCATGAATGATATCCTATTACTCAAAACCATTATCAATTCGAACAATGAACATAAGTAATAGAATTCGAGTTTAGTAATTTAAAAGTTCAGACTAACCTTACACATCAAATTGAAAATCATTCAATTGAAAAAGGTATGAACTAATTTCACCATTATCAACACTATCAATCCTTCATTCATTTAAAATTGCTGAAAACAAATCTATTTTATTGAGGAAATATGAAACCATGCAAGCTTTCAAACTAACAAATGCTCATCAATGAGTCAAATCACTATTTTGATAGCGCTCTTAGCAACAATTTCACAAGTCTCTCTGAACAAATGAAATGAGAGGGGTTTATATAGGCACCCCAATTACAAAGCAACGGACTAGATTGATCTAAGATCAACGGCCAAGTTTATTTCCAAAAACCCTAACCCTAAAAAGCATAACTAACTTCTTGGACACACGGCACAAGGAAGATGAGCCACTTGGTGTATGGAAAACATTGACACCTTGCAATCTAATCAAGCAAGCTGGATTCCAAAATGCAATTCCCCTTGGCTTGCTCTTTGGTTGCGAATGCAAGGAACCTTGTCATCACTAGGTCGAGTTCCTCCATTGATATGTTTGGTAAAGCATCAAGTTGTACTCCAATTACATCCAAGGCTTCAACGCACTAAGCAAAAATGCTCTCCCACTTACCCTCTTGCCTCTAAAAGTTATCCATAAAGATCAGGAGGGATGACATATCATCCAGCTGATTTTCATTAATAATCTCCATTTCTTTAAAATAAACATTTATCACATTTTCCTTCAAACCTTCCAAATCCAAACCATCTGTATCATGGGCATCATGTCCTATCAATCCTTCAAGTGATGTGAGAATCCTGAGTTGTATCTCTCCAAGAGAGTTTTGCATACTAGCACATTCTTCTTTCATCTCATCATATATTTTTCTTTTTTGTTAGCAAAGAACAGTACCATCTGTTGAAGTCATAAGAAGCTCCATTATCAATAACACCTTCTTGAACCAACACTTGCATGGATATTTCCTTTAATGCCTTTAGGTGAGGTATCACCTTGTCTTCTATGCTTTGGAAATCCTCCCAACTCTCTTCCACCTAGTGAATTTCAGTTACAAGCAAAACTGACTTATCATAAGTTTGAACACACCTCTCCAAGAATTGCTCCAGTTGCTTTCAAATATTTTTGATCCATCTTCTAGTTGCTTGGCTTGTAACTCTCATTGCTTCAAGGTTGTCAACAAGTTCCTAAGGAAGGGAAGACGGTGGAATGAAAGCCTCATTCTCTTTCCTTAGTGGGGTCGTTATTTGTTGGATAAATTCTATCAATCTCAAATTCTCCACTTCTAATCTTTCTTTCTTCTCCTCTGTTCTGTCAATTTTTTCTTTGATAGCCCTTGAAGTGTCAGCTAGCTCATGAAAGTCCTGCTCTATTGTAGTTTGTCCAATGTCCAGAGTTGTAACTTCGTAATCCATAGGGGTAATTTGGTCCCTAGGCTTGTCAAATTTTGGAACTGCTACCTGTAAGATCCTAGATCATGTACCATCTCTAGTGATTTGAGAATAATTCTTAGGTTTCTTTGATATCTTAGCTTTACCAATCCTTTCCAAGAAGTCTTGCATACTTTCAATTGGCTGAATTTCATTCACTGGCTTGGGTTTCTTCATTAGTCTTTCGGTCAACCAATCTGGTACAGTAGATAATTCGATCCCATCTTCCAACTGAATATCATCATTTATCCCCTTCAAGGCAGAAATTATCTCATCACCCAATTCTTCATTGGTTTCTAGGATCTCAGTACCTCCCATGTCTTCAATCATAAGCGTTCTTCGGTCAACCAATCTGGTACAGTAGATAATTCGATCCCATCTTCCAACTGAATATCATCATTTATCCCCTTCAAGGCAGAAATTATCTCATCACCCAATTCTTCATTGGTTTCTAGGATCTCAGTACCTCCCATGTCTTCAATCATAAGCGTATCCTCTCCCTCCAAGCAATCTGTGAAGGTTTGTTCTTGAAGACGTTCCAGCTGTTCTATCTTTTGAAATTCAGCTCCTTGTTCATGATCTGATTCACATTCAGCAATAGACGCCTCTTCCATTACCTTGATGGATGGCACACTTGAAGATGATGGGGTTTCATTAACCTTTTGCTTCTTGATCTCTGACTCTTCACTTGCTATCTCTTTTGCCTTTGCTTGAAGATCTTCGGTCACTACTTTCCTTTTACTTGAACTTGGAAGTTCACTAAGACCTTCCTCTCTTCTTCCAAATTCAACTGCTTCACCCTGACTTCATTCACTGCTTAGTTTAGCATAGGTAAGGGAGATACCTTCTTTTCTCAATCTACTAATTTGGTGATATACCCACTCCCTGCAATTAGCTATAATATCTTTCAATAATACACTCAAATCTACCAACTCAGGTTGTGTCCAATTTGGCAATAAGATGGGCTTATTCTTTTCTTATTTAAATTGGGGATGCACATACTCTTCGTTGTCCTTTACCTGGTCTGGAGCAGGGAATAAGTCGCACCTCTTCACAAGATCTACTAGAATTCTAGACCACATCGTTTTTCTTACTCCATACTCATCTACTAAGTTGGACCAGTAGTCTTCTATTTGCATCACATGAAGTGACTTATTTCCATGAACTCTCAAGTATGGATCAAAATCTGACATTGGCTTATACATACCCAATTTATAAAACTACAATTCTGATTTGGCTGTCTTGGCTGCTTGCAACGTGTAATGAACTGGACCAATTTTTATTTTTATTTTTTATTACAATAGGCGATGCAACACACACCCGTTAACGTTAGCTCTAAAACCAAAACGAAGCGGAAAGCAACTCTAACCAAGGATGTACACCAGGATCCCGATGTTGGGCAAGGTGTGAGCATATGGTCAGAGGATCTAATGCAATGCAGAACTGGAAGGGAACTCTAACCAAGAATGCGTCTAGGATAGACGAGCATATGGTCAGAGGGTCTTATGCATGCTAAGCTGAAAGTAACTCTAACCAAGATGGTGCCGAGAGATGGCGAGCATATGGTCAGAGGGTCCCTAAGGCTATTAACTGAAATTAAATAGGCGGCAAGCCAGCCTCTTCCACTTATTTAGTGGGAAATACAAGTAGATAAGAAGAGTTGAGAATTGCTGACAGTACTACTGTTCAGCTTACAATAAGATAGTGTGACTGCCAAGAACAAAAGATGGAAAGCTTAATAATGCAGCAACAACATATGGAACTCTCCCATGCTCAACAAAGTTGCCTTGACACAAAACTCCACTCAAAGGACCAACTTATAATCTGATTTTTGACAGACCTGCAACTAGAAAATGCATAACCAGCAACCTCAGATTTCACTAAAATGCTCACAGAATGCTCTTAACTCAACCCAAAGCCTTGAGAATGAATGCAAAAGACTCTTGAGATGAAGTCTCTTACCACCCTGCTAGTGACTTCTCCATCTCCGTGTTCTTTGAACTCTTTAATATTTATGTTTGCTGCTCTACCCTGCCTATCTTTTTCTTCCCACATTTGTAACTTGATTTGTTTCCTTATATCCTCTCTTAGCATCTTTGTTGGCTCGTTTGTCACTTGTGCCCATGTTATGGCCTCTTTTGATTTTCCCATTTGTGTATTTTCCTTGGTCTCCCTGTTTGCTAGAACTGATTGAGACACTTTGGTATGTTGGGAGTCTTGCTTTTCACCTATTTGAGCTTTGTCTTTAATCGTGATTTGACTTAATTCAGATTTTAGTGCCAACATCTCTCATTGCCCTACTTCCATGATGTGTTGTAAGTTGTTTGTTTGGTCTTTAAACGACCTATTTTCCTATGCCAGTTGTTGGTTGGCTTCTGAGAGCACTTGAAACTAATTATCCTTCATCTGTTTTCTCTTCTAGCATGACAAGCCTCCCTTTTAGAGCCAATAACTCCTTGGCGTATAGGTCAAAAGACCACATTAAAGGGGTTGACATGGGATTGTATATCTCCTGACTGTCTTGACTTTCCTCTCCTTTTATGATGGTCTCGGAGTGCTCCTTGCCATTGCCTCTATTTGTTTTTCTTTCTCAACTCCCAGCACATTTAACTAATTTTTATTCTCACCCTGTGTTGTTGCATTAAGCTGATTTATGTCCACATCTGATGCTACTTGAGTATTGTAGGTTACTTTGGGAAGTATTGCTACAATTTTTTTGTTTCTCAGACGTTTTAACTTCCTTGTTATTTTAACCTATCTGCGTTGGAGGATCCTCTTATACTATTTAGCATTGACAAATGTCAAGTTTATTCTTGTATCCATTTCTTTTATCTGAGTTTGTTTTTGTTTTTGATATTGTAACATCAATGATTCTAGAGCTCTTGTAGTGATGAATGAGTATTTTGTGGAGCTCTTCCAGTTACAAGGCATGCCATAAGGGATCAACATGCCTACATTGGTAGCCATTCGGCTCACCCCTATGCCAACCACTTTTCTACTAAAATACCTCTGTTAATCTATTGGTTGTGTAGCTGTTTACTTTGGTTTATTTTTTGAGTAAGAACCTCTCTACATTTAAAAAATTGTTGTTTACTAATGTTGATGAAAGTCTAATGTGCAAGTTTGAGTAGAAATGACAAACCCCAACTGTGCCTTGGATTAATTGTAAAAAGAAAATGAGGGCTTACGCAAGTTTAAGCACTCACCTGGGATTTGTATGCCCCACCTTTGCCTTTGCTTTAGCTGGTCCCCACCGTTGTCTATAGACAAACTACCAACAAAGCCCTCGAACATTACCCAAGAGTCCACCCTTCGGTCAGATAGTGCAGGTCATTGTCTGCTCTTTCCACGCTTGCACCAACCACTCGCCTTGAGAGGTGCCCAAGCCTACCTCGACTGTTGCTTCTTCAAATTCGTAGACGCCTATTTCAAACGCCTTCGTTCACTTGCTTCAAACGACTTCTTTCGATTTATAGTGCCCACTAACCACCAGATTTTATCTGTTTATACACAAAAAACATATTTTAGTCAAAAGGGCACAAAAACAAATGAAAAGAGGATGCCCCAATTAATATGGTGGTTAAAATTTCACAACCCAATGTTTACATGCCTTATCTGAGCTACATTCACAGTGGATTTTATAGGCTTCTCCATGCCTTGTCAGACCAAATCCAAAGGTGTATTTAATGCCAAAAACATTCCCCCACATTTCCATGGGACAACTGTCAAAAAAGGTCTTTTCCCGCCCAAGAACCATTTATCATTTTGGAGCAAATTTGGAAAGCATTTTTCTAGTGATAGAGAAGAAAACAAAACAAGATTCTATAAATGCATTTATAGTGCGCCCACTAACCACTAGATTTTATCCATTACACCCAAAAAAACATATTTTAGTCAAAAGGGCATAGAAACGAATGAAAAGAGGATGCCCCAATTAATATGGTGGTTAAAATTTCACAACCCAATTTGTTTACATGCCTTATCCGAGCTACATTCACAATGTATTTTATATGCTTCTTCATGCCTTGTCACACCAAATCCAAAGGAATCTTTAATGCAATGAGCATTTGCCAATCTAGGAAGAACATTCCCCCACATTTTCATGGGACAACTGGGCTGATTTTCCACACAGTTTTCTGACATGATTTGGGGAAAACAACAATGTGGTTGTTCTTTGCAATGTACCCATGGTGAGTCACGAAATTTATGGCTGATCTGGAATCTCTCTCTGAGGGTATTATGTCATGTCCCCGATTTGGAGGTAGAGTAATTTAATTAAATTAATTAATCAAGTTGTCCAAATATTGATATTTCATAAAGATGACTAATTGATTATTTTAATTAAATTAAAGTGGAGTATTAAATTAATTATTTAATAAAGTTATCTTAATAAAATAATATCTCAAAGGTAACTTTATTATAATTAATTTAATAAAGTGACTATAATAAAATAATAAATCATAAAGTCACTTGAGTGAATAAAATAATATTTTATTCTAGAAGCTTCTTGGAGATGGGTTAAAAAAAGTATATAAGATGCTCATTGCTAGTCATTCAAGCACACTTGAATTTTACTTCTATTCTATTCATACCTGTGTGGTAGAAGAAAAGCTTGAATGCTTTCATTGCCTGAGGGCCTGAGGGTTTGAAGATTCTAAGGTACCAGTTTCGATTGTGAAATATCAATCCTAGCTGGAATTGTTTGAAATCCATCCAGGGTTTCTATTTGTGCTTCATTGGAGAGTTGATTTGGGTGCAATAGCTGATGTATTATTGCCCTAGCTGAGTTGATGTGATAGTTGAAGTATTATTGCATCATCTTAAGTGCAGCAACTGAGGTATTGTTGCATTTGATTGAGAAGTTCGATTTGCTACAGCAGCTGATGTATTGCTGTAATTTGTTGGAGAAAATATTGAAGAGCATTTTCAATTTGGAGTTGCATTGGTTTGGAACAATTGCTGCCATCAGACTTCAATCAGGTTCTTGAATTGGCATTTTATTTGCATATTTATATCAGTTTGTAATCGCTGCTACAGCAGCCTTGTATTTGCAGTTCCCATATCTTATATTATTGGCATTGGCATTGTAAAATCGCACCAGCTTAAGGGCGATAGCTTGAAGTCTTTGAAATATTGTAAATCAGTTTCATGACAGCAATAAAGGAGTTTAGGGTTGCATATGACATGTTTGCTAAAATGTCTACTTGTTGAAGTAATCATTTATACCAATAGGTTGCATACAAAGTGTATGACGAAATGTCAAATTGCTGTAGCTATTCATTTTAATTCATAAGTTTGCATGACAAGTGTTTGGTATAATTCCTCATTGCTGTAGCATTCAATTGGCATAAGAAACTTGCATACCAACTGTTTGTCTTAAATGTCAATGAGCTGTAGTTGAATATTTGCACAAGTTTCAGCTATAGTAGTGTTAGGAGTTTGCATGCTAAGTGTTTGCTAAAATACCTTTTGGCTGTAGCTTTACATTTACACAGTTGCACTTCACTTTCAGTCATTATAAGGCAATGTAGCACATCTCAAGCATTAGCTTCAGCTTTGAAAGAGTCTGAGTAATGTATGACAAATGTTTGTCATAATGTCTCTTGCTACTATTATACATTTGCATTATATTTTCAGTCATCATTGAGCATTGGAAAGTCATTAGAATCCATTGCATTGCATTACCATTTAGTTCCAGTCCTTGCATACTTTCGTTTAAGACATTTAGTTGATCAAAACATCGTATGCATTTGAAATTATCAAAAAGAAACTACAATCAGCAGGTTCAGACTTTGCAAGGCAAGTGTTTGACAAAATTCCCGGAGCTTCAAATCATCAAGTTAAAGGCCAGAATTAGCAAGGGACATTACATATTAAGGACCCAAAAGTTATCATTCAAGGATGATGGAAAAAGGGAAGACAATGGGAACATAGCAGAGAAAAACTCACGCAAAAGTCTCCTAGGGTTTACAATTTTTAGATCTAGGTATTTTATTTTTTTATTGTAGCAATATGGTTTATCCCAAACTTGTAACAACACATTTGTAACCTTTGTAGATCAAATGATTAAAGACAAAATTAATCTTAGTTGAGGGTCTCTTTGTGTATGGTGTACATTTTTTGATGTGTATTGATTAGTTGGCCAGCTCAATGATTATAAAATCCTTGCAAGGTATTTGGAAGGTATCTTCTCATAACAATAAAGGAAATATATTGGTATGCTCACGGATTATTACATAGACTCATTTAATATTCTGCAAACATTTATTGCTTTTTTATGTATGTGCAAAGCCCAACTTGCTTGTGCAATTTGAAAGGCATAATGTTTTGTGGTATCTTGATTAAGGTTTCACCTTAAATTATAATTATAGTTTTCTATGGACTTAGAGACTCTATTGCCCAACTAGATAAAGGCACCAATCTGGTAGTGGTTTTAATTCCCCGTCATCTTAACACACTCAAAGCAACTGAACATTTTTTTCTACAGTAATCATTGTGAACCTTTATAAAAGCTCAAAGTCGAGTTTTTGTAGTGATTACTCACCAACAATATTTGTAGTCGAGCACTTGTTAGTCAAGCAAGTACTAGTCAATTTTTTAAGCCATGCGATGAACTAACTCCACTAGCCAATGCATGCCTTGGGTAATACCTAAACCTGAAAGTTTACTTCTCTAATAAACATAGGAGTCTAAGACTAATGAGGTGGTTAGGATAGGCCTTGCTTCATAGAGAGGGTAGCGACAAACAAAGACATTAGAGACAAAATTCTAGATGAGTTGGAGTTCTACAAGGGTGCGGGAGCTTTTTTCTTCACCTCAAGTCATTCAAAGCAACAAATACCAGCTAGGTCAAAAAGAAAACCAGTCCTTTAATTTTTATCTCAATACTAGAAACTTGAAAGTTTTAAGTCTTGAACTTTTACTTAATAGTTGGTACCTTTTTAAAAATTTGTATTAACAGACTTGTGGGGGAAGATTTATGGCATTGGCACACCAAATATTTAGAGGCTAGCTATATGTGTTTTGTCCCAGTCATGTAGCGCTTCTAGGTGTGGCTGGAATCAAATCCTCACACCAAGGAGACAAATAGTTTGACCCAAGAGCGCCTCAATGGCCTTGTATTCATTTCGTACAATTTTCACTTTCAAACCAGAAATGTGGAGGGCCCTCATGATGCCATCAATTTGGATGACATCAATCCATTTGCTTATTATTAGACTACCAAAGAATTAGATATCATGTCTAGTCGAGTCTTGGAGAGTACTTGATCAAGTCCTACCCCAAGACTCTCGAGCTTAGGCTCGGACTCCCAAGTCTTGAGCTCAAACTCTTCTAGTGCCTTAACATAACAAACATAGTGGCTGAAATTTCAAGTTGAGAGTCTGAGGATCATATGACATGTGTAATGTTTGAATTATGACAACTCGATAGTCAAATTAGATTTATTGTAAAGACCCTTGCCAAATCTGATGTTTATTTTCTGTTTTTGATGCTTGGGAATTTTGTCAAACAATTGTCTTACGATCTCCTTTCAGCTAAGCAGTGATATTTCTCTTTATATATTATGACTAGAATGCATGTAAAGACTCTAATGACTTAATCTAAGTATGCCAATTGACTGCAATGAAAGTAAGATGCAATGCAAAGTAATTTCTGAATTTTCTAAACTATATGATGACTGATAATTCATGCAAAAGTGCAGTTACAGCAAAGAGACATTTTGACAAACAATTGTCATGCAACTCCAAAACTCCATTGTGTGTAGCATTGTATAGCTCAAACCAATTACAACAAATATCAATGATGCTCATAGAAGATCCCTTCTTAAAGAGATGACTTACAATGCAAGTATAGCAATACAAACTCAGATTTATATGGCAACAATACAAGTGCAGACCTAGGTAATTTTATCATGTGAAATGATAATCTATCATGAATGGGTAATAATACAAGGATTTCTAAATGCAACTTCAAATCTTACAACTCAACTGCTGATCCAACATAGATGATTTGCAATATAGCAATGATAATACAATCTTAGTTTATGACAGCGATACAAAGATTGTTAGATGTCGACCAGAATATTTTAGAGTGCAAAATGCAAGCTACAATGTTGCTGTATGGACAGCGATGTAATGACTTATAATGCAGACCTAAATGCAAGATTCTTACAATGCAATAAGATGATGAATCGCCCAACCTGGTGGACACCCAGTTACTGAAAAAGCAGCGACTGAAGGATGCTAGCAGCCATGATTTTCTCCTCTCAGTCCAGCAAGCATTCATCCTTCCTTGAAATGCAAAAACCAGATGAAATTCTCCGAAATCGAATTATTCAAAATGCCACAATTTCTGCACCTATCTTTGCTTGATGACCACAATTTTTCCAGCCAAAGTGAATTGCCTCCAATGATAAAAATCAATATGCCAAATATTGAAAATAATCCTCAAAATCTTCAATGCTTCCTTCAAGCAGATCGACTTCTTAAGCTTCTTCAAAATATCTGAAACTTCCTCCAAATAAAATCAAACTCCTTATGTATCCGAAATTTGGTCAAAGACCATTAAATTTTGAAATAATCAAACCAGCAAGAAATAAACTTCCTCCACAAGTGAAATAATGATTGCAACAATAAATCAGCTGCTGCAACTCTTCAATGCAATAATAAACCAACTATTGCATCAATTCAAACTCCTTATTCAGAAGTGCAATAATACATCTGTAGAAACCCTAGTTTCCCTCTGTTTCCGAATCTGACTCTTTTTGTTTGTTTTTTCTGAAGTTTTTGGTTTTTGGACTGTTTTGTGGGTTTTTTAAGCCATAAATGAAGATGGCGATTTTTGCAAGTGCTTGAAATAAATTCAATAAAAATCATCTAACTCTAAAACAATGAAATATGGATGCCAGTACATTCATATATTCTTCCAGAGATGATTACACAAATACCAAGTTACATGCAAGGTGTAAAGATAATGATTTTATTAAAAACCTGATTTTGATACAGCAATAAATGCTCAGCTTGAGAAGGTACGGCTGCAATGAAAACTCCCTTCTCCCTCTGCTCTGTAGTTGCAAATGGTCCCAGGCTCCTAGGCGCCTCAAGATGCTGAAGAATGGAGACAAGATGAAAGGCGTTTTGCTTCCTCTGGAGAATTCGCCCTTGCCAAGGATGGTACGGCCTGGTACTGTACAGTACGGCCCAGATATCAGCAGCAATGACTAATAAATAGTACGGCTAGCCTAAAGATACCCAGCTATGAGTTAATGTGCGCCTTAGTAAGGTACTTCCTCTGTGAATGAATTGATAGCTGAAACCATGAAGTTTGTACGGCTCAAATGAAGATAGTACGGCCTGCAGCAAGTACGGCTGTGTACTAGAAACAGCAGCAAATTAAATTAAATGTACGGCTTTCTCTGTAACCCTCCAGATCTCCAGAATATGGACGCCTGAATGAATGAATGCCCTCTGGATGGATTAATATGCTGAAGCTCTGTAAATAAACAATCTCTGACGCTCTGTAATTCCTCCTGGATGAAGAAATCTCTCAACTGCAATAAATTAGATGTTATTTCACATCCTCTGAACTGCTTCGATGGAGATGGCTCGTTCTCCAACGAATTTGGAACTCAAACCCTAAGGTCTTCGTCCTCTGGCAAAGACTGGCAAATTTTCAATTCATCAAATGTCATAATGGCACATTTTCCAATGCAAAACCCTTTATCCTCACAAAAGTGCGATTTCCACCATAATAGGGTTTTAATTAAAATATTCACATTTTAATCTTTTAATAATTCAATAGTCTCCAGCCAAAATATTTTATAATAATTTAATTCTCAAACTACCCCCTTTCTGATGATGGGCGCACCCCTCAAGGCAGATAACTTAAGTTATAATTTAATATTATAACTTTACATTATAATCGTTAAATAATTAATATTTAATTAATATAATTAAATATTAATATCTTCCTCGTTACACATCCGATAACTGTTCCGTCTGATGCTGACGAACACTGAAGTGATCCCGAACACTGCCAATCTCATACTGCTAAAAATAGCAGGGGTCCCACACTGCCTGCCAGGAACTGCTAAAAATAGCAACTCTGCAAAAGGTCTCCGATCGAGCCCAAACGAAAGCCAATTGATCAAAACTGCCAATCTGACGCTGAGCCAAGCTCCCAAACGACCCTCTCACCACTCTGTCAGCCTACGAGGGTCTCCTGATAGGCCAATCTCACGATCTCTGATGCTCGCCAAAAATGGGGACATGACAGTCCGCCCTCCCTAAAATTGCTTGACCCCAAGCAATCTCCACTGCAAAGAAACTCCGATCCTCGGAAGGCCCAAAAGAAAAAACTGTGAAATGTCCCACACATCTCGAACTGTCTCCTGTAGCATCAATAAAACTCAACTGCGCAAGCAATGCCTGGATCCCAAACCCAGAGTGAAAATCTGTCGTGACGGTCCTCCTCAGGCTGCCACTACGCTCTACCGCCTCCAACTTCACCATGCTGAGAATAGTGAAGTAACCCAATGGGACCCATCCAATACTCGGTGCCAAATCTGTCGCCACCGAGATCCCAATACAAAATGAATCCACATCCATCCGTCATGCAGAGATAAAAACGTCTAGAAGCATCTACCACCCTGAATCTCTCCCTGTCCTCTACTAAACTCTCATGGATGTGATAACTGTCCCAGCCATCATGCCAACTAACACCATAGTCGCCCTGTAACCATGTACCCGTACGAAAATTATGCGACATAGAAGTATTAAGCCCTGTCAAATACATATCGGCATGATAGATGACTGACTGCTGCCCCTGCAAGTAATACCCCGCAAACTGCCGAGTCAAGTACCTGCATCCGCCAATCCCATCTTGTGAAGATGGTAACTCTGCACACAATAATGAATTACTCCCCTCAACTGTACCGAGAGAATCACCCTGTGCACAAGGATGGTGCATCGAATACGAATCACGTACAGGTGGATCAAAGGAAAAACTATAAGTACTCCTCACCGTGTACACCTCATTAAACTCCTCTGTGAGTCTTGTTTGGAATTGCGATGCACTGGAACAATCCCAAACACTACGATCATCACCCAACCCAGAACTAGTATCAAGAGTACTATCGGCGTCCAACTCGAAGAGTGGGTTATCATAGATCAAACCACCATCACATTCAAACAATGGATTATTCACAAATTGCACCATCACTCCATACTGTTCTGTATCATCCATCTCTGAATCGCTGGAATAATAAGCTGAGTTGTACTTCTGACTTGACTCAACCAGCTGCCGATCATAGTCAACCGTATCAAATGAAAAGATCGATTTGCTTCCAGGAGAGGGAAACAAATCAACACAAGTACCAATCTCCCAACTGGATGAGACTCTGAATATCTGCTGTGAAGATGGACTCGTATCGAGGGTTGTCACACCACTCTCTAGTGAATCAACAACCATGTCACAGGAACTAACAATGATCTGCCCTGCATCACCTATCACGGGACTAATCTCATGAGATCCTGGTGCAATGCGTGGCTCACTGCAACTCTCATCTAGTGCACTCATCCTATCTGTATCAACTGCTCCCGTGTCCGTGCTGGATGTAACCACATCCTCAACATCTCCCTCTCGGCTATGAACCATGGGTGTATACTCCTCACCAACCACTGCCATGCAAGACTGAACGATATCCAAAGGTGGTGAAGATTGTGCCAAACTCAACGCCACGGTAAGCCTCTCAATCTGTAACTGTGACTCACGAAGAGCCAACTGGGTGCTATGTAATGAAACCATAGTCACCTCGAGCTCATGAGTGAGCTCATCGATCCGCTCCTCTTTTCCCTTCCATGCATCATAACAAATGCAATCCCACTCGAGAAGGAAATCCCTGTCTGCTAGTAGTTTTAGATAGTTTTGTTTCATTGTTCCAATCGCCTCTCGGAGTGCATGTATCACTGCAAGGGAAAAACCACTCTCACTGTGCTCATCGGTCGAAGGCGGACTCCAACCATAGGTAGTCAACATCTGACGAGCAACGTCAAAATGCTCAAGGGCGGTAGCAATCATAGTGTCATCCACATGTAGTTGCCCAACCAAATGATGAGGACTCTGTAGCTTTCGACCCCCATACGAGATTTCCGGTTCACCATATGCACTATGATATGACGTTGATCCGTCATCGCTAACCTCATGATAAGCAGCATCATGTGTGCTTTCATCAACGCACACCTCAACACTTAAGGTACTGCTGCTCGGTACCTAAAAGGATGGCTCAACTGGTACGGTAGAAGTGGCTGGTATGATAGTATCTTCACACGCTTCTACTCCACAAGTAACTGCATGCTCATCCAACGCATGATCCTGGGATTCCATATCAACATATGAATCCTCTAGCTGGTTTTCAAAGGTCTGATCCGAAAAATCAGACTCATCATAACATAAGTTCTCAACACCAACTGCATCACTAGTACCCAACTCTACAGTCTCTTCGTGTAACAACTCAATAGGGTTACTTTGCATGTGTGAATCCGCCGTTGTATCATGTTCACGTGACGTTTCACCATTGCTGTCATAAAAATCAGAAGTAGCCTTCAGGGCAGAAATTTCTCGAGTCATCTCATGCAAAGACGATGTAGGTAGATCATTACTCATAGCCGTGCTAGTGTGTTCACGAACCAAATCAGCACTTCTATCAAATTCATCATATAAATTTCTGCCCTCTTGATAGGAAACTGAAGATATCAAATCATTCTGACGAAAAGTGGTATTATCCTTATGTGTAGATTCTCTGTCCTTTCCAGGTGTAAACAACTCACGAGCTGTAGTGAGATATCTCTGTTTTTCAAACTCCGTCTTATGGCCAAGACTCGGGTGCACATCCACATAACTTATGAAAGGAAGTTTTTCTTTAATCTTCTGAGGTAGAATGCTATATTCCCTGAACATGCCAATCACTTCGCTTTCTGTGTTTTGTGGTGTTCTGTCAATAGAGATCCTTCCGCTACTCTCAGGTGATACTAACTGCCACTCGTTGTTCGCTGTCCTAAATGTACCGGCGAACAAACCCTCATGCCTTTCACCTGTTACAACCTCATCGGGCTCCTGTCTCGTGAAAGTGGGCCTAGTAGGCCTATCTGCTGTCCGTGACACTGACCTAGGAGCTCTCCGTGAATCTGTAACACTCCTGTCATCGTCACGATGTGATGACGATCTCCTCGGAGTATCCAGTCTCTGAAGTGCAACTGCCACCTGCTGTAATACACCATTTGACCGCCGTTGACCTGCACTAAGTTCTCTGAGTGCATGCAAGACCTCTGCACGGTTCTGACCTCTGTTATTGTAAGGAGTCTCTGTTCTAAGATTAACTGTTCTATCAGTCCTGTAATTCCTGTCAGTTCTGTCAGCCATGTTTCCCGGCTGCCAGATCGAACCCGGTTGCCTATCAACCAAAGCTCGCCTGAATAAATAAATACCTGATAAGGCCCAAACTGTTCCGGCTGCAGAAGACGGCTAAACCCTCAAGATGGCAGGATTTAGCTCTGATACCAAGTTAGTTACCGTTGCACCAAAAGCCCGGACTGGTAGTGAATGGCACCCCTCTTAGCGTTAAGTGGGCATCCCCAGGATAGGTACTCCCGCCGAAGACTCCGGACACGTGGCTGGGCAAACCGCTCGGATAGACCTACATCACCTTCCGATAGGGGCCCGCATCGGGACATCACAGCCCACCACGCTCCACGAGTCTCGACCTCGAGACCTCCAGCTCTAATACCACTGTAGAAACCCTAGTTTCCCTCTGTTTCCGAATCTGACTCTTTTTGTTTGTTTTTTCTGAAGTTTTTGGTTTTTGGACTATTTTGTGGGTTTTTTAAGCCATAAATGAAGATGGCGATTTTTGCAAGTGCTTGAAATAAATTCAATAAAAATCATCTAACTCTAAAACAATGAAATATGGATGCCAGTACATTCATATATTCTTCCAGAGATGATTACACAAATACCAAGTTACATGCAAGGTGTAAAGATAATGATTTTATTAAAAACCTGATTTTGATACAGCAATAAATGCTCAGCTTGAGAAGGTACGGCTGCAATGAAAACTCCCTTCTCCCTCTGCTCTGTAGTTGCAAATGGTCCCAGGCTCCTAGGCGCCTCAAGATGCTGAAGAATGGAGACAAGATGAAAGGCGTTTTGCTTCCTCTGGAGAATTCGCCCTTGCCAAGGATGGTACGGCCTGGTACTGTACAGTACGGCCCAGATATCAGCAGCAATGACTAATAAATAGTACGGCTAGCCTAAAGATACCCAGCTATGAGTTAATGTGCGCCTTAGTAAGGTACTTCCTCTGTGAATGAAGTGATAGCTGAAACCATGAAGTTTGTACGGCTCAAATGAAGATAGTACGGCCTGCAGCAAGTACGGCTGTGTACTAGAAACAGCAGCAAATTAAATTAAATGTACGGCTTTCTCTGTAACCCTCCAGATCTCCAGAATATGGACGCCTGAATGAATGAATGCCCTCTGGATGGATTAATATGCTGAAGCTCTGTAAATAAACAATCTCTGACGCTCTGTAATTCCTCCTGGATGAAGAAATCTCTCAACTGCAATAAATTAGATGTTATTTCACATCCTCTGAACTGCTTCGATGGAGATGGCTCGTTCTCCAACGAATTTGGAACTCAAACCCTAAGGTCTTCGTCCTCTGGCAAAGACTGGCAAATTTTCAATTCATCAAATGTCATAATGGCACATTTTCCAATGCAAAACCCTTTATCCTCACAAAAGTGCAATTTCCACCATAATAGGGTTTTAATTAAAATATTCACATTTTAATCTTTTAATAATTCAATAGTCTCCAGCCAAAATATTTTATAATAATTTAATTCTCAAACTACCCCCTTTCTGATGATGGGCGCACCCCTCAAGGCAGATAACTTAAGTTATAATTTAATATTATAACTTTACATTATAATCGTTAAATAATTAATATTTAATTAATATAATTAAATATTAATATCTTCCTCGTTACACATCCGATAACTGTTCCGTCTGATGCTGACGAACACTGAAGTGATCCCGAACACTGCCAATCTCATACTGCTAAAAATAGCAGGGGTCCCACACTGCCTGCCAGGAACTGCTAAAAATAGCAACTCTGCAAAAGGTCTCCGATCAAGCCCAAACGAAAGCCAATTGATCAAAACTGCCAATCTGACGCTGAGCCAAGCTCCCAAACGACCCTCTCACCACTCTGTCAGCCTACGAGGGTCTCCTGATAGGCCAATCTCACGATCTCTGATGCTCGCCAAAAATGGGGACATGACAACATCAGCTATTGCACTATTCAAACTCTTATAGTGAAGCTCTTGTAGAAACCCTGGATGGATTCCTCAACAATCTCCAGCTAGGGTTGATCATTCACAACCGAATCTAGTATCCTAGAGTCTTCAAACCCTCGAACAAGCAAGCATTCAAGCTTTTACCAATCTAGTATGAAATGTATAATCCAAGACATGCCCAAATGTCAAGCCCACAACTCCTTATAAAGATTTCTCAATGACTTCCAAGAAGCTTATAGAAATATTATTATTTTATTCCAAAGTGACTTTATAATATATTATTTTGTTTTAAGTCACTTCAATTTGTTGTACCCAAACCAAATTTTTTGCTTCATCAAGGCATTTTGCTTAAAATAGTCTAAACTTTGCTAAAATGATGTCAAATACAATTTTTGGGCAATACCAAGCATGGAGTTTTATCAATGTTTTGTCAGTCAAAGGCAGTATCCATTGATCAGAACCTGAATCGGAGACTCAGAACGAAGCATTTCATGGTGGAGGAGCATTTCACGACGATAATTATACCTTTGTATGGTCATTTCAGTGGCCAAGACGAGGATTTCAATGGTTAATTTATGAACATTTCTCAAGGAAAAGCAAAATTGCGCCCCTGTAGCCCAGGGGCACCCTTCTTTTTCAAGGCCTAGATTTTGTGGTTAATGCTCATGAGTACAGTCAAACTCTTCAAAATTACTCCAGTTATCCAATGAGCTATCCTGCGAGGCTATCTGAGACTCTTAACTCCAGTAACTGGCGACAGAAGTTGAAGATTCTAAAGGTTGCAATTTGCAGAAGCTTGTCACTTTTTAGCTTTTGTGCCCCTGTAGTTCAAAGGCGCACCTCTTAAAGGGGGGTTAGGTCTTGGTTTTCCTGATGGTTGATGTATTCAATCTCTTCACGACTAGTCTGCCTATCCGACGAGCTGTCAAATGCAGTCATTCGAGTCCCAGAGCTCTAGCAAACAACATCAGAAGATGAAATTATGAGGAGAGTTCATATCACAGAGCTTCCTCAAATGGTGAAATTGCGCCCCTGTAGCTCAAGGGCGCCCTTCAAAATGACCCTTGAGATGATTTAGTTTGCTGACGAGGTCTTCCTGACATCTGTGCTACTCTAGTCTGGCTTCGCGATGCACCAACTTGCCTGTTAATCCGATATTCTGAGAGATCGTGGCAAAGATTCTACCAAGCACGTAATTTAGTGAGCGGAGAAACATGTAAATTTCACTGTACTTTTGTAGGCTAGGGGCGCCTAGCCTTTAGACCTGTCAGATGAGGTTATTGACGTTCGAAGTCTTCACGGGACTTGAGCGTAATTACTCCATCTATCCAACGAGCCCAGCCGTCAGCCTTCGAGATTTGGCAAACGCTCGTACTTGCGAGGTCTTTGGTGAAATACTGAAAAACGAAGACAACTCAGAAAATGGCTAAGTCTGGTCATCTATTCCATCTTGGGAAAGGCGCCTTTCTATTTGAGGTCTTAGAAGCAGTTTTCTTGCTTCGTCACCTCCAGAGACGTCTCTCATAGGTCCTTCTGGCTACGCGTTGAGACAAACGGTGCTCAAATCAAGCCATCCCAGCACCAGATATCAGAGGTCAAAGTTGGGCATCTAGTTGAGAGTTCCACTTTCATCAAAATGGTGTTTGTGCCTTTTGAGGCCAAGGGCGCTCTTACTTTAGGGGTCCTTAATGCACTTTTCAGACGCCTTGCGTATATTCGTTGGATGCAAAATACCTCTAGTCATGCAATCAGCCTATTATTCAGTCAGCAGGGTTCACCATTCGTTGTCAGTAGCCGTTTGAAGCGTCAAATGGCAGTTTGGATAAATGGTTAAGTCTGGTACCTGAAAATCAATTTAATCAAGGGCGCCCAATTCTTTGAGGTGTTAAATGATGGATTTTGTAGTGACGACTCCCAGCAGACATTTCTTCCTTGCTCTGCAGGCTTCTTAATGAATACACTTGCTCAATCCCAGCATCATCTGGTCACCCAGGAATTAGTGTCGAAGATGGCCAGTTGTAACTTTGTAGTCAGCTACAAAGTAGGAAGTTAATAAAAAACGTGATATCTTGAGCAAATGGACGCCTATGAGGTCAAATGAGGACTTTTCGAAATCAGTAAAGTCCGTTGGACATGTCCAAATGCTTTACAAGGTTTGTCAACTAAATAAAATAATATTAAATTTTCAAATTGCATGCCAGCATGAAAGGTGGCGATTTTGTCCAACAAACTATTTTTAGCGCCCCTTTATGTTGTAAGATGAAATTCGCATGTGGTTGGCAACTGAATATTATTTTATTATTTTTATTCCGGACTTCGACTCAGTGTCAGTGTAACTGGAGGGGGTCCAATCAGAATCATTCTATTTCAGTCGAGGTTTTAAATCTTGCAGTCAATAATATGGTGTGAATTCTCTTTATTTAAACATGGCACCATCATTAATCATTCACACAGCTTAAGAAATTCGTATTTCTTCAGACCAGAGGCGAGTTTTTACAGGTTGGGCAAATTCATCATCAGTTTCCAATGGCGATTTCATCAAACAAATTTCTTTGCAGGTTCAAGTTCACATTCATCAACAAATTTGAAGAATAAGGGGCGATTTTCACAGAAGAAAGAGTATAGAAAAAACGTCTTTCTCCTCTTTGATTCTCAAATTTCTCTCAAAATCCAATTCGCATGTTCCTGAAGTTGGCAAATTTGACGAGTCTAAACATCTAGATCATTTCTATATAGCTTCCTCGAATTAAATTCATGCGCTTGATTTTTCAAGAATTTTTAACTCTAGAGCATCTGTTCTCGAGTTTCTAATTTTCTCAACTGAAAACTCTTTGCATGGTCGAGTAGAAGTCAAATTTTCGCATTTCTGACATTCTGGGTTGTCTTAGAATCTTTTTCTGGACAAAACCCATATCTCAGATTTTTCACCGAAAATAACTCTTCAATAGGCTATTTTTAGCCTCAGCAAGCTATTTTTAGCTTTCCATAAATCTTGTTAGAACATAGTCGAGTTCACAGTCAACAGGCGATTTTTTCAAAATGCAGTACACTCAACTTAAATACAGGACCAAATCAGTCCTTACTCACGACTTCATCAAGACAGTTGAGACGAGTCTTCACAAGGTGTTGCCAGAAGCAGTTCTAGATCCAGTCAAGATCAGAGATTCAATTATTCAGAACATTCAGCAGTCCAGGTTATTGGAGGTCGCTTCCATACCTATCTTCGTTCCTTGTGTTGAGTTCGTGATGTCTTGTATTAAGCATTACAACTCTGCTACTTGTGAGATTGTCAGTTGATGGACGAGTTATTTGCAATCTCAAGCCTTTGGACATTGAAAGAAGTTTTGGTATACCTCAGTACCCGAATAGTTTAGTTATTTCTATGGAGCAGTGCGAGCATGCATTCAATGCTGATGTGGACAAGTGCCAAAGTAAAATGGCAGAAAGATGGTTAAAGCAAGCGAAGAACAAATTGCCAAACAATGTGGGTCGTGGTGAGTACAAGGATGAGTACTCGATTCTAATTACACTCTTGAATCGTGTCTCAGGTCAATCACATGCAAATGTTTTCCAGCCCTAGATGTATTACATTATTGGTCGCATCATATCTGGGCAGGAGCATTATGACTAGGCATCCTTCATCAGCGATGTTATCCACAAGTAGATCAGCGGTTTCTTAGTTGCTCATGAGTTTCATATGTGTTCTTATCTCGTGTACTTGATTGCTTATCAGGGTTAGTTCCGAGGACTAAAACACCTTGGGCATTCTCAGTGTTCAGAAAGTCTATCACTATTATGATCAGCTTGAGTTCACTAAGGCTGAATGTCATTTCAAGCGTGTTCACGAGGCTTTCCTGACTTATACAGTGAGAAATTTGGACCAGGAGTTGCACGTTCGTATCTCGGCAGTTGCTAGAGCAGCGATGGATGGTTGAGCGGATTGGTTTATTCAATTCCCGACATACACCTACATTCGAGTATATGGATTTATAGGAAATCCAGCTATGCTTCCACGTTATCCTTTGGATAAGACAGTTTTTATGGAGTTCCTGAGTCAGTTACATGATGTTCATCGTCATTTGTGTCGCAAGCATAGACCAGCTGCCAATTTTCCTTTTCAGTTTGGAATGTATTGGTGCAAGACGGCAGTTGATGCCAAAACTGCAGGACAAGAGCTCGAGAAATATCATCTCAAGTATCTTGTTGAGGCACTTGACTATGATCTTTGGGGTCATTACACAACTCGCCTTGCTGGACATGCATATCATAAGCCTTCTATGGAGGATTATTGGGAAAACTGCGCAGATGACTTCGAGGTTCACAGACGTAGCTACGGCCGCTTTTCTCTCTCACATATTTATGTTTTCTTATCAGAAGATGTGGGAGGATTATCAGATGATGAGGGAAAAGTTCTTCCTCAGTTTTTTAGAGAGCAGGTCGATGCATAGCCGCTGTCAGTAGTTGATTGGTACGCTAAGGAGTACGCAACAGTAAAGGAGAGGTCAAGTAGAGTTATTCAGAACAGTATACTTTACCTCGACAGCAAGAAGACCAGGAGGGTAAGTGTGCCTAGAGTAGAGCCGCCAATGGTGAATCCTTCGCTACCTTCCTCGTCAAAACCAAAATAGAAGAGGAGTAAGCCTCCTAAGAAAGGTCAAGTGCCCAACAATTCAAAAGGTAAGGCACTTGCCACTAATACACATACGGAGCCTGACAGACAGCCAGTTCAAAGTCTGCCAGTGCCTGAGGTTCAGCCTCAAGTTCCTATACCAGTTCCGGAGCAGTCACCAGCCCCAATTCATATTGAATTGGATTTAGACTCCCCATCTCGCAGTAGTTCTTCTACATATTCACTCTCGTCACAACCTCCTGTTGCTAGTACAGATCCTTCCAGTAGCATTAGCCGAGATCAGTCTTGGATTGAAAATCAACTGGGAAGGAAGAGGAGGCAGCCATCCTATGTCCTTAACCATTCAAATTTTGATCAGGTTTACCAGGATGTGCCAGACAAGAGGATCAAGAACATGGTCCACGTGGAGAGGAATACTGACATGGAGATCGTCGTCGAGACTGCTATACCTCCACAGGGGAAGAGCTTGGATGAGTTGGAATCTCAGAACTTCGAGGTTATCACAGTCAACCTTGGTCGTAGCACACGCCAGACTCAGGTTGATCTCCTACAGGTTGCTACGGACAGTGCCAGGGATAGAATGCTAAAGGACGGAGAAGACAAGGGAGCCCTCAAGGCTGAAATCAGACAGCTTTTCTAGTACATTTCTAGCCTTGTACACATGTCAGATGTCATTACCACACTCCCGCCAATGCTTGAGCCTCCAACAGAACAGGGCCAACTTAATCATTTAGTTGCATATGGCAACGGTTTGGATGAGTGGGAGGAGGAGTTTGTTGCTAGAGGTCGTGCTATGCTTACAAAGTTATATCAGTTGCGGTACAATGCACGAGAGCTCAGTCTACGTCTCCAAGATGAGGAGCGAGACATGGCGATTAATAGACCCCGGGACAAGATTATGATTGCTCACCTGAGTATGGCATATGAATCAGTCACAGATGTAGAGGATAAAGAGGCTGGAAAACACTATTGGTTTTCAAGGCGAAGATAGAAGAAACAATGGCGTCAGAATTAACTGAGAGTAGAGAACACGTTACTAGTGCACTTTGGTCTGTGAGAACCTTAGTATCTTGCTTACTGTGCCAGTATCAGATTGAGGGTGGTGCATATGTTGAGCTTAATGATGTTCAGTCAGAGCTCCAAGCACTCATTCATACTATTTTCAGTGGGGAGACCGTTGGCTGTAAGATTAATCAGCTTACAGTCATATCAGCATTGTTCGATGAAGCAACAAAGAGCAAAGGTGAACTTCAGGCCAGATCACAACCGGTGACGACATCGCACGGCATAGCATTCTTCGACAAAGTATCCGGAGCCCAGATAGTGATGCAGTTAACAATCTCATTGAGGGATTACTGAGATCACGATGGTGACTTCAATTCTCACCTCTCGAATAGACATTACACACGTGAGTTAAACTTGGCGTTACTTCTCAAGTTAACTCACTGTCTTATCTCATGCATATCTATTCTGAGATCAGCTTTATTCACTTGGAGTTTTATTTAGGGTTTACGTTAACTGATGGTAGTGTTCCAATTAACATGCTTTCAATAAGGACGTGCATGCTTGCACAATTGTCCATTTTAGATTAGATGTTTCGGTTAATCGGACGGTAGCTTTGCTTAACTCAGAGTTTCCTTTATTAGGGTTTAGCAATAAATCTTGCATGCATTGTAAGACTGTAGTTGACTCAAGGTGATTTTAGGGTTCCCTACACCTTTCGATGTCTATAAATAAGAGATTTTTCTCATTTGTACATAACTTTTGCACGAGAGAGAAATATATGTTGTGCCTACCTTGCCTTCAATATTGCTCGTTTTGTATCTGTTCATGTGTTTTTGCTAGTATGATGAATTGTTATGCCACTTGGGTTTCATGCAATTATAATGGTGAATTATTTCCTTAGTTAGATCGACTCTGTTTTGTGTTCAATAAACTTGTTTAGATTGAGCTGATAGATGTGCCACCTTGCCTTCAAGTTGAAAATTTGTTCTTGGTTATTGTATGATGTGTGTGAATAATAAACTTATTCAGATTGAGCCGATAGTTGTGCCACCTTGCCTTCAAGCTGAGAATCTGTACTTAGTTTATCGTATATTGTTGTTTCCAATAAGCCTATTCAGACAAGCAGATAGTTGTGCCACCTTGCCTTCACGTTGTGAGTCTGTACCCGGCTTATCGTCAGATAATCATTCCTGCTCTGTTTCTTCATGCTCTGAGTTCTTAGTTTTGTGAGTTGTAGTTAAGCGAAACCAGAAAATACTTAGCTGCAACGTATAGAGTTTTCATGAAAGCCTTGTACCTCTACAGCTGAGGCAAAAAGATAGGATATAGTTTAGTTTACTTTCCTTTTCAAAGTACTTTTGTCAAGCACAACGAGGGAGCTTCCCCTCCTAATTTGAAGAGCACTCATTGCGTAGTGTGCATAGTTGTCCATACCAACTTGCACTCCAGAGGGGTTAGTTGTTACGCCAACATAATTAAATTAATTATAAATAAAGTTACCTTTCTAATTTTAATTTATGGAAATAACTTTATAAACAATTAATTTAATTATTATTCCCTTATTTCTACTTTAGCCCCGGCAATAATGAAGGTTAAATGATCTCCGGAGTGGCTACTAAGAAGGGGACATTACATTTATGTTCTCTAAATGCGTTTATTTCTTTTTTTTTTGTCATTTTGAGCTGTCACCGTATTCATCGAATTTTAAGCATGAAATTCGATTAAATTCGTACGGTATAAAATTTCTTAATAAGCGTTTTCAAAAAGCATTTTTTTTAGGATTTCGGACGGATTTTTTTAATAAATAACGCCTCTCTTCCGCCAAATAACGTGTCTCTGTCGGCGGCGAAATCTTTTTCTGAATTTTAAGGCACGCAAGTCTCTATCGGTGGCGAAATCTCTATGAAGTTTCGAGTCTTCAAGGTCGACACTCTACAAACAAAAATCGCGGTCGGGTCTTCAAGGTTGGCACTGTGCAAATCTCTTTCTACTTTTTAAGCGTCACGGGTTTCAATCTCCAAGCAAAGATTGTGGTCGTCTCTCACTCTACAAGCAAAGATCGTGTCCCAAGCTCCGGCAAGCCTTCGTCACTGCAAGCACGAAAGGGAGGCGTTGCTGCATATTCCATATAATTTTATACTGTTTTGTTTTGAATTTGCATTATTGTTTTATTTATTTTAGGTTTTATTTATTATTTTATTAATATTAGATTTATTTTAGGTTTTAATATTTTATTATCTTATTCACCTGGTCTTAGATTTAAATTAAATATTTTAATATTGTATTATTTTATAAAAAGTGAAATATTAAATATTTTATTATTTTAGTTTTTATTTGTATTAAACTTATATTTATAATTAATAAAACCTAAAATAAATCTATATATTAATGTTTTATTTTAATTTTTTTTTAAATTACATTAGGCGAATTTTATCCGAATTTTATACTTTTCGAATTTTTTCCTTGTCGACTTTCATTCGAATTTTAATATTGTCAAACTCGAATTCGAATTCGAACCTAGTGACTTAGATTATGAGGTTTTTCTTTTCCTTTTTTTCTAAATCCATGCCGAATCTCAAGTCTAAGTCAAAATTTTGGGCTGCCAAGTCTGAGTTTTCAAACTATGCAATGTAGAATGAATTTAACTGTTTTTCAGATATTAACATTTATACAATTATAGTAAGAGGACATATTGATTGACTAGGAACTTTTTTTTAATTTCAAATGTTGGGCATTTGAGAGTCATATGACATGTAATCTTTGAATTATGGCAAACTAACAATCACAATAGACTTTATTTTCCAAATGAATTAAAAAAATTCCTTTTTTTTTTATTGGTTGGTTTTCACTAAACCCCAAGTCCAAGCCAAAATTTTGGACTGCCCAATCCATGCCGAGTTCAAGTTTTCCAGCCATGCTTTGTATAAAGTTTTCCAAGGAAATCCTTCTTGCTAACCAAGTTCGATGGAAAAAGCAGCTTCAAAACCCTGTAGATGAAGCTGGATGTTTTCCCTTCTTCCTTGAAAAGGCTTCCCAACAGTCATAAAGGAAAGGATCATTCCTGCTGGCCGTCCATAAAACTGAATGCTCACTCACGTATCTTTGAACTAAAAATCTTATATTATTGCTTTTTGATATGCAAACTCTCTATGTACTTCTTGGTAAATCAGCCTAACAGCTCTTCATAATATACTCTTTTTCATCTAAACCAGTTTTTGTCACTTATGAGAAAAAAAATGTCAAAGCACTGGCTGTGAGGATGATATATTATTCTACTTAATATTAGAGAAACATTTTCAATCCAAACCTTAAATTTTATTTTTTTATGAAAGTTTCAAATTTTATGTTTCCTAACATGCTGCTATCTATTTCAGAACATATGCACACTTAGGATGGTAGTACTTCAATCTCTATATGCATGTCCAAATTTCCGACCATGGTAATGACCAAGTCCAAAAATCATAAGTACAACACAGAAACATAAAACATAAAAAACTACAGTACAGAACATCCAAAATGAATAACTACATAAAAGAAACTAAATAAAACTGAAAGCATTAGGCAAAAACATAACAAGTGAAATAGAAACAAGATTTCAAATTCCTGTTATCATGAACAAGGAATTAGTCAGCAGTATATCAATCAAAATGGGCTGAACCAAAGAGGATGAATATCAACTATTAACAACAGGGATCAAAATGAATGATCACGGTTGCCGGGAATAGTTGAGATGCTATGTGATCAATATCTTTATCTTTTATCTATGCTTCAAAGCAGTATATTTTATATGGAAATAACTATTAGCATATATTGTAATTATACCAATTCAAATCTAAGAGTGTGATAGTAGCTGAACCTGCCATGATCATTCTCTAGAGATGAAAACCCCTGATCATATACAGTAAGGAACAATATTTTGTACTCCTGGGGAGCTTTCGAACAAGGCAACCAAAAATGCTAAGAACACTGATGCACTTTGAGGCAGATTTTCTAATTTGTTATTTGTGGCAATTTAAAATGCTATTAGCATGCTTTGAAATTCTACATTATTAATTCCAGTTTCCTGGCTGTCTTCATGTTTGAAAAGCTTTAATTAACTTTCCAATATATGGTCTTATCTCCAAATAAGTGAAAAAATTGAGCTCCTGGTAATATATCAACTAATCTGCTAAATGTTAATAGATCCTCATAAAGCTGGGTACAAAATACAGACCAACAGGCACTTCACATTTAATTTATAAATCAAATCACACGATTCAACATTGAAAAGACTTACTCCTGAGGAATGCACTTCTAGTGAGTACGCTGATGATGGTGCACAGTTCACTTGGGAAAGAACCTTCCCACCAAAGCTGAAGCGAGAGAGTAGAGGCTGTGCTCCAACTGCAACTATCTAGGAACATATAAGAAAAATATAACAGCCTATGTCAGCATTCAAAACCACAATAACATATTAGATAATATCATGCTTATAGGAAAATGTTGCACATTTCCACCATTAATGTTCACTTGGCAAGCATGTCAATCATGTGGTTAATTGTTAAAAGATCTAAATTAACAAGTTCTTATAAACTCTAATTGTTCAAAGTTCAAACCCATTATCAAAAGGTTATCTTTGTCACACACAGCAGATCATCTCTACTTGTAGGAGCAGCAGTACTCATAAGTTAAGAAAACTTGTATAATTATGCAATATAGAAATAACAATGTGTGCACAACAGCAGAGAACTATCTACAATAAAGCATTCATAATCATCCTATGTTCCATGGGGACACATTCCCTGGGAATTTCCACCCATTACAGTAACAAGAACATTTCGGGGATATGGGGATGGGTAGAAAATGTCCCCAAGACCATCCCCTGCAAAAAGAAAAAAAACAAAAAAGTAAAAAATTCTAAAACACTAAAAAAATCACTGGAGATGGAAGGAAATAGCAGTAGGGATATCCTACAGGCCAGCCTACAAAAGTTTCTTTTAAAAAAAAAATACACAAAAATGAAATTAAAAAATGATGGGGAAGGATGGCCCTACAAGGACCCTCACTCTCCTTTCCAACCACCCTGAACATAAAACAAAGACACTAACACCTGAAAACAAAAAACTCTCTCATTTTGCCAATTTTTGTGGAAAGAAGATAAAGAAATAGAACAGCAGTGAAAAAAAGAGAACATTAGTCAGAAGAAGACAAGAGACTATCAAAACTAAAGAGACTATCCATTGTTTTTCAGTACTTCTGTCACCTTTCCATGCCTCCTTTTTAAGGGTTAATTCTACAATCTAAATCATAACTCCTTTTCTTCTTAGGAAGTAAAATGAAAGCTAGACAAGCTGCTGTCAGAATTGCTCTAAGCTCAGTTACCTCCATGCTTGAATCGAACTCCTTCCTCACTTCAATCTGTTTACAATTTAACAAAGACGTGACTTCTATCTTCTTTTCTTAAACCTTTGTACCTTGTCATCTTCTTGAAAATCAACTGAATGGTTCAGGTCAGAATTTTATGGCCAAACATTGATTAAAATCTGAACTATGAGCAACCATTAGCTGGGTTAGATTAAGTGTTCCTTCTTAGTTTTCAAAACAGAATATAATGCTTAAGATTATAGTAGGGGAAATATTGGTGAGGGTCACATAATCATTGTTCCATCTCTGTAAATCTATAAGGAACTTCTCTTGATTGAAAACTTTTGTTGCAAGATGAAACCATGGTTTAATTAATTAAATGAAATAAGAAAATCGAATGCCAAATCAATCTCTTTTATATGCATAAACTTTATGGTTAGGATATAACCCTGAAACTTAAAGAAAATGGAAATCAAACCAGACATTATAATTTAAGTCTTGAGACAAATGTAATCGTGTTGAGCAAGGGTGAGAGTGCTGACGACACAGGAGTGCCAGTAAAGATAATGAAATCCTTGGCCAAGGTACGATGCTAGATTCAGCATCTGCCAGCTATCAAGTACCAGATATACCACTGGTCAGAGTGATCTTTCTAGTTGGGAGGTACCCATAGTGAAGGATCGATCAAGTGGTATAGGTCCTTGACACCAGGCTCAAAATGGCATGATGATAATTTGATCCTTGTTGATTACCCTCGTGAAGGGTCAGGTTCTTCAGTTGAAGAAACTTAGGAGACCAATAGGTCTTGGATGGGCAGAAAAGCCCTTGGTGATATTTCTCTTCCTCTCAAAGATAAAGTTGTTCAAGCAATTCAGCATAATGATGATCTCATATTGTATTCTTTTCTCTCTCTCGAAACTCCAGGTACATGCCTTTGCTTATTTAAGTTTACTATCAATGCTGCAATAAATGTTATTTTTTTTAGTTAATTGTTTATATATACAAATCTGCAGTAGAATATTTAGACAGTTGTTTGTTCTTTCAACTAAAAAAGAAAAATCTGAAAGTTAGTTAATGTTCTTCTGTGATTTCAGTTATATAAAATCAGTTAATTGTTTCCTTTCAGCTGAAACTGAAAAATTTAAGAGTTAGTTGTGAAATTGAATATTGCATATTTATTTAAAATTGATTTTCTTTTCCATTCGAAATGCAAAGGAAACCCTAGCATGAAAACAAGTTAGTTACTTTCAGCTGAAAGCTGGTTGTTAGAAAACTTCCTTTAACTGTAGATTAATTAGAGTATTACAGTAAAGCATGTTATCTTACTGTTGGTTATGCATGGCTGAAGCGAAAATTCACTGATAGCTTCGTGATGGAATTTATTCTCATTCTGGGTATTTGCTCATGTTGTCTGACTGTGAAGGGCGCCTAGACTGGAGAAGTTTCGGATTTTGTTTCTAAGTATTGAATTTTTGAGAAGAGGTTGACCTCTCCCTAGGCCATACTTCTTCCTGGCAAGTGCTTTGGAATTTGTGCCTTTTGTTTCTCTCTGTTTCTAGCTCGATTTCCCAATGGAGTTTGGACATCTAGCCTCTAGCTGTTGATTGACTATGGTTTGGAGGCATTCCAAGCTATTTTGGAGGAGATTCGTTCATTTTGGTGATATTCTATCTTGTTGGTCTAATTTTCTGTATACACTATTTCTGATCAGACTTGTTAGATTTTGAAATAATGCTGGTTTGAGCTTCATTTCTATATCTTTATTGCATTGTAATTGTTAGAGACTTAATACTCTTAACTCATTGTGAATTTTGGAAGCATATCTATTCTTAATTGCAGCTGAAACTTTCATTGTAAAGTTGGTTTAGTAGTACTAATAGCTATTCTATTTTATTGCTGCAATTTGGTTTTGAATTTTACACTCCCACTGAAAAGTGGTTGAGTTCAATAATCATTCTTTCATTGTTGTTAATTCCCCCCACGAAATAAGTGGTAGTGGAAAGATATTCCCCCCATTGAATAAGTAATAGTGCGGATTTTCATGGTCGGTTATCCGCCTATTGTAATTACTTTATTCATGGTCGGCCAGCCACCTACAATTGGTTTGCAATTCATTTCAGTTGCTAACAATCCTCGGAACCATATGCTATCACCTTGCCCACACTGGGATCTTGGTGAACATTCTTGGTCAGGGTTATTTACAAGCTGGTTTTGATTTGGAGCTAATGCTAATCAGTGGTTTGGTGCTGGTTTTATTGTGTTAAAACTTGGAAAAAAATAAGCGGGAATACTACACTCAGCTTTACGATCAATCCAGTTGCATGTTCACAAGACCTATCCAGCATCCACAAACGAAGATCAAGCAGAAAACACCAAAGGTGAAGGCAAGATGGAAGACACAAAAAATTGGCTGTGTTAAAGAAACTGCACCTTCCTAGAAATAGGCGTCCAGCTTTTCGGGCAATCAGATGCAGTCTGTAAGCTCAGTAACCTCCAAGATGACCTCCTTTGTTTTGATCAATCTCAACAATGACATCGTCAGCGAAGACAACGGACAAATCAGACATCTAACGACCGAGATCAAGCTGGGACCGTTCGTGAAAGTTTGCAACATGAAAGTAACAAGTCCAAAGGTCAAAGGCGCCCCTACAGGCCAGGGGCGCCCAAGCGTTTGAAGTACCTAAATCAACTTTCAGGATTCACGAAGTCAGTCATCCTTTCCGAGACTGCGTTGGTTATCCATCCTATGTTTGAGCAAGATCACCGGAATCATCAGTCATTGATGATCTCAAATCAAAGCACGAAGGGTCAAACTGGAGGAATTGAAGAACACTCAAGAAAATTGACTAAGTCTGGTGAAAAATGCACCTTCTTGGGAAAAGGCACTGAATAATCAGAAGCATCAGACTCAGGTTTTGAGCTTTGCAGCTCCCAAGCACACTTCATCAGAGTTGTTTCATCTCAGTAATGGATCTATCAGCGACACTTCAAGATCAACTGAGCAACCAGAGTTAGAGATCAAACTAAGGCATTTCATCATGAAAAAATAATGAAAAAGTGTTAACAACTCCTCAAAGGGATGCCTAAAGTCAAAGTAAGACTCAATTGACTGAAGTTAGGATATTTTGAAGCCTTTTCATGTCTAAAACGTCCCCAAATTTGTGGAAATCGGTGTTGAGAACTCCAGATCAGGCAGATGAACTCCTCAATCATGAGTTGGCGCCTGATGCATTCAACATCAATCACTATATATCAAGCCTAGGTGTCATAATTCAACATCTTTCTTTGCAAGTTGAAGCCAAAAACAACATTTTTCTCTCCAAGACGTCTTTTGAAGATCTGACAGAGGGGTTTTCATTGTTCATATTTTTGAAGATCAATTGCACAAAGGGACAATTTATCAGAGGTTGCATATTCAAGCATAATTTTTTGTAGAAACCCCTTGTTTCCCCTAATACTGATTCTGAAAGTTTGTCTGATGTTTCTCTGACGTTTTAGGTTTTTTGACCGTTTCTAGGGTTTCAAGCATTAAATGCAATGGTACGATTTTGCAAATAAATTGATAATAAATTTAAAGCAAAAGCTATTTCCACAGTATTGGTGGCGTAAAGCAAGAACTAACACTGGCTATTCATTTATGAATCTTCTGGACAAATTACAATGAAGTCTGACAACATGCAATATGAAATAATGAATTTAATTGTTAAAAACCTGGTAAAACCAGCAAGCTGAAAGGTACAGATCTGATGGTACGGCTGCATTGATGTCTCACTTTCTCCTCTGTCAAAGCCCACGCAGTTCCTCTCTGGATGTCAGCGCCCATATGAGAAAGTGCCAGATGTTGAAGACAAGAGGCGTTTTGCTTCCCTTGAGGAAAGACGTCTTTCCTTCAATGGTACGGCCTGGTACAATCTGGTACGGCCAAGAAAGAAACAGCAGCAAGAAATAAATGATAGTACGGCCCTTTGCCAATCTCCAGATCTCTGGTATAAGTGCGCCTAAATGATTGAAGGTTTTCTGATTGCAAAATGCTCTGGACTCTGAAGACTTCACACTTTCCCCAATGATGGTACGGCTGTACTGTACAGATTTGTACGGCTGGGTCAGTAACAGCAATTAATGTAAAATGTACGGCTTCCTTGATCTCTGTGTCTAATCTCTGAAATAAGATGCGCCTGGACTTGCAATGTGACCCCAGATGAAGACTATGCTGAAACTCTGTAACTGAATAAACTCTGAGAAGCTCTGTAATTTCTTCTGGATGAAGAAATCCCACGACTGCAGTAAATCGGGTGATATCTCACACCCTCTGAACTGATTCAATGGAGATGGCTCGTTCTCCAACGAATACGAACTCGAAACCCTAAAGCTTCTGTTCTTTGACAAAGACTGGCAAATTTTCAATTCATCAAATGTAATAATGGCTCAAAAACCAATGCAAAATCCCTTTATTGCACAAAAGTGCGATTTCCTTAATAATAGGGAAATTTAATATATTCACTTTTAAATCTTTTAATTTTCTCCATAGTTCTCAGTGAAATATTTTAATATTAAATTAATCGTTAACTGGCCCCTTTTAATGTTGGGCGCCCCCTCAAAAGGAATCACTTAAGTTATAATTAAAAATTATAACTTTATAATATAATCATTAATTAATTAATATTTAATCAATGTAATTAAATATTAATATTTCTCCCGTTACTTATCCGCTTCCTCGTCTGGCCTGGATACCACTTAACTCAAGTGATTCCGATGCCTGCTAAAAAGCCAAACTGCTAAAAATAGCAGTTGGTCCCATCACCGCCAGAACCGCTAAAAATAGTAATTCCAAACCGCTCAATGAGCCCGAACGAAAGCCAATTGACGAACCGCTAACTGGACAAATACCGAAGAAAGTCTTCCATAACGAATTTAAATCCACAAATTTCACGAGGGTCTCATGATAATAATCTCAATTTAACACCGATGCTCGGCCAAAAAATCCGACATGACATTTTTCCAGAGGCATTGATAATCCCAAACTTTGTCTTTTCCTATTCTTGTCTTAGATCTTCTTGCATGTCCAAATAAACGGAGGCTATTCACAGATTTGACCTTCTAGGTATGATCAACACAGTTTTTTCAACAAAACCCACATGTTGGATTTTTCCAAAAACAGTAACCTTGTTGCCCCTATTTTTAGGGCTTTCCTGAAAGTCACAATTTTGAAAATCAGACAAACTGGGTTTGTTCATCTTTGAAGTTACAATACCCAAGTGCTAGATTTTTTCTTGAAAAATACTTCTCGGCAGGGGCTGTTTTTAGTGGTTTTCAGAAAAAGTTACCAGAACAATATCGTGTGCACAGTCAATCTTTAAGTTTTTCATAATGCAATTCTCCCAAGTCGAATAGAAGACCAAAACGGTCTTGGTTCATGACTTCTTGAAAATGATAGACACCGATCTCCATCAAGTACACTCAGAGGTCGACTCAGAAAGGTTGGAAGGCATAGACCAATGCGCATTACAGAACATCGAGCAATCCGGATTGCTTGAGACTACATCAATCCCCATCACAGCACAGAGCGTGGAGTTTGTAATAGCTTGCATTAAGCATTACAACCCTACCACACGAAAGACTCGATCAGTGGATGGGCAAGTGATATGCAACCTTAAGCCTAGGGATGTCAAAAGGTGCTTTGCCCAAGAATGTGGGATGTGGAGAGTTTCGGGATGAGTGCAATAATGATCACTCTACTCAATCGCATCACTAATCAAGAGGAGGCAAACAAATTTCAGTCATGGATGTACTATATCATCGCCAAAATTGTAAGCAACAGAGAGCATTATGACTGGCCTACCCTTATCAGTGATACGCTCCACAAGCAGATGACCGGGTTCTTAGAGGCTCACAGGTTTCACATCTGCTCATATCTTGTATACCCGATTGCCTTCCAAGGCTAGTTCAAAGCATTAAACACTATGGGAACTTTGGGTGTGCAAAAGGTCCACGAGCATTTCCCGTGACTTGAGTTCACCCAAGCAGAAAGACATTTCAAGCGGATAAATGATCTCTTCCTAATGCACATCGTGAGAGACCTCGACCATGAGATGCATATACACATATCACCAACAGTTAAGGAGGCAATGGTGGATTGGGTGGATTGGTTCATCCAGTTCCCCACCTTCACCTACATACGCATGTATGGGTATTCCGGTCATCCTGCCATGTTACCTTGCTATCCATCAAATAGGGTGGTCTTCATGGAATTCTTGCAGCAGTTGTCCAAAGTACATTCTCATTTGTGTAACAAACGCAAGACGGCTGCGAACTTTCCTTTCCAGATGGGACTTTACAGGTGCAAGACAACAGCTGATGCCAAGGCCATGGGCCAGGAGACGATGAGACTTAATCTTAAGTATCTCATCAAGAAACAGTCATATGATCCTAGAGGCCTCTATGCAGCACACCTTGAACAACACTCTTCACACGAGTCTTCCATGGAGGACTATTGATTCAACTGTGAAGATGTGTTCGATGTACGAAGACGCAATTACAGCCGGTGCAGACTTCCACAAATTGCTAACTTCATGTTAGAGGACGTGGAAGGCCTATCCGATGATGATGGGGAAGTTATTCTTCCTTCATTCTTCGTAGATCAGGTTGACTCACAACCACTTGGAAAAGTGGATTAGTATGCCAAGGAAAGTGCGTCTATTGAGGAAAGGACAAGTAGGGTTGTCAAAAACAGCCAGCTCTACTTGGACAACAAAAGGACGAGGAAGGTAGTAATTCCTTGCACAGAGCCGCCACCGGTTCATTCTTCACTACCTTCCACGTCAAGAGCTAAGCCAAGACAAAAGAAATGGAGTAACCCTCCTAAAGGAGCCGGAATGCCTGGACACACAAGGGGAAGAATACTGATTGTTGATACAAATCAGCAAGAGGTACATGTGGAGACAACCACAAACACAGCTGAGCTAGTGATTGAGACAATCATTGAGATGTCCCTAGCAAAATCTGAGCTTTATTTTATGTTTTCTACCTTGGACCAATCTACTCAAGTGCTGTATTCTGTTTGTTTTGCTTCTTGAATGATATAAAGATTGCAAGAACTGAAAATGAAACTACTATTTGACGGAAATGAATTATGGATGCAATAATTATGATCTTTTTGTGTCTTTTCCAAAGATAAAGAGGACTGCAAATGCATGAAATTGACTCCAGCAGCACCTAGGCAAATTGACAAACACTTGCATACTAATTTAGCACGGATATTATGTATCTACAGCTAGAGGCATTATGACAAACACTTGTCATGCATACTCAGATTTGCTTGAACTAAATAAAATACTACAGCATAAGCATGTAATGACAGCTGCAACAATTCCCTGTTTATTTGGAATGCAAATGCAATGATGATTACAATAATATAGGCTGATTCGCCTTATGACTTATATGCTAATACAAAGATATGAATGTCTGATTACAATGCAATGTGAACCACAATAATGCAAACTGAAAATGAACCTGATGTAAATCGATAGGTAGCAATGTTCTATCCACAAATGAGCTCCAATGAAGATCAACTTGCTCACTGTTTGGCAGCGCCTCAGACATGTAAACTTCTGATCAATCTGAAACTGCAAATGGATGATGAATATGCAAAATCTGTCCTCCTAAAACCCACGACTTCTCTCACCAGGTAGCGCCCAGCAATCTGAAGTTTCCACGATTTGATGTAGCAATTAATGTTACTATACAAGCAGCGATTTCTTCAATAGTGCAACGATTTCTTGAATAGTGCCACAATTTTTATAAATAAATTGCTGATACCTATTGACTGCGACCTCTCTCCAAAAATCCACAATTTCATCAAATGAAATTCTGATTATTTTATTTAAAAATCGTCCTTCCCGAAGGACTGAAAATATCTCCACCAACTGAAAATGTGTTGCTCCAGAAAATCGAACTTATAGCTGAAAATATAATTCACTCCTAACTGAAGCTTACTCCACAAAATCTGCAAATAAACTTATGCAATCGATTTCTCCAAAATTGGGCCCTTGGCCACACAATTTTGCACAAATGGAAAGACTAAAATATCTTCCCCAACTCCCAGCTAGGATTGGTGTTGCACAATCGAAACTGGAACCCTAGAGTCTTCAACACTCTAGCAAGCTAAGCATTTAGCTTCAGCTATTTACCACGCAAGTAATGTGTAATGAATTCCAAATCAAGTGTGTTCAAATGCTTAGCCAAAAGCTTCTTAAATAGATTTCTAAACAAGTATCCAAGAAGCTTCTAGAATAAAATATTTTTTTATTTTCTTAAGTGAACTTTTGATATTATTTTATTTTTAGTCACTTCATTATTAAATTAATTAAATATAAAGTCACCTTATGATATGGTATTTTTAGGATAACTTTATAAATAATTAATTTAATATTTAATTTAATTAAATTAATCAATTTCATCCTTATGAAATAACAATATTTGGATGACTTAATTAATTAAATTATTTAAATTAATCTACCTCCAAATCGGGGACATGACAATCACAGCTAAGACAGAGCCAATGATAGAAACAGTTGTAATTGAGCTAGCCATGGAAACAATTGCAGCTACAGTTGAGACAGAGCTAGTAATTGAGACAATTACAGCTGAGACAGAGCCAATGATGGAAGCAATTGCAGCTGATGCAGCACCAAAGGTGGAAGCAGAGCCTCCCACTTCGCCACCATCACAACAATCACCAGTCCCCATTGACTTGGATTTTCCACCATGCGACATCACTACGCAATCCCATTCGCCAAGCATTCAAGGGCCTAACATTCCTCCTTCCAACAAGGCTAGTCAAGATTCATTATGGCCTGAGAGTCTCCTAGGAAGAAAGAGACTAAGGCCATCCTACCAGCTGGACTTCACAGAATTTGACCATGTCCCTCAAGACATGCCAATAAAGAAGCTGAAGAAGCAAGTCCATGTAGGAAAGAATGCTGACAATGAATTTATCATAGAGACAGTTGCGCCACCTGAAGCCAGGAATGCACATGAGGTAGAGGTTGATGACTTCACCTTGTTGAAAGTCAACCTCACTAAGACCACTCGTCAGGTAGAGGTAGATCTCCTTGAAGTTGCTTCAGTAAGTGTCAAGGAAAGAATGGCTAAGGACGGAAAAGATAAAGCAACCTTAAAGGCTGAAAACTAGCAGCTGAGATTATATATATCTAGCTTGATGAACAGTACACCAAACATCTCTGCCTTGCCTCGAGAGTTGCTAGACCTCCCCGCAGACCAAAATCATCACCAACTGATCTTATATGGAAAACACTTGAGGAATCAAGTGGAAGAATTTTTCATCAAAGGATGGTGTATACTTGTAGAGTTGTACCAATTAAGGTGCAAAGCCCATGATCTTCACACAGAGATTCAACAATTAGAGCAAAAGACAGCAAAGAAGAGGTCTGCGGATGAGATCACTGTCTCAGAGTTGCAGATGGCATACCAATCAGTTACTACAGAGGAAAACAAGCAACATCTTTTCGCTTGGAAAGAATAGCTTGCATACAAGGTGAAAGCATATGACACCAACTCTGTAGAATTGATTGAGTACCGACAGGTTGTGGCGGGTGTTATCAAGTTCGTGAGAACATTGATAACATCCATCCCTTGCCTTTACCAGCACGAAGGAGGTGCATACATTGAGCTAGCCGAAGTGCGAACACAGTTCCAAAATCTCATTCGTGACAGTTTTTGCGGTGACCCTACTAGTTGCGAATTGAGTAAAATTGCAGTCATGTAAACCAAGTTGGATGACATAGCTACAAAGTGTATTGAATATCAACAGCAGATTGCGAGTCGTGAGAGGATGTTGAGGTGAGAGGATGTTGAGGCGACATGTCATCATCCTACGAAGCATTGATTGCCAAGAGGCAGAAGAAGTCAACGACTGGCTAGAGGAGTTGTTGACTACAGGTGAAGAGGTGTAAAAAAACCCAGTTAGGACATCCTACCCTCCAAAATAGCATTTATGGCAACAAGAGTTAACTTGATGCCTCTTTCCAAGTTAACTCACTGTTCCATTGATCATGCATGTCTATTTCCACTAATTATGGATGTCTATTCTAGATCTCCACTAATTGTGGATTTCTATTTTGGAGGCACTTTTGTATTTGGAGTTCATTTTTAGTTTAGTTTAAGTTAACTGAAGTAGATTTCCAGTTAACTGCTAGCTTACCTACTTTTAGAGATAGGAATAAATCTTGTAGATTAGCAAGAACTCATTGTTAACTCAAGGAGATTTTAGGGTTACCGACTCCTTTGAGCTTTTATAAACAAGAGCCTTTGATCATTATTTGGTAATCTTTATTTACTACACAAAATTGTTGCGCCAATGTGCCAACAAGCTTGCAAGTCTATATTTGTTCATTCTTGGATGAGAGTTGTTTGGTTTGATAAGCAATTGTGTATGATTTCGTACCATTGTTGTCCCAAATCTTTGTAATTCGTCGAGCAAGTTTGAAGAAATAAATCAAAAGGCATATGCAATTTGATCCAAAGTTTCAAGTTCTATCAACGTCTTGTCCTATAATCTATTGTTTCAATCTACCCCTTGGACAAGTGTCGTCACCTCCTTGGGAATTTTGATGTTAATGGTTATCGTTTGATGTTGTGCAATGATCTGTATTTCAGCCTACACTTTGGACAAGTGTTCTCACTTCCTCAGGAATCCTGATATCCAGTTCATCGTCCTTTGTTGTTTCTAGTAAGTTGTATCCCAGCCTACACCTCGAACAGGGGTTCCTCCTCCTTGGCAATCCTAAGATTCAGCTTACCATACAAGTGTTTGCTTGCGTAAGACCTTATTCCAGCGTAGATCTGAAAGTTCAAAGCCTTCAAAGGCATTCTGAGATACGGTTGGCACAAGTGATCCAACCATCCCATTCCCGCTCCTATGCCCTCTTGCTTTGTTTATCTAGAGGAGATAGGATAGATTAAAAGTTAGCTTAGTTGTAGTTAAGATCTGCAGAAACCAAAGAAAACCTTAGCTGCAACGCATTGTGCTTTATGCACCCTTGTGCCCTACCGCTGAGTAAAAAGATAGGAACATTAGTTTACTTTACTTTTTATGCAAACATCAGCAAAAAGATGGAGCTTCCCCTCCTAATTTGAAGAGCAGTCATTACGCACTGTGCATAGTTGTCCATTTCCAATAGGCACTCCAGAGGTGCTAATTGAAACGCCAACAACACATACCACTTGGGGTTCAATGCATATCATAGAATGCTAATGTGTGGTCCTTCTCTTGCACGATAGTCTTCATTTGGCCTAGCATAGAATCAATGCACTCATACACCTCTGCAAGGCTAGGTGCATTGGTATCCCCATATCTAATGGCCTAGAAAACTAGAGATTGTGTATCTTGCATCACCTTAAAAAACATCACTCTTCACTACATGCTTCACTCTCTTCCCCTACTCGATCTTGGAGGTGAGCTACTTATTCCATTATGATGTCATAACCATTAGTTGCAATGCCTCTTGCAACTCAAGCATTCTCTCCAAGAGAATGAAATAGAATGCATATCTAGTCTCAACAAGTTTCAAGAATTATTGATGTACTGTCATGAATTGAAAAGTTTAATTTTTTAGCTCTCTTAATCTAAGTTGAGACATGAAAAAAATTTGTGTTTCTATATCCTGCTTTTAACCAATATTCCCTAGATTTTTGTCTCCAATACACTTCTTCTCATGAAAGCAACTCATTCCATTTTGCTTGCAGTTTTTTCTGCTTTTCAAATGCCACTCCATCCATCCCATTAGAAATTATGTGCTCGTTTATTTGTGAGAGTTGTTTAAAAACCAAATCCTTCTGCACAAAAATATTTTGAAAGACCTGCACATTCCAAATCTTGATTTGTTGCTTTATGAGTTTTTTACACAACTAGAACATTTTGGAACCTTGACAAAAAGGTGTACTTATCCACCATTGCCTAAGTAAATGAATGAAATCTGGGTGGTGGAACCACATCACTTCAAATTTAAAAGTAGATTTTTGATTTGGCCTTGGTGCTTTTGGTGAAATATTTAGGGATACTGCAAAATAATTTGAACTAGATAAAGGCAGAATTTTTTATTCCAAAGAATAGTCGACTACAACCCAATTTGGTGAAGACAAGAATCTATCTAATTTTTCTACTATCTGAAGGAAATCTTTTATTTTATTTTTCCATGTATATTTTCCATTATATGGTTGTATATCCACCAAAGCATTGTCCTAAATGAAAGATTGAAAATTCTCCATTGTCTTTTGTGGGGGACAAATTCCTCCTTTCTTTTCATGAAGGGAAACTATTGCATTAAAATCCCCTGCAAGGAGGACCTTCTCTTGTCCTAGTTGATCCATAATTTGTTTAAATCTGTCCCACAAAAGCTTCTTCTCAATTGTAGTATTTGGTACATATAGATTTAGCAACCAAAAACTTAAATCAAAGTCACTTTCATTAATTGGCAATTATTATCATTTCTAATCGATTCCATAGAAACTGACTTTGTATTCCATAGAGTTATTAAACCCCCTAAAGCCCCTTGTGCAGGTGAATGAATAGCTTTCCATTTATACCACTTTTTAATAGTAGATTCAAAAATGGCATCTGAGGTTTTGGTTAAAAGGTTAGCGATAAAGTCCAATCCTATACCCCGGGTCAACGAAGCAAACACTGGCACAATATTACTGACCCCTACCTTTCCCACTACAAAGCGGAGTCGAACTTGTGACCTTGAGGGAGCAAACCTCAAGCCCCAACCAACTCCGCTAAAAGTGGTGGCTAAAAGGTTAGAGGTAAAGTCCAACCTCGAGTCAGCGGAACAGGTACTAGCACAATATTACTGACCCCCACCTTTCCCACTATGAAGCGAAGTCGAACCTGTGACCTCGAGGGAGCAAACCCCAAGCCCCAACCAAGTCTGCCACAAGTGGTGGCTAAAATGTTAGCGGTAAAGTCCAGTCCTATACCCCGGGTCAGGAAAGGTTAGCGGTAAAGTCCAGTCCTATACCCCGAATCAACGAAGCAGGCATTGGTACAATATTACTAACCCCCACCTTTCCCACTACGAAGCAGTGTCGAACCTGTGACCTCGAGGGAGCAAACCCCAAGCCCCAGCAAACTCCGCAACAAGTGGTGGCTAAAAGGTTAGCGGTAAAGTCCAATCCTATACCTCAAGTCAGCAAAGCAGGCACTGGCACAATATTATTGACCCCCGCCTTTCCCACTACGAAGCAGAGTCGAACCTGTGACCCCAAGGGAGCAAACCCCAAGCCCTAGCCAACTCCTTTTTTGACATCTTTATGACTATTTTTTCTCTTTGATTTAGGGATCATGTGTACTAGAATAACTACTTTTTTTTTGTTAATTTTTAAACTTTGCAATAAGATCTCAAATATTCCAAACAATAGAATTGTAGAAAAGTAATTTTAAGATATTTTTGCTATAGAATTGTAGAAAAGTAAATTTTAAGATATTTTTGCTTAAAAAATTCATCTTGACTTTTAAAAGATCAAAAATTTATAACCAATTATGATTCCAATAGTTGGTGGAAAAAAATGCCGCAAAAAAATGTTCATGTTTATATTTCCTAAAAATCCACGCTTAACACTCAAAACTTTTTAGCCAATCATTTTAACGAAAAATAATTTCTAAAATTTATAAAGTTAAATACTTTCCATGTTGACTTTAGGAAGAAAAAAATATCACTTCTAATTCGTTCAAAAACAACTTATTAATAACTAATTAAACAACTAAAAACAAAACTAATGGTAACATTAGAAAATAGAAAATAAATAGTCTGAAACAACTCAAGATAGCTTGCATATGTAGAAAAGGCAGGGTTGAAGTTTGGCTGCAAAAGACAAGGTGTTAACCACCCTCATATTTCAATTTAATAAATCACACTTAGATACATCGTCGGATAAGAATGCTATGAAAGATTTTAATAACTCATTTGTCTTATTATGGTATATACATGTATGGTTAAAAGTAAGATATATAAAATGTTAGTAAATTCAAGTTAGCTCAAGCTTGAAAATGATTTAATATCACTTTTCACCAAAAAGGAAAAGACAATGTCCTTTCATCATACAAATAACACTCCAAATTAAGAGCTTCTGATGCAAACCAAGGATATCACAACTATTAGGAAAGAGGCTGACCTGATTGTTAGCAATTACTACATCTTGAGGCGGTGCACAAGCTGCAATTCTTATTATAGCATTGAAACCAGGGAGGCTCCATAATGTTAAACAGCCACCTCCACTACCACAAGCCTGTTAAAGAAGAAAGCAAACATCAGTCCAGACAAAGATACACACTAGACATCTCATTCTTATTTATTGCTTCTGGTGTTACATAGTGTATATTGTCATTCAAATGAGACACTATATATTCTGGCAATAATGTATAAAAACATGTAGGTTATCTTCCCATCGTTAACATTCAATATTTTCTCACACTGCAACTACCTAGTGGAATCAATTTTCAGATCAATAACATATATACAATTATTACTCACTTAGCATCATCTAGTACATATTGAAACCTTTCTATGTCTTCCCTGCCAAAGCAGTTTTCAACCAATTGACCAACTCAACAATCAAATTTCTCATTGGTAATTGACATACCATATATGGCAAAAATTGATAATTGAACTAATGTAATGGTTCTTCCTTGAAAATCATTAGTAGTCTTGCTGCTTAAGTGATTTTTTTACTGTTACAAACTTGTTAACTTGATCTGTTGTTTCCCTTTAGGGACCATATGATAATTTAGCAGCTGTTTCCTTTATTACTATGTTACCGGATTCGCTAGTATAGGCCCCGGGTTCGGGTCCGGTTCGAATCGGGTCCGGAATTCGGGTCCGGTTCGATGCAATTCGCCCTGGGTCCGGATTTTGGACTGTGGGTTCGGCCAGGGTCCGGACCCATGACTGTGGGTCCGGACAGGGTTCGAAAAATCGGTTCAACCCGGGTTCAATTCCGCGCCTGGGCGCGTTTTTCCAAAAAAAAATTCATTTTTTAATGATTTTCTTGACTCGTTTTTGACTTTTAGGGACTTTTTTATTAATTCTAACCCTAATACTTGCCTCAAAAACATGAAATAGGTAAAGTGAAACTCATTTACCAATTTGTGAATGAGAAAAAAGAATTTTTTGCCTCCATTGCTGAACTTTCTCTTTTGCTTGCACAAGCTGGAATAGACTTGAAGGCTGATCGTAGATTGTTCAAAGTTGATTGTTGTGCTATTCCTAAGCACTTGCAAGTGTCTATTCGTTGCTAAGAAGATCGTAGAGCAAGATTTCTTCAAAAGAGGTAGGTTCTTTGAAGTTTTTGATTATTTTTTTTACATTTTTTTTCACAAGTGAACTTCAATTCTTTTGTTTTGTTTTACTTTTCATTCCTCTAAATGTCTATAACACATGTTCAATTTTTTCATTTTTTTGAAATTAATTAAGTCTTTTACTTTCAAATTCAATGAATCAATACCAAAATTTCAATATGTTGTGCCTTAGGTATTCACTATTCCGTATTACAATGGCAACCGGTACCTCCTCAGGCTCAATCCAATCTCGTTTCAAAATAAACCCAGCCTCTCCCCTTTGGAAATATGTAGAAATGGTTCAGCAACTTCCAGGTGGTGGAGGATATGTTTGGATTTGTAGTCATTGCAATGTTCAATATTCGAGCTCATACAGTCGAGTAAAAGGGCATTTGTGCGGGATCCCTGAAACAGGCATCAAAAATTGTCCAGGTGAAAACAACGAAGGCATTCCAGACGATATAGTGTTGAAATATATTGCTGAGCAAGAAAAGGCAGACCAAAAAACAACCAGTGGTAAAACAAGCCATCCTTTGAAGAAAGGATCTCGATCCATGAAACCCCCTACACCATCTTATTTTCCACCTACAGAAAGCCATCCATTTATGGACATCCCTCAAGAGCAAACCATGCCCTCTTCAAATAAAAGATCTAAGGGACCGTTGGAAGCTTCATTTCAAAATGAGGCAAGAGAGATTGCTGATCAAGACATAGCAAGATGTGTCTATGCCAATGGATTGGCATTCAATGTTGTTCGTTCACCATATTGGCAAAAATGGTGAAATCCTATTAATGAGGCTCCAAAGGGGTATAAGGGCCCGTTTTTGAGAAGGTGCTTGCACCTTATTGGAGAAAGAGGTGAAACATGTAGCAGACTCTTTGAAGCCCATAAGGGATTCGTGGATCGAAACAGGGGACCATAGTTTCTGATGGATGGAAAGATGCAAGAAATCGCCCATTGATCAATGTTATTGTGTGTCCCCTAAAGGGGCAATGTTTTTGAGAGCAGTGGATTGTGAAGGATAGGTGAAAGATGGTCCATTTATTGCTGACATCCTTTGCCAAGCTATTGAAGAAGTGGGCCATCAAAATGTTGTGCAAGTTGTAACCGACAATGCCAAAAATTGTAGGGCTGCTGGGTTATTGGTTGAGGAGAAGTATCCACACATTTTTTGGACACCTTGTGCTGTCCACTCCCTCAATCTAATGCTACAAAAAATTGGATCCAAAATTGAATGGATCAAACAGGTGTATGCGGAGGGCGAAGACATCCAAATGTTTGTCACCAACCACCATATGACGCAAGGAATGTTTAGACAATTCTCTAAATTGGAGTTGTTGAAGGTAAGTTAATTCTCAATATTTTTAAATTTTTGAATTTTCTTTTAATTTTAATTTTTAAACTTTGATTTTTATATTTAAATTATATTTTAATTTTAATTTTGATTTTCAAACAGGTTGCCGAGACCCGTTTTGCCTCCAACACAATTGTGTTGAGACGACTTATAAAGGTTCGTGAGGCACTATGTGCCATGGTAATCAGCCCTAATTGGGTTGTATGGAGGCAATCTAGCAATGAAAGGGCAAATAGGATCAAGCAAAGGGTCCTAGATGATGGTTGGTGGGATCGTGTTGAGTATCTCGTCAGTTTCACCGAGCCCATACTGAGCATGATCCGTTACACTGACTTGGATAGACCTTGTTTGGGCGAAGTATATGATGGTATTGACTCAATGATTGAGAAGATGAGATCCATCATCAATGCAAAAGAGGAAGATCCTGAAGAAAAATTCTTCAAAGAGCTACAGGAAATCATGGTTGATAGATGGAATAAAATGACCACTCCCTTGCATCTTCTCGCTTTTGCATTGAGTCCCAAATATTATAGCCCTGAGATACTTTCTACTTCATCAAGAGTTGCTCCATATAGGGATGGTGAAGTGGCCCAAGGGTACAAGGCAGCAATTCGTAGAATCTTCATGATCGTGACCAACGTGATCGAGTGAGGGCTGAGTTTATGGCTTTTGCATGCTCTGGGAGTGTTGATCAGAATATGGATGCTCTTCGAGACAAGTGTAGGGTGGCTGCTCATAGTTGGTGGTACTTCCATGGGCAAGAATACATGCACCTCCAACCTATTGCAATAAAAGTTTTATCCCAAGTAAGTTTTATAATTTATATTTGTAATTTTAATTTTAATTAATAATTTTGTTTAGTTAATTTTTGTAACTCTTAACTATTTATTAATTTAATTTGGTCTTAATAGGTTGCTAGTTCATCCTCTTCTGAGAGGAATTGGAGCACATACTCCTTCATCCACTCAATAAAACGCAATAGGCTACATTCAAAAAAGGCTGAGGACTTGGTGTATGTGCATTCAAACTTGCGCCTCCTTACACACAAGGATAGTTCTTACAAAGAAGGAGACACAAGGAGGTGGGATATTGAGCCAGAGCAGCTTGACTTGGATGCTTCCACAAGTCACTTCGCTGCACTTGATATTGATGATGACTATCAGCCTGAAGCAGCTACTACTGAGCATGAGAGCGGTACTGTTAGTGCTAGTGGCAGTGCTTGTGCGAGTGCCACTAATGCTATTTGTGGTTCTACACAAAATTTAGCATCTAATGATGCTGATGATGCTGCTTTTTTTGATGACCCATATGATTCAGATTGATCAATGATCAATAATTAATAATTATTAATGGCTGATTGTAAACTTTAATTTATAATTCTATATCATGACATTTGACTTTTGAGTATAAAGTGGTGGTGTATTTTTGCTATGTTATTTGACTATTAATATGGTGGTGTATTCTGAACTTAATTACTGCTGCAAATATGTATATATTTCTGATTTTTATATGTTTTTGTATTACCCGAACCCAAAAGCGAACCCAAACCCAAAAAAAAAAATCCCGACCGGCTGAACGGGTTCTCGAACGAACCCAACCCAAAACCGGAACGGTAACTTAGCTTTATTAGGGCTGGATGATACTTTGATGCTTTGATTTTCCTTGGCTGAACCCAGTTTGAGTAGCTTTGGGACATTCCCACTCCATCTACCCTTTTTGTGAATAGTCTGTACATTATTTTTGCAATAGTATGTAGATCTATTGCATCAAAAAAAAAAAAATCTAATGAAACATAAAACTCAAATTTAAATTGTAGAGATGACAGCGAATGACAAAATGAACCTTAGGAACACATCATACAAGTCATACCAGCCAGTTCTGAGTTGGATCAAGTGCCATGCAACTGACCCATGGCGACATCTTATTTGACTGCTTTGTTATCTTGGTAGCTCTAAATGGATCCAAGATTGCTATACAGTGGCCATTCCTGCAGTCTGAATTTTAGGTTTAGAAACATGAGAATGTGTGCATCAACTTTAAAACAAAAAATTTAAATGATGTAGAAACATAATCTCCTTATATTTTATAGAAGAATCCTAGAAGGCCGTCCTGTTTAAGATATCTTCCTTTAATTGGCAGTCTCCGATCACAGAAAAAATGACTCTGAATAGCTTGCAAGGCAGCCAAAAACATGTAAACCAAAAACTTACCCCATATACGAGCAGTCCCATCCTCAGAACCTGTGAGAACCTAACAGTCATATAAATTTCTCATGAGTGTCTCTGCATTGTGCATGTGTAATTATAATAATAGAAATAGAAAGAAACATGTGTAGTTATGCAATATAGAAGAAATGGAAATAACAAAGCGTGTGCACCTCTACAAATAAAAGATAGCAATAACATGGCTGTAAGAATTATTTATAACAATAAAAGTACAGCAAGATATTTCAGAGATAAGCATTCTATCCTATGAAACATAATAGGAAAGAAAATATATTAAAGCACTGCAAAAACTAAACAAAAATTAAAATTGAATACTTATTCATGTCAATAAAAGAGAATTCATTAGGACTGTAACAAGAAACAATGTACAAGATATGCAGCACCTACTGCAACTCAAGAAGGAATAATTAATACTAAAACAGATCCAAGGTTACCAAACACAATCTCACATACATAAATTTCAATTGCTTTCCATGATTCACTTGAAAATGAAAATTAAATGCTGATACATGTCACCAGGCATTTTTCCTATGTCCCTGCATGATCTGAGAGACTATTTAACACAAATACAGCAATCACCTAGCCAGTTACAGCTCCTATATTCAGGAGGTGGGAAGAACAAAGTTATATGTTGAACCAACAATCCACTGTTTCTAATTACCACCTATCTTTGCTATAATAGCTCATGAATAACTGGGCGACACATCTCCAACCCTCAAAACTAAAAATGTGGTTGCATTGCTAAACAAATAATAGTGTGTTGTCATGTCCCTGAAATTAGAACACCCTGAGATACAGATAGGTGAAACAAATAACACAATACATAATAAGATTATAAAAGAAAATATTATCATTCTAATATTTTTATAATTACAATTATCATGAGATAATATTGTAATTATAAATATATAAATATTAACAATTTAAATGATAAAAAAATAAATATTAAAGATACAAGAATATAAAACACCATTATAATTAATATTATAATTATAATTATTATATACAATATTATAAATATAAATATTAACAAAATTAAATAATAAAATAAATATTGAATTAATAATTTATATGATAAATTAATTGAAATAAAATAAAATAAAATATAAAACAATAATAATAAATATATTTTAAAGAAACATTTAATATAGAATATATTATAAGCTGCAGCGATGAAGTTCCATCGCATATGATATGGGAACATAAGCAATAAAGACATCGCTGCTGGGGCAGTCAGGGATTGTGTACAGAAATTAATATCAATAAGAAAAAACCGTCCACAATGAAGCAACCCCTAAGGCAGCGGTTAAGGAATATTATTTAAAAGGTGTAACTTTCCATAAGTGCCCACTAACAAAAGAGTATGACTCTTTCTAAATGATCGCACCTCTTCTCCAAAGTGGGAGAAGCTATAAATTCAGATTTTGTAGAAGAAAGCAAAGCATCGAATGGAATTGGAAAGGGATAATGGAAATGAATAAAAGAATATGCAACAGAAATTTTAAGGTAGGAAAAGATTATGTGAATAGAAAAAGTAGAATATAGAGCAGATCAAAAGAAAAGGAATACATTTTCTAATCTGATTTGAATACACTGAAGCAAGGAGTAGAAATATAAAAGGAAAACAACAAAAAGAATAATCTGATTGATATATAGGTTAAGAAATATATCTCTGAATCAAATGAAGGAATTATATGGCTGATAGAAAAGAAGACATTGTAATGTCCTCTTCCTAGATAGTTCAGGTGATTTAGGGGTTAGCCTATCATTTTGACCCTCGTAGGCTAACAGATGTGATTAGAGGGTCTTCTATTGCAGTTATCCAGAGTTTTGGGACATTACTCCACAGTTTGATTCAGGTTTGGGCCTTTGCAGATGCTTATAGAGTGATATTTGGATACTTACTATTTATAGTAAGTCAAACCTTCAAGGTTTGCTAGTTTTGGCAGGGCACCTGGCTTAGTTGGCTTTCTTAGTTTCGACCCAATTTGGCAGTCTGTTGAGCAAACGGAGAATATTTGAGCATTTAATGATAATTAAATCATTATTATTGTGACTTTATATTATAAAGTCAAATAATGAAGATATTAATTATTTAAATGATTTATTATAAAGTACTTAATGACTTTATAATAAAGGGGCGATTATATTATTAAATGAGTATTTATTACTCATGAAAAGGGACGCTATTTAATGATTAATAAACCTAAGTCACATGAAGGGCGAAATTAATATTATTAAATGCTTATAAAGTTGCTTTTTGGGGTTCAAGCCTCTTGAGAGGATTATTTAATGTTTCAAAGACAAATGGAACTCATTATGATTGATTATTCTAATTTGTCTTCATCTCTTTGAAAATTTTGGTGTTGAGAAACAAGGATTTTTGCAAATCAAATTTTGGAGAATGTTCCCTCTTCAAAATCAAGCATACTGAGGTTGTGAAATATCAACTAAAGACTGTTAATCAATGTGGCTTCATTCAGAGGTCATATCAGTGCTTATTTGTGAAGTTTTAGTCAAGGGTTTGGATCGATTTCATTCAAAAGGGCATTATTTTTCAGCGGCACTTTAAGACCATCATCTGGCACATTTCCCAAGGTCGTACAGTTGTTGTACTTGCTGGTTTTCTGCCATACCTCTCAGCTGCAAGGTTGTACCTCTCATTCAATGCAAATCGCCTTGCCTTTTTATCTTCTACCTTCTTAGCTGGTGACGCCTAGGTCTTTGGAGGATTTGGCATACATTTGAAAGAGGGAGAAGTTCTTTATGCAAGCTGGCCATACCATTTTGCCCTCGTACAAGCGGCTGCAAATAAACCAGGTTTTAATAAAATATTGTTGCCTTTTTACTTGCATGTTATTGTTTCAGCTCTGTAATTCATTCATCAAGTATAATAAAACCATTTGCTATCAGTCTAGAAGTTATTTTGTTTCATATCTTGTATTCTTGCATTTTTATATATTTTAGCATCATTTTTATGCAAAATCGCAAAAACCCTTCCAAGCAAGAAAATCACAAAAAATATAAAACCCTCAAAAATCAACAAAACATCAAAACAGATTGCATTATTGGCATCAGTCCGGGTTTGAGAGACACTAGGTCTCTTACAGACATAAATCTGATATATATAGATCTGGAAGAAATTAAATGATAACTTAGAATAGGAAGGAATAGAATGTGAATAAGGAATAAAGGAAATGTGAATAAGAGAGTAATGTCCCCTAAGCTTGGATGTTGACTCTGGCTCTGCTGGGAACCCGGAGGCTAGTCGGAAGTTAAAATTAGGGTTTCCTAATTTTGAGGAGATCATTGCTCGGAGATGAAATTTTAATGGCGGATTCCTTCTGGGTTTTCAGAGGGCTTCGCAGTGGTATGTTCGTCTCAGCATTCAGAGTACTTTTTGGAATTTACTATTTTTAGTAAATTCTATTTTTGGCAGCTTTCAGAAGAGCTCAGAAGAGCTCAGGTTGGTTGACTTCCGGTTTCAGATTGATCAGTTGACTTCATCAGTGTTGGCTTCAGGGCATTTGCAGAGAAATGAGTTAAGTCATTTAAATTAAAAATAGTCACGTTAAAATGTTATATTTTAATGTTGACCCTTGGCTTAGGCTTAATGACTTAATGTCGTTTTAAAAAGGTGGTCATTGAGGGTGGCGCCCTCATTAAAGAACATTTTAATATTCCCTAAGTCAAAGCGGGATTATGTTTGGCGCATATTTCAAGGTTGAATATTTAAATGAAATATTAAATAAAGAGCTTGAAGGCAAAAGTACGCCATCATTGAGGAAAGGGGATTTTGACCTAAAATCAGATTCTAGGGTTTCGTGAAGTCAAGCGAAGATTATAAAAAGGGAGTCTTGTGCATCATTTGGACCATCTTGGAAAATACACCGTTATGCTGCCGGATTGAATCTGGATCACTTCGAGGGATGAAGACCTCCTAACCATTGGGCATCTCTTCTCGTTTGTAAGACAACGACTAGTGATGATTCTTAGTTTAGTTGTGATCTTTCATTATTGTGAGTTGTAATCTGCATATTGCATATTAGATTTCTGTTTTTGCATATTAGCCATGTCATAGAATTGCTTGTTTGCTACAGCAGATTTGCATTTTTACTTGTAACTCAAAAAAGACCAAAAAATAGATTGTGGGTATTGTTCCATTCTATTCTCCCAAGCTAGGCGCCATTGTTTGTAAGTCTGCAGATTTTTTGAAGAAGTATTTGAATTTTAGAGCAAGGTCGACCCTCTCAGCTGGGCCGTACCATTCACAGAATCTTGGGATTTGTGCATTTATTATATGTGGCTTTTCAAGTCTGTCTTGTGCTTCTAGTTTGGGCGCCTCCTTGTTAAGGATGTTTTTTTTTCAATATCTTGTCATTTGGATCTGTTTCTAGGAAGATCTAATCATTTATATAAATCTGTGTTGCTGGTTTATGAAGAAAAAATACAGTCTTGTTATAACAGCAAACAGGGATCTGCACTTTTGCTCTTGGATGGTCGTTGGAAACTCTTGAAGACTTCACGGAGACATCATTGAAGATTGCACTGATTTCAAGAGGTTGGATCCGTTCCTTTCATGCAAGTTAAGCTTATTCTTGGCAATCAATTGAATGATTCAATATTATTGCAATATTCTTAAAGGCTGATTTGTAATTGGTAGCAAGTAGTCATCTTTCAAATTGTATACTGGCAGTAGTACTGTCGATCTTAGATTCTTGCTCAGTCAGATTGTAATGTTCTCTCTTTCAGCATTTTGATAATTGAATGTAATCCATCTCCGCCCTATGGTCGCTACTATCCCATTCTGGGTTAGAAAGCACATCCTGGGTGTTGAGAGTCTTTAGCTTTCAGCATTTTCTTTCAAGCAGTAGTTTTGTATTTACTCCGTCATATGGTCGCCCCTCACTCCGCATCGGATTGGGTAGCACATACTTGGCGTTGAGTTCCTTTCTGCAAATAGATTAGAAGACCCTCTGACCAATGCTCACCCTCAGCGGTGCCATTCTGGTTAGGGTTGCTTTCTTGCACGTTTCGGTTTATCTATCTAACCTTAACGGGTGCATGCTTGTAATTTGTGATTTGAAATTGTAAAAAAATCGAAAAAATTTGGCTCGGTATATTTCCGGTGGTATGAGCCATCATCCACCGCCATCTGTGAAATCCAGCCTTCTATATGAGTGGCGGAAACCGGAGGTATTTGGCAAGGAAATTATACAAAGGAGTACAGTTCGGACTACGGTTACATCCAAGCCCGGAGGTCCACCCGGCTTAGAGTTTGAGGGCTAGTGGAGCCTTAAAGCAATGGGGATAATGAAAGAAGTTCTGGCAACAACAGAGGTGACAATGGGAAGGGTATAGACAATTCAGCCAATTTGGGTCAAGGACTCGATAAGAAGATGGACGCCATGATGGATATGTTTTCTCTCCTGTTGGGGAGATTGGGTCCCAATATACCACAACACAACACAGGGCATACCGGGGAGCACAGTGCTTCCAACCCGCACAATGGTCATGTTGCCCAACCTGCAGTGAGCAACACTTACATTTCTGCTAGACCATTCAAACCCACGTTTCTGACACCAGCAATCCCACAGCCTGATCCTGAAGAAAATGCTTCATCCTTGGAGAGGGTGAGGATAGGCCGAACAGAGTATGACACTCTTCCTGATGAAGTAAAAATTGACATGTCCTTCAATGATTACATGGAGTATAGAAGGAAGGATAGAGGCCAAGGGAGAAACTATGATCAAAGAAGAACCCCAGCACAAGGAGATTGGAATCAAGCTCTCAACAAGGTTACGCTTGCCCATTTTGATGGAAGTGATAATAATTCTGCTCGAGCCTGGTTACAAAAACTAGACAACTATTTGGCACTTAGGCCAATGGCTGAAGAAGAAGCGATTAGATTCGCTACGCTACACCTAGATGGGGTGGCGCATGACTGGTGGTACCATGGCCTAGTCACCTTAGGTCATGGGTCTATCACTAGATACGATGAATTCTCCAATAGATTCATTGAAAGGTTCGAGAAGAAGGACCCAGAAGTGCATTTTAGGGAGTTGGCACAGTTGAGACAATATGGCACTGTGGATGCCTACATAGCTGAGTTTCAAAGACTTTCAGTTATGGTCACTGGAATCACAGAGAGAAGGTTAGTAATCCTATTCACTGAAGGATTAATGGAGCCAATCAAGGGTTGGATCAAAGCTTTTGATCCACCGTCCCTACAAGAAGCAATGAAAAAAGCTAGAAACATGGAGTGGGCTGCTCCCAAAGCTAAGTTCCATTCCAAACCAGCTTTTCACAAAGGAGATAGAGGGAAAAAGTTTCATCAGAAGCCTCACCATAAGGAGTTTAAACCTCAAAAACCCCCTGGCTCAAGATTGGATCCAGAAACTATCAATGAACTCCGTAGGAAAGGTTTATGTTTCCGTTGTTGGGAAAAATGGTCACAAGATCATGTGTGCCCCAAGGGAGCTAAGATTCATCAAATTGAGTTCTATACAGCTGATGAAAGCAATTCTGATTTTTCTGATCAGCAAGTTGACTTTGAGGACAGCGATGAAGAAAATACTCCAGAAGAGTCTGAAGGTGAAAAAGAAAGTGGTGGTACATTGGCTCAGCTTTCGAGCTTCCAAAAGAATGAGTCCTTTAAAGTTCGGGGAATGATCAAAGGGCAACGTATTGTTTCTTTGATTGACACTGGTGCAACACATAACTTCATAGACGAAGTTGTGGTGGCAAAGAAAGGATTGCAAACAGAAGACTTTGAAGGGCTCAGAGTTATGGTTGCGGATGGGTTTCACATCTCATGCACCAAGAGGATTCCGAACATGTCAATGCAATTGGGCAATTACGAAGTCAAGGATGACTTCTATGTGGTCAGTATTGGAGATACGGATGCTGTCCTTGGCATTCAATGGCTGCGATCTCTTGGAGAGATCTCTCTAAAGCTGCAAACTATGGAGTTGAAGTTTCAATCCGATGGGAAGAAGGTGGTGTTGAGAGGTATGTCAAATGGTGGTCCTCGGATTGTATCATT